>JARBWK010000004.1:66991025-67591025 GCA_030556195.1 Anolis apletophallus | reverse complement strand
TATATTTTAACTTCATGTTTACACAGGAAAGATAACTACCGTATTGACTTGTCTACAGATTTGGCCTGGAACATATACGTAGAATGGGTAATGACATTGGGACATGGAGAGCTCAGCACCTAGAAAATAAAATGCATCTTGCAAGGTGCAGCAGGGAGCTTCAGACTAACATGACAGGAACCAAAAGCTGCAACACATGTAAATGGCTATACAAAGAGATGCTTTACTGAATATTTATGGAAGTACCCTAAACCTCTGTCTCCATTTCAACATACTCAGGAGACATTTCTAGTTCCCTGAAAAGTGGCATCAGGGAGATGCATGTTAGACAGATGGATTTTAGGACTGTGGTGTCAGGAGTTACGAATTATGAATCACTCTTGGATTTGGATGAAGTAGAGCAGACATTCTCAACCTGTCTGCCCCCCCCCCCCAGATGTTTTGGCCTTCAACTCCCAGAAATCCTAACAGCTGGTAAACTAGCTGGGATTTCTGGGAGCTGTAGGCCAAAACACCTGGGGACCTACAGGTTGAGAACCTCTGAAGTAGAGAATTTGATAACTGATTGAAACAGATGGATAAGCAGGGAGATGGTGTTTAAAATTGACTGTCTGCATCTTGCTATTTCAGACTCTGTGATTTAGCACTTACTGCTGTGTGCATGCAACCACTTGATACAGAGTAAGAACCATGTACTCAAGGAACCAGAAGCCACTGTTTCACCTACCCATATCCAACAAAACATGTCCTCTGTAAGAATTTAGTATGTTTTGGCCAGAAGTTACCACAGAGCCATCTTGGGGTAAATTCCTATAGATGACACTTCCCTAGGCATTTTCTAGGTCCACCAAGTAATTTCATTCAATTCAATAGGGTTTGCTATTTTTAAAAAATTCCACAGTAAGTTTAGGAATGTATCTCCTGCATTTATGGGGGATGTACTGTAGCAATCAATTGCAATATCATGTCTTGGGACAAAGAGAAATTTATCATACATACATACCACACCATTTGGCAAGTCTCCCGTTTGGCAAGAAGTTAAGAGATTCACTGGCTAACAGTATTTTAAAGAACACTCCTTCCAACAGGACTGGGGAATTCCTCCATTCTAGGTTGTGGCATTAGATTAATGAGGTTTGGCATTTCAGAGCAGAAAACTTGCTTACAATTACTACTCCTGGCAAGACTCAGGGTGGTTGAGGATTGGCTGAAAACCCAAAAGGTTATGTCTAAAGGATAAAAAGGAAAAACAGACACATATCGTGTGGTGTATGACGTGCACGCAGATTGTGCGTGTAAACAATTTGGCTCCCCTTAATGTCAGTGGGCCAAATAAACCAGCCAGATTCATGCAATTGCAAATTATAGAGTAGAGTTGTTTAAGGCGGATAATGTAATGACGTCTGGTTGCTTTATGAAAAAAACCTCACGATACACTATTTTTCAATATCAAAATGTACCGGGAGATATCTTATTATCCTGCAGAGGATGAAAGATGAAATGAGATAATGTGATTATGGGATTCAGTGTAATCAAATTCAAGCCTGAAATCTTGTTCAGCTTAAATACTGTACTCTGCAAAATCAATAGCTCCGTGTAATTAAATGCAGAATGAGTGCATCTCCTCAGCCCATCAGGTCTCAAGGGGCAACAGAGGCAGCACAATTTCCAAGTTATAACAGAGTTAGGAGACCCCCCATCCTTACTTTTTTCATTCTTGATAGTAGCTGAAATAGTTGCTGAGTGAGAAGCTACACTGTTGTAGAAAAGAGGTACTATGCTTCAGTATAACACTCACATAGGAGAAATGAGTCCCTTCATACTGTGAATCACACAAATCAAAGAAAACTATTAATAGCTCTTCCAATGCCTGCATATTTTAACTAAATATTTACACAGTAAAAAAGGATAACTACTGACTTGTCTAAGGACTCGTTCATAACATTTTATAGAAGAGTTCAGTTCTAATCATGAAAATGGAGGCAGGGAAAAGATAGCTTCTGGGACTGAAATAAACTAGAAGTACTCTGATTTTACACACTCCTAGAGTAAGCCAGGTGCCCCCTGGTGGCACAGTGGGTTAAACTGCCGAGCTGCTGAATTTGCTGACCAAAAGGTCAGTGGTTCAAATCCAGGGAGCGCCTACTTTTAGGCCCAGCTTCTGCCAACCTAGCAGTTCGAAAACATGCAAATGTGAGTAGATCAATAAGTACCACTTTGGCGGGATGGTAATGACACTCCATGTAGTCATGCTGGCCACATGACCTAGGAGGTGTCTATGGACAACGCAGGCTCTTCAGCATAAAAATGGAGATGAGCACCCCCCCCCCCAGAGTTGGACATGACTAGGCTTAATGTTAGAGGAAACCTTTACCTATTATTATTATTATTATATTAAACTTTATTTATACCCCACCACCATCTCCCAGAAGGGACTCAGGGTGGCTTACATGAGGCCAAGCCCAACAACACAGCAATAAAACAACAACAACACAGCAGCAAATAAAACAATACAATCAATAAAACACATACAAACAGTAAGTACACAAAGTTTAAAACCATAGTGGCCAGGCCAGATGTAGATATTAATTTTTTTTAAAAAAAGGTAAACTTGACGTGGACGGAGAGAAGATGTATCGTGTTTCCGAAAGTAAGACAGCGTCTTACTTTCTTTGACCCCAAAATCCCCACTCACGGCTTACTCGGGTATGGCTTACATTAGCCGACGGTACCCGAAAGTAAGATAAAGACTTACTTACTGGCGGCATGGCGTGGCTTCCTGGCTGGGCGAAGAGGCTCCCAGAGAGGGGGCTCAAAAGGCCCGGAATCCTCCTCCCTTCTCGTCCTCGTCCGCCCAGCGGCGCCGTCCCTCCTCCTCCTCTTCCTCCCCGCAGCGCCTTCTCCCTCTCGCCGGTTCCGCCCCTTCTCTTATGTGAAGGGAAGAGGGGCGGAGCCGCCGGCGAGAGGGAAGAAGCGCGCGGAAGTCCTGCCGGCACGGCAGCTCAGGCGTCTTTCCCCCTCCGCCGCCCGGCTTGCTCGCTCGCTCCAAACGGGAGCCGGGCGGCGGAGAAAGCGCCTGAGCCGCCCCTGGGGCGGGACCCGCCGCGCCTCTCCCTCCCTCGCCGGCGGCTCGCCCTCTTCCCTTCAGTGAAGGAGGGGCGGAACCGGCGAGAGGGAGAAGGGAAGACAGACAGGCGCAAAGGGCAGCCCTGTTGCCTGCCTGTCTTCCCTTCTCCGAAGACCCGGCTGCAAGGGAAACCGCGAGATCTCCCTGCAGCCGGGTCTTCGGAGAAGGAAAGACAGGCAGGCAAAGGGCAGCCCTGTTGCCTGCCTGTCTTCCCTTCTCTAAAGAGCCGGCTGCAAGGAAACCGCGAGATCTCTCCTGCAGCCGGCTCTTTGGAGAAGGAAAGACAGGCAGGCGCAAAGGGCAGCCCTGTTGCCTGCCTGTCTTCCCTTCTCCAAAGAGCCGGCTGCAAGGAAACCGCGAGATCTCCCTGCAGCCTCTACTCCTTCCCATTCGAGTTCGCGAAGGGAGGGGGAGAAGGAGTAGGAGGCGGGACAAAGTGGCGACACGTCAGAGGCTTTGCCCAGCCTCCTGCTCCTTCCTCTCCCTCCCTCGTGAGCTCGAATGGGCGAGGGGAGGGGAAGGAGTAGGAGGCGGGACAAAGCGGCGACACGTCAGAGGCTTTGCCCAGCCTCCTGCTCCTTCTCCCCCCCCTTCGCCCATTGAGCCTCGCGTCGGGAGGGGGAGGAGCAGGAGGCGGACAAAGCGGCGACACGTCAGAGGCTTTGCCCAGCCTCCTGCTCCTTCTCCCCCCCTTCGCCCCATTCGAGTCGCGAAGGGGGGGAGAAGGGAGGAGGCGGACAAAGCGGCGACACGTCAGAGGCTTTGCCCAGCCTCCTGCTCCTCTCCCCCCCTCCCTTCGCCCATTCGAGCTCGCGAAGGGAGGGGGGGAGAAGGGAGGAGGCGGACAAAGCGGTGACACGTCAGAGGCTTTGCCCAGCCTCCTGCTTCTTCTTCTCCTCCCTTCGTGAGCTCGAATGGGCGAAGGGAGGGGGAGAAGGAGTAGTAGGCGGGACAAAGCGGCGACATGTCAGAGGCTTTGCCCAGCCTCCTGCTCCTTCTCCCTCCCTTCGCCCATTCGCGCTCGCGAGGGGAGGGGGAGAAGGAGCAGGAGGCTGGGCAAAGCCTCTGACGTGTCGCAGCTTTGCCCCGCCTCCTACTCCTTCTTCCCCCCTTCATACATTCGAGCTCACGGCGAGGGGAAGGAGTAGGAGGTGGGCAAAGCCTCTGACGTGACGCCGCTCGCCCGCCTCCTGCTGCTTCTTCCCCCTTCGTGAGCTCGGCACGGCTTACATTCCGGGCACGGCTTACATTAGCCGACCCCGCTGACACCCCCGATATGTCTTACAATCGGGGGTGTCTTACTTTCGGGGAAACACGGTAGCAGGGAAAAGATAGCTTCTGGTTATTTCTTTTGGCTTAGAGTAAGCCAAAAGAAAATAATGCAAATGGCTGAAATCTATGAAATGCTATGCCAAGGCTTTCCTCCAAAATCCAGATAGGAACTTCCTTTGAGCTACTCCAAGATGCTGCTAAATTTAACTATCAAATTATCAGGTGATTGTTTCAGTGAACCAATAACATTCAAAGTAAGCACATTTCTCAAAGTATAAAGATCTGCTAAAGAAAAAAAAAAGTAATGTTTTAAATTGTCACTTTGGAAGTCTCAGAGTAACAAAAACAAACAAACAAACAAACAGCAAAGGATAATTTTAGTAGCAAATTTACAAATTGCCTAACATCAGTCTGTCTCCAGAGGCCTGAATAAATTTGCTCAGGATTACAAATTAAGCTCTGTTACGCAATTCCAGCGCTGGATACAGAGATTTTTAATAAATGTGGGATGTCTTAATTGGAAGCATTCCCAAGTATGGGACTCTCTCTTCAGGACAGCACGCTAGGCTGGCTCTTGACTTAAATATTGAAATATGATACTAAGGCCAGTGTCCTGCATCGAATGCTGCAAGCAAAACCAGATGGTGCACTAATTATTTCACCAAGTTTGGAGGAGGAGATACCTGGTACTTTTATAATCAGTTTGACCATCATGCATCCCCTCTACTATGGACAGAGGTGGCACCCCTCTCTCAGATTCTGCAACCAGGTGAAATTTAAAGTGCTGGTTGTTACCTTTAAAGCCCTAAATGGTTTGGGTCCAGACTATTTAACCAACCAGCTCTCCTCATATGCCCGGACACTGTGTGATCATCAGAAACCCCCCTATCGATCCCACCCCAGTCCCAAACCCAGCTAGTGGGGACGATAGAGAGGGCCTTGCCATGCCAGCTATCAACAGGGTTTTAGTCTAAAGCAGGCATTCTCAAACTGTGGCCCTCCAGCTCTAAAGTAAGCAGATATGTAGCATTAGACAAGTACTTACGCAGTTCTTCTCTGTGCTTCTCAGTCTGCTCAAAATACTGCCGGAGCTCTTCTGTGATTTCCATGTTGCTCAGATCATACTCTACATCCCCTTCACTTTCAGATTCTGTGTCAGTCTCCAAGACCCTTTGCACCGTTTGACTTTGTTTGGTATCATAAGGAGCTTGCCGAGGCCTTGGATAGTACCGGGTTTGATGGTGTTGAGTGAAGGCCCCCTTGTGCAAGTGCTCACCTTCATCCCAATCTGGGTAACGGCTAGAACGATGATCTGCAGGAGGCCAAAATGATTGACTGTACAGGAACTCCTTGGCTTTGTTGTAAGCATTTCTGTGCCTGTACATCCACTCCATGGCTTGGTTGTAATGCTTCCAGTATCTTGCAAATATCTTTTGTGAGTGCCATGGTTCTATGCCTTGAGACATCTTCCTGAGTAGAAATATAAACAGATGTAAGAACCGACTCTAAAAAGCCTCTTCCTGTTTTCTTGTTTTTTTAAAAAAAAGAATATATTCAACCTATTTTAGGGGGTGTTTGCAGGCAAAACATATTTTTTTCATGCAAGGGGTAAAACAAGAGTGGGGCTTATCTCAATCTTTGCAAGTGCTTTTACTCCAAATAATAAATGGTGAAGTGACTTTTAGGATAGCAGCTGCATTTTAAACATAAAACATTTGGGGATCTCAAAAACTAGAAATCTAAGTATCAACAGATAGCTACAGTAAACATGCCACTTCATCACTACATGCTTTGCCACAAAAGCATATGCAAATAGCAAAGTGCTGCGTGGCAAGTGCTAAAATATAAGAAGCCCCGAAAGTACTTATGATGACGGAAACTTCATAAGACAGCCCCAATTCACACATTTTTCGAGCCTCTCCCCTCAGTTTGACTGGAACTTGGAGCCTGAGCCTCTAAGTTAATGACTGAATCTAAAGAGACACAATTTCTTCCGTCCTTCCTTCCCCCTTCTTCCGGGAAAATAAATCGGAACTTTCTGCACAACAACTCCTAGAATCAGTCTGGATTCTGGAAGCTATATTTTTTTTAAAAAGTAGTAAAGGTAAAGGTCTCCCCCTGACATTAATTCTAACTGTGTCCTATTCTGGGGGGTGAAGTTCATCTCCATTTCTTAGCTGAAGAGCTGGTGTTGTCTGTAGACACCTCTAAGGTCATGCATGGAGCTCCGTTACCTTCCCGCCAAAGCGGTACCTATTGATATACTCACATTTACATGTTTTCAAACTGCCAGATTGACAGAAGCTGGGGCTAACAGCGGGAGCTCAACCCATGCTCCAGATTCGAACTGCCGACCTTTTGGTCAGCAAGTTCAGCAGCTCAGTAGTTTAACCCACTGTGCCACCAGGGGCTCCAAAAAGGTACCTTATTCAATCTCAGAAATCATGCGAGCAGGACTTCTGAGTGATGCATATTTCTAGTGAAAGCTCCTGATCATATGCTGAATTGTCTGGAAAGGTGTGGGGTGATTGGCAGATTCTTTTTTCCTGGATCATGCAAATAATATGAGTCCCAACACCCTTTTCTACACTACTGTAATCAGTAGAGATGCAATCTTATGAAGTCCCTCTCCCATCTTCCACACATATATAACTTTTCTTCCCAGAAAATGTGAAAAGCCCGCCCTGATACACATACATCCCTCAAGCACTTTCTCTTCTCGACTTTTGCTCCCATGTTTGGCTCTGGTGTCTGTTTATGGTGAAAAATGTCACATTCTCATTTCAGTCTTACAAGAGTTTGAAAACAAACCGTATGCAATGGAGTCGCTTTCCTTTCCCGCGTTTACAAATACAAGCAGGACAAAATCCCAGAATTTGAAGGGACCAATTTCTGTGTAACTATTCTGTTCTAAACTAATAAGAGTTAATGAATTCAAAGAGGGGGGAGGCCTAATTGTATTTAATCTTACCATTCAGTTTTGACAATGGGTTTTAAAAGGTCAGTCTTCTTTTGTTTATGGCTAGTTTCACTTTTTGGTTCCCATGGACTTGTAGGACATGATTTTTGTGTGTGTGTCAGACATCCTTGAATACAAGCAGAAGTCTCTCCCCTCTCTTCACCCAGCACAACTTTGAAAAGCTTTGGGGAAAGGGGATCCCGACAATGGGTTCAATCGCCATAACATTCCCATTATTTTAAGGATACCAGACTGTACCCAACACCCTTTTGAAGTCAGCTTTGGAGACTAAGAACATATTTGCTCTAAGCTATGCATTTTTAAAGTATATACAACTTTCCTCCGCCCCATATGCCTATCATTTTTACCATTTAGTCTTGTTATATACATGAACTTATATTTTTAGAGGGCAAAGAATGTCAGATTTCCCATTCTTAAAAAATAAATGCCAAATTCCGATTTGCTATATTATCTTTATGGATGCAAATAACAGGGCACTGCTCTTTTCCATAGATCCAAATGCATTAGCATTTGATTTCATTTTTCTCTCCACCACATACATGTCCCCCCTTTAACCTTTCAGAGAAAATCTAGGATGTAAGGTCAGAATAGCAGAAAGTCAACCTTGCTCTAGTTTTACCCAGAGTTTAGAGAAATCATTGTAAACTACAGTTTTCTGAACCTTCCTACTCCCAGCCAGCATGCCAAGGTAAGGGGAACTCTAATTTAAAACTGTAATTTTTAAAAAGCCAATTATATGCTTTTTTTCATGTCAGGAGTGACTTGAGTAACTGTTTATATGCTGTTTATATTCCAGTCAGCAGTTAAGATGCTGCATTCTGCATTATCTACAGCTTTTTAAACTTCTTTAAGAGTAGCTGACACAGAGTGCATTACAGTAGTCTAATTGGGAACATACCAGTGACTGGGCTACTGTGGGTGGCCTTTGGTCTGAACAGGAACCTTCCCAATGGTCCTCTCTAGAGAAGAACCACTGTAGGACACTGACTTGTAATTCCACCCTACAAAGGAATATGTCCACAGGTCTGGATTGAGATACTCTCATATCCGATGTTGTGTAACAGAATGCTACTTGTAAGTGGATGGAAACCATGACAGAAAATGAATAGATCAACGTGGCTTGTTTGTCCACAGGTCCAGAGAACACATCCACTACTAAGCATCTCAATTGCAGGTGCCTGCACCTTTCATTCCCATATCCATACTCTGGGAGATTCAAATGACCCACTCCAGCGTTTTTTAAAATCCATGTTGGGGTCATTTTTCAAAACCAGATAGTAAATTTGATTTTACACACAACACACACACACACACACACACACACACACACACACACACACACAGAGGTTAGAGAAATACATCCTAATGCCAAACCGATTGCACTATAATGAGCAATTGGGTCTCTGGGGGCAAAGAAGAGCCAAATGGAGATACGTGGGGACACATTTTGTTCACAGTGATAAATAGTAATGAAAATATGAGGCATCTGAGCTAGAAATGGGAGCATTGCTCTACTATTGGTTCCAGTGCCACCCATTGCTACTATGTGGTCTGGAGCTAGCACATGGGTCCCTACAGCTAATTTTGGCCTTCTTGGTTTCCCATTTCTGTTTGACTTGCAGAAACACCCTCTTCCTGGGCATAAAATATTCCTCTCAAAACATGGACATTTTGGACCCTTTAAATATGAGAGAGAGAGAGAGAGAGAGAGAGAGAGAGAGAGAGAAGACATGCTAAGGTTAACACACCCCATCAGGCTCTTGGTAACTGATTAAAAGTACACATGTAAAATACAAGGCCCATGGACCAAATTTGTCCCGCCACAATAATTTTGTGTGGCCTGTGAGGCTTTCAATGGCAGGACAACACAGTTATATTTAAACTGTCCTACAATTGCAAAAGGCCCTTTGAAGACAACCATGAGGAAGTGACACTCACTGAAAATGAGTTTGACAACCCTGTTGTAGAGGATTGTAGCCCAGGGTTTTCCTGCTGGCCTACAGATCTTAGAATTCATCAGGATGTAAAGACACTGAGAGCCAATGACTAGGCTAGTTGGAGGATTTGGGAGACTATAGACAAAAGAAACTTTCCAACACCTTAAATCAAGAAATAGCTTTCTAAGATCTACAGAGATACTCGCAGGAACACCTTAGCAAGTGAGAGTCCAAAAGTGGCAAACCAAAACCCGGAACCTCAATTCATGGCTGATACCAGACGAGAGACTCCCTCCTGGGCACTCAGAAGATTGGGTGACCTGGAAGGCGCTGAACAGGCTACGCTCTGCCATCACAACCTTTTAACCTTAAGAAAATGGGGCTATAAAGTGGAGTCCACGAAATGCGAGCGTGGAGAAGAGCAAACCACAGATCACCTATTTCAATGCACTCTGAGTCCTGAAACATGCACAATGGAGGATCTCCTTATACTATAGCAACACCAGCTTTGACCAGTGGCCAGCTACTGGTCAAAGGACATTTAGTATAATGCCAAGTTCTTAACTTTGTTTGTGTTTTTAAATACATTACAACCGTACCCTCAATTTGCTTCTGAAATGATAAATAAACTGCACCTAATACATTGGCATTACTAAACTAGTTTTAAGCCTAGTAGTAGAAGTATAGTCTTTGTGTGTATATGGTTTTTTTTCTTTTCCAGTAAGGGTAAAGTTTCTTCAACAGAAATCTTAGAAGACAGAAAAGGCGAGAAGTTTAGGATTCACAATGATGTCAAATAAAAGAAAGAGAGGAGTGTGCTATTACAGCCGCCTGCAAGATGGCTCAGAGCTCCTCAATCCTTTTTTTGCAGCCAGAATTTCTCATCTTGCGGTGGCAGCGGATCAGAATGAAAGGAGATGGGCGCTATCAGGATGGCCTCCATTCATCTGAAATGCAAATGAAGTAGCAGCCACAAGGCAGAACAAAGGCCTCAGTTAGTACAATTGTACAGCTGAGAAAGCACTTGTTCATGACTCACCATCCCTTCCCCCAAAGGTGTTGAGGTCCGACCCTTGCATGGGAAAGGATTTGGAAACCTCTCAGTCTATGATGCTAAACGGACAGCATGTTAGTGTCATTCTCCTGGGTTTCTTCTGAGGGGGAAGGGGGAGTGGAGAGTGTTGGAGAAACAACTAAGACAATAATAAGCTATGGTGATTGTTACCAGAAGGCATTCCCAGGCTCCAGATCTATCACTGACTAAGTTAAAGCTCCATTTCGCTTGCCTCAAAACAGTCTGTTTCCCATGCTCCAGCCCTTTAAAGTTTGCCCATTTCCCCTACACAGTTTATACATGCTTCTTGGACTTCTTTCATATTAAACATCTGGGCTCAAGCAAGGTCAAAATTTTAAAACATAAAGGTCCTTTTCTCACATGCAGGACACAAAAGTCTTTTGTAGCTGCCTTTCCTGTTTCCTGTCTATAATTAGAAAATACATTCATAATACATCCACCCACACACATACATATATATACACACATATATACATTTCCAGTCTGCCTCCCTCAAGCACTCGACGAACAGAGTCACTTCTGAACTGCTTTGGATTTGAGAAAAAGCCAATCTCAGACAAGAATCAACATTTTCTGCTTTCTCTCTCCTAGAACTTTAATTTCACGTTTGCTATAACTATTTGTATTAGATAACCCATTGGCAGATCCCATCACCTGTGTCTTACTTCATAAAACCATGGCCTAAATCGTATTAGTTCACTGTTGGCAAGCACATTTTCTCCTGGGATGCACAACAGTAGTGCAAGAAAGCAGGAAAAAACCATACAATTTTTTTTCTCTTCCTTTGTGTCCACCGTGTCTAGGACTTTTTACCCCCAGACACTGGTGTACTGAACTGACAACTGTACTATCATCCACCATGTTTGTATAAAACACTTATAATGAAGAGTGGGAGAATGCCCAATGGACTCAAAGGGTCCAATTTTCTGTAATTGCCAGCTGTTGCATCCACTGTCTTCAGGATCTCTTCCAAATACTTAAATCTATTTTGGGAACACATAAACTTTGGAACTGAAGACATTTGGGCTTCCAAGTCGCAGAAGCCGAGCCAGAATGTGGATCAGGAAAGGCTTGTGATAGTTGTAGGTCAAAGCATCTTCAGGGTCAAAATTTCTCTACACCAAATTACATGATCTGGGGGAATTTTTTTAACAATGTCTCCTAATGTAAAGTAAAATTGAAGTCATCCTATAAGCTCGCAAATTCTAATTCCATTTCAGACATCAACAGTAGACTCCTTTTCTCTCACTCCTCCTGACCCATCCCAGGACATGATTGAGATGACAAGATGGAGGAGGATAAACAGAGCTACGTAAGCCGCCTTGAGTCCCCTTCGGGGCAGAGAAAGGCGGGGTATAAATAAATAAATAATAAATAAATAAATAATGTATGCCACTTCGGACACTCTAGACTAAAACCAGGAAATATAGAAATCATTGCCTAACCTGAAATGGTGTGCCAATTAGGAGCTGTTAATTAAATAAACTGCACTATTTTTGAACAGCTTCCTAGAGCGTCATTCTCTGCCCAGAGACACAACCCCAATGCCAGCAAAAAAGATGGGTGAGGGCAAGCAATAGTCCTAAATAATTTGTTGCATCCATTATCTTAGTGGCGTTTGGACTCAACTCAAAGAAAATATGTGCTAGAGAACCAACGAAAATATGTGCTAAAGAATCTTCTAAAAACAAGCATTTAAAGAAGATGTCCATGTTTGCCAGTTGTTGATAACTAAAACCAAAATATGTCAGAATTTCCCTGTGCCAGACAGCTGTTGAAGCATTTCGACTCACTCCACGGCACAAGTTTTCGCTGTTTTGTGCCCTGAATCCTCCCTTGTTCCATTGTCTCCTCCATCCAGGCTCCTTGCCACTGTCGCAAAACTATAAACGTCAACTTGGGACTTTTCAAGGATTCATGACCCTGGCAAAAGGACATATTCTGCAGCTTTATGGGAGAGATGCCACATTCTTGGACAGCAAAACTTAAGACCATGCCATTCTTAGCTATAATTAATGGCAGAGAATGGATGGAAGATAAGAGCTTAGACAACAACTCTCCCCAGTTACCACAATAAGAGGACAAGGGGCGTTTGATTTAAATAAAGAACAGCAAATTTGGTACAAATTGGAGGAAGTCTTTCTGCATAGATTACAGAAAGCAGAGCTGTACTACTAAGCAGCCCCCTTGGAGCAAACAGTAAGGCTGATCTTTAGGCGAACTGTAACCATAGAACAGATTCAAAACCTTGACTTTAGAATACACATCAGGAGAATACATTAGTTTCCCAATACTACCAGACTATAACTCACATCTGGACAGTAAATAGTGAGAAATGATGGACATTCCAGTGGAATAATATCCCAATAATTGCATGTAACTGATAACTGTGTAAATCATGGTTGGATCAGTTCCTTGTTTGTAAGGAAATTCATCATCCAAATCTCTACCATTTGTTCCCAGCATGAAAAAGAATGCCAAAACAATTTGGACAATGCCAATTATAAATTATCTAATACTAAAAATATAAACTGAAGTATGTGTGGATTTTATATTTTACTGTAACCAACGTATCAATAAAGTACTCTAAAATCAGGACAGTAAGTAAAGAGCAACACTAAAAAAACAGGGGAATTCCAGACAAGAATAAATCAGGGCCAGCTAACACCTCCCAACAAAGGATCCCCAGGCAGCAACCAGCCAGGCTTTGAAGCTACAATGCCATTAAATGCTAATCAAGGTGGCCAATTGCAACATTCACACGTGCTTCAAGCAGACAAGATCTCTTTTTCCCCACCCTGGACATTCTACAGATGTATAAACCTCACTTTCCTAGTTTCCAACAGTCCTCACAATCTCTACGGATGCCTGCCACAGATGTGGGTGCAACATCAGGAGAGAACGCTTCTGGAATATGGCCATACAGTTCAGAAAACTCACAGCAACCCAACTGTAATCATTTAGCATAGATTTTCCTCATATTTGACATAGAATTAAATACTGAGCAAGGAAATCACCACCCCAAATCTATTCAACAGCAGAATTCAGTCAAACATTATATTTTTGTAGATTAATTGGAATGCTAAATGCGATTCATTACTGTATACAACTTCAAATCTTCAAATGAGTATGGACAAAACTGTTTTTACAGACTTTGTCACTTCCATTAAGAAATTTATGGAACTCTGTTGATTTCAGTAACACTCTACATATTGAGATCTTAAAAGAAAAAGATGAGCCAAAATAGGTTCTCTATAAAATAATGCTGAATTAGGAAACCACTGAGCACATCACTTGCTGAACAAGTGCAATAAAGGTAAAGGTTTCCCCCTGACATTAAGTCTAGTTTTGTCCAGCTCGAAGGGGGGGGGGCGCTTATCTCCATTTCTAAGCCAAAGAGCCAGCATTGTCCAAGGTCATGTGTCCAGCACGACTGCATGGAGCACTGTTACCTTCCCGCAGAAGCGATACCTACTGATCTACTCATACTTGCATGTTTTTAAACTGCTAGGTTGGCAGAAGCTGGGGCTAACAGTGGGAGCTCACCCCACTTACCGGATTCGAACCACCTTTCAGTCAGCAAGTTCAGCATCTCAGCGGTGCAACCCACTGCACCAGCAATGCAGATACACGAAATAACTAGAAAACTGATTCTACCTCTCTGAGCAGTGAGAAATGGCAAGAAGTCATTCAGAGCACTGAAATGTTGCTGTTAGCAATCCTATTCACTGCAATTCACACTCAGAGAAATCCAGAGGTGAAGCGAAGAGGTGTTAAATGAGAGCATTGCTTTCGATAGGAATTCTGGCTCACCAATCCCATCCCCCCCCCCCCATCCATCACAAAATGTCTACCATCCCAGAGACTTGGATCATTTCTGAATTATGGAGATCCTATCATAGAAGTTTCTTGGCAAGACTTACGGTATTTGAGGGTGTGTATGTGTGTGTCCCTTTGCCTTTCTGAGGCTGAGAGAGTGTGACCCACCCAAGGCCATGTATGCGGTGCCCTAGCCGGCTTGAGATTCGAACACTGATCTTCACTGACATTCCAAGGCTGAAATTACTATAAAGTGCAGAAGATAATTAGGTGAAGGAGGAGGGCAGAATTTTTAACTGCTGAAGGGCAATGATGGGGCCGGAGAGATAGCACAGTGGTAAGAACAGCTGTGCTTGCAATCTGAAGGTTGCAAGTTCGATTCCCGAGCTAGCTTGGACATCCAGCTGTGAGCCCTGTCCACTGTTCACCCAGCAGTTCGAAAACAGCCCAGCTGTGAATAGATGAACTGGGAACCTGCCAAAAGCATGGGAGGATTCTGTTGTAAGGACTTTACAACACCTGAATAAATAAAGATCGGCTGTCGGAAGGTGGAATGCGGAACAGAGGCCCTCCGTCGTGAGGATGAAGCAACAGCACCCCCTTGTGATGTAATGACGCACCCTGTGACACAGCCAGAAGAAGAATTCCTTCAAAAATTGTATGTGTTGTATTGTAACTGTACGTCTTCCGGCAGGGATTGTCTGCCGTATGTGTGGTGTAATCCGCTCTGAGTCCCCTTTGGGGTGAGTAGAGCGGAAAATAAATAAAATGTATTATTATTATTATTATTAATGATGCAATGTTGTCCTTCCAGATTTAAACCTTTGTTTGAGTCCTAATAGCTTTTAAGTATGTTTAAAGTGCCGCCCCCCCCGGCTATGTGTAGAAACAGTCTAGAAAACTATATAGTGTTCCCTCGCTACTCCGCAGTTCGCTTACTGCGGACTTGCTGTTCTGCGGATTTCAAAAAAATATTAATTTTATATATATTTTAGATATATATATATATATATATATATATCTCACGGTATTTCAGTCGCTTTGTGGAGTTTTCCCACCTCGCTCTCCAAGGCGTTTTCCCTCCTCAGTCCTCCCTCCCTCCCCCTAGCCTTGGAGGGCCTTTCCTTCACTTTATTTTAAGTTCATAAAGACTTAAAATAGTGTATAACTACTAAAATAATGTATAAATATTAAAATAAATGGAGCATCCCTACATTGCGGTCTTTCACTTATTGGGGAACGGAACCTGTAAGTGAGCAAACACTGTATTACCAACCTAAATACCCAAATGATCAAAGGTTCAAATCCGGGGAGCTGGGTGAGCTTCCACTGTCGGCCCCAGCTTCTGTCAACATAGCAGTTCGAAAACATGCCAATGTGAGTAGATCAATAGGTACCGCTCCCTCGACCTGCCCCAGTTCTTGGCGGCACTTAAGACATGGCTATTCAGGAAAGCCTAGGCATAACACAGAACCAGCAACTCGGAATTCACCAAGTCTGATATTTTAGTATTTTAACCATTTAATATTTTAATATTTTTAATATTTTAATCGCTAGTTGTGTAAGTCGCCCGGAGCACAAACGTGGAGGGCGACTCATAAATAATAAAGTTCAGTTCAGTTCAGTAATGGTGCTCCATGCAGTCATGCTGGCCACGTGACCTTGGTGGTGTCTACGGACAACACCGGCTCTTTGGCTTAGAAATGGAGATGAGCACCAGCCCCTAGAGTTAGACTCGACTGGATTTAATGTCAGAGCAAATACCTTAAATACCCAAAGGCACCAGGTGTTGTCTGATGCTAAACAGGACTAACACGCATCTGGATTACAATTCCCAGTATACATGGGGTGCAGTGGAGTTATCGCAGGCATGGGCCAACTTTGGCCCTGCAGGTGTTTTGGACTTCAACTCCCACAATTCCTAACAGGCTACCGGCTGTTAGGAATTGTGGGAGTTGAAGTCCAAAACACCTGCAGGGCCAAAGTTGGCCCATGCTTGAGTTATATCCTGAAAGACAAATTCTCACAGACCAGAACTGACATCTATTCCTCCCCACCCCCCAGGGTGCATCTACACTGCAGCCTGACACCACTTTAACTATGGGAATCCTGAGAGTTATAGTTTTACAAGGCCCTTAGCCATCACTGCCAAGGAGGGCTGGTGCCTCATCAAACGAGACAGCCCAGGATCCCATAGCACTGAGCCATGGGGGTTCTGCACGCTAAGCCTGATGCTAAACAGGACTAACACACATCTGGATTACAATTCCCAGTATACATGGGGTGCAATGGATCCCCTTGTTCCTTCTCTTCCCCCAGCAAAAGGGGATCTTGCTGCAATTACCCCCCCCCCTCCTGCTTCCCCTCCACCCAGTGCAGAGATTTTTGAACATTTCAGCGCCAAAATATGTTTTAAAAACCTTGTGTTTTGGCTGCAAGATGCGCGGGACGGACCAGAGACCACGCGGCTGCTCTTCCTTCCGGGGGTGAAGAAGGGAAGAGGCGGAGTAGAGCGGGAGTCAAGGGGTCCGCTTGGCAATGCTGCCACCCGCAGGGCGCAAAGGGGTACTGCAAGCCCAGCCGCGCTTTCCCAAGTCGATTGTGAAAGAGGCTATTCAAAAACAAACTCAAGGCTCCACCATGTGGTGATGATAGTAGGATTGCCTGCTGCTAGTGGTCTCTTAGGGCCCTTCTTCCACACAGCCAAATAACACAGAATCTCAGCATTACTTCGCGAACAAAGATTCTTAGGAAGGACTCATCCCACGCTTTTTACAAGCGCGTTGATGACTAAAAAGGCCAATCTGAGATAGGCAAGTTCGGTTGCAGAAAGCACAGCAGAAAGTCTCCTTGGGTGACGTGGTTTCCAAGTTGTGCTTCTTTCTGCGTTGTCGTTTCTCTTCGAGACCCATTTGGCATGTCATCTCGAAAGAGGCTGCAGCATTGTGGATAGTGCATAGGGTTCCCATATGTCCCTTATTTTGGCCCTAAGATTTGTGTCCCTTATTTTCAGGCCCTGTCCCGTATTTTTGACTAGCAGGACAGGACTGGGCGGGGTTGACCAGAGGAAGGTGCGCACTGTGGTTTCCACGGCAATGCCTGCCCGGGGATTCCAACTCTCAGGGCAGCCTGCATCTCCATTGGAAGGAAGAGGCGATACAGGACTTTTTCAAAGTACAGTAGACTAATTAACTGTTACCCAAGGGGAATGTTGGATCATGTTGGATAAAGATAGTTTCTGGTTGCTTGAGAGTTACTCTTAAAATAGGCCTAGCTGTGCATCCCAATACTATACAATGCTGTGTATCCCATACTATACTATACCATTAACTATTGACATAATAATCATGAAGATGTACTGTCTTATAAAGTTTATTTTATTTTAATGTTTCGACAGTGCACTTTTAAAGTCAGCAAAGTCAAGTACTAAATACAGATGGAGAAAATCAGGTAGTTCTGATAATGTTTTTTCTGCATGACAAAGCATGCAGAAACATACCATGTCCTGTTAAGAGGGTGTAAGTCAGTTTCTTTTGTGAGTTTCAATCATTGTCTTATTCTGTTAATAAAACTATTTCTACCTAATGTTTGAGTTTCAAGTTTTTAATGAAGTGTTCCTTATTTTTGTGAAAAATCCCGTAAATGTCCCTTATTTCTTATATAAAAAAATGGCAACCCTAATAGTGCATCTCTAAGCCTCCCGATGTGAGGCCAGGGTGGACCATTGCTGGTGATCAATCTGGCCGAGCCTGAGATGTTGTTTCAGGGAGTCCTTATATCTCTTTTCGGGGGCGCCTCTCTTGCGCTGACCCGTGGCGAGTTCATCATAGAGTAGTATCTTTGGGAGGCGGTGGTCCTCCATCCTAGAGACGTGCCCTGCCCAGCGCAGCTGTGTTCTCAATAGCATGGCCTCGATGCTGGTGATCCCTGCTTGCTCAAGGACAGCAACATTCGTCACATAGTCGGTCCAGTGTATATTTAGGATTGTGCGAAGACAGCGCTGATGAAAGCATTCGAGGAGTCGTAGGTCTTGGCGATAGGTGACCCATGTTTCAGACTCATATAGGAGAATAGACAACAGAATAGTAAGGCAGATAATCTACACCAGGGGTGCTCACACTTTTTCAGCATGCAAGCTACTTATAAAATAACCAAGTCAAAATGATCTACCTACCCATATTTTGATAGAAGAAATAAGGGACATTTACGTAATTTATCAAAAAAGTAAGGGACACTTCATAAAATGCATCCAGACAAGAGTTCCTTCTCCCACCCTGACATCATTCCACAGATATAAACAGGCAGAATGAAAGCAGACAGACCTTTAAGCTGCTGTGCAGATGAACTCCTCGCAGTTACAGATCATGGGCTTTAGCAGGAAATGGCTGCCAAAGCCTCCTTGTTGTTGTCCTCCTAAAGCGGGTTTTGGTACTTTTCATGCAAAAAGTACAGTCAGAGAGTGATGCTGCACACGTGTTTAGCTTAGAAAAGTGGGTTCTGGTGCCAAAGAATCAGGCAGGCACTTGCACTGTGAAAATAACACTGTGATTGAGGCGTTTTGATGCACTCTGTGCCTAACAGAAGATAACATAGGCTAGATGAGTGAAACAGTACAGATTGTGCTATGGGAGAACTTGATGCGAATATAGAGAGCACTGCGCATGACAGAGAGTCTGACCCCCTCCGTTGCTGGCACGGAGCCTGGAAGTCAATGTTTCAGCTTGAGAACATCAGAAGACTTAGCACTGATACTGTACTGTGGGAAAGACTAACCTAATAAATGACTATTGTTCTCATTTAGAGGTGTAACTTTGAGATGTGATGCAAATGGAAATGTAATGTTTATTGGATTAATGAAATGTCATGTAACAACAGTAATCACCAGCCAATTATGATTGTTTTTATCCATGAAGAAGGGGAGGGCTTAACTGAAATGCCTCCATTGGGGTATAAAAGTCTTTGTATTGAAAGTGACGGGATCTTTTGCCCCTGATAGCAGCGTGTTCTGCTGGCAGAAGCCCTCCAGCTGGTGCCAGAATAAACCTGTTTGATTTTTCACCTACTTCACAGTTGTCGTGTGTTCTCCCTCATCCTTGCGCCCACACGATCAGGTAGCTTGCTAAAGTTAACTTGGTACTCGGAGTTCCATAACTCCTTGATTTGGCTGCTTCATTTGGTGACCCCGACGTGATGGAAAAAGGTATTTAGACGGGTCTGTGGTGAGGAAAAACAAACACGGTCCCCGTTGAGGACAGCCCCCGCTCCAAGGCAAGTAGGGTGAGGCGATTCAGGAGGGCTGCGCTAGGGGCCCCACCTTTTTCCAGATTTTTTCATTGACCGGCTGCCTGATTCGCCCCACACGAACGCCTGTGGACACGGGAGAGACTGCAACTAAAGTTGTAGGTGAACTCAAAGCCAGAAGGAAGTCCGGGAGGGGCAGCTTGGAAGCAGCCCCTTGAGTGCCCGGCAAGTGTAAAGTCCGGGGACACCGTAACTAGGTGCCCAGCCGGGCTCGCAAACCGGCACAAGCGCGCAGAGAGCCGGAGGCGACGCCAGGTCCAGTCGCCAAGAGCCGACGCAACTCGAGTGGTGACGCGGGAGGCGTCTTCAGGAAATCGGCAAGTATAGTTTCTTTCAAGCACTTAACACTGAGGGAACACACATTGGGGTTGGGGGAGAGCACTGAAGCGGGTTTTGATCAGGCCAGGAATGTTGAGGCCTTCCCAAAGAACATATCCCAGGATTTCAAAGGATGGAGAGTTGACAGCTAAACTGGTATCAAAATGTATTCTGATATAGTACAATTTCTTCTTCTTCTTCTTCTTCTTCTTCTTCTTCTGTGCTGGCACAGTGGGTTAAACTGCTGAGCTGCTGAACTTGCTGACTGAAAGGTCACTGGTTCTAATTTGGTGAGTAGGGTGAGCTCCCACTATTAGCCCCAGCTCCCTTCAATCTTGGTTCAAAAATGCAAATGTGAGTAGATCAATAAGATTATACCCCGCCCTTCTCTACCCCTGGAGGGGGATTCAGGGTGGCTCACATCTGGCAGTGATTTGATGCCCACATATACAGTCAATAAAAACAATAATTACACAATAAAAAACACATTAATTGATTAAAACCAGTTTAAACCAGTTTACCACTCCGGCGGGAAGGTTCTATGCAGTCATGCTGACCACATGACCTAGGAGGTGTCTACGAACAACGCCAGCTCTTTAGCTTAGAAATGGAGATGAGCACCAACCCCTAGAGTCAGATACAACTGGATTTAATGTCAGGGGAAAACCTTTACCTTTAAGCAATATCTGATGAACTTGCAGTTCTCTGTTGCACTTGTCATCTGGGGATGTGTATGAAATGTATAAAAATGAAGATTCTAAAGCTAAGATAGAAACCAGAGAGAAATTGGACAATTTAATGTAGTAGAGCAGGGGTGCTCATTAGGTAGCTCGGGAGCTACTAGTAGATCTTTGGCCTTCTTCCAGGTGATCTTCAGGCCTCACCAACTGGATGGGGCGCTCCTGCCATGCGCGCACATGCCCTGCACGCACGTGCGCTCTTGCTGCTCGCTTCCACTCTCGCGGTGCTTCATTCACCTGCAGGGCATTGCAGGAAGAAGGAAGCACAAGGCAGGGCCTCTGGAGGGAGCGCCCTGCCTCTCTCTCGTCCAGAAGCAGCTATGCAGCCTCCATTGCTGGCGAGACAGGCAGGGCGGAGTGTTCCCTCTGGATGCCCCGTCTCATGCTTTCTCCTTCCTGCAATGCCCCGCAGGCGGAAGAAGCGCTGCGCAGGTGGAAACCAGCAGCAGGAGCACGCGCGGTGGCAAGAGCGCGCAGCGGCTGGAGCGCGTGGGAGCGCACAGCGGCGGGGGCAGGTAGATCTTTTGGACTTGGTTGCTTTAAGAGTAGCTCACATGCTGAAAAAGTGTGAGCACCCCTGTAGTAGAGCATTTAAGAGTTGGCCACCTTTGGTTGTGATATACAATATAGTAAATGTATTGATTTTGGCCAATAGATGGCAGCCTGTACATCCACTTGGCAGAATGGCAATTCATTACATCACCTATTCAATTTTCTTGCCAGAAAGAGAGGCAAAGAAATAAAACGGATGTGACAAATAAAAGGAAGATCCAATGTGGCTTAAATTCACTTAGAATGTTTTGTCACATGCAATTTCCAGAATAAAGAAAATGTTTGTTCCACCAGAGAGGCAAGAACAGAACATTTTTTAAATAAAAAGGACAAAAGTGAACACAGGGGACTTGGCACACTCTGCTTGATGCTTTCACAAAATCTTGAGGTAGAAGAGGAAGAGAAGAGATATTGTGAATAAAAATAGAGATGCATCCAGTTTTATAGTCCTTGGATGCTTGAGATCAAATCTGAGAAACAGATTTAAATAGTTTTAACATATTTGAAATGTTGTTCTTGAAAAGAGAATTCTGCAGATAACACGGACTGCCAAAAAGTCAGATAACTGAGTCCAAGAGCAAATCAAAGTGTCTCTAGAAGCTGAAGTGACTAAACTGAAGCTATTGTATTTTAGACATATTATGAGACAGTAAGACCTTGTAAATAAAACAATAATGTTCAATTAGGTGGATGATAGTAGGAACAGAGGAAGACTACATGCAGATGTGTTGATTCAATCCAGTAACACCTGACTTTGAGTTTGCAAGACCTGAGCAGGGTTGTTAATAACAAGATGTCTTGGGCCCCTTCCACACAGCTGTATACAATCCCATATTATCTGCTTTGAACTGGGTTATATGGCAGTGTGGACTCAGATAACCCAGTTCAAAGCAGATATTGTGGTTTATCTGCCTTGACGTTCTGGGTTATATGGCTGTGTGGAAGGGCCACAAGAGGCCTTTCATTCGCAGAGCCCCTTCCACACAGCTGAATATTCCAACATTATTAGCTTTGAACTGGGTTATGTGGCAGTGTGGACTCGGATAACACAGTTCAAAGCAGATACCATGGATTAGTTGCCTTGATATTCTGGGTTATATGGCTGTGTGGAAGGGCTCAGAGTCTCCATGAGTCAATGCTGACTTGATAGCAAATAGCAACAACAAACAATATCTTCGCAATATAATATAATAGTCTAATTGTTAAACAGACAGTTCATGAGTAGACTTCTCATCTTAAGAACACTTAGATTCCAATACTTAAGATATCTGTCTGTTTGGACCATGCAGAGTTGTTAAGCAGATGATAATAAAAGGGACCTCCAAGCAGGCACAGCAAGTGGGCTCCAGTTTCTCAGTCTTAATAGGTAGAGCTATCTCATTAAATGTAACTCATATTAACCAATAGAACTTCCATTTAGGGATTTCTTCCCATTCCAGCACAGAGATTTCCTTACTAGAAGTACCAGTCAGTCCTCCTCTTTGCAGATTCAACAATTTATTGGAACTTTGGCTGGCTGCAGTTACGGAGGAACTAATCTTTCCCCTATCCTGATTCTGATGCTGAGCAGAATTCTGGGAAACGAAGTTTAGGGCAAGGCTTTTGGAACTCTCTGCCATAGGGCTCCTCACCTTCCCAAACTACATTTCTCAGAATTCTGTGCTTTTGCAGTCTCTTTCCCAGTGAACTCAGCTTTCTCCTTGCAGCTTCCCTCTCCTAATGGCGCACGTCGGATATCGCACAGTAAGTATGAATTTAACGAATTTGATACAACTTACTATGACTAATGAAAAAATTGCACATTCCTAGTGTTTACTATCAGCTTTGGCAGATATGCTGGCTGCGCCCCTTCCTAGATTTAGAGGACCTTAAGATGGTAGTGCATACACCAGTAACCTCCAGGTTGGACTTCTGCAATGTGCTTTAGATTGGGCTACCTTTGTACCAAATTCAAAAAAACTCCAGTTGGCTCAAAATATGACAGCCAGATTGTTTGTGGGAACATCCACTGGCTGCCAATTAGTTTCTGGGCAAAGTATAAGGTGTTGGTATTGACCTTTAAAGCCCCAGGTTACCTACAGGATTGCCTTCTTCCATACATTCCATCCTGAACACTGAGGGCATTGCTCCAGTATGCCAGAACCCAACTGGCAACCACCACCCAGATGATCTTTTCATCATCCATCCCATGGCTGTGGAATGACCTGCCAGTAGAGCTCTGGCGGCTGGATCAGCTGTCAGATTTTAAGACACAAGTGAAAACCTATCACTTCCAGCAGACCTACCATTATAGTTTTAATGACAAATTTTAAACTTTCACTCTATGTCTAACTTGTTTTGTGTATTTTAATATTTATTTTGTGGAAATATGTGTATTTTATTGAATGTTTTAAAATGATTATGGGAGTTGATTATGTGTTTTAATAATTTTGTAACATCTTGAGCTGTGAGGAGAGGCAGGTAAGAAATATAATAATAATAATAAATATTATTATTATTAAATGGGAAAGATCCTCTATAAATTCCTATTTTGAGATGAAGTAGTGACTGGCATATTTGGGTATTTAGTTTGAAGTAACAATACAAAGTAGTAAACCAGGGGTGCCCACACTTTTTCAGCATGTGAGCTACTTATATTAAAACCAAGTCAGAAAGATCTACCTACCTCCTCAAGGCTGGAGAGGGGAGGGGGCGGGGCAGAGCTTGGCCAGAGGGGGCGGAGCCAGGCCACGCCAAGCCCCACCCCTCCCCTCTGGTTTTGGAGCTCCCAGCAGCTTCTCCAGGCTTGACAATGGCAATGCCAAGCCAGTGGTGGCATAGCTAGCACAAGGCTGGCTTGGCCCTGCCCTCCCCAAACCTGGAGCAGCTGCTGGGAGTGCCGAAGCTGGGAAATGGGTGGGGCTTGGCGCGGCCTGGCTCCGCCCCCTCTGAGAAGCGATCCGGCTGGGATCGACCTCCTTTGGTCCCGGGATCGACTGGTCAGCCCTGTAGTAAACCTAGTTTGAAGAGAATGTTCAGCACCTTGGATAGTTTCCTCAAAGTTTACATGAAAATCCAGGGCAGCTTCACTGCCCTTTTATTACTGAAGCCTCAAGCAACTACTGCTGAGATGGAGGGCATGTATATGCATGTGTGTGTGTGTCTAATCCTAGACTTGGAAAGGAACCTAAGGGCCAGACAGCCCAACTCCTATCCCATTTTATCTACTGATAAAATAATGGTGAGATCTGGCCATGTCACTTCTGCTCAAAAGCCTCCAGTGAACACCCCCCCCCCTTTACTGTATGCACTATACTTCAGTATTGAACAGCAGCCACCACCAGGGGGTTCTTGATAAAGTGTAGTCACAATTTCCTTCCCTGTAATTTGAATGTGCTGATTTGGGTACTATCCTCTGGAATGGCACGAAGCAAGCTGATTCCATTTTCCACCTGATACATAGTTTGATATTTGAAGACAATTATCATATAACATTTGAAGTCTCTCTCCTCTAGACTAACCAGGAGTGGTATCACACTAGAGCTTAAAGAGTAGGCAAAAAGTATGCATCCCATCTGAAATCCTGCTCCCTCAACTTTTCACCTTAGGACTCAATTTCCAGATCTTTTACTATATTGATCACCCTCCTTTGGGGAGGAATTTACACCTGTCTGTGTTGCCATGCATGTTGGTGTGTTCATGTATGCATGGAGGTATGATAACATGTGCAGCCCCTGTTCCTATGTACTATAATACTTAGAAAAAATGTTATGTAAATATTTAATGCTCAGCAAACTCTAATAATAATAATAACTTGGATCTGCGCACATCATTTGAAAATATCTCACACAGTCCTAAATGCTTGGGAAGTGTTTGACTTGTGATTTTGTGATATGAAATCCAGCATATATCTCTCATTTGCTGTGTCATACTGTGTTTTTGTGGCAGTAAAATAAAAACAACTTTAGTCTTACACGCTGCCACCATCTTCCCTAAGGGACTCAGGGCGACTTACATATGGGGCAAAAAGCCCACAGACACAAAGACAATAATTCATCAAAGCAAAAAAACAATTAAAATAAATACATACATATTTATTTATTTATTTACAGTATTTATATTACGCCCTTCTCACCCCGCAGGGGACTCAGGGCGGATCACAATGCACGCAGACATGGCAAACATTCAATGCCAAAGACACACAACATACATAGACAGAGACACAGAGGCTATTTAACGTTCCAGCTTCATGAGGGTATGCTTTTTGAATTTCAGCTACCGGGGGAGCTGTCGCTTCACCATCCACTTGTGACACTGATGGAGTACTTCCTCATTCTTTTGCACACTGCTGGAGAGTTTTTATGGCATCATAAATTAGTTAAATTAGCCTCCCCGCATAAGCGGTACCTAAATTTCCTACTGTCTTTCAGCCTGCAACTGTCTTTCAGCCTGCAAAGGTTGACAGCAAGCTAAACAAATTGCCAGAAGCTCACTCTGACCTGGGCTGGCTTCAAACTCATGACCTCTCGGCCAGTAGTGATTTTAATGCAGCTGATTACCAACTAGCTGTGCCACAACCCAGTCCATAGGTAAATATAACAATCCAGATAAAAGCAAAATTCAATAAAACAGAAGAGTATAAAACAGTGACGTTAAAACTCAATCAAAACAATACTCAGCAAAAACAATTGCCAGTAGAACAATGGGCATAACTCTCATAGCAGAGCTGAAATCAGAAATTCAAAATGGTACTTCGCTGTATTCTTGCAGTGCATACTCTGTCTTGAACATGGTGATATACTAGCTCTTAGACCGTTCTTGTAGAGCAGAACTACATAAATCTAAAAGTCCATATTAGCTCTATACTTTTCAGTGCTATTTCTACTTCCATATGTGCATACAAATGTTTGACATTGCAGGCTATGGTCATACATCAACCACACACAAGCAGCTGTTAGACAGACCAGAAAATACATAGACAAAGCAAATGACATTTATAGACACACACCACATATTTATGGCTGTGAAAATGAATAACCTTGTTATAATGCATTATGCATGTTCATAAATTTTAATCAATTCCCTTATTTTCAGTGTTGACTGTATTTTTTCTTTTTTGCTTATTGGTGAATGATTGACTGAGCCAATTTTCCTTGTTCTGTCGGTAATGCTATTTCAGCCACAGCGTTCCTTTGGAATAGGGGTTCGTTTGATAGAAATACTTCCTTTTTATTACATTGACATTGGTCTTCGTACAATAAGAATGTGTGTGGCAGACAGGGTTGTGAGCTATGTTGCCATTCCTCCAGAGAGCTTCTGGGATTTTAAACACACAGAGAAAATTGCAGCTGGCATTGGCTCATGTTGCTGACAGCCAGGAATTTTTACAGGAAGATGGAAGTAACAGCTCCAGGGCTAAATTTCTGAAATGAACAGGTCAGAATAAAAATTTCCCATTCTTGTCTTTCCTTCTCAATGCCATGCATTTACTTATTGTTCACATTTTGAATATTGGCATTCAAGAAGGATATGTGGCCAAATTCAGTATCCACAGATGTGGGGCAAAAATAGGTTAAACAGGTTCTGTTTCTGAATAATTTCCCAAATATCTCTGGATCCTTCATAATAAAAACACACATAATGATGTTGTAAGCTGAGAAATGTGTAACAATGTGTAACAAAATTAACTATGTATCCAAAGAGGATAATGAGATTAGAAATAGATAGTTGGATTTCTTGCCCTCTTTGCGTTATTATGATGTTACCTATCAACCTATCTTCTGCAATAGCCATGTTGAGATTTTATTTATCATGTCAGAAGCAAACCAAGGGTACAGTTGTAATATTTTCAAAAAACAGAAAGTTAAAAACGTTTAAATGTCCTTTGATCAGTAGCTGGCCACTTGGAGTGCTTCTGGTGTTGCTATAAAGGGATCTTGCCTTCATATCTTTCCGCCCCTTGGGCACTCTTTGATTTGGACCTTGGTCCCCTGTTTATGGAAAGAGACTTGCCTGTGGGCTACATATCTTTATTTGCAGAGACATTCCCATTGTGGGCTCAAAAAAGCGTGAGTACGCTTAGGGGAAACGTTCCCCACAGATGACTGTTCAATATATGTATGCATGTTATACCGTGACTTGCTAGTTGTATATGTATATATTGTGTTGTATATTTGCATATTGCCATTTATTGTTTAATACAACAGCATTGTTTATTTCAAGTTTGGTGCTCCTCATTAACTTGACTGTGATTAGTGAACCACCTCTCTCAGTACTTAGACTGTTACGGTTTCTCTCCTCCTCAGAGGAGAAACCGAAGGAAGTATGGCAGAATCCCAAGTTGGAGAAATTGAATCTTTCAATCAGGAGCAAGAAGACCTATTGGTCAACAATAGTCTTTCATTATTTGATTTAGGTGGCCAACAACCATTACCACCAGCGATAGATGAGCGTTCGTCTATGTTGGATAGTGTAACTAATAAGGAACTCCGCCTCGTCAGAGTAAAACTAAACATAGCAACTCTATCTGACTACATAAGGCGCAAGCTTATCCCACGGGGCCTGAGAGTGCAGATTCCGCCAGGTGTTTACAAAGAGGACGCTAACTTTATTAAGAATTGGCATAATATTCTCCAAAAATGCTCAAAAGATCTTATGCTTTTGGTAATTCAAAAATCCAATCAGGAATGTAGCACTCTGCTACAAGAGCTTGATGCTCTGAAATCCACCATTGACCCTCCCCTGACCCAGCTGAATGTCGACGCTATTAAGGTCAAATGTGACAAGCTACATGAGGAAATCAAAGAGTACAAGCTGGGAAAGGTGAGGAGGGATGAAAAAGATTATGCCAACAATAGGATCTTTAAGTGGACATTTAAGAGAAAACCTAGAAATGATCCAAAACAGGTTAGATTCCCTGAAGACTCTAGTGCATCTTGTTACATTACTGAGGAGGCTGGAAATGCCTCAGACTCCTCTGCGGGCTCATCTTCCAATCCCAGATACAATCTCAGAAACCCTCCCAAAAATGAACGTCCTCAGAAATCAAAAAAATTTCGCAGGGGCAAAGACAAAAAGGAAGTAACTTAGTTATAAATTTATCTGATTTTCCACTAACTGATCATGATTATGTTATTTTGAACAAAGGGCCCTCCTTTGTATTTACTCCTGAATGTTCACAAATAAATATCAGAAAAGATTTGGCCACCCTGTTTCGTTCCATCAGACTCAAGGAACATTTTTCTTTACATCCCTCCTCCTCCCATTATAATGAGGATATCCCTACTAAATGTCGGGTTAAAAGTACTTTTACTCCCCCTGTGGTGTCCAAAAAAATAAAATTATTTGAACAAACTGTATTACAGCAGGTTGTGGCCATCAATCACAAGACTGATAGATTTCACCCCAATCTTTCGGGTGCTGACATAAAAAGGCTCCGATTTTTGGGCCAACACCCCCATATGATTTTCAAGGTGGCTGATAAAGGGGGAAGTTTAGTCTGTTGGCGACGCAGTGACTACCTTAAGGAGGCCCACACCCAACTTCAGGACACCCGTTTTTACAAACCCATTCCCATGGACCCTACTCAAAAAATTTGAAAACGGTGGTACACACAGTACACACTGGGGCAGAATTAGGCTTCATAACCAATACGGTTGCAGATTTTCTCATTAATTACCATCCTGCCGTCCCAAAATTCTACCTCCTGCCCAAGACGCATAAGGGTATTGTCCCGCCCCCCGGCAGGCCAATTATCGCGGCCACGGGGGGTCTTTTGCAACCCCTTGCGGTCTTTTTGGACACTTTCCTCCAAATTTTTGTCCCTCTAACCCCCACATACGTCAGAGACACTGGTGACTTTATTTCTAAAATTGATAACCTCGTGGTTTCTCCCAGTGACGTCTTACTTTCAGGGGACATTGCTTCGTTATACACGAACGTGCCTCTGCCCCAAGCTAGGTTTGTCATCCACCGCTTGCTTGACAGTAGGCCTCTACCTCACAATCCTCCAACTGCGTTTTTACTCGAATTATTAGACATTGTCTTCGAGTACAATTATTTCATGTTTGGTGACCAATATTTTTTACAATGTGGCGGAATAAGTATGGGGCTTGCCCTAGCCCCTACGGTCGCAAATCTCTTTGTTGCATCCTTAGAGGAGGATTTCCTCTTTTCCAGCAACTGTCCATCCAATATTTCTAACAATATAAAAACCATTTTTTGTTATATTGATGATTTGTTTATTATTATCAATAACGAATCTAATGTGGAGGAGACTTGCGCCTACTTTAATACCTGGCACCCTAGCATAAGGTTCACTTTTGAACATAATAACACGCAAATTAATTTTTTGGATGTTTGTATCTTTAAATCTGCAGGCAAGCTCAAGGTCCGTAATTACATTAAACCTACGAGCAAAAATGCCTTGTTACATTATGGATCCCACCACACTGCGGCCCTTAGGAACAACCTACCTTTCGCGCAGTTGTTAAGACTTAAGAGGAACTCGTCAGGCAATGCTGACTTTGAGGAATCCTCCAAAAGGCTAATCAACAATCTCAAAGAACGAGGATACCCCGACAAGGTCCTAGAGAATGCTGTAAATAGGGTATCCAAAGTACCACGGGCAGAATTGTTCAAAAAAAGAGTGCGCCCCGATGTCGAACGTCTCATTTGGCCATTAACGTTTGTTGAGATTAAAAGCAATATATAATGTGCTAATCCTATTGTATGTATGTTTTGTATATTTTTCTATATATGTGTTTGTTTGGTAAATGTATGGCAATGGGTCTACTTTGAGAAAGGCTTGTGATAAGCTAAAGTTTGTAAGGCTGTTTGCCTGCACCACGCCTTGCAGCCAGGTGTTGTCAGTTTAGGAGCTCACCTTCTATTTAAGAAGAACAGCTTGAGCTTTTTTTTTAGAGGAATGGATGAATGAATGGAAGGAAGGAGGTGTAAGAAGATGCTGGAGCAGTATTGTTGGAGCTGAAGAGAAGCTGAGAAAGAAGCACTGCAGCAGAACTCAAACTCAAAGCTAAGTAAAGATGCCTTGGCTAAGAGATACTGCATATACTACAGCTCACAATGTGAGTAACCTTGTATGCCTTAGAAGAAGGAGTACTACAAGCAAGTTATTTTGAAACTAATTTGTGGCTGTATTTTTCTTGTATGTTGCTCTAGCATAAAAGCACATAGTTTCTGTTTTTGTGTTTTCCTTAAAAACATTTTCTTTGCTAAAAGCCTAGTTGCGTTTTTCTTTCACTCTGTACTTGGTGAGTCAAACTTGTGGCTTTCCAAAATCCTAACAGAGGTTATGGGCCCAGGTTTAAGCAAAGTTTTTGTTATTGTTGGCTTGTAATAGCACATATGCCACACAGTTTTTGCTTTTGCCTCAAGCTGTTTATTTTTTGGATGCAGTCATGTCCTCAGTTTCATTTGGAGGACTTGCTCTTGAGAAGCTTACAGCAATTAACTACTCAACATGGGTGGTGAAGATGCAGAGTTTGCTAGTCAAAGAGGATTTGTGGGAGGCTGTGAGTGTGCCTCTAGCTGACGGAGCAACTGCTGCTGAAAAGAAGGCAAATGATAAGGCAAAAGCTAATATTATTTTGTGCATGGACAATTCACAGTTGGCCTATCTCCATGGAATAGACACTGCTTTTGAGTGTTGGCAAAAACTCAAGGCTGTATATAGAGCTTCAACTGCCAGCACTAAGATTATTCTTACATGTCAACTGTATAATCTGAAGTTACAGAAAGGAGGTGATGTTTTGAAGCACCTTGATAAGATGAGAAGCCTGTTTTTGGAATTACAGGAGAGAGAGATGATTTTCTCAAATTCTCATCAGGCTTGTGTGTTGCTATCAAGCCTGGACTCTTCGTGGGACAATTTTGTTTTTCCATTCAAAATGTTCCGGAGTCTGACCTTTCTTTTGATTTTGTTTGTGCTCGCCTCATGGAGCAAGAAAAGAAAAATGTTTTTCTTAAAGACACAGTGTCTACAACTAAAAATATTCAAGGAAAAAGCAGCTGGCAAACAGGGACAGTTTGCAGTGTAAAAAAGCTGCTATGAGTGTGGAGCAACTACACATTTGATTCGTAACTGTCCCAGGAAGAAGGGGCGTCATGCAGGAAGGGTTTTTCCTTCCACAAGAATGATAGAGATACTGCTAATGCTTTAATTACCAGTAGTAGTGAAAAGAGTAGCACAGATTCTATAATTTGGATTTTGGATTCAGGATGTTCTGATCATTGTGTAAATGATGTTAAATTGTTAAGAAATGTCTGTAAGGCAAAAGTAGCTAGTGTAATATTAGCAGATGGTTCAAAAGTAAATTGCACGGTTCAAGGAGATGTATATGTGCCAGGGTTCAATAAGGTGTTAAAGAATGTATTGTTTGTAGAAAGTTTGAAGTATTGTTTAATTAGCATTTCAACTCTGTGCGCCCATGGTTTTCAAGTTTGTTTTGACAACAAAAATGTAAAGTTTTGTTTAAAGGTAAATACTGTGCCACTGGAAAGCTGATTGATAAAATGTATCAGTTAAGGGAAAGGAACACAAGAATGTTTTTAATGTGCAAGTAACAGAAAACAAAACTTTACATGATGATTGTCTTCATTATTTTCATCGTGTTATGGGTCATCTCAGTTTTAAGTCTATTCAAAAAATTAACTGAAATGTCAGATCTAAGGCTAAAGCCATGTAATAAATTTCTGGACTGTGCGGTATGTTCAAAAGAAAAAGTAAAAAGATGTTCAATCCCAAAAAGTAGCAATAGGAGCACATCTAAACCTTTTGAACTAGTGCACATAGATCTGGCAGGCCCATTCTGCAAAAGCCTTAGTGGTTCCATTTTTGTACTTGTGCTTGTGGATGACTATAGTAGATTTACTTACTGTTATTTCCTTAAATCTAAGTCACAGGCTGCAGAAAAAATTATGGAATGGGTTAAAATGATTGAAAGGCAGTTTAACTATAAAGTGGGTTGTTTTCAATCTGACAGGGGAGGAGAATTCAGTGGAAAACGATTTGAAAGCTGGCTTAGAGCCACTGGCATTAGACATCAGAGGACAAATGCTTACAGTCCTGAAGAAAATGGGGTAGTAGAAAGAAAAATAGGCGTACTAAAAATAATGAAAAACTGTATGCTCAGAGATGCCAAATTGGGAGATAAATATTGGGCTGAGGCTTTAAATATGGCTGTTCATGTTCTTAATCGTTCATGGAGTTCTGTGTTAAATCAAACACCATATTTCATGTTGTATAACAGGCCACCTATTATTAGATATTTTCGCAGGTTCGGAAGTTATGCAAATGTTTTGATTCCAGTCCAGTGCAGAGCGAAAAATCAACGCAAGTGGAGACATCTTCGGTTTTAGGATTTGAGGAAAAACCAAGGGATATAAGTTTGATCTAGGAAATGGTAAAGTCTTAATATCAAGAAGTGCCAATTTTGCAAAGCATGAGGGGTGGACAGATGTTCATCAAAATTCAGAGGTTTTTCTGCCATTAAGTTCTAAATTTAAACAGCAAGATGGAGAACAACTTAAACAAAGTGAAAGTCCTTCTAGAGTGAAAGTAGAAGTGAGTGAAAGTGTAAGTCAGGATATTATATTAGATATGGAGGCATGCCAGTATGCTGGCGTTCTAGGAAGCAAACTTCAATAGCAGTTTCTACTGCAGAATCTGAATTTTCAGCTTTGTCTGAAGCAGGAAATGAGTTAATTTGGTTAGAACAATTGTTACTTGATGTGGGCATGTATTTTGAAAAACCAGTCATTGTGCATGAAGATTCACAAACGTGCATAGCGCTTGCTTTAAATGAAAGCATGAAGTCTAGAACCAAATACATTGCTGTTAAATATCAAAATGTTAGACAACTTGTAAAAGAAGGTAACATTGAATTAAAATATTGCAGATCACAAGAAAACATTGCAGATATTCTAACAAGGCATTACCTGCTACACAACACAATATATTATGTATCAAGTTAGGTTTAGTAAATCTTGGGAAAATGTCAACTGAAAATTTGAAGACATATGTATAAATACATAAAGGCAATAGGATTAGGAAGGGGACTGTTGAGATTAAAAGCAATATATAATGTGCTAATCCTATTGTATGTATGTTTTGTATATTTTTCTATATATGTGTTTGTTTGGTAAATGTATGGCAATGGGTCTACTTTGAGAAAGGCTTGTGATAAGCTAAAGTTTGTAAGGCTGTTTGCCTGCACCACGCCTTGCAGCCAGGTGTTGTCAGTTTAGGAGCTCACCTTCTATTTAAGAAGAACAGCTTGAGCCTTTTTTAGAGGAATGGATGAATGAATGGAAGGAAGGAGGTGTAAGAAGATGCTGGAGCAGTATTGTTGGAGCTGAAGAGAAGCTGAGAAAGAAGCACTGCAGCAGAACTCAAACTCAAAGCTAAGTAAAGATGCCTTGGCTAAGAGATACTGCATATACTACAGCTCACAATGTGAGTAACCTTGTATGCCTTAGAAGAAGGAGTACTACAAGCAAGTTATTTTGAAACTAATTTGTGGCTGTATTTTTCTTGTATGTTGCTAAAGCCTAAAAGCACAAAGTTTCCTGTTTTTGTGTTTTTCCTTAAAAACATTTTCTTTGCTAAAAGCCTAGTTGCGTTTTTCTTTCACTCTGTACTTGGTGAGTCAAACTTGTGGCTTTCCAAAATCCTAACAACGTTTACTCCCCATGCTAATCGCATCAAGTCTACAGTAACTAAATTTTGGCCACTAATTCAAAGCGTGCCCGGTCTTCAGCTTCCCCCATTAGTGGCCTACAAGCGAACTTCCAACCTAAAAAACTTACTAATTAAATCTGACCATCGCATAAAGGCCCCTGTGGAAAACGCCCCTACTATTCGTAGCATCACCAATCCTTGTCATCACTGCTCCATTTGCAAACATGTGAACCAACAGGAATCCATCTGGAGCCCATATAACAATCGCAAATACAAGATAAGGGTTAGTTCCTCCTGTGGAGTAAAAAATGTCATTTACTGCATTACCTGTAAGGATTGTGGCCACCTTTACGTTGGGGGAACGAGTAGAGAGCTTCTGCGTGAGAGTTATTGAACATAAATCGAGATTTAAAAATCATAATGATACCTCCATTCTATACTCTCACTTTAACACCATGCGGCATCATTTTGAAGCTTTCTCAGTCACTGTGTTAGACCGGGTTTTTCCACAACCGCATATAGATGTTAAAAAACGGTTACTGCAGCTTGAAAGGGACTGGATAATCCGGTTAAAATGCGAGTCCCCCCATGGGCTCATTGATAAATTAACGATAAATGAACTATTAATCTGAATGTAGCGTTATTGTCATATGAGCAGCTGTTTCTGATGATTGCCTATCCGCGTTTGTTCCGCCTATAAATGATTTCCGTTCACTCCTGTTTTGGTCCGCGATTTGACCATTGGCATATAGCCATTTATATTTGAATTATTTGAAAAAATGGTATGTATTGCCTTTCTTTTCCTGGTGGGTTCACTATGGGGCCATGTACTTATTGTTATGTCATGATATCATGGTTTCCAAATCCTCCAGCCGCGACCTTGTGTTGCAATCGAGTCCTGGGTCCGGAAGAAGCCGCCCACGGCGAAACGATACGGCGCTTGAATACCCCTTATCGTCGACCCTGGAATCCCCTCTGCATGGATCTTCCCTTCATATCTTTCCGCCCCCCCTTGGGCACTCTTTGATTTGGACCTTGGTCCCCCCGTTTGCGGGAAAGAGACTTGCCTGTGGGCTACATATCTTTATTTGCAGAGACATTCCCATTGTGGGCTCAAAAAGCGTGAGTACGCTTAGGGGAAACGTTCCCCACAGATGACTGTTCAATATATGTATGCATGTTATACCGTGACTTGCTAGTTGTATATGTATATATTGTGTTGTATATTTGCATATTGCCATTTATTGTTTAATACAACAGCATTGTTTATTTCAGGTTTGGTGCTCCTCATTAACTTGACTGTGATTAGTGAACCACCTCTCTCATTACTTAGGTTGCTATAAAGAGGCCCTCCATTGTGCACGTGGAAGGGCTCAGACTGCATTGTAATAGATGGTCTGTGGTTTGCTCTTCTCGCCATGTTGAGTTAGGGAGATGTCAGAAGCAACATGTTAGTTTTGCAATCAAGGAACGGAGATATAAGTAGTTTGCATTCAATTAATTGAGCCATGAGAAAGGAAAAGAGAGGCGATGAGAGAGTTTTGCCATTCTCAATACACTCAAGCAATCGCAAACTGCTGCAGCCTCTCTTAGCATTCTTTCTCATTAATAATATTTGCCATCCTGACCACACTCTGATGCTGCTTGACTGTATGCATCCCAGTTTTCAACTGTGAAATTTTGGTGGGTATGAAAATAATGTCTTTAGATTGATCATAAGCCGTCTAACAAAAATTTGTAAATCAAAGAAACAACAAAAACAAAAAACTGGTATCACTGGATGGCAATTTGTCTCCTAGGATTATTCTGGTTTACAGCTTCTTATCTAAGGCCTCACACCCATTGATCTCAAGTGCCTATGGGAAAGTAAGTTGTTACTAATGTTCTCATTGTAAATTGAGTGAGCCTCTTTGGAGAGGAAATTCCACCATGACGATGTCATGACAAACAAGGCTCTGCTACTTGTGGCCAGTCGTCTTATCTCAGATGGTGATGAAACACAGAGCAGAGCCTGTTCAGGTGATGTTACAAATGTTAGTACATGGTTTTATATTACGTGGCAATTGCTTATAGTTTAAACTGTGTGGTTAAGTAATGCATGAGTTAATACAGTGGTCCTCAAACTTTTAAAGCAGAGGGCTGGTTCACTATCTCTCAGATTGTTGTGGGGGGACGGACTATATTTTGTGAAAAACATGGACAAATTTCTATGCACACAGCAAATATATTATTTGTACTGCAAAAAAAATATATGAAAGAACAATACAGTATTTAAAATGATGAACAATTTTAACCAACATAAACTTACCAGTATTTCAGTGGGAATGGTGGGCCTGCTTTTGGCTGATCAGATAGTCAAGTTAATTCAGTTGTTGTTGTTGTTGTTGTTGTGTGACTTGAAGTTGTTTAAGACTTAGGGTGACCCTAAGTCTAAAGTTTAGACCAGGGGCTGAATAAATGACCTGGGAGGGCTGCATCGGCCAACGGGCCTTAGTTTGAGAACCTCAGAGTTAATATATAGGGCTGTGATGGATTGCTAGAGTGTAACTTCAGGCAGTTCCTGTGTAAGGCAGAAATGAAGAGTTGATAAGATTGGAATGTGCTTCTTGTGGTGTGTTCTGATGAGAGCAGACATGATTTCCGATACTCTGATGTATATAGTGTAAATATCAATAAAGCTGAATCCAAGAAGTCTAGATACTTGAGAGGTCAAAGAAGAATTGAGATAAGGAAAGTAATTTATCTCATTGTAACTAATAAGAAAGTATGATGCTCCCTCTTATCCAAGGGAGTTCATTGACAAGTTTGAAGTAAAAAATAAAAAGCTGTGGAAAACAACAAACCTTATTGAAATGAATGACTTCTGCCACAAGTTACCATACAACTGTCCTGGAGAATTCAAACATTTCTAGAGAAGTATCCTCCCTATGGATTTACTATGTCCTCCAACACTATGTGTATATATGACTGTGCTGTAAAATCCCAATTCCGGTGGGGTGAGGTTATCATTGGAGAAATTGGTCTATTATGCATCAAAAATATGAAAGGCATAAAAATGTGAGAGAGCAAGACATTGGGAAGCACATTTTCTTTCTCAAGTACTTGAAGGTAAGTAGAAGTGACATGAGTTCCCAGAGCATTAATTAGATATTGTAGTAGCGTCCATCTTCTGCTAATTTACATGTTCCTTCGACGTTTTAGCATTTTCTGTTTGGCATGCTTTGAATTTATCAGAATAAAAATTACATAAGCAAGAAAGAGAAAATTAAATGAGTGAAATTAGCTGTAATTTGGGGTTCTTTTCATCACCTCAAAGGTTAGATAGTTTACACAACTATATGAGTAACTAACCAATGTCCCTGCTTATCTGACAAGTTAAGGAGTAGAGCACTGTGAAAACTAAAAAATTGTCAAAATGTGGAGTCTAGTCTTTCAAAGGTGTTTTAAATACCTATGAATTGAGGGAAGAAGCAGTACATAGTTGCATGGAAGATAATGGAAACATGACAAAATAGGTGCTGGTTATAATTGGAAAGGGTCAAAAGAGTAGATTGTCAAAATAAGATTGTTGCAAAGGGCGGGTGATTGGGGTAAATGTATTGTTGTCCTCTCTATGATAAGCCAGTAATAAAACCTGTAGGGTTTGGGTATTATTTGGGCTCGAAGAGGGATTTTCATACAGAAGTGGGTGCCCCTGACCTGTTTGAGGCTGTCTCCACATTTTCTCCCTCTATTTTCCAGTTGTCAATCAGCCGAGTTGCCAGAATCTTGGTTTTTAAAAATATTTAGCTGCAACCCAGCTTTTGCACCTTCTTCTTTCACCTTGATTAGAAGGCTGCTCAGTTCCTACTCGCTTTTGACCATCAAAGTGATATCATTTGCATACCTAAGGTTGTTAATGTTTCTTCCAGCAACTTTAACCCCAGCCCTGCATTCATCAAGCCCTGCACATTGCATGCTGTGTTCTGCATACAAGTTGAATAGGTTGGGTGAGAGTATACAACCCTGTCATATGCCTTTCCCAATCTTGAACCAGTCTGTTGTTCCATGGTCAGTTCTTACTGTTGCTACTTGTTCATTATATAGATTCCTCATGAAAGAGAAAATGTGACTTGGTATTCCCATGCCACCAAGAACTTGCCACAATTTATTATGATCCACACAGTCAAAGGCTTTAGAATAGTCAATAAAGCAGAAATAGATGTTTTTCTGAAACTCCCTGCCTTTCTCCATTATCCAGCGGATATTGGCAATTTGGTCTCTCGTTCCTCTTCCTTTTCTAAACCCAGCTTGTACATCTGGCAACTCTCTCTCTCTCTCCATGTATTGCTGGAGTCTTCCTTGCAGGATCTTGAGCATTACCTTACTGTCATGTGAAATAAGTGCCACTGTATGAAAGTTTGAGCATTCTCGGTTCCTTGGAGTATATTCATTTGAAATGATAGTTGGATCTGATCACGATGCAGATGTGGCTTGTGATTTCTTAATGAAAGATAGATTACTTCAGCAGGTCTGGGGCTTATTTTTTTTTAGATTTCCCAGAGATTTCCCAAAACTAATAATAACAAATAAAAAGTGGCCATGTTTACATTCCCATTGCTGAAAAATGAATGAGAGTGTGGCTGAATCTACATTGTCAAATAATGCAGTTTAGAATGGCATTATATGGTTAATATAGACCCATAGAATGCAGTATTAAATTGCACTACGTGGGTCTACACAGTTCCAAAGTGCTTTATCTGACAGTGTAGATCCAGCCTGTGATATTAGGAGTATGACTCGAATTTGTGTAAGACCAGTCACTGGCCTGGGGGGTGGGTGGGTAACAATAGGCTGAGGATGTGAGGCTATGGGCAGAGATGTGGCACATCAAAAATACCACCGAAACAGCTACCTAGGACAGGAGAATTACTGACCAAAGTGCCAAGAACATTTGTTCAAAACAGAACTCACAATTTATCTCACAGCCACTATAAAGTTAGACTGTAGTTAAATTCAGAAAATATATATGCCATCTAAAATGAGGTTTGTGGCTATTAGTCAAACTGGATTTTTGTGAGTGTTTCATTGTTAAGGTCATTAACGTTTAGCCCTTTAGGCCTATGCTGATGTCCGGGATTACATTGACACACCATAATGGAGTGATTACAAAAGACACAGTGCCACTGAACTATAGAATCCCTTAAGGGCCTGCAGTTTTAAATGTAATCTGAGGTCTGAAGCTAAACTCTTACAGTTCACTGGAATCATATCCATTGTTTTAAAACAGACAAATCTGGCTTGCCTTTATTCCATTCAAGCTTTCTCTAATTTAAGGAAATGGTGTTTTTGTTAGCAAGACCGAATGTGGTCCATAGCCTTTTCTTTGGAAAATAATGATAAAAATGCCTTAAGAAAAAGCGGAACATTAAGCAAGCAGAACTTTTGACCTGGGACACCACCACAAGTCAAATGGAATACATACTCCGGAGGATCTTTAACTAATGAATCTCTGTGTTGCTCATGGCTTCTTGAGTTTGGAAAAAGCAGGGCTTAGACAATTATTTTCTTAAAATTGTAGTAATATGCTCCAAGTCCTTGTAGTTGTGACTAAAATAAAGTTTCAATTTTTTATGTTCCTGAAGTAGTTCTCTTTAGTTTCTTTAAAAACAAACATCCGGATGCTGCAGGTTATTTGTCTGTGTCAGAAAATACAGTCTTTTTCCATTCACATTGACAACTCAACACAGACAATAAAGTATAAGACACAACATGAGCCAGCATTAGAAAAAAATGCTATTCTACCTTCATCACCTTGAAGCGGATTCTTCTCTGTGACTGCTAAAGGAAAAACCTAAAGTGTAAGATTATCCCTTAGGAAATTGCAGGACATGGATATATGTCCTGCAATTGGACTTCAACTCCCATAATTCCCAAATGGCCAGTATGCTGTTAGGAATTGTGGGAGCTAAAGTACAAAACACCTGGAGGGCCAAAGTTTGTCCAGGCCTGCTCTACACTGTAGAATTAATGAAGTCTGGAACCACTTTAACAACCATGGCTCTATTCTATGTAATCTTGGAAGTTGTTGTTTGGTGAGGTACCAGCATTCTTTAGAAAAGAAGGCTAAAGACCTTGGAAAACTACAACTTCCATTATTCCATAGCCTTGAGTCATAGCAGTTAAAGTGTTATGGAACTGCATTAATTCACCATTAATTCATGTACTCTTGGACTGTACATTTTGGCCACACAATGGTCAATGCTTAAACAACTGAAATGGCAGTTGGTGTTCTCCCAGACAATTTATAGGCTTGAGTGTTGGTTTTACCCTCTACAGTCCTAAACAACTGTAGACCAGATTACCTGAAAGGTTGGCTTCTTCCATGTAGACCAATTTTAATCTTAAAATCCTTTTTTGAGGGCTTGCACCACTTTCCTTGTGCAAGTGACAGGAAGCAGATGGCTACTAAGGGCAGTCTTCTCAATGGTAGTACTTTATTTGCAGCAATGGTTAGGTGAAAAACAATTCTGGATATTTATATAGAAAACAAGTACATCTGTAATTATTGTATTATTATGGATAAGTGTATAGCTGTTGTATATCGTATATGTAAAAACAGCACATCAGTGTTTTAAGCAAATTGGTTAACTAGCTAACAAATAAATAAACAAACATTTAAAAGAGAGAGCCAAAGGCACTAGGTTGGATCCAGTTGATTGACTATTGAAAATGAATCACATAGAGATTTCAATCTAGAGTTATTATGCAAATTCCACATGTCCCCCTATGGTTCTGGTTTCATAACTATTACCACCCCCTCCTTAATGTTAATGTCTAATAAGAATTTAGATGAGCTTTCTGTACTTTCATATATATTGCTTTTTTTCCAAATCCCCAAGGAACTGTAGCTCTTGCATTATACTTTTTTTGGCATTTAAAATATTACATCTTCTTTCTGAAAAAGATTTCACAATGGATCATTGTGATTTTAATCAGTGGCCACAATAGCTTTAAGGTTTATTCATCACCTTTGACAATGGTTGTAAAATAATGAATGGCCAAGTCCACATTTAGAATGTTTTAAAGAAGAACTATTTTGATGCAAAAGCAAAACCAGGGTATCTTTTTTGGTTATTTGTTTTTTTCTCCCCCAGGCAAATCAAAATTTAAAATAGTAGCAATTTAATAACAAACCAGGGTTGCAAGGCAGTTAATGCCTGGGTTGTATGCAGATGAACGTTTAGTTTTCTATCAGTCTCCTAATAAACTATGGTTGGGAAGATGAGCTTCACAGAACAAAGATAGTCTGGCATTAAGATGTACAGCTACCTTCTTATGTCTCATTCCAGAAGGTCTCAGAAGAAGTTCGGGATTGGATAGGTCTGTTTGCAGCGTTTGAGAAAGTTGGGTATTTATAGAATACAACTTTCAGAACTTGAGGTTTATTCTCAATGACCAAAGAGGATATTTGCAGAGAAAGCATCCCAAAATATTGACATACCACAATTGCAAATACAGAGTTTTTTTTTATTTCATTTGACAAATATTCAAAAAACCTACACCAGCTCCTGATTGGTTCAGAAACTGTCTAGCTAGGATCCACAAGCATAAAGAAATTACATATATTAGAAACCAACTCTTTCTCATTACTTTATTTTCCAGATCACCAGCCTGGGCCACAGCAATGCGTGGCAAGGAACAGCTAGTAGGTTATATATTTTCATAATATCACCTGGGCCACCCAAGACCAGGAGACATTTATTATTATTTATTTATTTAAAACATTTGTACTCCGACCTTCTCACCTCTGTCGAGGGACTCAGACTGACATGGAATGGCAAAGAAAACAATTATGGCCAGTTCTGAGATGGAAAGAACCCAACTGTTTACATGAGCCCAAAGTCAAGGGATACTCAGAATCTGGTCCAGAATTTGGATTATCCCACAACTTTGGCTAATGCAGTTAAGGCGGTCTTGCCCCGCATTACCCCAGATCAGTTTGTACAACATTTGGCATTAAATTATCAGTTTAGATGTGTCCTCATTCACTCTGCCACCTTGCTCAGGTCTTGCAGACAATGGCTTCCTTACTTGATTCTATCCATGTGGAATGTGGTCTTCCTTTTATCTTATTGTCTTTTAACTTATTAAATATTATTGTATTTTCTCGTGAGTATCTCTTCTCATGATGTGATCCAAGTATGGCAGTCACAGTTTAGTCAACTTGGCTACTAGGGAAAGTTCAGGCTTGATTTGCTCTCGGATCCATTTATTTGTCTTTTTCAGCAGAATCCATAGAACTCTTCTCCAAGATTAATTTCAAATGATTTTTTTTCAGGCAAAGTTTCAAGCCATTTCAGAAGGGCTTCTAACCGTGACTGTTGTGCCAATCTTCTGCTAATGAGACCTGACTTATAGTGAAGAGTTCCACTTAGGACAGGATACTGTCTGTTGACATTTTAATATAAACCTCTCCAGCAAAAATCTTTGAAAAAGACATCACCATGAAGGCTGACCTGCTCTCATATTTGACCTTTCTTTTAAGAGATCTCTTGGCACCTTTCAATAGAGATGTTGACTTCTAAGCAAGACATCTTCCTCTCATAATGTGTGTCTGCCTTCCACTGAGTGAAGTAAGGTAGATGCAAGAAGTCAACATCAGCCAGCTCTGAATCTGGGAAAACATCCATAAGTTTGTGTTGGGAATGAAACAAAACAAGCTAGTAGCATTGTATAATGGTAATAGGATCTCTGCTATTTCAGACAACAGATAAGGAACAACATTATGTAATGTTCTTTCCAATAATGAGGACAACAATATTGCCAGCAGGGGGACTAACCTACTCACACTTTCAAGAGAAAGATTTAAAGGGAGTAATCTGCCATGACTTTGGATTTCCACTATTTGGGACTGTTTCACACTATGAGCAATATTCCACTCTCATTATCATAGCAACATCCTATAAAATCCTACTGTTTATGGTTTGTGGCACCCTAATTCTCATACAATATCCTTCTGATATATAAGAATCTTTGCCCCCCCCCTCCCAAAACCATTTTGGATTTTAAGTCCCAGAAGCCCTAGTCACCATGGCTAATGGATTATCTTGTGAGTTGAAAACCAGCTATTTTGAATGGCAGAAGTTGAGAACCAAAGTGTTCACCATCCCATGGGGTCGATTGAATAGAAAGCAGTTCCATAAAAAATCTGAGGAAGACTGGACTGTGTAGAAATAAGCCCTGTTAATTTCAGCCTATGGTATTTCAATTTTGAAATGGTATGCTAAGGTTGCATTTTTCCAGTCTACTTGCTCCACAGCGGTGTGATCAAGTCCCTTGGACTACTCTGAAATGAATGTTTATGAAGACAACCGTTTTAGAAGCCTTTCGTCCTACTGATGTTCAATGGTTTCAAAGTAACCATTTTTACTAGAGCTTTTGAGACACTTAACAAGTTCTGAAAATATTACCCAGAGACATCTGAATTCCATATCCACCTCATTAAAACTGAGAAAATGCCATCAACTCCCCCCCCCTCTTTTTCTTTCTTTTTTTAAAAACAAAAATAAATAAATAAATCTAGAACATCTTTTTATGCCACCAATTTTTCTGGTTGATTCCCTAGATTTTTACTGCTTCAGTCTGGCCTTAAATAATGCAAACATGATTTTAGCAAGAGTATGTAGTCTGTTGGAAGTGCAGGCAATTTCAAGGAATCAGGCTATGTGATAACTGGACTGGTAGGGGCACTTTTCCAGACATGTCTTTTCTTGCTTTGATGCTTTTTGTTCCATAAGCCTCTGCTTTTGGGGTTTCCTTTATGCACAGAGGCCAAGTGAAAATGTACAAAACCAGTGCAACCATAGATCCTGGGTATGGCAATAATAATTGATTGAAGCCAATGTACTCTTCTGTTTTCTTTTAGTTGGAGACTTTATCTCTCAAGAACTCTGCTGTGTAGATTCTACGGCAGGATTTTTTTGTAGACATATTATAGGTAGATGAAGTGTAGTACTGCACATTTTTGAAGCATACCTAGTGCCAAACATCACACTGCATTAAATATATCTTTGGGTGTTGCAAGTTATGTACTTTATTTTATATAAGTAGCCACAATCAAAATTATTGAATCCATGCACAAGGCCAACTGCCTGTTTAATATTACGTTTTGCTGAAAACTTGGGAAAAAAGTCATTGGTGGGTGGGAAACACAACTTTCTGACTCCCACTGCCAGCCATTTGGCAAATTGGCTTGGGGATTTGTTGATTATATTATATATTGCTGTAGTGAAGTGTCAGGAAACATAAATCCATTGCAGCAATGGTAGTCTCCTGGATGAAAACAGTAACATTAATTACCTCCAGAATAGGTCAGAGTTACATAGGTCTGTTAAGAATAAAGAAAAGAAGAGCATGGATAAATACATCCAAATGTTGAACTTTCCCCCTCCCCATTTCTGGCATTATTACCCTTATAATAATAAAAGCTAAAGGCTATGTTAAAATACAGTCTAATGATTTACACTTTAATATAAACTAATTATTTTTAGGCATGTTTCCCAGAACAGTGAGCCAAATCTCTTTTCCAACTTTTCCAATACAGATAGCTTGTACATGTCTATTTCTGAAACTGAAATAAATCAAAAAGAAAATGATAGCATTTATTGGCAATTTAATATATGCTTACCAGCAAGAAATATGAGATCCACAAACACTGATTTCCTACCAACTCAAGACTATTTTTCTCTCTTACCAATAATACTTCCATACTCTTTTTTCATCTACAGCAAGTCTTGTAATCTATTTTGCAAGCTTTGGAAAGGGTAAATTATTTCTTGGGAAATGTGTTAATATTCAATTGAGACCACCTTCAGCTCAATTTTATTCCATATGCTTCAAATAGTGTACATAACAATATTTCTTCACATCCCTTTCTGTTATCAATTTTCTACATAGCTAGAATAGTTGGATATATATTAGTACCAGTGGTAAAGTTATTAAGGGGTATACAAATAAAATTTTAGCTGTTAAGTCCTGAATTTTTCTAGAGCATGAATGCATCCAACAAAGATTTAACACAAAGACATTTTTTGTACACTTTATCTGATTTGTTTGTTTGTTTCTTTGCTTGATTTGGGAAGGAAGGTTATAAGAAAAAACAGGGGATGGGAAACAAATTTCTATATTTCTTTCTGTCTTTTCCCACTAGCTGAGTCCAACAACTTTTGCACTTAAGCTATACTTAGCTACAGACTGAAGTTGCCAGCAATATAATAAGCCACTCCCTGGCAATTACAGCAGGAATCCCGTTGACTGGTCTCAAGTAGAACATACCCATGGAATCAACAGGCAAATAGTGAGACAACACATGATCCAATGGATCTATTCTAATTGGGCTAACAATACCATTTAGGTTTGGGTGAACATATGAGCAAGAAGTTGCTAGTGATGCGCCCAGTGCTTGGAAAATTTCCTGTTTTGGCCAATAACTCACAGATTCTTGTAGTTACTATGGCAAGTAGCTGGGAGATTCTGAGAATCAAATGCAAAAAGGAAAAAAAATAGGTGAAAAAAGTAGATGTTATGGTCCACCCATGCTACACTCTCTCCAGTGTAATTGCTTCCTCCAGGCTCTTTTGATATCGATTCAATTTTGTAATATTTAACAGGGCCCCTTGCACCATTTAAACAATACATGGGGCATTTTGTCAAGTTTTCAGCACCACAGTCACCTATTTTAGGTTCTGGGGCAACCACCAACTCCTCATATTTGAAGTAACACTTCCATGTTTTGAAATGATTGCTTCAGGATATAAAAGAGGTTGGAGAAGGTGCATGGATATTTTGAAGCCAAAGTATTTTTCAGAGGTGTATGGAGGTGGTTTATAAAAGCACATAAATAGTCCTCCAGATCTGGACATATTGAAGTCAGCTAAGAACAAGAGAGAAAAGGAGAAAGAAGCTTTTCCAAAGCATATGAGCAAAACACATAGATATCTGCACCAAAGGATCTTGCAGAATGAAATTATGCCTTGAACAAATGAAAGATGTGGTCCATATTAGTGGTGGGTTATGCTACCATCTGGCCTATTGAATTGTTAGACATGAGTACAGTTGTCTCTACACATTTCATAGAATTACATAGCGCTAACGCCATCCAATCCAACACCCTGCATGCAGGAGCATTTGCAGGTTTAACTTTTTTGGTTGGAGTTATTCATATATTTGACTAATATATTATCTCTAGTAATTTCTATGTCTACCAGGGTGACTCTACAGTCAACTTCTACCAGAACCTGCCCATAGAGCTGTATTGGTAGACCTAGAGAGTCCTAGCATGAACATATTAATCAAATCCAAGAATAATCAATTTTTCAAAAGTTAAATATGTAATTGTGGAGGGCCGACTATTGGCCTATCCTTGATCTAGATCATGTTGATTATAGTGAACTGCTTTCTGCTGAATACAATCTGTTAGCATTGCTAAAAAATTCTTTATTTCAGTACTGCCACCTTCACATAGCTGGAAGACACATTAAAGAACCAATTGATTTTCTTCTTCTTCTTATGAATAAAAGGCCATTATTTATAAGTGGTGGGGAAAAACAGGAAAATTCATATCCAGGGCAAGGTAGGAGGAGGAGATTAGTATTTTGATAGCTATATATTAGCTTTCTGTTCATAATCACACATTTCTGCACAAATTGCTTTGCGACCTTGAAGAAGGTTTTGCAGTTTTAAAAATATGAACTTTTTAGGGGTATGATTATATTACATTCAGGGATGGAAACTTTGATGCTATCACTACACAGAGTTGCTAATAATTAGCTGTGTATTCTCCCTTTTCCATAAAGTTAGGCACAAATTTTTTTTGGGAGTAGACCTCCAGGCAGAATGTAACATACTGAGAGTATCATACCACTTTGTGTAAAAAAAGGATTCTGAAGCAAGCAACAGAAAGAAAGCAACATAATGAAGAAAAAATACTGTTAAAAAGTAACTTACCAAACAATGTTCCCAATAGGTTCAAAACTCATTTCAGATGTAGGGGGTGCTAATGATTCGATAATTTAAAAAATCACTTCCATTTTTTAAAAAAAATCAAAACTTTTTAAAACTTCCGAAACTTCCGAATCAATTTGTTAATGGCAGACACACATGCGTAGTAGGAAAAAAAGCACTGGCACTGGGAAAACTTCAGGGGATTCTCCCTCCCTCATTTTTAGATCAATCCTGATGAAACTTGCCACAGTGGTAGAACATATGGACCACTGTTATCTCACCAAATTTCATAACCTTTGACTTGTCTATGGATTTTGCAAATTTTCAAAGTTTTTATAAAAAAACATTTTTTAATAATAAAGAAAATCTGTTCCTGGTTTGAAAGTGTTATTTCCTGTTTCATTGGGTGGTCTTTGCTTTGAAAGTAGTTGTTCTACTCCAGAAACTTTGTTTGTGTGGCACAAACTGTGTTAAATTTGTGGAAAACAGAAATCATTGTAGAAACGCCCATCAAGGGACATCTAGACCAACCCCCTTTTTCTTCGCAGAAATTCATCATCCAAACTCTCCTGACATCCATTTGCTTCCTCTACTGAGTTGGAGGGGACCCTCAGGACACATCCATCAATTTATTCCTTTTTGCAGATGCAATCAATCATTTTATTTTATCATTACTTACTGACGTAAAGGGCTGGCAGTGGCTGGCTGTGGCTGGCTTCCCCAGTGACTAGTTCATGGCAATCAGGCCAAAGTGAAATGATTGGTTTTTAAGCAGTTTATGTTCTTTTGGTCTTGGCTTTGCAAAAAAATGAGCAGCAAGGCAGTGTGGGAAATGTAGTTTAACAGCAGGGCCTTTTGCAGTTTCCTACCATTGGGGGCCTGGCCTTCACAAACTACAACAATGGCTGTGCTTAGCCATGCCCACCTCATCCCTCCCTGGCGATGCCAGCATGAGATTTTAAAACTTTTTAGGCGTTACCAAAGTTGATTAATGGTTCTGAATATTAAAAAAATAAACCTTGGGAGATATCCGAACATTATGGAATATTTCCAGGAAAAAAAAGGTTAGTGGTTCAAATTTGGATTTGCCCCTCCCACCTTTACTGCATGGTTCAAAACTGCTTCGAAATTCAAACATCAAAAGTTTTTATGAGTCTCAGGCTCTTCCAAACATACCTATCCAACCTTGGTACTTATATCAGGATTTTAAATGCATGCCTTAAATTCTTTTGGCTTCCCTAGACCTCATTGTAAGATGTATTGTCTTGAACCACACACAACAGTAATACTAACAATAACACTAACATAATATTCATAATATTTTTAACACCACAGATAAGCAAGGGTCTTTTAAAACGGTTGAGCAGGTCACAAGTTTGCAATGACTGAAATGGGATATTTACATATTTAAGAAATAAAACTGATATTTTTTTTATTTTATAAGTAAAAGAAAAGAGATCACCATAAGACTAGTGGGATATTTGACATTGCTTTTGAGAAACTAATGCAGCAGTATATGGTTCGAGGGAAGTAGATGAAATTCTCAGTGAGTTTTCAAGGTGCTCATCAGGTATTTTGGTTCTAATTTTATTATTTGCATTTTTCATCCTTGAAATTATTATCTATTTATAATCCAAATTATGGATAACATTTAATATTTGTGGCCATGACATACTCTAATTCTATTCCACTGTCGTCTACAAAGTTTATGCTCGAGAACAGTGCAATCAACTTATTAAACAAACTCCAAATATTTAAGTACATTTATGATTTTGTGTAGCCCATGGGCCATAGGTGACGTGTTTTGCCAAGTTCTGGTTACGCAAACAACATTATATTCAAATAAATTCCCAATATTAACACATAGCCCAAAGTTTTTGTAGGCTTGTAGTTTTAGCACACACAAGTCCAGGTTCAGAGTCCAAATTATCGTGGTCATGCCAAAAGAGTTCTGGAGTCTATGCAGCAAGAAACAGCAACCAGAATTCCAATACAAAGTCAACAAAGCCAGCAGTCCAAAGATAGCGAAGTCCAAGATTTAAGTTAGAATCCAAAACACAGAAGTCTAAGGTTCAGTCCAGAGTCAACAAGGCTAATAATCCAAAGAGTGCAGAGTTACACTATAAAGTAAAGATGTTGCCACCTGCAGCAAGGCTGAAACCTTGGAAACATTTATGCTATGTTTTCAGGTGCTGCTTGTGTAGAGCCTATTTCTCTGCTAACAGGACAGACCTGCAGGTTGCAGCACACTCTTGTCTGTATTCTACAAGGGATGGAACAGTTAACCCTTCATCAGTCTGCCTTGATGTACTAGATTCTGCTTGCTGCTCCTGCTGGGAAGTGGTTGCTACTACAATAACTAAGGGCCTGTTCAGTAGCCCTTTTTTTGGAGAAACATCTGCAATAAAAAGGGGGCTGTCCAGGCGACGTTCTGGCCAGTCTCGCAATAATTCGGCACAAACCAGGAAAATCCTAGTTTGTGCTGAATTAATTTGTTAGTGCATTTATTCCACGCCTTCTTGGAAGGTGTGGGATAAATGCATTATTTATCGGGCTAAATAAGTCTAATAAACCGTGGGAATACCCACCCCTCCCCCCCAAGCCCCTAGATCCCTTAGAAAACTAAGAAATGCTTACTGTCCAAATCGCTTCCCCCCTCCCCTCCAGGCACATCATTTCTATACACCGGCAGAGCTCTCCAGGATTCTAATGGAAACCATATAAGCAGGCATGTAGCTGGGAGGGGGGCTTGAGGGGCTTCAGCCTCCCCCCCCCAATTCTCAAGGTGGTCCGCGAGAAGGCCTTAGTGGTACATTATTTAGACTTTTATGTTTATTCATATCATGATCTGATCAGCATGCTCAATATATCCCATATGCATGGGGGTATTGGGATAATGATACAAAAGGTTTGCTAGGGTAGATCCTCTCTCACTCAGGCTCAGCCCCGAATCAAACTCAGCCCCCAACAAAATCCTGGCTACAGTACTGCACGTAAGTATTTTTTAGTTTTCTAAGATATCTAGGAGCTTGGGGAAGGGGGAGAGCCTCCCCATGTTCTCTTGGGCTAGTCCCGAGATAACATGTGGACACCCATGCCAGAAAACCCACACTTTCTGGTGTGGATGTGGACAGCCCCCCACAAACATTCCCATTTTTTAAAACACGGATGTTTGCGGGATAAAGGGCTGTCTGGCACCACCCTAAACTAGATTGGAGGGCTTCTGGGAGATGTTGGTCTCCAATTCCATCACTGACCCAACAACTCCCTTCCATACTGTCAGAGCTAACCAGGACTGGATTGGACAAGCCTATATGATGACTATCTTTTGTAGAATTGCATTCTAAAAGAAGGAAGTAAGTCTTGGAAAGAAAAGGAAGAGGGAAAGACAGAGAAGCTGAATGTAGGCAGATGTTTGTAGAGAGGAGAATGAGAAAAATGATAGGAGGGAGAAGATGTTTATCCAGAGGATGTGGGGGCTCGGGGGGGAGAAAGGAAGGGAAGTGAAATCAATAATTTAATCTCAAACCTTTATGTTAAGAGTGGTACAATGAAGGGACAATGAGATGAGGAGAAAAAAACTGAGGGAAAAAACTGCATTGTAGAATTAATGCAGTTTGACATTACATTAACTACAATACTATGGAATCATGGGAGTTGTAGCTTGATAAGGCAGCAGACCTTGGAAAACCACAACTTCCATGATTTCATTGCATTGAATTATGCCAGCAAATGGGGCATCAAACTGCATTAATTCTACAGTGTAGTTGCACCTTAGAACATTTTAAAAGAGGCTAAAAAGTAGGATAACAGAGCGTTTTCCAGGACTGTTCCTCCCAAATAGGGGCAGTGGTGGGGATGTAAGTGGGTATTTGAAGCAGTTCTATTATTACCACATGCTGTCATGGAATCCAAAGGCATTCATTCAAGACAATTTTAATGATCCTTTTTTCTCCATCCCACAAACTTTGCAAGAGGCTATGAATCAACTCTTGAAGGAATTACTTTTCTAGTTCAGAATGGCAAGAATTCTCAGTCAACATGGATGTAGACAGGCTATTTGGAAGATACCAAAACCATTTATTCATACCAATGTGCACAGCTCTTGAAAAGCAAAATTACTGTACATTTTTGAAAGAAATATGGAGAAAGAACAATAAATGTATTTCTCCATGTATGGTTTGAAATGAACGTCTCTTTTGAAGGAATTCAGCATTAGAGAGGAGTTTTTTCTGCAACAAACTGTTGGATGGCTTTTCAAATGCACCACATGTTTTGATTTGGAGGTTGTTGAAAAGACAGACATGCAGGCCATTCTTCTGGTCCATTGCTTTTCTAATTTGCTGTAATGGGAACACAAGATTACTTGCTCCGATTGTCACCTGCCTTATGTTACCAAGTTTGAAATGCATTGTGCTGAAAAGCAATTACTTTTTCAGAACCAAAAAGGAGAAAGGGGAGAATCTCTTTGAGATACCATGTCCTTTTAGTGAAAAAAAAGAGAAAAAGAAGAAGTTATTTTAATGACACTGGACATTTACATCAAAATATAATAACTATTTTAAAACCTGAAAGCCTGAACACTTACACGGTTGAAATTCCATTCACATTGAGTAAAGTATGAAAATCATTTATTTAAATGAATATCCTCTTTCAGTAAATGTTTCTATCCCAAAGCTAGAACAATGCTGGGCTGTTTTATCTTAAAATCCTCCACCAAGCATGGCTGAGCATTAGTCCAAAAAGTAACTTTTCTAAGCTCTGTCCCCAAAATTTCAGTAATCAGGAAATTTATTTCCCATGAAATTAGATTAAAATTGTAAAAAATATTTTTTTCTTAAAATATTATTCAGATTATGTGTGGGGTTTTTTTTTTGTGTGTGGAGCGTACCTATTTTTGTTAAAAACCCAATACAAAAGCAGGAATTTCTAAGTCCAGTGGAATGAATGGTTTTATAAAGTAGAAATGCCCATTGAACAGGAGGGGTATGTGCTCGAGAAAATATGCACAGGAATTCGTTATTTTGTAGGTTTGCTCTCCCTCTTTGCCCCAGAACATTGCTTCACTAAAGAGGTGCCATAAGAACACGTGTTAACCCTGTTGCAGTTTGTCAGTCTGTGCGGAAGCTCAGTAGTCTTTCCAGTTTTAGACCTCTGCTAAATCACAGAGCCAGAGTAAATGAAAAATAAAACTTTACTCTTAAGTAAGCAGCTTTAACAAAACCAGCATTACAAATTAAACATAGTCCATTGCAGATATCTTACTCAAAGTCCAATGCATTATAATCATGCATTATCTGCATCTTCGATGGTGTAAGAAGTTCTTTGTTAAATGGTCCAGGACAAGTCCTGTGGTAGATCCATGGCAGTCTTCATGATCTCCTTCTTCACACTAAGGATCAAGGAAAAACCCTCCTCATGATATACTCAATGCTCAAGCTTAATTGCTTCATTGTCCAGGTGTTTCTCCTCAACACACACATTTAAACAAGAAGATCCTGCAATTACTTAGCTAAACTCCATATACTGTACCACTCCTCCTTGTGTGTAGAGGAAAACACATAATACATAGCATCAAATACATTCACAATTACATGGCACATTCAACAAATCCCCAGATCATTCAAAACATTCTGATGTTTCTGTACACTCAGTGGCTTTGTCAATACATCAGCCAAATTCAGATCTGTATTACAATATACCAAATCAATTTCACCATTTTTTACTGCATCTCTTACACAGCTGTACTTGATATCCACATGCTTGCTCCTTTGTTTCACTCTGGCCTGTGTTGCCATTGCAATGCATGATTGATTATCCTCATATATCACCGTAGGATTTTCAACAGGTATCTGTAAGTCCTTTAATAGTTGTTTAATTACACAGACTTCTGTATATGCTAAACTGACTGCACCAAACTCAGCCTCACTGGAACTTAAAGCTACATAACCCTGCTTCTTTGACTTCCAGTCAATTAGTGCATTAGAAAATTTAACTACAATCCCTGTTGTTGATTTTCTATCTGTGCAATTGCCAAAATCACTGTCTGCATATACCTGCAAGGATAGTGAGTCATCTGGACTTAATTTCAAACAAAAATCTTGTGTTTGCTTTAAATATTTCACAACTCTCTTTAGTCCATTCCATGCAGCAATGGATGGGTTGGCTGAATACCTGCTTAGAAAATTCACAGCAAATGCAATGTCTGCTCTAGTGTAATTACATATGTGCAATAACTGACCAATGATGCTTTTATATAATGCCTGCTCTTCAAATTTATCAGCATTTTCCACTTCATTTTGAAAACCTAATATCATGGGTGATTGGACCCCTTTACATTCTTCCATATTTAGCCTTTCCAAAATTTGCATTATCTTTCCTTTTGGCTTAACACAAAACCTTGTTCAGTCCTCATAATCTGTACACCAAGAAAATATTGTATTGGACCAAGGTTTCTTAACACAAAATGTTTGCTTAATTCTTCTGCAAACTTGTCAACTTCTGCTTGACTCTCAGACAAAATGATAAATCATCAACATATACAAACAATACTTGATAATCATGCTGTACATTTCTTACATACACACATGGATCTGCTCGGCTTCTTTCAAAACCCATTTTGGTTAATGCATCATTTAAACATTCGTTCCAGGCAAGCCCGGACTGCTCGAAGCCCGTATAATGCGCGATTTAATTTAAAATATACGTTGGTGTCTCTATATTTCGAACCTGGTGGTGGTACAATATATATGTTTTCTTTCAGATTGGCATTCAGATATGCTGTACTTATGTCAAAATGATACACCTTTAAATTTAAACATGCTGCTAGAGTTAACAGTAATCTTACAGAATTAGGACTAACTGTGGGCGAATACACTTCTGTGTAATCTAAGTCCTTAATCTGAGTAAACCCTCTAGCAACCAGATGCGCTTTGTACCGTACTTGACCATCAGCATCAATCTTTTGTTTAAAAATCCATTTTGTGTCAACCGGATTACTTCCACCTGGTAAATTTGCATGCTCATACACATTTAATCTTTCCATGCTTTTCAGCTCTTCATCTATAGCTTCTAACCATTTTTATTTCTCCCCATGTGGCAAACTTTCTATTTCTTCATAACTCTGAGGCTCATGATTAACCAAACACACTCTGACATGTTGTACTGTGAACCAGTCAGGTTTCTTTCTGGTTCTCTCACTCCTCCTGAGTGTAATGTTCTTACTGGCTCCTTCCTCAGGATCTTCATTCACCTCATCATCCTCATCTGAGGATCTAGGCCTCTTAAATTTCTTAATTATAGGTTTACTTATGAGTTGAGGTGAAGCAGCACTTTCCTGCTCTGTGGTTGATCTACCTTGCTCACAAGTTTCCTCTTTTGAAATAGGAAAGAAAACTTCCTGATTAGCATGAATCTTGTCCCAGTTCTGGCTACATGCAAAATTTGCAGATCTAGATATAACAATGTTTCCTTCTTTATCTAAAAATCGCCAAGCTTTTGCTCCCTGCGCATATCCAACCATTGTTAATCTCCTGGCTTTATCTTGTCCCTTCCTACTCAACTGTTTTGGAATGAATACCCATGCCTGTGCTCCAAAAATTCGTAAATGTCCTAATGGGGGTTTCTTGCCATATAACATAAAATAAGGCGTGTTCTGGATAGGCTCACACCAGAGTCTATTAATCAAATAACATGCAGTCAATACTGCTTCTCCCCAAAGGTTTTTAGGTAATCCAGAATCTTCTAACAAAGAATCTTTGACTGTTTGAACTTTCCTTACAAATCTTTCAATCTTTCCATTTTCTGCACTTTGATAAGCACATGTGAGTCTGTGCTTTATCCCTCTTGTTTCAGAAAACGTTCCAAACTGTGTGAGGTAAATTCTCCTCCTCTATCTGTTTGAAGAGCTTTTAATCCCACTCCAAATTGCCTCTTCACATATGCCACCCGATTTTTGAAAATATCAAAAACTTCATTCTTCTGTTTCAACAAAAAACACCAAGAAAAACAAGAATGGTCATCTAATAAACACAGAATATAACAAGCCCCACCTTTACTTGGTTGAAAAGGCCCAATTAAATCAGCATGTACCAACTGAAAAATCTCCTCTGAGTTTCTTAAACTTTTCTTACTAATTGGAGCTGACTGTGCTTTGGTTTTCTTGCATACATTGCAATCAAGAAACCTCTTGCAATCCTTTAACTTAATACCTTCACTAAACCCTGGCATTTTATACAACACTTTGAAACTAGGGTGACCTAATGCTCTGTGTAAATCATGAATACATTCCTTGTGTAATGGGGTATTCTTACTGATCATATTTACATCACCTGTATTACCTCTTGAGGTTAACACATACAAATCCCCTGTAATACTCCAGTTCCACATAACTCATTCCCTTTCAAAATCCTGACTTTTCCTCCAGAAAAATTAACTTCATAACCTTCTTTATCAAGTTTTCCAACAGATAATAAGTTATAGTCAAGCTCTGGAACTAAAAATACATTCCTTAATGTTCTATCCAAATGCTTAACATAAACTTCCCTTGACTGTGTACTTTGTACTGTTTTCCATCTGCAAGGGTCACATTTGAACATTCAGGTTTCACAGTATTACAAATTAAATTTTTGTTGTTCACTATATGCTGCGAACATCCAGAGTCCACATAAAATATGTCCTCATCTGCTGGACTCTTTTGGGACTTCACTATTCTTACATGCGAAGAACTGCTCCTCTGGTTCATCTTCTTCCCTCCTTGCTTCTTCTGCTGCTTTGGGCAATTTCTCTTTAAATGATTTGGAGATCCACAAGTGAAGCACTTTCTCACCACACATACTCTCTCTTTCTCCTCCTCGAGTGCAACTCTGGCTGACTGCTTTCCTTGAGAATGCCCTGCTGTATTTGCAGACTCCAGGCAACGATCCTTCCGTCTCTCCCAGTCAGCTAGAAGTCTAGCACAAATATATTGGAGGTTCAATTGTGCTTGTGGAAGTGACTCTAGAGAATTCACTATCCCATCAAACGAATCATCCATGGATGAAAGCACAATAAAACATTTGTTTGCTTCTGTGAGGTGAAAGTCTCTCTCCTCCAATTGCAAAAACAAATTCTGCAAAACTTGCAAATGGTCTCTCAGACTCTCATTCTTCTCCAGTCTCTTCCTGTAGAGTCGTCTCGCCAGCACAGCCACTGTTGCTGCCGAACTGGAAGCATATACTTCTCTGAGTCTTACCCAGATGGCATTGGGAGTTGGCAAGCTGCATATATGAACCAGTTGTTCATTGTCGACCCCCAATATCAGATTAGACCTTGCTTGTTCCTGAGCCCTCAGCTGCTCTGCTGAAGCTGGTTGCTGCACTGGATTCTCTGTACATTCCCATAAGGATTCTCTCCTCAAATAACTTTCCATTCTGACTTTCCAAATGGAATAGTTATTGCCATTTAATCTGGCCATAGGGAAAGACATATTCACTCCAGAATCCATCTTCTTGTTTTGCCACCAAACACACAATGCAAAACAAAATTGTCTTTCAAAAACTGGAACAAAAATATATATATAGTCCAACTATGCAACTGGACAGACTGTACAGTCTGGGCCCATAACCTGTTGCAGTTTGTCAGTCTGTGCGGAAGCTCAGTAGTCTTTCCAGTTTTAGACCTCTGCTAAATCACACAGAGCCAGAGTAAATGAAAAATAAAACTTTACTCTTAAGTAAGCAGCTTTAACAAAACCAACATTACAAATTAAACATAGTCCATTGCAGATATCTTACTCAAAGTCCAATGCATTATAATCATGCATTATCTGCATCTTCGATGGTGTAAGAAGTTCTTTGTTAAATGGTCCAGGACAAGTCCTGTGGTAGATCCATGGCAGTCTTCATGATCTTCTTCTTCACACCAAGGATCAAGGAAAAACCCTCCTCATGATATACTCAATGCTCAAGCTTAATTGCTTCATTGTCCAGGTGTTTCTCCTCAACACACACATTTAAACAAGAAGATCCTGCAATTACTTAGCTAAACTCCATATACTGTAACAAACCCCTCTACCCTGTCCTCTAGTGGTAGTATGTTTTATTAATTAGCCCTTCGGCCATATCCAAACACTTGACAAACACACTTAACACATATACATACAGCATACAACTCACAGTACAACAAAAGTTAAAAAACGCAAGCTATTAACAAAGCATCAAGATCCAGATCAAATATCTGCATCACCCCTACAGTTTACCCCAATCGACTCCAAATATGCAGTTCCCAGCTGAGTTGCTTTAAATAGAAAAATGGCTGTTTTGTATGTTATTTTAGCATTCTGGTTGGCCAATAAAATGTAGTTTTAATATAAGGATTCCAGTGTGACTTTTCCCTATCTTCTAGTAATTAAAAAAAATAATTACTGAAGCCATGAAGGATTCTTCAGAAATATTTCATACCTTACAACACTACACTGATGAAAAACAGAGTATGTGCAGCCAAGCAACAACAGTGTGTGGTTTAGATGGCATAATTTATTAAAGAGGAGGAATCAACATGTTAGGAGATGCTGCACAGTTTGCTTTTGCATGAGTCACAGGGAAGAAGTCTGCAAACTAATTTTGTATTTTGAAAATGGTGTGCAGCAATTAAAATAAGAGGAAGAAGAGAGGAAACTGGCACATTTTAAAAGCAGATGGAAAAAGTGGGAAAGCAAACCATATGTCAGAACTGCCCTTGCCAAATCGGGGCTTTTAGTAGGCATAATAAGTATATCCTTCCTTTCTTCAGAAAGTTACAAATAGCTTTGTCTTACTGTATAATAATTTTTTACAGGCAACAACAACATGTCAAAATAAAAAATGGCTACTAGCCAGAAGGATTCAATGTAATCCATATAATAGTGTCCTAAATAGGAATGTACTAATGATGTTAGAAAGCTGATACTAAAGGGGGGGAAAAACTTTCCTAGACAAAAAGTGTGGGAACAGCAACAAAGATAGCATTTCTCTTTTCCAACCAAATATGAACTCAGAAGCAACAAGAAGATCTCTGGTGGATGATCTTGTTCTGCTAGTAGGCTTGTTGGAGAACAAAGGTGTTATATAAGAAGGAGGAAAAGTGAATTCCTCTCAGACACACAGCAGAATCAAAGTACTATTGTGCAGGAGCCCTTCGCTACTGCCATAGTCACATATAAGAGAAATACTTGTATTACTAGGTTGACAAAAATAGTCTTGGTGGCAAGTTGGAACACTGTCAAGTTCCTTTTGGCTGCTTTTCCTTTTCTTTTGACAAGATAAAGTTTGATATAAAAAATGGCAATCTATAAATTTTCCACAACTCTCATAATTCTATAAATTACAGGCAGTTCGGGAAATATAAAGAGTTGGTTGAAATGGTGATGCCTAGTGGAGTAACTGAAGGCAACTACCTGAGGATCCCAAGTATTGCTATTGAGCCTATAAGAAAGGAAGAAAAAAAAAACCTCATCACACAATGAGGAAAAGCGGGTTGTAGCGTACCCTGTGAGATTCTGTCATGAAAGAAGACAGAGAATTCACTCACTCCCATCACATAGGGTGTACCTCTGGTTGTTTCTAGTTAAACCATGGACTTCATTCTTTATTACACATCTATCCTCCTGTTACTGTAACAGGGCAATTTTAAACCTTTGAAATTCTGTAATTGCACTTTTTTAAAATTAAAAAACACCCCCATTTGATATAGGAACTTTGTGGATGATGGAATGGGAGGTGATGGATCTTGTCTCCTCCCATTCCATTATCCATGTCCATGTCACAGGTTTCCCCCCATTTTTTTTAAAAGAATGTGCAATTGCAAAATTTCAAAGGTTTGAAAGTACACAGTTACAGTAACATTTTTTTAAAAGGAGGATAGAATTATTTACCAGTCCTTTTCTGTGTCTGAAAAGTAATGCCGGCTGAAGGAGCATCAAGGGGCATGAGAAAATGCCCACATGCACGCCTACACTGAAACATCACAAAATGAACTGAAAATGGTCAAATGCACTATTTCCCATCCCATAGAAAAATACCTACAACTAAGTGTTTCTAAGTGCAGGAAGACGAGTGGAGTTGATTCCTGCTTATCTGTAAAATCCACCCATTTCTACATGATCCAGAGATGTATCAAGAGAATCAAATGTGGAACATCCATTTCTTTTAGAGCATTAATAGTTTTTCATGATCTACACCAGTGTTTCCCAACCTTTTTAGAGCCGTGGCACACTTTTTACATTTACAAAATCCTGGGGCACACCACCAACCAAAATGACACAAAATGACACTCTAACACAGTAATACATATAGTTAATATGTTTTTAAATGTATTTATACACTCAGTGTGAAACCTGGGCCTGTTTCGATGAACACAACACAGATATCCTGGCAGGAATGGCAGAAAGACATACACTAAGGTCTTGCTCAATTTATAGTTAACACACAATCAAAGAGCATCCTGAACTCTTGCAACAATGGAATTGAACCAAATTTGGCATATTGAACTCTCATTACCAACAGAAAGTACTGAACGGGTTTGCTTGGGAATTGACCTTGAGTTTGGAAGTTGTAGCTCACCTACACCCAGAGAGCACTGTGGACTCAAACAATATTATGTGATGTTGTTGTTTGTTTTCTATCCAGAATCACAATGTTGGAAGGAGGCTCACCACTTTAAGGTCCCTAAAACAGGCATGGGAAATCAAGATTTTTAATGATGCTAAGGTGCGGAAGTAATGAGGAATTTGCACACGTGGAGGGAAAAAAAATAGCAGATCCTAAAATATGATTTCAGAAGCTTGAGAATTAGTAGTCCAGGTGCAACATTCCTCTGTTATTACATCCAGAGAATTGTTGATTCATCTCTTGATGACTCACGTAGCTTTGCAGATCATTAAATTAGCTACAAATAAATTAATGTAACTCTTTAATTAACTAATCATTGTGTGAAAGCAATACCACTTGACTGAAAGTCTGATATACTAAATTGGTTTCATTCTAAATAACTTGATTATAAGCTTACTTTCTCTGACAAACTACAAGTCAATTGAATAACTTTCATTGCTCATTCATATGCAGAATCCACAATGAACCTTCTTAGACAATGTAGCATGTTGAAAGAAAACAAAAGATATATAAAACTGGAATATATAGTCTGAAATCAGAAAGAATAATTAGATTTGTTTCATAACAACTAAGCATTATGTAGGATAGATCTAATGTTCTGTTCTATTGATTGTTGGTCCAAAATATTTTAAACAAAACAATGAAACTTCTTAGCTAACAAGATGGGGAAATGAATGACAAGAAAGGAGACTCTGCAATTGGGAACACAAAACAAATTGCTTGATTCAATGAACTGACAAAAAAGAACAGCCATGTTCCTGAGGTCATATGCTATTTTTAATCAAGCCAGACATGTTTGCATATCTATACAAATATACCTAAGTCAACAACACTTTTGAAAAAGAAACTAGTTTTTACAAAATGTTTTAACAGCCTTCCTTTTCTTGTCTTCTGTCAAACTAGAGGTTCCCCCCTTGGCATTTGAAAGATTGTAAGGAATGTGTTGTCGAAGGCTTTCATGGCTGGAATCACTGGGTTGCTCTAAGTTTTTCAGGCTGCATGGCCATGTTCCAGAAGCATTATCTCCTGATGTTTCACCTGCATCTATGACAGGCATCCTCAGAGGTTGTGAGGTCCTCACAACCTTTGAGGGTGCCTGCCATAGATACAGGTGAAATGCCAGGAAAGAATGCTTCTGGAACATGGCCACACAGCCCAAAAAATTTACAGCAACCCATTGCAAGGAATGCCATAGAAAGACAGAAATTCAGTGTTGGGCTGTAACTTGTACGTGCATTAAACTAAACAATGCAATAAATTTTTGAGTTGGAAATAATGAGATTTTTTTTCTAGGTGATCGTACTGTAGTTCTGTGTGCTTATACAACAGGGAAGGTAAACAGCTACATCCAGAATCATTTTCTGAGCATGTGTGAAGAACATAAGAGAAAGAAAAGGGGAAGGCCCTTACCAGCTACTCTGGCATGTTTAAAATACAAAGATCTATACATGTTGGCATCGATGTAAAGTGCATTACGGAAGCCCAACTTTGAGGTTACTAGCGCATGCATTACCATCTTTAGGCCCTCCAAATCTATGAAGAGGTGTAACCAGCATATCAGCCGAAGCTGGTAGTAAGCACACCTGACCATTGCATCTACCTGGGCTGACATTTGGAGAGAGTAATCAAAGAGCATTCCCAAGCTGCAAACACAGTCTTTCAGGTGGGATGTAGCCCCATCCAGAACTGGTTGACACACCTCCACCCTCAGATCAGGACCCTTGATGACAAGCATCTCTGTTTTGTTTGGATTCAGTTTCAATTTGCTTTTCCTTATCCAGCCCATTACCTCCTCCAGGCATTCATTTAGAGAAGGCATGCTATCCTTAGCTGAGGCTGTTTTTGAAGGCATGGAGAAATATAATTGGGTATCATCAGCATACTGATAACACCCTGCCCTATGTCTATGGATGATCTCTCCCAGCAGCTTCATGTTAATATTAAAAAGCACTGGGAATAGAATGGCACTTTGTGGGATACCAATAACAGATATTGAAGGCAGTATGAACATAAGAAGAGTCCTTCAGGAGCAGACGAAAAGTCAGTGGCTAATGGTTGCCAATGTGGTCAGTAAAGATGCTCAACCTATGTTGGGGGATTGACTTCATCGCCTTGGATAGCTTCTATTGGCTAGCATCCGCATTGCGGTATACATTAGTTGCACTAGCAAATGTGTTCTGGAGGACTTTGCAGAAAAAAGTGTTCTGTACCACCTTGTGTCTTGTCCGTAACCCAGATGATCAGCAAAAGCCAGAGGATTGCAGCTCTCTCTTACTTACTTCTTATTTGCATTTTTGGCATGCCAAAATGTGTTTCAATGTCTTTACACAAGTAGGAGCAGCAGTGCCCCAGCTTAGCAACTTGCATTGAGGATGCAAGTTTTCAGACTCCATGAATTGCAATATGAAGAGGCATTGGAAGAATATTCAACATATGTGGAGAATTTTGATGGGAAGTTTTGATAAAGAAGTTTTGGAGGCAAGCTCATTTTTCTCATATGTGCAAGAAATAGAAGAGATAAAAGAGCTGTTATGGATTTGAGAAATGCGGGAAAGTCTGATTTCCTTATTTCCTGTGATCCTAGTCTAGCTGCTAGAAATAAGAGTTCTATATTATGCTTGTTCTCTAAGTTTCAAAGGGATTTTTTAAAAAAAGGTTATGCTCCAGTTTTCTGATTATGGAATCAAGTAGCATTTACTAGCCACAAACACAAAGCCTTTTGTAGAAATGAACTGTCTAGAAAAGAAAATGGAGAGCTGTTGACATTCTCAATATGATGGAAGGAATACCAAAGTATGCTTTGTCTTGTCTAGAAGAACATAGGCTAAATAAGAAAATACATTGTTTAGTGTATTGTTTAGTCGGCAAATGTTGTATTGCCTCTCTACAAATCTATGGTGAGGCCACATCTGGAGCCCTAAAGCTCCAAGGTAGGAAAGTTAGGACTAATAAAGGGAAATATTTCTTCACCCAGAGGGTCATTGGGTTATGGAATTCACTTCCAGAGGAGGTTGTGAAAGCTGTCAGCCTGGACAGCTTCAAGGCAGGATTAGACAGATTCATGGATACCAAGGGAATCAGTAGTTACTGAAATGGACATCCAAGTGCCACCTCTGTGTTGATGGAGGCAGGCAGGATTTTCCCGGGTACTGGTTGTGGGGGTCGGGAGCAGGTGAGGGTTTTGCCCTCCTTTCTGCTAGAGATCCCTGTGTACAACTAGTGGGCCACTGTGTGACACAGAATGCTGGACTAGATTAGATTAAGCTCTTCTTATGTTCTTATGTTCTTATGTTCTTAGTTAGTAAGTATATTGTCAAAAACTGACCACTCTTTAATTAAGCCTATGTGCATGTCAGTTTGTTCAGTTGAGTGGGTGAAGGGGACACGTGACAGCCACCTTGAACTATCTAAAGGGCCACCATAGTGAAGTAAAAGTGCACTTTTCTTGCTTGCTTGCCTCAGAAGTCAAGACTAGAATTGGTTTCTGGAAACTCCAAGAAGCAGCAATGATGGTCTGTTGGTCATAAAAAAAAAACATGAAACCTAAAAGAATAACATTTATGCTTCTTTGGTGTGATGATGATGATGATGATTATAATGATGATAGTGATATGATTGATTGATAGTGATGTTTATTTATACCCCACCTTTTCTTTCCACAAAGGAAACTCAAACATCTCATAGTCCTCGAAATCTTATACCAAATAAAACACACAAATGTGCCCCAAGACCCTTCTATTTTCATCTTTTAAAAAAGGCTTCATGATTATATATCAGTTGTGGGCAAATTGTAGACTCCCAGGTTGTTGTTTGCCCCTTTTCTGCTCCCTCCCAAGAGCTGTAGACTACATTTCAGAGGAAGGGACTAGCACAACTGTGTTTGAGTATTCCTTGCTTAAGAAAAGCTTACGAGATGCATGGGATCACCTTCAGTTGACAGGTGACTTGAAGGAGTTTGTATGTGCACACATACAAACACACACATGCTACTACTAGATACTTGCTCATGACTGAGTATGATTGTCTTCCAAGGGAAAAGTCTTGGAGGAGGATCTGTAAACGACTGCAGAGGCCTATTTTGGATCCACATGGTCTGTCACAATGAGGACATAGGTTTCCAGATGGAAGATGGTAATGACAAGGGTTTGTTTGATGCACTTTCCAATAAGCACATTTCTCCCTTTTGGCCTTTATTCATACCTCCTCAAAATCCACAATACCATTGACAGATGACTTGAAGGTCTATGTGTATACACGCTCGCTCACACACATCCCTCCAGGAGTGACAATTCATCTTTTAAGTAGGTTGCGGTCTCCATGCCTTGTTTGGGAGAAGGCATTGTTTTCCATAACTAGAATCATTTTCATTTTGGGGAACAGCCTTTTTAGCCATTCCCCAAACAAAAAACATTCCACTTTGTAACTAGAAAATTGTAACCTGGACCTAGTTCTGTTGCCCATTTCCTTGGTGCTTTCCTTTTCCTTGATGCTATGCTTTGTGGATTTGACAAATTGTTACTCCAATGCATCCTAATGATTTTTTAAAAAATGATGAAAGTTGCCACAGTGGCAGCTTTCAGACCAAGCAGGAAATGTGCCTCACCCTGTAATGGTGAGTCCCATGAGTTGCCTGTGGCTTGACATATGACCCAATTTACTCACTGTGTTGCAGTCTCAGTGAAATAGATTCCTAGAAGCTGGCTGCTGAATTGCACTCATCAAACCCTTACTTTGAAGAGGGCACTGCAATTATTTCAGAATAATTTGTCTGTGGTCTTTTCAAATACCTGGATTTCAGGTTTGTTTAAATGTCATGGGAGCTATGGCGCTTCACTGGCCTAACTAAAAGCTAGTTATATAACTGTCTCTGCAGCATACATATAGACATTCAGACAGATGACTTTTCCTGATATTTCTAATCTCATTGCTCTCTCTTCCTCCACATGCCAGAAAATGTTTCCGGATAAATTGCAATCACGTCAATGTTCACAGACTGTCTGAACTATCACAACAACTTGCAATTGGAGCACTTCAACACAGGGGAATGTCAGCATTGGTACCCAAGACTTGCCAACTATTGAACAAAAAGTGACAGCCTTTGACCAAATGAAGGCTCTGAGTTTGCAGAACTGATTTTGCTCAATAGCACCTTGTCTACTGAGATTGAAAGGTGTAAAGATGCCATCACATACTGTCAGAAGAGATCTATGTACATTAGGCTTAGATCAGTTTGTTCTCTGGGTATTTAGACTGCTTTCATCAAGCCACTACAGGTGTCATGCATTTTGGCAGCTTGGTAGAAACTGTGATTGCTTTAAGAAGTCCGTTTTCAAATCCAGTTATCCAGGGATCCCAAAAGTGTGATATGTATCTTAACCTTTTCACTATGTAGCCTGTATATTTTCAGATTAAGTTGAATTTTGAGACTTGGAATGTATTCTGAAAGGTGCAAACATCTTAACTCAGAAGTTGAGTCCTGTTCATCTTAATGTGGTTTATTTGTAGAAAAGTGTATTTGAATCACAGCCCAAATCTTACAAAATATTCTTAAAAGTTAATTTTTAAAAAAAAAAAATCTTTTTAGCTTTTATTTTAATACCCAAGAAGGAGCATGGTATTTGTGATTGTGAACATGGCATAATCTTTATTAAAGATCTTGACTGTGTTAGATTAAGAAAGAAACACTTGGGAAAGTAATCTTTTGGGTACAGTGGGAGGGCTCCAATGATAACATACCAAGGTTTCAAGATATATGATCTTTACATGACTGATAACAATGAAAAGTTCAGTGAAAATGAAAAGCAATTACAGTAAAAAGAGGTATTAAACTGATCTAGCTTCCAATATTTCTGCAGTGAAAAAAAATCTGAAGAACATTAGATCTTTGAAGGGCAGCTATGAAGAAACTATATAAGATCCTCAAGTGTCAAGATATAACATCAAAGGAAAATGCTTCTGAAGATACTGTAGAGTGCTAAAAGAACAACAAAGGAGGTCCTAGAGCAAATCAGTCCCAAACTTTTCATAGAAGCCAAGAAGACTAATCACACTCTGATGTACTTTGCCCATAACACGAGAAAAGATGTATTGTTAGAGAAAATGATAGAAGACTAAAAAGAGGGCAAAGAACATTAAGACCTTCAAATAGAAATTCAGTTTCTCTGGGAATAGAAGACAAATATGGCACAAGTGGTAATAGGTGCGTTGGAATATTTTTAAAAGGACTGACAAAACATCTGAACAGAATTGCTATATGAAGGATCACAACTGCACTATTACAGAAGGTAATATTGCTTGGAACAGGTCATATGTTCCGACAAGACATCATGGCGTCCCAGGGCCCTTTCACATTACAGAAATGTTGCATGATATTCCACTTTAGCTTCCATAGCAACATCCCATGGAATCTCAAGACTGGCAATTTAAGGAAGATATATTTTGAATTTTCAGCTGGGGCGATCTAGTACCTCTGGTGATTAAACTACAAACCCCAGTATTGCATAGCAATGGCAGCTAAAGTGGAATTATTGTGCTATACTTGTGCAGTATAAAAAGGCCCCTAGATTCTTGGATATAATCTGAATAAGTTCAGAACCCTGGACAGTAAAACTAAAAACATTCTGGAGATGATAATGACAATTGCATTTTTTTCTTTTAACTCCACCTCATTAAAGATCACTGACTACACCAACTCAAAACATAGAGTAGTTAATGTCCTTTTTTGGCTTCAAAAGGAGGAAGACAAACATGTCTGTGTGAAGAATAAAAAAGGGCAAACCCATGCTATGTCCTCAAAAGGATCAAAAGGATCTTGGTGGAAAGTGCTGTTCACTCTGCTGTGATTTTTTTTTAAGCCTGGGAAATTGTATAAAACTACTTGCTTATTTTTTCACACACACAAAAAGCAGTGTTTCAAAAAATTGTATTCTACTAGGTAGAATTCATTGATTTTGTACTCTTTTTTTTTAAAAAAAGGGATGTATTTATTTTGCGTGTGTGATGAATTTGACATGTGGCCTGGCAGATACCGTATATAGTCTTGTGAGTGGAATTTATGCACATTTAGAAATTCTCTGAACATGAAACCTTCCTTTAATATACCCATGAACCTGTGGTTTAGACAAATAGCTATATAGATAAGAATATTAATATTTACATAATTATATGAGAGAAAGTAGCTGTTTGTATATTATCAGGGATAGATAACAGTGTGATGATTGGGTGGGGTGGGATGTCACATTAGCATCATAAGAAAACCCAGAGGGCTAAGCCATGCCACCATCACAAGAAAGTGGGACTAGAACACTCAAGAATCCATTTAAAATGGATTGGGCAAGTTCTTTCTTCCACTTCCCTGCTCTACCTCTGATAATGGCTGCTCCTGGCAGTCTCCTTATGGGAAAATGGGTTTTTGGGGTCTGATCCCATATAAACCCCTTTATCTAGGGACAATTCTTCTCAACTGAAGCTTCTGGCCAGCAATCATCACTGGAGCTATCAGAAACATTTGTGAGCCATCTTCTCTTGCCCAGAAATCACCATACAAGCATATATTTGTACAATTTCATTTGGAGACTTACCTTGACAAAATTCATTTCTCTCTAACTCATCTAAAGCAGATTTCCCAGATTACACCTTACATTCAAGCATATTGACATGCAGTTTCTATTGAGATCAGAAAGCGTAAACTGCATCACCAGAAAGAAATACAAACACTTTTGATGAAGACACTGCACAGGCATCTGCTTTTTAAGATATTAATTTGCAATGCATCACTTCGTATTATTTCATGTCAGGATGCACCACATTTAAGTTGGTTTAGGTCATCAGATGTGACTGTCGTGTACACAGTGTGCCATATTATATCACATCAAGAAGCAACATAAGGTAAACATTACATGATTGGCAACCTTTCAGTTTTCCTTCACAGGTTGAACCATTTCAGCCAGAACAGAATTGAGAATAAGAAAAATAAAAGAAAATACTGCAAATGCGTACTTGCAAGAGATCTTTCTCTTCTTTGTTGCTACTGTTAGTTTTCCATACTTCATTTTAAGTAGATTGGTTATCTCAAGCTGAAAATACAGTTATAATTTTTCAGCCATTTTCCCTATATAACTTGGGCTGATTCACACAGTACAGTAATAGCCCTATATCCCACTTCAATTGTCATGGCAACATCCTATGAAATCCTGGTATTTCCTATGGGATCTATGCAGTAAAGCTTTTTGGCTGACAATTCTAAACAGCCTTCCCTAACTTGCAAACCATGGCAGTTAAAATGTAATATACAGTTATAATTGCATAGTTTAAACAGGTCTGGCTATGTTCCAAAGCAATCAACCAGAGGCATAGTTATGCTGTGCAATGTGCATCATTACCAAGTTATTTTCTATTGATATTCTATGCCATTTTGCCCGGATTCAGGCTTTGATTTTTTCCCCTATTTTGTACTGAATTATTGTTGCTAAAGAATGTTATTTGGAACACAGTTTTCCCAGAATCTTTGGGAAAGGGATATCAGCATGACTAGACTGTCAATGTTTATAACAATATTTTTATATTGGTCTCCTCTCAAAGGAAGGAAGGAAAAAAGAAGGAAGAAGAATGAGGAACCGGACAAGGGCAAAATGGATGGATGTTATCTTTGAAGTGACTGGTTTGGCCTTGAAGGAGCTGGGGGTGGTGACAGCCAATAGGGAGCTCTGGTGTGCACTGGTCCATGAGGTCATGGAGGGTCAGAAGCAACTGAACGACAAAACAACAAATGCACAGGAAGAGTTATACCTCTTTTAATGTTTATTATGAGCAAATTGCACCAAAAGAAAAAACACACACTTATATTCCATGCCCCATAACAAAGACTTTCATGTAATCATTCTTCTATTAAAGTGAAATTAGGTTCTCATCTAAAGAAAAATAAGTTGTACCGCATCCCTGAAATATTGAACAAAGTAGTTCTTTTATCATCTTTGCTTAGGAAAATTCTCCTTTCAGGGTTTTTTTTATTAAAAAAATTGCAATTAGCACATTACAGTTGTAAGTAGTTAATGAGAGGTATATTATCAAAGAATTCCTGGAATAGAGCAAACGATTGGCAAGATCTGAAAAATGGCTGCCAAAAAAGTGTTATTATATGAACCTCATTAAGAGCTAAATTCACTTGCTAGTCTCTAGTCACCAGAATATGTTGCTAGTCACTAGAATGTGTTCCCTAGATTGGCTAAAACTTGGCCGGACATAGTTTGGACATATAGTATTATGTCTAAATCCAATCCATAGCCTCAACTCAAGTAGACCTCTTGAATCAATGGAATATATATTGAGTCAATGGGTCTACTTCAATTGTGATGGTACATAGATTTAGACCTAACAATCTATTTCCATCTTCTAAACCAGGCATGGGAAAACTTTGGCCCTCCAGGTGTTTTGGACTTCAATTCCCATAAATCCTAACAGCCAGTAAGCTCCAAGACTGACAGCTAAAATTAAGGAATGATTATAGATTCTCAGATGGAATGGGACTCCAAGTCAAATGTAGCATTCCTCCCAGCCTAAGCTATACCACGGTCAACATCCACATGTTATAATCATAGAATAATAGAGTTCGAAGAGACCACATGGGCCATCTAGTTCAACCCCTTGCCATGCAGGAATATGTTACCTCATATAATCCACTCTATGCTTTTAAAACTGATGACTTACACTGCAATAAGTTAGAATTTACATTTAAACAATGTGATGTAGGCATCTGGATTCCAGGAATAGTTCAAACACGGATACTCACATTTTATTTGGAATATCCCACAAGATTTACAACCATTTGCTTACATAAAAAAGAATCTATTCCTTTGCACATGTAGGATGTTCCCTAGCATTATCTCATGCACACATATTTAAGGATTTTTTATAATAATTAAAAAATTAACAGTATTTTTGAGCTAAATCTGGAGCCTACATCTAGAGTAAGATCTTGGAAAAGTTACTTTTAAAAACTATAATCCTAGACTCCTCAAGCAGAGAAATTTTGGGGGTTCAAAAGCAAGTTTTCCAGACTCTGTCAGGGTTTCTCTCCTTGCTCTTAAAGGTATCATCTTCACTAGTGGCACTGCTAAAAAGATAATGAAATGGAGTATTCCCAATGGAAAATAATACAGTAATTCAAATTAAGATGAAATATCTTGAGTACATGCATTGTGTTTAATAAATTTCAGTTTTATGCATCCATTTCAGGCCTCCCTCCCTCCCTCCTTCCTTCCCTTCCTTCCTTTTTCGCTGAATGGTGCTCCACTCTACTGTGAAAGTCTTAATTGTTATACCACTCCCCACGTCTGATGTAAAATTGAGCAAGCATTAGAGCAGCATAAAATACAGATGGCTATCTATGAAGCTAATTGCCTTTATGAGATCTTGGTATTTCTCAGATGTTCCTTTAATAGCGATATGCTTGAAAATTCATAGTGCTCCACTTAGAATTTAATGGACGATAGTATAATATATATGTGATACCATTATTCATGTACAAGTGATACATGACTCAAATCTCAAATGGGATTGCATATCAATCAACTGCTGAATTTGAGCTAGGATGATTTGAAATTCATTGAGCCCATGTTGCAATTTTGGATTTTCTGATTCAAATGCCTAGGATTGTCATGGGATTTACTTTTGGCTAAACAGATATGAGATTACAAAAGATTCTGCTGTTCTTCCAGGGTAATCCTGATAATGTGTATTCCCTGTGATCTTAACAATGCTTTCTAACCTTGTCTATTCAGAAGTAGGTTCAACAGCATCAAATGGGACTTATTAATTAGGTAGGCCAAAAAGGTTTGGGAACCACTGTATTGGAAAATTGTATGGGGACAAAATCCATGCCAAAGCAGATTTTTAATCCTGCTTTTGGGTTTTCCCCATTTCTGGAAGCACCCTGATTGTACTGTCTGCCTCAAGGATGAATTTCCAACATACTCTAAAGCAGTACAACCTGTGGCTCTCCAGCTGTTTTGGCCTCCTACTCCCAGAAGTTCTAGCTAGCTAGTTCAATGGCCAGTAATTGTGGGAATTGGAGGCCAAAACAGCTGGAAAGCTGCAGGTTGTGCCTTGACCTTGAGCAAACCTACAATACTGATTGGAAGCAGGACAATGTCATCAGAAAACCCAGAAGTGAATTAAAAAAGTGAATCCTGATTTCTGTGTTTGTGTTGACTCACATGGGGAATGTTTGTTGTTGTTGCCTTTGCCGTCCATGTGTTCTCTTTTGGAGGGGAGGGGGTGATCTTTATATACTTATATATCTTGAATTTGGACTAGGGATCTCTTAATTTTGATTATTCAGTTTTTAAACCAAGGCATGGTTTGCTGAGGTGGCCCTATGATCTTAAAGAAATTTTTTTGTCTTTCCTGAATTTTTGTACAACCTCATTAGATGGGGCTATTTTTGGTGGCATATGCCAGTTCAGCTGTAGTTTAGCCACAGAGCCCACCAGATCCCATTCCACAACATATAGCTACTGTTGCACCTTAGCCTGACGGGGTCCCTCAGTAAACCCACTTGACACCAGTGCAGGTTAAATGCTTTATTTAGAATAAATGGATAAAGAAAGAGGCTAGGATTATAGTCTATTGTTGCCCTCAAGCAGCAAAAGATAGCAGCATAAATGTCCAGAAATAAGCAAGGTTGCAAGGCAATAGTCCATGGAATATACAGGAGCAAAGGCAAACAGGATCCTGAGGCAAAAGAGTCTTTGTGCCCCAATGGGCTAATCCAGGAAAGAGTTCTTGGCACCAAGGCATTGGCAAATAGAGTCCGTGGCTATAAGGCCTATTGGCCCAGGCAAAGTTCCGTGAAGGCTTGGCTTGGTTCTAAATGTTGGCAGGAGATACCATATAGCTTGGGGTCGGGATTCTTATAGGTCTAGAAGGCTTTGATCCTTACGACGTTAAGTTGCGTTGAAACTCAGTTCTCAAAACAGTTTCCAGCTGGACCTTCTCTACCCTCCCGCATCGGAATGGTATGTGAGTCCAATTAGCGTGGGCACCTGGCAAACGGGAGTTAACTTGCCTCTGCTATCTGCCTGGGGTGAAACTTGGGTGCCTGTGGCCTTGAACGCAGAGTGAACTAGAAGCCTCTGCCGCCTGCGATTTCCAGGCTTTGCAGGTCTCTCTGCAACTTTGGTTTTAACATGGCGTGGGTCTGGCTGGGAGTTAGAGTCATGCTGGGACATGACAGCTACTTCTAGTTGAACTACAGCTGAACCAGTGTATGCCACCACTGCGGTAATGTGGGAGGCTTTCCATACATTGGCAACAATGGGGGGAAAGCAGAGTAGGTTTTCATTGGGATATACCTTAGAATCAAAACCAATACTCACCAAGGGGCTGTAATTGGTGCCAGGAATTGTCAGGAATCTGTATTAAACAGCTTTACATTTTTGTAAAATTTTAAAACTTCTGGGACAAATACCATAACAACAAATACCATAACTTTCAAGAAACTTGTGACTCTTTTGCTTAGAGAAGCCCTAGTGAATAAAATTGAAAACAATCAGTATTGTTGAGGTAGTTAACCCCATGCTTTTAATTTTTTTAGTCACACTCTATCCCCATATTTAACCCAGCATTTGTTTATTGTTGGTAGATACTTTCACTTGGAATATTTAACATGAAGTACTCTAGCTGCAATTATTATACATGTAGTCATTTTTGAAAACCAGTTCATATGTGTTTTGGAGATATAAAAGCTCTAACTGTAAAATATATCCAAGTTTTTTCTGACTCTTGGGAACTCTTTTTTTCCTACCAGTAAGGCTGCAACATGCTGTAGTCCATGTTAACAGATCTGAGGGATGAGCTCACAGTACTGAGCAAGACAACAGGGAAGAAAAGAAAGAAGCAATCCTCAAATATAGCGTATTGTATGTTTTTTTCCTCCTTTTGACAGACAAGCAAGCCACTCTCCAGAGACAGCATGGAGAATGAGAGATTCTGCAGGATGGATGCAATGGCATCCTACATAATTCTCATGAGAGGGATATTCAGATGCTCAAAAGTCCTAGTGATAGTCTTGGAAATCTTATTGAAACAAGAATATGTGGGCAGAAGGGTAAGGCAGAGGAGGAAGGTTTTTTTTTAAAAAAAGAGACAAATCCCTGCATTGTTGTGAAGTTATTTAATTAGAGAAGGCTCTATGGATAGCATTGCCAGTCATTTCAGAAATAGGTTAGCCCTTTAGTGATTCCATTTGTTAATAAAAGGTGCCTTGGCAGCAGCTCCTAATAAAGCCTTAATGTTAATGCTGGCTTCCCGCTAATAAACTATCACCTGTACTAAACTGTGCTCTCACGGCTGCTGCCTCCCATTGCTAGACTTCATCTGTCTTGATGCCTACAGCAGTTAAACAAGACCAAGGGAAACAACATTAGACCCTTCATTATTTATAACCTTTTCCCCTTACCAATAAAACAGAAACACTATAAATTCTGTTGCCATAGAAACTCAAGTAGGCTCAGATTATCATTGCCCCCCCCCCCCCGGGTCCCTGACCACTGATAGGAAAAAATAAGGCAGAAGAGTGAAGTTGATGGTTGATGGTGGGCAGTACTTGTCTATGGACCAGAAAAGACAATGGAGAATCAGGTACTTCTGTTTCCATCTTGATGATTGCAAGCCAGTTTCCAGTTCCTTTTAAGAGAGCTTATATTGTACAAAAGCATATTCTTTCCCATAGGGTAAGTTTTAATCATGTCTTCTCTTTCCCCACCCCATCTCTCCCCTTGTGGAATTGTTCTTGATGAAATATTTATAAGCACTTACTCAATGCTTGTTCTCGCTCTCAGTTAATTTAATACCTCCTGGAAAATGGATGTAAGAATTCAGGAAGTTGCCTTACATGGATATATCTGGATGAAGATTTTGTTCAGATAATTCAAGGAATTTTATGGAAATCTTGATGATATTTGTAACACCATTTGTAACACTCTTATTTATTCCTTCCTTCTTTCCACAAAGAAAATTCATTAAGAATGAACAGAATTGCAAGTTTTAATGCTAGTACTGGAACTCTCTGTTGTGAGCAGAATTTGGAAAAAAATTACTTTTTGGAACTATGAGGGGTGTTCATTAAAGATTTCCCCTGACCCACTTCCTGTGGACTGAGCAATGAAACTTGGCATAGTTATAAGTCCTTCTCTACATAGGTGCCACCTTGGGACACACACTTCTCTCATCTTTTTAAGCAACTGTAAACACCTCACTTCTAGAAGTCAATAGGTTGCTGCAAAAGCCATGTTGTGAGTTTGGAAATCAGAGTCTCATCATCTGAAAAATGCTTGTCCTTCAAAAATAACTTCATTACTGGAAAGAGGTGACATTCTGGTGGTGCGAGGTCAGGTGAATAAGGGGGAATGTGGTAGAATTTCAAAATCACAGGAGCATGCTTCCATTTGGGAAACATGTAAGTTGTCTTGCAGAAGGCGGGCACCTTTGGTGAGCATGCCACATCTCTTGGTTTTGATGGCCTCCCACAATTTCTGTAGTATGCTCCAGAGATCACGGTATACTTTGCTAGGAAATCCATCAATACTACTCCAGTCTAGTCCCAAAATACTGCGAGCATGACCTTGCCTGCCGAGAGCTGGGCACATGCCTTCTTTGGAGGTGGTGAGTCATGATGCTTCCATTGCATCGACTGGACTTTAGTCTCAGGAACATAGTGATGGACCCAGCTTTTATCCTGTGTGATCAGTCTGTTGAAAAAGTCCTCCTGGTTTTCATGACACATTGTCATTCAAGCCTGAGAGCATTCAACTCATTACTGCTTCTGAAAAGGTGTGAGCAGTTGGGGGACCCAGCGAGCGGATACCTCATGCATGTGAAGATGGCCTTGGGTGATTTTTTGGTTACATGCCGATTTTCTAAAATGGCGACCTCCACTTGCTGGATGATATGTTCATCAATAGCAGAGTAGGGTCGCCCTGGAATTGGAGCTGTTTCCACCAAAGTCAGACCACATTTGAATTGACGATGCCAGTTCTTGACTACATCATATGATGGGGAATCATCACCATAAACCTTTTTTTATCTCATTGAACATCTCCTTTGGTGTATGACCTTTCAAGTAAAGGAACTTGATGACTGCTCTGTATTTCACTGGGTCCAAACCTCACACCACTTCAGCACCTGTAAAATTAAGGTGCTATCAGTTCCGAGTTGTAAATTGGCATGTAACCTATAGAGACTTATATGTGCAATTTCGGCATCCTGTGATAAACAGAAGTGGGTTAGGGGAAATCTTCAATGAACACCCCATAACCCCATAACATAATTCCCAACCTGCAGAGTTAGTAGCTGTGCTATCTGGTGCATTCTAGGACCTGTAATCAAACCTGTACCCTATTCAAATTCTGATCTAGCGGCATCTTGGGTCAGATGATTGATGTATATATCTCAGTACTTCTTACACTGAAGATCTCCAGAACTGTAATTAGAATGGAATAGTTCTCAGTACTACTTGGAAATACCAACAATTAAATCCAGAGTTTTCTTCATGTAATCAACCACTGTTGTATATGACTGTACATCTAAAACAAAATTTAGAAGGGAGGAAATATAAGCATTATATGCAATAATAGCATTTGGTTATCAGAAACTTGGATTTTGCAATGGAATCCTGGGATTTGTAGTTTGGTGAGATCCAAGTACTCTTTGGCAGAGAAGACAAAATACCTTGCAAACTGACTCCCAAAACTCCATAGCAATGAGCCATTGAAGTTAAAGTGATATCAAACTGTATAAATTTTATGGTAGATGCACCCCATGAGTTCTTAGTTCCTGGGATTGTGCTTTCCAGCAAGCTACCAGAAATTTTGAACCAGGAAAAAAAAGAAGCAGAATCAAATCATTGGGAAGACTATGGGATAAGAACAATGACTTTTAAAATAAAAATTCTCTGAACAAACTGACACCCTGAAAAGGAGGGTGTTTTGAAGAGTTTCTATGGGTAAGATCTTCTTTTGAAGGGGAAGAAAAAAGGTTCATTATCTCAATATACCTACTCCTCTGCTTTTGCTTACATTTTCACAAGGTGACAACAGTTCATTCAGCGTGCTGACTGAAGTTTTAACAATGCAAATCTCAGGGACTGTTTTAAAAAACAAAACAAAACTGGAAGAAGTTCATTTCAATTTCAGCTTTAAGTGTGTCTGGTAGTGTTTATTAATACCTGTAGGAAATTTGAAGTTCTTGGGGAAGAGTGTCACATTTCCCTGCTCCCCTATTTTGCTTTTCTCCCGGCTATCAATGAAGAATGATTTTTTTGCAAAGCTAGGTCCACTTATAGGGCCAAGTTGTTTGTGTACTTATTTCCAAGCTTTGTAGAAACACACTTCCAGGAATAAGTTGAAATACATGCTTAAAGCATTTTGTTCCGTTAATGGTAATTAAATAGAGGAAAACATTTTAAAATGATTTTTTTGGGGGTAGACTCAGTTAAAAGGTCATGAAATTTAAGGAAAAGTATTCTTTAATTGGAATATTTCTTCATTTGCTTGGCCCAATAGAGATGTTTCTTACAACCATTTTAATATGTAGAAATGATTAGCCGACCTCAAGAAAAAGAAGCTTATAATTCTTTCCCAATATTAAACTTCTCCTGTTGAAAGGCTTAAGCATTGTAGTCATATATTGCTCATACATTATACATTTTCCAAAGCCAAGAATAAAAATAAAACTACAAAAATATTTCTCTAATTGTCTCTTGCTGCTATAGTACCACTGGGATAAAGAAATGGGAGCATTACTGTCTCCTACAAGCTGCTAGTACACACTCTTCTATTTTTCTGTATTTACCATCTATGCTATTTTCAGGATACATATTTCCCCATTACAATCCTGGGTTAGTTGAAGATGTGTGGGGTCTGCATCTTAAATCCCTTTTAGACAATTGCAGGCCTATATTTCCACTTTATCTGTTGTATCTTGTGTAATCTTAGGGTCTGTAGTTTGGTCGGGCACCAGTGGAGCTCTATGAATGAGAATATAAATACTCCTCCCCAGACTACAAATCCTAGGAATCCACAGCATGCAGTCATGGTAGTTAATGTGGAAGTCACAGATCCACAGTTTGGGAGTCCTCCTGGATTCAGCGCTGACACTTGCTGCACAGGTGTCGGCGGTGGCCGGGAAGGCCTTCACACAACTAAAACTCGTGCGCCAACTGCGACCATACCCTGTGAAGTCTGACTTGACCATGGTGGTCCATGCCTTAGTTACCTCTAGACTGGACTACTGCAATGCACTCTATGTGGGGCTACACTTGAAGACGGGCCAGAAATTACAACTTGTCCAACGCTTGGCAGCCAGATTAATAGCCGGAACGACTTACAGGGAGCGGTCAACCTCCCTGTTTAAGGAACTTAATTGGCGGCCATTTATCTTCCGGTCCCAATTCAAAGTGCAGGTTATTACCTACAAAGCCTTAAATGGTTTGGGACCTGCCTACCTTCCTGACCATATCTCACTCCATAAACCAGCCCAAGCTCTCTGATCTTCAGGGGAGGTCCTCCTTTCACCCCTGCCAGTTTCACAGGATTATCTTGTGGGCACAAGGTAGAGAGCCTTCTCCTCTGTGGCCCCCCAACTCTGATACTCATTGCCCAGAGAGATTAGGAAAGCTCCCACCTTAGAAGCCCTTAAAAAGAATCTTAAAACCTGGCTATTCCATTGTGCCTTTGGAGACTAGTCACAAAACCTTAAACTATTGCTCCACTCAGTGTTATGGTGCCTGGAGTACACTCCCCCCTTGTATGAAGGCCTGTTTTTAACCTCTCTCTTTTTGAGCTCTCTCTCTTAAATCTACTCCTCTTTTATCTCACCCTGAGTTTTAGTATTTTATCTTGTGCATGAGGCCCGCTCATTGTCATTGTGTTTGTGGATATTGTATTTGTATATTGCTTATTGTATATATATGTTTTATGTATTTTACTGTGTTATTGGTGTATTCTGGTTTTTATTTTATTGAAATGTGTTGCCTGGGCTTGGCTTCATGTAAGCTGCCTCGAGTCCCTGTTGGGGAGATGGTGGCGGGGTATAAATAAATGTGATGATTATTATTATTGTTACATAATCTGAAAGGACTCTTAAGATTTCATCACATGCTTTTCCCCCCCTCCCCTATTTCTACACACTTCTAAAACATTTCATAGACGAAGTGCCCCAGAGCCCTTCACATGATGCAAACTGACTTCTGACTCTCATCTGTGGTATTTTGTCAATGACCTGTTTTAAAAGTGTTGAAAAATGGGAGGAGAGGGGAGACAGAAACCATCTGTTCCGCTTCTGATGAGCTTCGAAATGAGAGAAAGCACTTCTAAACACATGGGATTGAACATGTCAGATTTGCCCATGTTGTTTCATTTTAGTGATGTGGAGCAATGAATGTTTCTATAATTGGTATCTTCCTGAACATTGATGCTCCGCTTCTTTCCCCAAATCTTTCTGCGTGAGCCTGGAATGGTAACTTTTTATTTAATGTTCTACAAAGAAATTGTGCAATTTTAAGATATTACCATTTTGCTATTGCTGTTTCTTCTTCAGTAAAACCTAAAAACATGGTACATAACCGAGGTGGAACACCATTCTTTGCTGAGACAGGGCGAGCTAGTCACGTTTGGGATTAGCCAAACGCTAACCTTCTTACATTCCCTTCAGAAGGGAAGGAGTTCAGGGGTCGCTCGAATGTGCTCAGGGAGCGAATTTTGGAGCCGCAGCAGAGAAAGCTCTCTGTCTAGTACTGGACAGATGGCAAGCGGGACGATGGAACCACCAGCAATTTTGCTCTTCCGAGCGCAGTGATCTCGGGGAACATACGGGGTAAGGCGGTCCCTCAGGTACACAGGCCCCAGACCGTGTAAGGCCAGATTCTGGTCCATGGACCGTATTGGTAAACAGTACTATCCTTTTAATAAATCTAATGAGGTCCTCCCTTAAAATGTCAAATGTACCTCTTTAAAAAAACTAATTTCTCCTTTAAAGCTTTCCCTGATTTTTTTAAAAAAAGTGGAGTGGAGATTGCACTCACTCATGTGATGGTTCAAAAGGTGGAACAGAATGGGAGAAAGGGGAAAAAATAAAGCATATGATGAGATTTGTAAAATGAAACAATGTCTTTAAAAATGGAATGGGGCGATATGTTGCACTAAGAAGATGATTTCCCTTCTCTCCCGCGTGCTTTCTGCAACTTATCTGATGAGGTCCTTAGTCAACCACCTAGTCATTCTATGAAGGAATACATGGCATTTGGAAACATGATGAGGAGAAGGTATAGAACTGATATGTGTAGTTGGGTGAAAGAGGAATTGTATAGCATCATAGAGTTTGAAGAGATTGCAAGGGCCATCCAGTCCAACTCTGCTATGTAGGAATACACAATCAAAGCATTCCTGAGAGATGGCCATTTGGCCTACAAAAAAAAACCCCAAAGAGGGCAACTCCATCATACTCTGAGGCAGCATATTTCAGTATCAAATAGCTCTTACTGTCTGAAAGTTTTTCCTAATGTTTAGGTGGAATCATTTTCCCCACAATTGAAATCCATTGATCTGTGTCCTAATCTCCAGAGCAGTGGAAAACAAGTGTCCCCTCTCTTCGCTGCAACATCCTTTCAAATATATTTGTTATTGCTATTAATCTTTGCAATGTACATTGCGCTCATTATGCAATAAATATTAAAACTCGTACATGAAAGATGGAATTTTAAGATTTGTCTAAGAACAACTGTATGGTCCAGCTAAGAGGGCAGGAACCTGTGAGAAACCTTCCGCTGTGGCCAATCTTGTGCCAAAACCTCCACTAGTATAACTAACTGATTGAACAAATCTTGTGCCAAAACCTTCACTTGAATAACTAAAAGCTGTGTTATGCTTTTTTGGAAGAAATTTAACATGGCTATAATGAAAAGTTGAAAATCGCACAAAATCCTGTTCCTCCTGGCCGATAGCAATCAATTAATATGATTTGATGCATCTGGACAGGAATGGCATAATATTTTTCAATGCGTGCCACAAAATTTTGCTTGCAGAAAAAACAACTATGTGTATCTATTTATTCCCTTCTTTTGCTAGAATGTTTATGCTAATTGTTTATGGCCAGTATCAATAATGTCATCTTTTTCAGCATCTAATTTTATCTTATTCCCAATCCTCACTTGAGGGTTGGATAGTTATTATTATTAGTATTATTATTACTATTACTATTATTATCCTGCCCTCACTCAGTAAAGTCAGGATATAATGCTTATGGCTAAAACCCATGTTTTTCTGCTTATTTCTTTCTCCACCTGATTTTTTAAAAAGTGAAACTAAAAATGATGAAATCCCAGTGGACATAATAAAAGAAATTCTATCCACCAGTCTTGTTCACCAGGTACATCATCATGCAAGCCTTGGAAAGTGGGGCTGGCATTGCAAACCCATCATAGGTTTGAGCTGAAACATGGAATTCCTTTTTCACCAAGTAGTTCCCCAGCAACTTGAAGGAATTGCCAAGCACTTTTAGTTTGCTGCTGCTGCTGGGACTTGTTTCCTCCTAATCTGTGGATTGTCCCTGTTGTCCATGCCTCTTTTTGTAAATTCAAAATCTTATGAGACTGGAGCTTCAGAATTAAACATTTTAGCAAGTTCACTAGCACTGTCCCTTTAAACACGTTAAATATTAATTTAAAATGAAATATGCATTTTGTATATTTGTAGTCTTTTTGTGTTTTGTGTAATCTGCAAGGGAGAGTGCTACTTCTCATCGCCAAACCTGCACAGGTTGTTTTGCAACACCTGGCTGTTTGCAAAGTGGATGATTTCAATCTAGTCATTTTACTTCAGAAGATCAGACAAAATCATAACTCTCCTCTTTGACTCGGTTCCCTTCCTTTAATTTTTTTCAAAAAAGAAATCTGCATAATTTTACTGTGCATTCTGAGCACTTATAGAAATTTCTCCTCTTGATTAGACATCCACACACTTCTGTGAGAAGGGCAGAATATAAATGTTATAAATAAATAAATGAATAAATGTCCAAAACAGTTTGGGCTGCAATTTGCAGTGGTTTGACTTTATTGTAATACATTGATCAATGTATAACAATAAAACCAAACCACTGCTAATTGCTAGTTTTCTTTTGTTCTTTGGTTTCTTATTAAGCACTATTGAATTGTCTTCTCCATTAGCTAGAGCATGGAGCATTCACATTGGCATCGATTTGCAGGATCCTATATGTCCCTGTTAGAAAGTCCTCTTCCGCTAAATGGAATTAAATGGGAATATTTAATTCCCATTTAATTCCATTTAATATCTGGACATTCCACAGATATATAAACCTCACTTGCCTAGTTTCCAACAGACCTCACAACTACTGAGGATGCCTGCCATAGATGTGGGTGAAATGTTAGGAGAGAATGCTTCTGGAACATAGCCATACAGCCAGGAAAACTCACGGCAACCCAGGAATAGCAGCTGTTGGCAACATTCTAATCTGTGGACCTACTAGTCCCCATGGGTATGGGAACCTTTCCTCATGGTTAATATGCAGAGTTCATTTTGCATCTAAGAAATGCACCTTGTGCTCTAGTGAGGGTCAACAAAAACATCTCTTTTATTTTCCAGCATAGTCAACAGATGCAAGAAAGATCTCATGACCAGACTTCAATGCAGTGTGAAAACAGTGCTTTTAGTGAAATAGCAAGTAGGGGAAATGTTGTGGAATAGGTGGGTTTTAAGATCTGGTTATTGTTGTTGGTTTTTTTTTTAAAGATCCAAATTATTTTTCTGTTATATTGAACCATTTCCTGGTAGTCCCCAGTGTGGTTGTGACTTTTTATTCCCAGCCTTCAATTGGTCTATAAGTTGTTTCCACTTTCTGGTGCCCCACCACAGGTTTTCTTGGCAATATTTATTCAGATGAGAGTTGGTATTGTCTTATTCTAAGGCTGAGAACTACAAGAGTCAGCATGGCATAATACTATGATATGTATGCTGGACCATAAGGTAGGCTGTGCGAAGGAAGACAGATGCTTTTGAACTGTGGTGTTGGAGGAAAATTCTGAGAGTGCCTTGGACCACAAGAAGATCCAACCAGCCCATATTTCAGGAAATAAAGCCCATCTGCTCATTGGAGGGAAGGATATTAGAGGCAAAGATGAAGTAATTTGGCCACATAATGAGAAGACAGGAAAGCTTACAGAAGACAATGATGCTGGGGAAAATGGAAGGAAAAAGGAAGAGGGACCAACAAAGGGCAAGATGGATGGATGGCATCCTTGAAGTGACTGGCTTGATTTGTAGTAGTTGGGGGTGGTGACAGCCAACAGGGAACTCTGGCCTGGGCTGGTCCATGAGGTCACAAAGAGTCAGAAGCAACTGAACAACAACAATTTATGCTGGATTATGACTGCAGGAGACCAGAGTTTGAATGCCTGCTTGGCCATGGAAACTCACTGGGTGGTTTGGGAAATCATATTCTCTCAGTTTCAGAGCAAGGCAATGACAAACCCCTTCTGAACAAATTCTGCTGATAAATCCCTATGATAGTTTTGCCTTAGGGTGTGCATACATTGGAAATAACTTGAAGCCATACACCAATGAGAGTGAGAGAATGGAGCTAACTTAAGGCTACCCAGTTTCCATGGCTAAGTGAAGTTTTGAACCCTAGTTTCCTTGACTCCTAGTCCAACATTGAAACTACTGCACCATACAAGTTCCCTATTTTAGGATGGATTAACAGATAGGATTCTGATTGCAATGTAGTAAGCAGATAAATGTCATTTCTGTTTGATTAGAAGTATAATAAAATTCCTGTTTATAGCCAGTCTGAATTTTAATTATAGCACATCGAGCCCTTAAATGCAGTCATTAAATGCCATTCCATTTTTATTATCTCAAAATGTATTGATTTAGTAATACTACATTGCCTAAATATGCTTTCTATCTTTGCCAAAGAAAACAGAAAAGCTTTCTGTGAAGAGGATTTTCTAATGCACAGCACAAATGCACACCCTCTCTATTTAAATCCACAAAGTGTTGTGCTTACTAAATATTAGTTGAATATTACCAGTTTTAATTGAATACTTGAATATAACCATTTTCCCATGCTTTTGGTGCCTAAGGGTATAATTAGACTTTACACTTAATGTAAGTGTAATTACTGCCACTCCAGAATGTTTTTTCCCCTCATTGATTTATTGGTTTTTAAAAAATATTCTGTTTGATATTTTATTCAATACTGATTGTTTGTATTTTCATCTGCTGATAAATATTTACATATATTGCTTTAAGCATTTTCATAGAAAATTGGATTGTAATAATAATATCTAAGAACGCTCAATGTATAACCCCATATCACATGTACATTGGGTCCTGTGACTATTATGAGGCATTTAGGGCCTCATCAAATGGGTAAAATTGCCCATCCTATGCTGCTTTCACTGCTCTTCAGGGACCATGCCCTCCAGCTCCCCATCCCATGACTTTGATCTACTTCCAGCGAGACTAGAGAGGTGAAATTGGCATTGGCCACAGTGGTGGCAGCACAAAAGGCTTCCCATGTTGCATAAGGAACAATGTGGGGATGCCGGGTGGCAGATTCTTCCCCCTGTGGTGTGGGGTAAGTGGAAAGGTGGGTGATGCAGGGCGTGGGGTGATGGGTTCTCAATGCCCCATGTCGGCTTCACCATGATCCATGGCTAAATTGGTAGTTAACGTGAACTCAGGCTTATGGTAACCATGTTACATTTTTGGCAAGGTTTATTCAAAGGTAGTTTGGAGTTGCCTCCCTCAGATTCAGAGTGTGTAATGTTTCCAAGGTCAGTCGTGACTGGGAGGTCATCTACGTTGATATTAACACCTGGATTCACCCTATGTTGACTCCTGGTTGTCTTCACAATATCCCTTCATTTTCATTGAGTATCACAGGTAAAACTGGGTTAGTCTAGTTTTGCCCCACTTCAGTAAAAGTCAGAATGTGCTGGAGTTTGCTTGAAAAACTAGAGTGTTCCTCAGCTTTAGGGCAGTGCCATAATCTTTTACTTGCATTATCAGTACAGGGAAAAGAGGATGGATCATGTCCATGTTACTACTGTAGCCACTCCCATTTGGCTGCCAAACTCTAAGTAAGCTCCTGGCTGTTGCAGGTATCACATTCTGACTTTCCTTTTTGTTGCTCACAATCTTGGAGCAGCCAGATCAACAGGGTCTCTCTAGGTTGGCATTAGTTCTTTTGTTGAAGCAAAGCCCATGAGAAATGCCCAGTGAAGCTAATGAATGATGAACTGAATCTTCCTTCAATAGTGTCAATGTGAGCCCATCCTCCAACAGAACCTTACACCGGTATGGTAACTTCAGAATGTCAAGCAGATTATATGCAGCTCTGTTCTCGTCGTGCTCTTTCAACCTTCATATTACCTCCACTAGCACCACCACTTCTATTGCCTCAGGTTGCCACCTTGCCACTCCTTATGGTTGTACTATCTAATGAAAGTGCAAGGACTGATCAGAATGCTTCAAAATGGAAGAATCTGATTTTGAAAGTCCGAACCAGATACTTTATACCACAAATCAGTCCAAAGATTCCACTGCTTTGTACTTGAATCCCTATAGATGTTAAGTCTTTGTGTTTGTGAAGAGGAAGTGTAATATGTCAACCTCCCTGCCCCCACATCCATTTTCCAAAAGGAAGATCATTAACTGCCCATACTGTCATTCAGTTCATGTTCCATTTATCACAGAAATTGCCCTCAGCATGAACCTCAGGATACAACCATCCAAGGCTCTGTAAAAGATTGAAACCCCTTAATGCCTAATGTTTACTGACTTAAAAAATATATGACAATTAAAAGTGACAAGCTATAGCTTTTTAATCCTGGGTGGATTGCTAGATTGCCAGGGTGATGTCATTGATAGGTGGGTTTTTTTGGATGTGAATAATTAGAAAACTATTCAACACAAGACAGGCTTCCTCAATTATATATAGAGAGAGAGGGCGGGGGGTTGAATACATTGAATTGGATTGAGGAAAAGAGGGGAAAACATAGGAAAAAGGGGTGGAGAGGGGTGTTTGGGATAGGATAGGGGAAAAAGGTGTGGGTGAAAAGGTGAGAGGGGTGAAGAGGGGAAAGGGGTAAAAGACTTCCCAATGTCCTCCCAAGGATTAGTGTCCGGTATTTCATTACATGTTGAAAAGTAACAGTTTTAATTTTACAAAATCTTTTCTTCACACATCGGCCAAGTTAATAATGAATTTTGTTCATTTGTTTTGGATAAATTCTTTAAAACCACTGGTCCATCTTCTTCTTATCGTTTATCTTTTGTGAAAGGCATTCCATTTGAATGACATCAAAAATATGGAGGATCCAATCTTCTGTATTGGGAATTGTTTTTTGTTTCCAACTTTTGGCTAAATTTAACCTGGCACTGGTGCTCATCAGAAATAACATTTTATCTTGGTTTCCACACAGTTTTGGATTAGATATTCCTAATAAGTATCTCTCTGGAGTCAATTTTAATTTTTTTAATTTTTTGCTTCCTCATTTTTTAAACTGTGAAATATAAAAGTTGCTGTGTTGCATTGAGAAGATAAACATTTATGGGGAAAGGAGTTTATAAAATAGATGCCCCAGAAGTGCAAACATGAGTTAATTAGATCCTTTTTGGAGCATGTGAACTGCTGATGTTAATGTGGGTGGTAATATTCTTTCCAGAATTTGTTTCTATGATTAACCTAAAAACAGCAAATGTAGATTTGGAGGTTGGAAGGAAGTCAAGGATTCTCAATAATGCCAGTCAAAAAGCAGTTGAAAGATCAGATGGAAAAGACCCTGTGATTCCCCCCCCCTTATATTAATTAATAGAGTTCTTGCATTTCAGTTAATGGTTTGGCTGCATTTTGTGAAAGGTCATCCTTATAGGAGAAACAAACAAACAAAGCATAATTCAGAATTATTTTGTCTGTGAGACAATGACTGAAGTCTGGGAATTTTAGTGTGAAAAACAGCAAAGGAAATATTATGTAGGCTTCATGATTCTGTTGACGTCAAGGACAGATTTCTTATTTACCTCTTTGGGTTGGCTTTCTGATAGATAAAATACAGAAAGGGAACAACATCACTTGGACAGTCAGGTTTGGACAATGAGAATCTTCTTACGATTTAGCCTTTCTGCATGTCATTGCTTGCCACTGTTTGGCATAAATGGTGGGCAGTTTTCAGGGTTTCTTAAGCTCCTTTTTCTCGAGCTAAGTTTCTCAAAATGCTCAACCAGGAACTTCCCAAGATTTTCTTCTGTGCAAGCTCATGCTTCCAGACAGAGAGACTTTAGTGAGTTGGCCAACATAGAACTTTTCCCCAATCTTAGGCCCCCTTTTTTTCATGGCTGATATAAAATATTTTAAATGAATGAAGAAAAGGCCAATTGTGAGTAGGAGGAAGTCACTATGCTTTTGTATGCAATGCATAAACAGCCACATTACAGCATGGGAAAATCTACATTTTTACTTCACCTCTCACAAGCCATCAGACTTCATGGCCAGTTGCCAAGTGGGCTGGGGGTCCTGGGAGAGATGGTACAAAATAAACATTTTCTTTTCTTAGTTTTGAACCGGACACACATGCATTTGTATATCCATCTTGTACATCTCTTTTCATCATTCCCATACATATGCATATTAACACATAACATATACAAAGAGTCTAACAGTAAGACTTTAAAAAAGTATTCTACACTTTTCAGAAAGGCCTCATAAGAATCCAATTTTGATCTAGAGCCTTGTCATTACCAAATCACATTTATGTGAGAAGGAACAAATGTCTCTTTTACTATTTCTCTATTTCTCATTTTTCATGATCTTAACTTTTGTTCATCTCAAACTTTGAACATTTTCCCAATCTGAACCACTATATTTTAAAAAATCACAAACATGTGTGTGCATTTTTGTGCTTATTTCACTAGTACATACATTTTGTATGAAGAAATGTGCCTAATAGTCAGTGTTTGCCAGCTATTTGTCTAATGGATTTTCTTAATATACACATTTTTATATTCACTGTTTTACTTTTTTTTTCATTGAAGAAATCAATGGCAAAATTCTGAGATGGTTGGATCAGTGAATTTCAGTTCCCAGTTTGGTAAGAAAAAGAGAAAAGGCAACATTTGACAGGTTCACTGTCACAAACGCCGACTTAGAACTGCCCCTTTAACACACACACGGAGACGTAGCAAAGGCTAACTACTTTATTGCAGATAATAAACAGTCAAAAGGTATATAGTCCAATAATGCAAATGTTCAAAGTATAAAGCTAATAGTCCAAGGTATGGTAGCAAATAGCTTGAAGCGTGGCAAGGCTCCGCAAACCAATGCGGATCAGGAAACAGGACAAGGTTTCGCAATTCAATGCGAATCAGGAACCAGGGCAAGGTGCCGCAACCACTGCGACTCAGGAAACAAGGCAAAGGCAAGGCAAGGCTTGATGACCACTGTTGCTTGTGGTCCCACTCGGCTTCGCGCCTATTCGGTATAGACGTGGCCGGAGAACTGAGGATCAGTTCCCACGGGGCCGTACGTAATCGCTCGCCGGGACCCCGACGATCTAGGGCCCGGTGCCTCCAGTCTCTACTTTCCGAGCGGTGACGGTCTAGGGACAGATGCCAGCTCCTCCTGCCCTCCTCTATGTCCCTGCGCCTGTTATAAGAACGGCCCCGCTCTTCCAGCCTAGTATCGCTATCTTCCTGAGAAGCAGCCTCCCCGAAGTTTCCCATCCGCTAGCCTCCATCTGCTGCTCGGCCAGCTCCTGGGAACCTCGGCCATTTGGGAATTCATAACTATCTCCGCTATCTGCTTCGCTGCCTCCCATCTCCACCTGGTCCGCTCCTTCCCCGGGAGAATGCTCCCATTCGAAATCCCAGGCTAAACTCTCTGCAGGTGGACTGAGCAAAGGCACGGCTGACCAATCTTGCTCTGGGCCTTCCAACTCATCCTCCGAGTCCCTTTCAGCCTGTGCGGGTCCCAATGCCAACGGGACCCCGGTGCGTCACCCCCCCCGCGGCCCGGGCGGACCCATGGGTGCTACACTATCCCCCCTCAGGGCCCCCTGGGCCGCCCCGGGGCTTGGGCTTGTCAGGGTAGTTGCGGTGGAAGCGAGCCACCAACTCCGGGGCGTGAACATCTCGAGCCTTGACCCAAGCACGTTCTTCCGGGCCAAAACCCTTCCAGTCAATAAAGTACTCCAACTTCCTGTAACGGAGGCGGGCATCCAAGATGTCCTGCACCTCAACCTCCTCTCCGCCCTCCCGCATCACAGGGGGAGGAGGCGGCTGCGTCACGTCAGGCCGCACCCCCTTCGCCGGGCGGAGCAACGAACGATGAAACACCGGGTGGAGCTTCATGTCCGCTGGGAGCTGTAGTTTGAAGGAAACAGGCCCCACCTTCTCCAAAACCTTGTAGGGACCCAAAAATCTCGCGTCGAGCTTGCGGGTGGGTCGCTGTGTGGGCAAATTCTTGGTGGACAGCCAAACTTTATCCCCCACCAGGATGTCAGGGCCCTCCTGGCGCCGCCGATCAGCCATCCGCTTGTAGTCAGCTTTCGCCTGGTCCAATTGAGTGCGTAGCAAGTCTTGGAGTGCAGTGAGCTCCTGAAGCCAATCCTTAGCCTCGGAAACATCTCCGGACGGGTCCACCGGCGGGTAGAACCGAGGGTGGTGTCCGTAGTTAGCAAAGAAAGGAGTCTCTTTGATGGATTCCTGCGTCGCATTGTTGTAAGCAAACTCTGCCAGGGACAACAAGGACGCCCAATTGTTTTGCTGATAGTTGACATAGCAGCGCAGGTACTGCTCCAAGGTGGCATTGACCCTTTCGGTCTGGCCATCGGTCTGCGGGTGATGAGCCGTGGACATCCGCACATCAATCCCCAGCAGCTTCTGGACGGCCTTCCAGAACTGGGAAGTGAATTGGGTGCCCCGGTCAGTCACCAGGCTCTGTGGAAGTCCATGCAGCCGAAACACATGTTGCACAAACATATCAGCAGTCTCCTTGGCAGTAGGCACCCCCACACAGGGGATGAAGTGTCCCATCTTGGTGAAACAGTCCACCATGACCAGTATCGTGGTGAAGCCCTTGGACTTGGGGAGGTCAGTGATGAAATCGGCCGAAATCATCTTCCAAGGGGCAGAGGGGTCGGGAGCGGCTGGAGCAAGCCCGCGGCTTGCCCCCCTGGTTCTTAGCCCGGTGGCACACAGGGCAGGATCCCACATAGTCCTCCACATCCCTCCGCACTTTCAGCCACCAAAAGTCCCGTAGGACCAGTTGGAGAGTCTTGAAGAGCCCAAAATGGCCTGCAGCTCGACTATCGTGGCAAAGCTTGAGAATGTCCGCCCGCTCGGGCCCAGGGGAAACATAGACAGAGTCCCGGTGGTAAAGCACCCCGTTCTTTACCTGGAAAGGGGCTGGAGGCCCCTTGGTCAGTTGCTCCTGCACCCACGGGTCAGTCCGCTGGCGAGCCTGAACACGCACACTCAAGGGTCTCTTGTCACCAGGGGCTGGCGGAGCCACCGGAGGGTTGACAGGGAGCGCCCGAGCAGCCGCAAAGTTTTCCGCTTTAAGCAACCGGGCCTCGGACGGCCCGTCGCCCTCACGAACGTACTCCGGCTTTCGGGACAGCGCATCAGCTTGCTTGGTCTGCTTGGGGGTCACATAGTGAATGCGGAAATTGAATCGCTCAAAGAACAGGGACCATCTCTGTTGCCTCTGGTTCAACTTGCGCTGGGACTTCATACTCATCCTCCGAGTCCCTTTCAGCCTGTGCGGGTCCCAATGCCAACGGGACCCCCGGTGCGTCACCCCTCCCCCGCGGCCCGGGCGGACCCATGGGTGCTACATTCACATCGCAGTATTAGCCAAATAACTCCTCCTCCCACAATGTTCATCCCAATTGTGTCCAAATCCAGTTAGAATAACCATACACTTGCCTAAATTTCTTTAATTTGTGATTTCTAGAGCAGTGGTTTTCAACCTGTGGGTTCCCAGACGTTTTGGCCTTCAAATCCCATGATTCCTAACAGCTGGTAAATTGCCTGGGATTTCTGGGAGTTGAAAGCTAAAACATCTGGGGACTCACTGATTGAGAAACATTGTTCTAGAGCTTTCATTGGATTTAATTTTTTTCCTTCTTTGGCCAGAATTTCAGTGTGTGGTATCTTCATTTCCAATGGAGTCCCTTCAACTGCTTACTGCATTTCACTTAAAAGAAGCATGTCTTCTGAAAATAGGATGCAGTGCTTTAAGAATAAGAAAAAATAGTACATACTAAAGCCACCTTTTCTTATACTCATTAATGAACTCAGTTTTGATCACCACTGATCAGCCTATTTTACACAAAGACTGCTAGAACATCCTCCCAGCCATATGGGGGAGATTTTAAAAGTAAATGAACCTTAATCAATGTGCATTCGGTGTGGTGGCTCTTATTTATTTTTAAGTGGACAATGAATACTCAACTTGTTTATTCCGTTCAGTTTATGGTGTGGAAACATCACAAAAGTGGAGCCTCAGTTATTGGTTATTTCCTACTTTATTCATGTGCTCCTCAGGCTAAATTAATATAGTAGTTATTTCTTTCTGTTTTCAAGAAATGATAGTGTGGAAGAAATAAGACAATGTCCTCCACTTATGAGAGGTGATGTTGTCAACCATATTGCCAATTTCTTAGAGTAGTGAAAAATAATGTAGACTCTTTCCAAAATGCCGAAAGCTATCATAATGAGATCAGTTCACATGGGTTGCGTAGTAAGTGTCATTAAAATTGGTTAGCCCATTCTTATCATTCACGGATATCTAATTTGGAGCTGACTAGTATATTTGCATACCCTACTGCAATATGTAAAATATGTAGCCTTGAGAAATATGAAAAGATTAGGTAAATCAATCAAGAGAATTATATTATTCCTTTAATCTCTCTGTCCTCTGGTTTGCCCCTGAAGTGTCATTTTTTCCTCCTTGAGAAATGAAGCTGTTGAAATAGATTTCAACCCCAGTGTAAGATAATTAATGTATTAGTAACTAATGGCTTAATATATCTAAGATAAACTTGGGAGCTTTTTCTAAAAGTCAAGTAATAATGCTAAAGATATGTTGCTGTATCAACCCTTTAGTATATAGGCTTTCTGGAGTTTTGTCTGCTTGAGTTACTACAAGCAGCAGCAGCAACAAAACCCACCCATGAAACTATAGGTGAGTGAGTAGCAAAATAAATAACAGCCCCAGCTTAAATTCTGTTTGTAATTATCAAGGGTAGACCCATTGAATAAATTTTGTGGCTGTAGTGATATGAATGCTGGTGTCAAGAATGGGAGCTGGTGGGTGTTTGCCTATAACAGTCTCCATGGTCAACACACCTACAATTTCTTGCTTTGAAGGTCCTTCAGACCAAAGCATTTAAGATTAAGGTTTGGTGCCAAATTGAGAAGAGAAATATGATTAGAGCAGTGATGGGGATTGGAGTGAACATATAAAGTCGGCTCGTTTTTTTCCTGTAAAAATATTCTATGGTCTGTAAGTATCTTTGAACTTGGATCATTCATGAGATGACTGTTGTTGTTGCTGTTGTGTGCCTTCATGTCATGTCTGGTGTGAGGTGACCCTATAACGGGGCTTCTTGAGGCTGATAGTGTATGACTTGCCCAAGGCAACCCAGTGGGTCTCCATGATGAAGTGGGGAATTTAATCCTAGTTTCCAGAGTTGCAGTAAATGCTGAAACACCACACTACACTGGCTCTATTAGTCCATTGCATACATTTAACTCAAGATTAAAACCCATGAAATTATGTAGATATCCTTAAGTTTTAAGCAAAATGAAGTAATTTATGTTTCCTAAATTTATATGTGGATTAGAAATCAGTTTTCTTTTAGTTTTTGTACTTTCTCAAATTATTATGATCTCAACACTTACTTAAAAGTATATCAAAATGTATATTGTAGAGAAACATGCATATAAAAAGTCTACATGTACTTTAACATCTATATTAAATGAATATTCCATGAGAAAAATTTGTTCAAAATATTTAAAGGAAATTGTTTTATTAAAAAATGCTAATGGCTGTGGAGCGAGAGGAATAGATCTAAGAAATATTCTGAAACAAAGGAGATGTAATGAGATTAATGAGAACTCGGAGAGTCAAAACGTACGTAGTACTGTTGTCTAGTATATATCCTATATGATTTTATTGCAGGAATTTTCAAACTGAGATCCGTGGAGTGCTTGGAGGTCCATGAGTGATAGTGAGGGGCTCCGGGGCACCATTCTGCTTTCTAGCACTTCCTCTTTCCTCCTCCTGAGGAATGCAGGAAAATTAAAGTTTTGAGTGGCTGGAAACAGCAGAAGCAGTGTCCTCCTGGGGCACAGACCCGATTTTCCCTGCACCAATCAAGGTGTGCTTTGATTGTGTTTTTCTGCATAGCAGAAGGGATTTGAACTAGATGGCCTATGGGGCTTCAGCTATTTTTATTTCTACTTCTACAACAACTAGGAAGGCTGGAAGGCTGTCTGTTGGAGGTGCTTTGATTGTACTTTTCCTGCATTGCAGAGGGGGTTGGACTGGATGGCCCCTGAAATACTGTTAAGTTTATGTTGGTTAAAATTGTTCTTCATTTTAAATATTGTATTGCTCTTTCTTTCCTTCCTTTTTTGTTTTTATTTTATGTGAATTAATTCACACAAACACTCTCCATCCATCTACCACTGACCTGGCCCATGCCATACACACACACACACACACACACACACACACACACTTATTTGGGCTTCACAAAAAACTTTTGCTTCAAAAAGGACGCAATGGCTGAAAAAGTTTGAGAACCCCTGCTTTAGTGTAATAGAAATAGATGCTATGTAGTTAGGTTGAATTGCTATGATTGGTGCCACAATTTTGAATTCAGCCATTGTACAACAGTTGTTTGAGTTATCATTTCAACAGCTCCAAAGTCAAATAAAGGCCAGTGTGTGTGTTCAGAAGAAGTTATTATACAAGAAAGCGCACTTATGAGAAAGCTACAGTACAACTAATTTTATGTCACCATAGTTTTCCAACAGTACTGTCCATTGATTCTGTGGAGATATTCTAGTTGCAAGTCAAACTGGATTTACAACAGAGTGGAACAGACTTATGAAAAGAAACCCTGAAGGAAATCTAAAACAGAAATAGTATGACCTACCTATTCTTAATTTCATGGTTCTTTATTACTTTCAATTTAACAGTCTGGAAATGAAGAAGATTGTGTTTCATCCTGATCAGGCAGGTGTGATATGAAAGCCACAACTGGCCAACCATTAATTTGCAGATCAAAATAAGGTTTGCTTTGAGATTTTAAAATATTTTTAATCCACATTTTACAAAAACCTGAAAATGACTTTATTATTATTTGAAATAAATGGAATTTTAAACAAAACACAGAGCTGCTTAATTGACAACAGGATTAAAGCTGTGAAAAATGAGACAGGGTTTCTCTTTTATGACAGGAAGTAAATTATGATAGATGAAAAACATGATCATTAGCTGCCAAGGGTAGAGAGAGACACCTGCCACAGAACTATTTTACAGATGAAGCCAGGTAATAAGAGAAGTATAATGGAATGATTCCACATGTCAGGGATAATTGAACCAGAGATACAAGTTTTAAATGCCTTTTTTTGTTGAAAAACAAACAAACATTTGATTATCTGAGCATTACTCATTTGACTGAAGACTACATGAATCATCATAGTGCAGTGTATCTTCTGTCAAATTCCCTTCCACTTGTCTTTCAATTTTGCTCCCTTCACAAACGTGCAAACATGAGTTTTTATGCACACTCTCACACAGAGATGAATCAATAGAAAAGAGAACAATAAACCCTTGTATTTTAATAGTCATGGCAAAGGAAATTTCATCAGGTACATCATTTTTATTGCAACATGAAAATCTTCTGAAATGAAATAGAAGTGTCCAAAATACAGTGGCCACAGTCTCTTTTATAGTGATATCAGCTTCATAAGGCAAATTAACAGTAATCACAACCTTAAAACAACAACAATAATGGTGATCATATTGATAATGATAATAATAGTGATGGTACCCTCGTATGTTAAACAACATTTCAAAGATATGGTCTGTTATTTATTGACAGATTGACTTTGACTTATGGTAAACGAAAGACCTACAAGAATCTAGTTCCTCAAATATTCTGCTCAGTGAATATCCATCCATCCATCCATCCAACCATTATCTATTATAGGGTTTATATCCCACTTTAGGATTCCCTGGAGATAGGGCAGTTGGGAAAGCCAAAAGAGCCAGTGTGGTATGGCGGTCTGAGCACTGAACTACAATTCTGGAGAGCAGGGTTTGAATCCCCACTCACCCAAGGATACCCATTGACTTTGAGCAAGTCACATACTCTCAACCCCAGAGGAAGGCAAAAATAAGCCTCCTTTAAACAAATCTTGCCAAGAAAACGGCATGATACATTTGCCTAGAGGTTGCCATTAGTCAGAAATTTCTTAAAGGTACACAGCAGCCACCACAACAAAAACAAGAACAGGTCATGTGGTCTAGCAGTTCCGTTGCGAGAAGAAATTCCCCCCACAAACGTTAACAAAGTTGTACAACACAAAATTGATTGCGGAAGGATGGTTTCACCTTTGAGAAGAAGGGAAGTAGTAACCACCCTTGTAACTCTTTTTCCCCAGTATGCCAATTTTCCAGTCTGTATTGATTCTGAAATATGATGCTGACAGGTATACAAATCACCTCATTAGTTCTTTTGAGTCCTTTTCACAGTATGCACATAGGAAAATAATTAACACCAAAATTACAGCGGGGTGGAATTCCCATACTAAATATTTGTCAAAAAACACATTATATTAGTGCCTTGTAAAACAGAGAGGGAAAAAAACCCACAGGTCACTCCAATTCTTTGATTCTAGCAATGCCTTGGAAGGAATTATTCTCAGTTCCTGGTTTGCAGGAAAAAATTAACCCCAAATAATTACCGGGCCTGCAGTCATCAATCATAGACTGAAACTTTGTACTGCTACCCATATTTTAAAGCCTGGCACACAATTATGTTTGGATTGCATTATTGATTCAGTAACAATCTGGTCTGTATGTACCCAATTCTGAAAATAGATCTGTAAAAGTAGATACCTTCCACAATCAATTAAGAAAGGGAAGTAAATCACAACTCTAATTAAAAATTGGCAGGTCTTAATAGCAACAGCTCGTGAAATAGAGTTATCATATTGTACTGTGAGCTAACGATATGTATACATGGATTACTCTTTGTATTTCATTTTAAGCATCTTTTAAACTTCTTCTTATCAGTGACCCCTGGTAGTTGAGATCAGATATATTTACTAGTCAGATGGTTCATGTAGTATGAAAAAATGTTAATATTGTTACACGTGTGCATCCTATAGTGATTCTCAACCTTTGATCCTCCAGATGTTTTGGACTTCAACTCCCATGATTCATAACAGCTGGTAAACTGGCTGGGATTTCTGGGAGTTGAAGTCCAAAACACCTGGAGGACCAAAGGTTAGGAACCACTGGATAGCCTCTCAAATAGTCCAGAATGGGTAATTCTATGGACGGCACCATCAAGAATCCTGCAGCCAACAAAGCCAGTATGGATAGATTCTGGAAACGATATTAAGATGTAGCCATTTCAAGTGCCAGTCAGTTTGATTGGCTACCTTGTTGTGCAGTATTTAAAATGCTGGAAACAACAGGAAATGCTAATTTTTCCTTGTTATGCTTTATAGAGGTATCTCTTTTGGAAACAAGATGGTAAAACTAGATAGTCTTAATCTGATTTTGCCAGACTTTTCTTATCTTGAAATAAGCCAGTAGATGTAGCATGTTAATCTTCTTCCATGTAGTCCTTTTCTTTTTGGGAGGAGGAGGGGGTGATATGAATTTGCATTAGTTTTACAAGCACCTCTGCTTTCATTCCATTTCATCCTCTCTTGGTATCAACATTGCATTGCTGTTCAACATGTGGAACCATAAAAAGACAGAATACACCATTCAAGAATGATGGTTTTTGCATTTGTGCTACTGCTTCCTGCAAGAGATCCAGGTTGATAAATGTAGACTGCTTTAGTGCAAATGCAACCCTGCATCCCCCACACAAAATAGCCCATACAGCAGCGAAACATATCTTTAGAAGAGCTTCATGCCCATAGAAGAAAAGAGGCTTGAAGCTCTGATCCCAATATAGGAGGTGAATCTATTTCAGTTTTTTTCTGGACTCTAAAGGAGTTAAGGCAGTGAATCCATTTTGGGGAAATAGGTCCAGTACCTTCAAGAGTTAAATAAAGTTTGGCCTAAATCCCTGAGAAAATTTATTAGTGCTAAATAAATTTACACTAAAGCATTCCACTTTGAACTGAACCTACTCGGAATCTGAACATTATATTTAAAAATTCAATTCTAATTGGCATTGGAAAGATACATTTTGGACACCCTTGTATATATTTTAAAAGCACATCTACATTTAAAGTAAATACTGAATGGTAATAATTACAAAAAGAAGATAATAAAGGTTACCTGTTACTGCATTCATGTGAGAGTGGTAGAACTCCATCAGCTTCGTTCGGATTTGGAGCAACACCATCTATTGCATTGTTACCTGAGGCTGAAGCAAGGCTTGCTGTTCCCGTCCTTTGAGGAGAAGGTGCTGAGAACGTATTGCAAGGATATGATTTTGCCTGTTTCATTGCATTACTTATTTATTACAGATGGTAATAAAGCTTATGCTCAACAGAGCTTAGGAAAACGATTTCAACTGCCAAAGGCATCCTTACAAAACAAATCTACCAAGGACAAATAAAATTAGAACACTACATAGAGGAAAGAGATAAAAAGAAATCTACATTAGAAGGCAGGCTCAATGTAGAAGCAGGAACAAAAGGCAAAAATATGACCCATATTGGAGGAACTTTATTCATATTTGTGTTTGTAGGTTTAGGAAATATCTGTGGGATGCATGCACAATGCAGTGAAGAAATGTGGGGAGCGCACAAAATTTACACTTGACAGGAAGCTGCAGTGCATTCTCCCTCTGTGACATTTGCCCTCCAACCCCCTGAACAAAAGAGACGACACACAAAGTATTGGGTTCAAATTGAGCAACTTTTATTTAAAGTTACCTATTTAAGTTTCCTTAAATCTAACTCAGAAGGTGTCAGGAATCAAGGTGTATTCTAGCCTGGGTATATGCCCCCTCGGCTAACGATATCAATTTCGGGCGAAACACCTGGATTCCCTGATTATCCAACCAGGGCAACCCTTTTCGGGAAATGAATGAGAGGTCTGTACTCGAGATCTTGAGATCAGCCTCTTTCATTCCAGGGCCATTACACTTTGTTAACCCCTCAACTTGAACTTTGAGGTAAATGTTAACTTAATGGCCCTCACCCTGAAGGAGGTGCCTTAGGTGCACACCGACAATGGGCTTTCCTAGCTATTTTCCGCTAAGCCTATTTAATACATACCGCTCCCTTGCTAGCCCCTACACCGTAAAGGGGTAGGCAAAAAACTCCCTCCACAGTTAAGGTGGCAGGGGAGAAAATTCCTCACCCGATCCTCTTAGTTAAAGAGCGATCAAAAATTCTTTACTGCTAAAGGGCGGGAGTGGTGGGTCGACCGTCTCCTCCGATGTCTGAGCTCCGACTGAGCTCTTCAGGGGGCTGGCCTTCCTGAAGGGAGGCCACGCCCCCTTCCTCCCGGAGGTTCTTAGAACCTCCTCTTTCTCCGTGGGAGAGGGGCAAACTCCTCTCCCTCTTTAGCCTTTGGCTAAGAGGGAAATCCACATATAATAAAATACATTACAAAACACCTGTTTTTGCATCATGATAGATGTATGTGATTTTAAGAAATCCCAGTTCTTCCCACAGCAAAGTTCAGGAAATTTGGAAGGTTATATGAAATTACCTTTTTGTAACGGCATTAACTCAGGAAGTGGAAGATGTTATTTTCCATTAAAAACAGGGTGCAGGACACCTCCATCCCACAGAACTTTACTCTCAAATCACGTCTGAAGCCACATTTACACCACCATATAATGCAGTCTGAAATAATGCATTATATGGCAGTGTAAATGGGGCCTGACTTGCTTGGACTGTACTCAGTTAGCTTACAGGCATCCATTGCCACATTGTTGTAGCCTAAGAGAATACTTACTTTTAAATATCCAATATAATGGCTCTGTCCTTTCTGGTCTTCATCTTACAAACAGCATAAGAAAGAGGTGGAAATAAATCAGTGTTCTGACAGCACTATTTCGGAATGCAGGTGAAACTTTATTCCACAGTAAAAGCATCCTGTATAATAAAAGTTAGAATGCCAAAGAGGCAAATACTCTGGGTCTCTCCTTCCTGATACCCAATTTTATAAAAACATAAAATAAAGCTATTAGGTCAGCAGAGGAGAACCTGTAGGGTGTGGAAGTTCCCATCTATAAGGAAATGCAGATTGTTCTGTGCTGTTTGAGAGCAGCAAATGGTCAAATGTGTGAACTTTTAGTCCCAAAGAACAACTAAAGTAAAAACTAAACCAGCCTAGTGTCATACATGGAAAAGAGCCAATGCAACAGTTGATGGCCCTGTTTGTTTATTGTGAAAGGAGCAAGTCAAGGGAATGTGTGATGCATATGGTTACTTAGAGAATAAATGAAGCAAGACCTGAGAAGAATGGTCTTGCTTGATTTTCCGGGAATTTCGGAGTGGTGGTTGGGGTATCTTTCTAGGTCATTCATCCAGGTCCCAATTGAGGTTCCATTTGTTGGGGGTGGGGCAGGGTTGATAACACCAGTCAAGGCTTTCCCTGCTCTTTTGCACTTAGTGTTTTAGCTAACATCAGTGAGAAGGATGGATTGGTCCATTATTCGGCTTTTGGTCTTCAGGAGTTGTCTGGGATAGTTTCATTTCTAATAATGCCAAGAGAGGGCTGTCAGCATTTTAAGGGTCTGAATTTGAACTGCTATCTTGGCTCTTCTCTTTCTTATCTTCTTCTGAGGAGACTTCTTCCAGGTTGGTCTTGATAGTTGGTCTTGATTGTCTTCAGAGTTTGGATACAGGGAAGCTTTTGCTGATGCTATCTGGACGCCATAGATGGAGGTGGGGTGGGGGAGATAGTCATCTCCCAACCAAATCTCATCTTAAACAAAGAGTAATAAACTATGAATATAGGGTTTATAAGGTAAGGGTTGTCCTGTCATGTCTGACTCTGGGGATTGGTGCTCATTTCTATTTCTAAGCCGAAGAGCCGGCGTTTTCCATAGACACCTCCAAGTCATGTGGCTGGCATGACTGCATGGAGCGCTGTTATAGTTTATAGGAAACTATGTGAATTATTCTTACAAACAAAACAACACAAGTGTTATGAAACATGAGGACATAAATATAGATTGCTCCCATTGTTTGAAAGGACACTTTCATGAAAGGCTAATGAGTCAAGTGTGTGTAGAACAATGTACTTATTGACAGTTGTATAGCACTGCAGCGGTGGTGGTGATGGGGTGTGTGGTGTGTGGGGTATAATCTTTTTAAAAAGATAGTCAGAGTCAAAGATATTATTCATCTCTGAAAAGAAAAGGCCAAGGGTTAGCTATGGAAAGGTTGTTTGCTCTTGTGAATTCCAAGGGTTTTTGTTTTCCCAAAGGACCCAAAATGTACAATTGCAAATGCAAACAGAAAGGTTTGTACAAGGTTGTCACCTTCAATGCTCTTTGGCAATCTATAAATTCAGTACTGTCTTTCACCACTGTTCTCATCCTTCATCTTAAAGGTCACATTTAAGTGCTTTGAACTTTCTACAGTCTTTTGGAATTTGCTAGAGATGACTTCAGTGTTGCCACTTGAAACACTTGATGCAGGATATCCCATTCAGTTTCTTTCTTTCCCCCCCTATTTCTGTTTAATTCAATTTGGATAATAGCAACTTCACCCAATAATTTTCATTAATGGACTTCTCCATTAAAAACCTCAACATTCAAGAGAGCAACCAATCCACCAATCCACCCGCCACCACCAATCAATAGAATTGTAGCAGTAATCTACGAAGCACTTGCTGTACAAGTGTCCCTTCTGCACAAATTGAATAAAAGTGTCTGTCATTTGCCTTCATTCTGGTGAGATACTGATTTCTGTCTCAGAACATTCATGGTCAGCAGAACTCAGCAAGCTTCCCTCAATATCCGTAGGGTCCTTGGAAAACTCCAAATTTTCAACTTCACCGTGATCATAGATGAAGGGAGATTGTGTATCAATCTTCCCCTATCTTGTGCTCTCCAGATTTTTTTTGGAGTATAACTTCCACCAACCTCTTAAAGCAGGGTAAATAGCTAGGAATTACGGGAGTGATCGTCTCAAATATCTGGGGGTTGCCAGGTTGCTGCAGGCTACCATATACAAATGAATGGTAAGGGATAGAATAGAAATCTATGGAAGAACATATGCAAGTAAAAAGTGAACAAATGGCAAAAATAAATAGTAAACAAGTTGGGGGAATTATTAGGATAGCTATAAATTATGACACTGTAGGAGCAAGTACTATACATACTATAAGACACAAAATAAACTATCAATTGACTCTCATTATACAAAACTCTACCAAGACAATTCTATTCCTCCCACACAGACTGGACCAGTTGAAGCCAAACTGTGTTGTTGTGTAGATATACATAGTATGTGAACATTAGCATAAGAAGAAATAAGAACATGGGTGATGTTTTCGAAAGTAAGACAGTGAAAAGTCCCCCACGGCTTACTGGGGCACGTTTTTATATAAACTAAGACGTACCACGCCGTCACGCCGCCACAACCGGCCCCATTTGTTGAGTCACGCCTCTGGCTCTTTCCCCTCCCTTCCTTGGTGACACGTGGAGAACAGGGCCTCTGGCTCTCTTTCCCCTCCCTTCCTTGGAGGCCTGGCAAAAGGTGCGCCGCGTCGATGGGCTGGCGGCGGCGGCGTGGCGGCGCAACGAGGTACGGCTTACTTTCGGGTACGGCTTATATTAGATTTTCTGACACCCCGACACGTCTTACAAATTTGTTGAGTCAGTGACACACAATGTGAGGCATTATCTCAGCCACCATGTTGTCATGTGGCCCTAAATGTATTTACTAGCTATAATTACTGTAGGCCGCACCACAATGACGAAAGCAGCATTTAAGGCAGCAAGACTACTGAATTTATTGCTATTATTGTATGACTTCAAGTTGTTTTTGACTTAAGGTGACCCAAAGGCAAACCATATCAGGATTTTCTTGGCAAGATTTATTCACAGGAGTTCTCCGTGGGCAAGTCACGCTCTTTCTGCTTCAGAGGAAGGCAAAGGCCTTTGTATTTGCTTTCCTCTGAGACTGAAAGACAGTGACTTACCCAAAGTTACTCAGTGTGTTCTATACAGAAGTAGGGATATGAGCTTTGTTACTTAAAGGAAATCTGTATGATAGTTGCTTACTTTAGAAATGACTTTGAATTGCTTTTGCTTCTGTAAAGTAATTGATTAAATCACCACTATGGTTGATACCAAGAGTTTCCTTTGCAGTTCTCAGAAATATATAATTTATTGTAAATTGAGCATACATATCCTCAATTCACATTCTCACCACACACTTCCATATTAAAAAATACTATCAAGAGTTTTATTAGTCTCAGCTTTTTTTTTTACTATGAAGGTGTCATAGATGATAGATTACCTCTTTCACTTTATTCTGATCTTCACCACCATCCAGAATATAGGTTATGGGGAGAGAGGGAGAGAGAGAGAGAGAGAGAGAGAGAGAGAGAGAGAGAGAGAGAGAGAGAGAGAGAGAAACTAAAATCGCTCAGTGAGCTTGATGTCTGGGTGACAACTAAAATCCAGATCTTCCTACTCCTAGCATACATCACTTCTAGGCCAAATTGATTTTGCCTGCTGGGTGACTTAAGAATAATGTACAAGAGTAATGCCTAAGTTAAGAATTCCAGGGGCAGAATTTTATCCTATTCTAATGACAAACCATAATAATGACTTATGGCTCACAGATATTAGCTTTGTGGAAAATCCTCAATCCCCCTGTACCTAGAGGGAATTATCTGCTGGTTATAGAGCCCTAAAATTGACTTTTCTTTTCAAATTGCATCTCTCCCACTCCAAAAGCTCCACCCTTGAAGTCCCAAAGTACATCATTTAACGATTGTGAGCGTAAAACCTGTGATGGTTTTTACCTTGAAAGTTAGGTATAAAAGGATTAATCGAATAACTACAATGGTTTTGCATCTGATCCCAGTTTAAGGAATATGTTGTACAGTCTTAGATGAAATTGCCTGTAGCTTCCTGGTAATATTGATTTGTTTAATTCATAATATCTTAGCAATTCATGCTGAGTTTGAAAAGGAAAATAACCCATGCCCAAAGGTCCATAATATAAACAAAGAGGGAATTCTTCTATAATGTTTTTTATAAACTACAAATAGACTCAGAATTGGTTGTGTGATGCAAATGTTGGCTCAGAATTGGTTGTGTGATGCAAATGTTCTCTGCCCTTGGTAACTGTCTAATCCAGTGTTTCCCAACCAGTGTGCTGGGGCACACTAGTGTGCCGTGAGCGATCATCAGATGTGCCATGGGAAATTGGAACCTCCAATACCCTTACTTATTAAAGGAGCACTTCTACGTCACAGTACAAAATGCACAATTAATCATACATAATCATACGCAAAAAACACATTCTGGAGAAAATCAAAAGTCTGCTGAAGAAAATCAAAAGTCTTACATAAAGTAGTTTGGTGTGGTCACCACAGAGAGCGGAGGAGTTGTGAACCAGGAAGTAGCGAGTTCACGGAGTGCTCCTCTACGGAAAACTCGCGATATTTGATGGAATCATGGAAGTGAGTGCAAAAAACAAAGTCTATCCTCACAATCTTATCCAATGTCAGTTCCAGGATCCGCACAATAACACATTCAGTTTGCGGACAATTTAAAGAAGCAGCACCATAATCATAGCGACAAGGTAGAAAATCACGTAGATAATCACATATATTCAAGCTGCCAGAGGCTAAAGATAGATGTGGCGATGGAATCGAAAGCTGGCATGGGCAAACTTGGACCTTCCAGGTGTATTGGACTCCAACTCCCATGATTCCTAGCAGCCTCAGGCCCTTTTCCTCCCCCCCCCAGCCACTTAAGCAGAAAAGGGCCTCAGTCTGAGGCCCTTTCCTGCTTAAGTGGCTGAGAGAGAAAAAGGAAAAGAGGCTGAGGCTGCTAAGAATGATGGGAGTTGGAGTCCAAAACACTTGGAAGGTCCAAGTTTTCCCATGCTAGCTTTCGACAGAGACCTCTTCCTCCCCCTTCCCCCCTTTCTTCCCCATCCTGTCAAACACTTTTTCTTCTCCCCTTGCTCTCCCTTCTTCCCAGCCTCGCTCTGCTTGCTTTTGATCCGAGGGGGCAGTGTGAGCGTGTTCAGGAGGGGAGGGGGGAGGAAGGAAGATGTGGGGTGAGTCTGTGCAGTAGCGCCCACATGGGTCACGTCTTCTTCCCTCCCCCCTCCCCTCCTGAACACTGAAGCTGCAGCATGAACAATGCAAGGCAAAGTGAGCAGAGCGAGACTGGGAAAAGGGGAGCCTGAGTGGAGAAGAAAAAGTGTTCGGCAGGAGGGGGAATAAAGGGTATTGGAGGTTCCAATTTCCCATGGCACACCTGATGATCGCTCACGACACACTAGTGATCTAGATAGACCAGTGGATAGGTCTCACTTGACATCCACCCACTAAAGAGAACCTCTCCTGCTCTAGAGACCTACTAGTAACTCTCTAGAACTGTCATGTCTTTAATACCCCAAGCACCCAATTTCCTGGAAACTTCAAGAACGCTATAGTTTATCTGTTGGAGCAACATTTCTTCAGGCTGTGCAGGGCAATTACAGATTTATATCACCTGGAAAACAGACTTGTGTGGAATGGATTGTAGAGTTTACATGGGAAGGACTGAAGGAAAAGTGTTTGTTGATGAATGAAAGAAGAAGAAAACTGAGGAATGATTATGAGGGCAAAAGAAGTGAGAGTGACAGAAAATGAAGTATTGTTGAAGGCATTCATGGCTGAATTTCTGGAATGTTGTGTGGATTTGATGGTAGTCATGCAAGAGGTATATCCTCCACTTACTTGAGTACCATCAGAGCTCCTGAAGATGCCAGACACAGATGTAGGTGAAATGTCAGGAGAAAATGCTGCTAGAACAAGGCCATATAGCCCGGAAACCATACACCACTCCAATAAAGGAAGTAATGGAGATACATGTAAAAGACAAGAAAGGAGCAAGAGAGCGCAATTTTCACATTTATCTTCCTCCTTTTGGTCACCCTTTTCGGAAGATGCCTCATTTGCAGTTGCCCATCCTTGAGCCTCCACCTCTCTCTAAAATTCCAGATGAGGTTATGGAGTTAAAGGAAAACAGAGAAAGTCTGAGGATGACAAGAATGGGAAATTGCACCCCAGCGATTTCTAATCACTAAAACTATGTTCCCCTGCTGCAGCTGCAGAGAACAATTCCCTTGTCCACTTCAAGATGCTCACATTTGTGCCTCAGGAAAATCTTCCCTGACAGTCTGAATGTGAATTGCCAAATGTATCTTCACTGAAACAAACAGTTCTCTGTTATCTTCTACAGCAATATACTGGGGAGGGGAATTTTCTTGAGATAGTTTTTCCTTTAAAATTCCAGAGTACAAGATTAGTTGGCGTTGTTAATGTAAGGTTTTGCCTAACTTCTCTGCTAAAAAGAAAAAGAAAAATCTAGCTACTCCACATTTCACTTAATGGTGGCATAATTGGTCCTCCTGATTTGGAGTAGTCAGATATGCAATTTCCAGCAAGCATGGATCATTGTGTGCCATATTAGTAAATGGTGGCAATATGAACATGGACATACTGAAGCATGCACATTCACCACTATTTAATAATATGGTTCATGATCAGTTGTGATTTTCATATCTGTGGTGGATCCCAGAACCAATTTTGTACGGATATAGTAAGGCCATTGTATATTCTGAATCTCTCTTCAAGAAAATGAGGAGGAGGATTGCCTTTGTATCAGAATCCGACATATGGTATCGATCAATGTGCATCCAGTAATGATATGTATATTAATGTTTGTGTAATACTGAAGATTTCATTCAGGTTTATGTATGATTGTTTCTTGCTAGTGGCCAATACTTCATTCAGATTTTCCTCTTCCTCTAATGAACTCAAGGTAATACCTGTATATCAGATTGCTTTTTCTCAAGATGTTTTTAAAAATATATTTAGCATTATATTCTTAAGTCCTTAACTGACTGAAAATGTAATTTCTTTGAAGGCTTATACATTGATATTGAATTCTGGTTTTGATAGCATAATAATTCTGGTTCTGATAGCATAATGATTGGATAAGCTTTTTCTTGAAAATCCATTTCAGAATTGTTGCAAGAGAAAAACATATTTTAGTTACGTTTTCAGAATATTAAAATGACATTAATTGATTATTAGTAGCTCTAAATCGATTATTTCATGATCTATTATCATTTAGAAATCATGCCCTTGACACTGGTTGGCCATTATTAAATGGAAAAGAGAGCAAGTGGGGCCTACAACAAAATGGCAATGTGGTATCCTTATATTTACTTAGGTGTTACTCAGCCAGCCTGCCCTCATCCAAAACGTCTTATATCATTGCCTTTCCAATTCCAGTTTCTAACCTTACCTCTGAAGACAATGCTGACTACTTATTAAGTGGTTTGATGTTTTATTCCACCAGAGATATTTTTCTGCATATTTTCTGACCATCATTGGTGTTCTTCTTAGCCTGGTGATGCCTCACTTTTTGTTGTTTTATCACTTCAGAAGGTTTTCCACAAAATTGTGACTTCACATTTAGTACACTGGTGTCTGCTGTTGTTGTTACTTGCTTTTTTGTGTCAGGAGCAACTTGAGAAACTGCAAGTTGCTTCTGGTGTGAGAGAACCGGCCATCTGCAAGGATGTTGCCCATCCTGTGGGAGGCTTCTTTCATGCCCCCATGTGGGGAGCTGGAGCTGACAGAGGGAGCTCATCCACACACTGGATTCGAACCTCCGGCATGTCAATCTTCAGTCCTGCCAGCACAAGGGTTTAACCCATTGTGCCACCGGGGGCTCCTGTTACTTGCTGTCAAGCTGGCTTCACTGTATAGTGACTCTATGAGTCAGAGATCTCAAAGAAATTAGAGAGTGCCTGATCCAGATCAGGATCACATTCTGGAGGTCTACAGTTACCTTTTCTCAAGCTGAGATGAAATATGGGTTGTTATCTACACAGGCTAAATAATGTGTACTACGCCTAATCCCATTCCTGTCTAAATACACAATGTTCATCTCTTTCCAATTTGAAAACACAACTTTTCAATGCTTGAGGATTTAAAGGCAATGCTTGTTTAAAACAAACAGACAAACAAACAAAAACACAGCTCTAGTTTACTCCTCTGATTTGCAGAAAAACTGGATTTTTAAAATGGGTGGTTTCACCCTCCAATTCGAATTCGGATGGAATCCATGCTGGTAGATGCTTCCCAAGGTCAGGTGGCCACCTCACCATTTCCGGTAGCAGTTTTGTTTGTATTATCTGGAAAGGTGTTTTTTTTATTTTGTGTTTGTTTGCATACAAAACAAACACACTTTATCGAAGTACAAGTGGGCAACCAGAGTGAAAACATGAACAAGTCAATATGATTAAGCAAATCTGTAAAGATGAGTATAAATCACAAGAATCCAAGACTCACCTTATAGCATCTATGATAATGAGACCAGGTATCAGATATAAGCTGATACAGTAGATATGTGCACACAGACAACTGATGTTGCTCTATAATGGGCCAGGGTGGGAGTCTCATGTGGCTTTCCAAACCAAGGCAGAGACACTATACAGTGGGCCTGGGATAATGCTGTTGTGTAGATTAAATCATGCAGTACAACTTTGCTCTAAAGTATTTTATGGTGATGGAGTGCAAATGCCTCTTTCCTGACTTGGTTCACTCTTTTTATGGGGTTAGGATATCAATATCTTTCACATGTTAATGGCAAGGCTGTTTCAAATTCTAGAGGCAAGCCAAAGAAATAGTCATCTGTGGCCAATATGAAGCCAAGGGAACGCACCGTGAAAAAGCTGTCCTTCAAAGACACCAGTAAAAAAATAACATCAATGTATCTGCTCTTTCCTTCATTGGGTGTGGGAGTTTTGACATTGATTTCAACAGACTTGTTATGAAGCCCTTAATTACTAAGTAAAGAACACTAAAGAGATAATTACCACAGCTCGTCTCAGGGAGTCTTATTTAATTACTCAGAATAATAACAACAATATTTGTTTGCCATTTCATTGCGACATGTTCCAAAGAGACATGGGGGTGTGGTGTGGAGAGGCACAATGGATTCTAGCACAGAAAAATATCACAGTTGTTTCACTAAAGTTGCATCTACTCTGTAGAATTAATACAGTTTCACACCTTTTTAACTGCCATGACCTAATACTATGGAATTGTGAGAATTGTGGATGGTTGAATCTGCGGTTCCAGAATCCCTGATTATGGAGGGCCAGCTGTGATAAAAGTACGTAACAGTACATTACATTCGGATGATCACTTCACTTCTTTTCCTATATATACTCCGATCCCTTACATATGAAAAAAAATAAATTACTGAGAAGTAAGTCCAATTTAATTCAAGATGGTTTATCCATCGGCAAGGGCTGTACAATTTCAGTCCTGCACTACATTCCTAAGAGACACCTATCTTGAAGTGTGTCATTGTACTTAATGGTGTTGGCTTTGGGTTGATATGTCTATGAATGCATTGAATTAATTTATAGCAGCTGCTACACACTGCCTCTAGAAGCACATTCAGTAATTAAGATGAAGAAAACATGGCACAAAAAGGGAAGAATCCAACCATTTAAAGCAGTGGTTCTCAACCTGTGAGTCCCCAGGTGTTTTGGCCTCCAACTCCCAGAAATTCCAGCTAGTTTACCAGCTGTTAGGATTTCTGGAAGTTGAAGGCCAAAACATCTGGGAACCCAGAGGTTGAGAACCACTGATTTAAAGTGTCTTGACAAGTCATGGGCAAACTAAGTGATATCATTTGGATACGGCCCTCTGGGCACTTATGTCTGACCCTCCTGATTTTCTCTGCCCTCTGTGCGTAAGGATGAGAGAGGCCCCTGAGTCCTTATGCTGAAAGGACGGGGGAGGCAGTTACACACCAGCTGAGAGCTGTCTGGAGTGCTCTCAGCTGCCACCTACCTTTCTTCCTTGGACCATCCTCCTGGCATAAGGATGGCGTGAGTGGTCCTGTCCTTATGACAAAAGAATGGTCTGAAGAAAGAAGGCAGATGGTGGCTGAGAGCACTCCAAAATGCTCTCAGCTCCTGCAGGTCTTGCCCTCCTCCCAACACAAGAACAGGGTGAGTGGCCTCATCCTTATGCTGGGAGGACAGCCAAAGGAAGGCATGCAGTGGCTGAGAGCCCTCTGGAACGCTCTCATTGCTCACAGCCACCGTGTGTCTCACCTTCTTCCCAGCATAAGGATAGGGCAAGGAGCCCCATCCTTATGCTGGAAGGACAACCTGAGGATGACCCACCCCACCCTCCAGGCCCTCCCACCCTCCTGGCCCGACCCTCCTGGCCAGGTCCACAATGAGACTCCAGGGCAAAAAAAAATGGCCATGCCTGGTCTTAACTCTATGAAATATGCAGACGGTATTTCTGTTAGGATGGACAATGTGCAACCTTCAAGGTGTTGTTGGATTGCAGTTCCCAGCATCCCTCACCACTGGGTAGGCTGACTAGGGCTTGTAGTAGTTATAGTCAAAAATATCTGCAGGGTTGCACTTTGCCAATATGTGATCTATGTTATAAAATACTGTATGTGAGGGTGCATCTATAATGTAGTTTGACAACACTTGAAATGTCACGGCTCAATGCTATGGACTTATGGGAGTTGTAGTTTTACAAAGCCTCTAGCCTCCTCTGTGAGTTGTGAGAGACAACTTCCAGGTAAATCTGCAAGCAAAACTTGAAGTCCACCCTACAGATTCTTCTCCTACAGCGCTCTGGCAACACATCAAAAACAGTATCCTGTAGTCTGCTGAAGAATCCCTAGGATTCTCCCTTAAGAAAACCAAGACTGGTTTGATGAAAACAACCAAGAGATCCAGGAGCTGTTGGCAAAGAAGAGAACCACTCACCAGGCATTCCTCGCCCAGCCAGCTTGCCATGTAAGAAAAGCAGCCTTTCGTCTCGCATGTAGTAAACTCCAACAAAAACTCAGAGACATCCAGAACAAGTGGTGGATTGATTTATCAGAAAAGACACAACGCTGTGCAGATCTCGGTGATCACAGAGGTTTTTATGAAGCTCTCAAAGCAGTGTTTGGACCTACTTATCAAGTCCAAAGCCCCTTATACAGTACAGATGGTCAAACACTAATTACTGATAAAACCTCCATCCTGAACCGATGGGCTGAACATTTTCAGGGTCTCTTTAATGCCAGCCGAGTAGTCCAAGGTTCAGCTATCCAACACATGATACAACAACCAATGAAAAATGAACTGGACACAGCTCCCACTCTGGAAGAGACCATTGAGGCCATACAGCAGTTGAAAACTGGCAAGGCAGCCGGGATCGATGGAATCCCACCTGAAGCTTGAAACAGGGAGGTCATGTACTGCATGCTAAATTCCACGAGCTCCTTGTGAGTTGCTGGGAAAAAGGTGAACTGCCATCAGATCTCCGAGATGCAGTTATCATCACCCTGTATAAGAAAAAGGGAACAAAATCCGATTGCTCAAACTATCGAGGTATAACACTGCTCTCCATTGCTGGAAAAATCCTTGCAAGGATACTCCTGAACAGATTAGTTCCGGCTATTGCAGAAGAACTTCTCCCTGAAAGCCAATGCGGCTTCAGAGCAAATAGGAGCACCACAGATATGGTTTTTGCCCTTAGACAACTGCAAGAGAAATGTAGAGAGCAGAACAAAGGACTCTATGTAACATTTGTCGACCTCACCAAAGCCTTCGACACTGTGAGCAGGAAAGGTCTGTGGCAGATCCTGGAAAGTCTAGGATGTCCCCCCCAAGTTCCTCAAAATGATTGTCCTGTTACATGAGGGCCAGCACGGTCAAGTCAGATATGGCGATGCTCTCTCGGAGCCCTTTCTCATAACTAATGGAGTGAAACAAGGTTGTGTTCTTGCACCAACCCTATTTACAATCTTCTTCAGCATGATGCTCCAAAGGGCTATGGCAGACCTACAAGAAGAAGACGGCATATATATACGCTATCGTACTGATGGTAGCTTGTTCAACTTAAGCCGTCTGAGGGCTCGCACTAAGACTCTAAACTATCTAGTCCGTGAGCTACTTTTTTGCTGACGATGCTGCCCTTGTCGCCCATTCAGAAGCAGCCCTGCAGCGCTCACATCCTGCTTTGCAACAGCTGCAGAGCTGTTTGGGCTGGAAGTCAGCCTGAAGAAAACAGAAGTCCTCTACCAGCCCGCACCACAGGAAGAACACCACCATCCTCACGTCAGCATAGGCACATCTGTGCTTAAGTCCGTTCAGCAGTTCACCTACCTGGGAAGCATCATCTCTTCAGGTGCCAAGATTGACAAAGAGATAGATCACAGATTATCAAAGGCATATAGTGCATTCGGAAGGCTTCACAAAAGAGTCTGGAGCAACAAGCACCTGAGACAAAGCACCAAAATCAGTGTGTACAGAGCTATCATACTGTCCATTCTCCTCTATGGGTCTGAAACATGGGTCACCTATCGCCAACACCGACTCCTCGAGCGCTTTCATCAGCGCTGTCTTCGCACAATCCTAAATATACACTGGACCGACTATGTGACGAATGTTGCTGTCCTTGAGCAAGCAGGGATCACCAGCATTGAGGCCATGCTATTGAGAACACAGCTGCGCTGGGCAGGACACGTCTCTAGGATGGAGGACCACCGCCTCCCAAAGATACTACTCTACGGTGAACTCGCCACGGGTCAGCGCAAGAGAGGCGCCCCCCAAAAGAGATATAAGGACTCCCTGAAACAACATCTCAGGCTTGGCCAGATTGATCACCAACAATGGTCCACCCTGGCCTCACATCGGGAGGCATGGAGAAGCACTATCCACAATGCTGCGGCCTCTTTCGAGAAGACACGCCGAATGGGTCTCGAAGAGAAACGACAACGCAGAAAGAACCGCAACTTGGAAAAAACATCACCCAAGGAGACTTTCTGCTGCGCTTTCTGCAACCGAACTTGCCTATCTCAGATTGGCCTTTTTAGTCATCAACGCGCTTGTAAAAAGCGTGGGATGAGTCCTTCCTGAATCTTCGTTCGCGAAGTAATGCCGAGAGAGAGAGAGCCTCCTCTGACAAATAGTACTGGTGTTTCACCAAAGTACAACTCCCAATGTTCCATGGCACTGAGTTATGGAAGGGTAAAGTGGTGTCAAACTACATTAATTTTACAGTGTAGTTACATCCATGGGCATAAGGCCGGTTATTTTAACCTACGTTAAATATATTGAGCATGAGGCTTCTGTGAAGAAGAGTAAATGTGTAAATACAACTAGAATGTCCATCACGACTTAGGTATGGTGTGTTTCTAGCCTATGCATTATAATAATTTTGAACATGTATATCAAATGTTAAAAACCACCCCCTTTTGAATAAATACATAAGCTGTAAGACACTTGTGCAAGACAAGAATATTTGGGAGAAATAGAAACTGAACACATTGTAGGAGGTGGTTGTGAATTGTTTACCTTAATTTTCCTAAATTTTAAGTGCAATACAATTGTTTCATTAAAAAAATATTTGGTCACCAGCCTTTAAAAATAGTACAGTGAGTCCTTGATATATGCTGAGATTTGTTTCATGGATGCTTGTCCCATTATATAAAATGGCATTGTAAAATGCTGTAACTTACATAAGATGGTGAAGTCTCATCTCTCTGGCATTACTTCGCGAATGAAGATTCAGGAAGGACTCATTCCACACTTCTTACAAGCATGTTGATGAATCACTCAAATGTACACCCGAAATGAAGGTTTGCTTTTGAGATTTTTTCCCTGATATTTTTGAGCCATGGTTGCTTGAATCTGTGGATGCAAAAATCTGTAGCTATGGAGAGCCTCTAGTCACCAGAATTCGTGAATGACATTGGAGCCTAAAATATATTCGATAAATCAGAAATTACATATATTCCATGTTAATCCCAGTAGATTATGCTTTTGAATAAAATATACAGAAGGGAGCATATCCCTCCTCCCTTTTCCCGGCACTTTTCAAGGAACTGTTTTCCAAATAACTTGGCAAGAGCCTTTTCCTTGGCAGTGACAGTAATTTGCATTGGATTCAGATAAGGCTGCTTTGTGAATGCAAATATGAACATAATTAACATAGGAGGTGGAATAGATAATGCCACATTTTGATGATAATGTAGTTAAAATTATTTAGGTGTAGAGGAAATGCCTGTATAAAATTGCTTTCTTCCTTTAAACAGCATTAATGAAAAAAGAGGGCAAAAGAGTCAGACTGAGCCTCTTTCCATACAAATCCTCTTGCCATATATCATCTATGTAGAGCCTCCTGATAATAAATTAATTAGATATATATGGAGCTACAATGTAGTGGCATGAAAAGAACAAATTGATGCATTATGAAGGTCCTGTCCATCAGGTGATTTACTACTGTGTGTCAATAGCCATCATCCATTTTGCCGTGTCCTGATAATTTAAAGCCTAGAATAAGGACACAGGATTTCTAACTTGGTGCATTACCTAAGAAATCAATGAAAGCATATGACTGCCCTGTTGACTCCATTTGGCTAGAATATTTAATTTCCTGGAAGTTCTCCCCCTCATGGGCAGAAACATGTCTAATGCTCAAAGGCAATGTTTTGATTATAGCTTAATTTAACAATGCACAAGTACCAAATTAGAGAATTTCCAGATAGGTTTGAGGAATAATGAGAGGTGTCTACAACATGTACTACCTCTTCACACAGCCTGTTCAAGCCATGCTGTTGCATTGGCAATCGCCAATGCAACAGCATGACACCCTTTCCCTCCCTTCATCACATGGCAGAAAAGGTGGCAACATGCGTTACCCGGTTGCCCTTTCTACCATCATACAGCCAAAAGGGAAGTGCAGGTAGCTCCATCGGAGGTACCCAAATGACACTTTCCTCCACGTAGTAGTGGAAGGGAAAATTCATTTTGACGCTTCTCCTCCACTTTGGGAGGAATGTGGGTGGGGCCTGTCATGCCCCATTTCTTGCTGTGGTAAAAAGCAGCAAAAAATGCCCCAGAGGTCCTTAGGTAGAGTGACCATCGGTATATCATGATGTACTTATCCTCTGACCTGAACCCTCTTCTCCCTACCTCCCAAAGCTACTTATAAAGACATCACTTTTGTTTTCAAGTCATGAGACCGTGGTTCTCCAAACCTGCTGGCCTGGTTGACTAAGGATGATGGGAACTGCATTACTGAAACTTCTGTTGTTGCTCATCTGTTTTTACAAATCTACACCACAGTTATTCATAATCTGCTCAGATAAACCATTAGTGAAGCGAATTGATCTGAAATCTTGGTAAATGATTCCCTAGAACCATGATCAATTTCAGACATTGATAACCATGGTTAGTTCAAACTGGAACCAACAGTTATTGATATCCTTGCATCCACATTTGGGCAGAAGACTTGTAATTTTACTATAATATTATGATTTCCTATTGGATGCAAATCATGCCAGGAAATTACTTTTGAGCTAAGAGGGAGAATGCTTCATGCTCTGTACTCCACATTATTGACAGCTGATGTGATAATAGTAACTCAATAAGGATGCACCATTTGACACATTAGATTTCAGTAACATTCAATAATCATCTCTCATAGGTGGCTTTTCTCTCTCTACCTGATAGTGAATATCAAATAATAGAAAAAAATGGCTATGTGTGTTAGAGTTTGGACCAATTACCACAACAGGCAGCCAGTTGGTGTACTGGGAGATTCTAGGATATGCTGTCCTAAGAGTAACATTTACAAACATTTATCCTTGTGTTTTTAAAAAATACTCAGTGAACCAAGAGATGCAGCAATTGTTATTTTGTATAATTTAGGAATTTAAGAATGGGCCACCTTCTGCTCCTTTTAGCATTTTTTTCTGGATTTAGTTCCTGAGGATCAACAATATAAGTGAAGGTTCACCACCCTGTGGGAATTACTGGAACTGCTGTTGAACACAATACTGGTTTATCCAGAGTCATGCCATACTGCCAAGTGTGCTGCAAGAATCTACTAGGCTTTCTGACCTAGGGAACTAGTATTAAAATTAATGCCAATAGGCAATAAATTTGCACATACGAAACTTTTTGGGAAATAGCTTTTGAATGCCATTTTCAACAGAAATGTAAGATTATTTTCAAAGTATTGTTCTAATTTATTGAGTTAATAATGCGCACCTCGTCAAATATTCTTCTAGTAGGGACATCTGGTCACACAGGGTAGTCCTTGCTTTAATTCTGTGAATTCTGCCCACTGCAACATCAAAAGATAGAGTGACTTGATGGAGCGACTTTTGAAAGATAGGATTTGAATGGACAGCATTGGAGATTTGTTCCTTCTTTTCAGAACTGGTCCTAGCATCAGAATATTCTCTACTATTTATTTCCTGGCTGGGAAATGGGTTTTCTAGCAATCATGAAGACCTGTTGGGAAAAATAATAGCATAGCAAGACTTTTGTGAAGTTTTCTCCCAATGGTTGAATATTCAGGAGCTAGCGAGGCATAGCGAGTATTGAATTACAGCTGTGCAGAAGAGGGTTGAAATGCCTGTCCAGCCATGAAAACCCACTGGGGGTAACCTTGGTCAAGTCACATACTCTTGTCTTCAGAATAGGGCCACCTTAGTGTTACCTTAAGTCAGACATGACTTGAAGGCATAACAACCATAATAGTGTCTTAAATGAGAAAGAGAAGCTTATAACAAAGAGAATATTCTTCTAGAATAAACTATGGTCAATGAAATATGCTCACTGCAATTTTTACATACTCCAAGCTTGACCCATGACTTTAAGACAGACTTCCTGGAAATGACTAAGAAGCACACAATTTCAAAAAATATTGTTTGATCTTCCCAAAATGACATATAGGGTTTTTTTTTCTGTGCACAAAAATCAGTGGCTCTTTTGCACCAAAACCTCAACACATTTTCTGAACAGGACATCTGTTTCCACTTTTCCGTACTGAAAATTTGTATTTTTTTGCAAAACCCTTGCACAATTTTTGTTGTAGAATAGTGCTCAAGAATACTTTGAATTATTCAGAAAAAGAGAAATATTCAAAATAATATTTGTTTTGTCTCACAGTGATTAGAAAACTATAATTTATTTTGTCCTTGCATGTGAGGCAAGAAAATTGAGGATATAGCCTGTCCTCTCACCCTGACTTCATGTTGTACAATGTGCAGCCTTTAATATATGATTCACTAATCCTCTAATTCATGTTTATGTTCTTAAATTAAATGCTTCTTATTGCCTGTCATCCTTTTATTCATTTATAATTCTAGTGATTAACTGGTATCCTTATTTTCTAAGATTTCTTCTGGGCACATAGCATACTTCAAAGATGTTAACAAAAAAGGTGAGTATTTTCCTTATCTCCATTTTAATCAAACTATAAAGTATTTAATATCCCCTCACTTTTTGCACATGTCAGATGAAGTAGAGCAGAATGAAAGTGCTAAACTTTATACGTATGTCCTATTTCCAGTATAATGGAACTCAACACTATCTTGGATGATTCTGCTACCCCATTTTTATTGTTATGTTTTGCTACACTGTTTGATTTTTGGCATTTCTTCTGATTCCTTGCTAATACAAACTTCATCTAAGATGCCACAGGAAACAAGTGTGTAACAGGCAAGCTTTGCTTCTACTGTGTAGCTCTTATGATAAATGAACTCAAAACATGTGCTGCCCTAGGGTTTTGAAAACCTGATGTTTTGAAAACCTCCTTTCCTCCCATACGCCTACACAAGGAATGCTTTTGATTCCTACCTTCATTATACACTTTCTTAAGAATGTACAAGAAACTTTTGCACAGTATCTTGGAACAACCCCTGTATCTGCAGGAGATGTCTTCGAAGACCTGAAACCGCAGATAATAACAAATGCTATACCAATGTTTTAATTATACTTGGGCTGGAAGCATACCTTAGAAAAGCACTGGAGAACCTAGAGAGATCCACAAACACTTCTGGGAGAATAGTGGGGGTATTTTCTGGAGTGTGGGTATGTGAATTTGGGAATTATGTATTTGCAACTAAAATAAGCTTATTAGGTAATATAAAAGGCCTGACAAGGGAGAAGAGAGGGAGGGAGGGAAAAAAGGAAAGGGAGGGAAGAAGGAAAGACAGGTAAGAAAAAGAGAGGGAAGGAGGGAGGGAGAAAAGGAAGGAAGTCATGTAGGAAATGGAGAGAGAAGCAGGAAGAGTAAGAAAGGGTGAAAGCAAAGGAGTAGGAAAAAGAGAAGGAAAGAATCCAGGATTCAGAAAGCATGGTGTAGTGGTTTGAATGTCAGACTATGGCTGAACTGAACTGAACTGAACTTTATTATTTATGAGTCGCCCTCCACAAGTTTGCTCCGGGCGACTTACACAGCTAGCAATGCAGTACTAGAGTATTAAAACATTAAAACATTAAAAGGGCTAAAAAATATGGCTCTGAACCCATTGGGCAAGTGACACTCTCTCAGCCTCAGAGGAAGACAAATTTATTTATTCTTTTTGAATAAATCTTGACTTGACATAAAAAAATCCTGTTATAGGGTCGCCTTAGGGTTGCCCTAAGTCTGAAACGACTTGAAGGCACACAACAGCAATCCTAATTAACCATTAATTCTAACTCACTTAAAAAGTGAGGTGCTAAAAACCTATTTGCGGCCCTAAGAGACTTAGCCTATCCAATTTTGGCTCCTTAGGACTTGTGCAAGCCTGATCTAGACATAGCATACTATTGGTTTTTTTTCCTATTGCAATCTGAAAAATTCTATTGCAATCTTAATGTGTTATTGTTAAATAGGGATATAATTATGGGGCCATGCCCACCAAATAAGAATTGTCCTCACTTGAAAAGTTCCTTTAGTCTAAAAATCTCTATAACTTTAGCAATAAAAATTTCAGATGAAAATTTATATATAAAGTTTAGATATCCAAAGAGAACTGACAAAAATTGAAGGGAATGTGAACACAACAAATATAAAAGTTTCAGGTGTGAACAATTTTCAATGCCTCACTCTTTGCAGTGCTACAAATTTAGGGACTGAAGGAAAATGTCATTTATAGGGGAAATGAAATTTTGTCTCTTGCCACAATCTTTATTTTTTCCAGGAATTATTTCAAGAAACTATGGAGTGACTGGCAACACAGTAAACCTTTCAGATGAATCAACATTCAACAAGCTCTTCATATACAACATACCAACAACTTTAAAAAGCAATGCTGCTCTTTTTCTTGCAATCTGTCATAAATACACTATACTTTTTCATGTAATAACATATTTTATTTATTTATTTATTTATACATCAAACTTGTATACCGCCACTCCCCGAAGGCTCGGAGCGATTTTCAACAATTTGAGTCAGCACAACATCAACATCAAACAAACACAATACACAGTGGGGGAGGAGAGGAGGGGTAGGGAAAGGGAAGGGGAGTATAGGGAAAGAAGTCCAAGCGGCGATAACCAGCTTAGGGCACCATCCCGCCATCGAAGGACACATCACTAAATGTGCAAAGAAGTTGCACTTCCATCTTGCATTATTCTGTCTTTGCTTGAGCATGGAAGCAAGGATTTCAAAATAGGGCTTGCAGTATAGCTACTCCCAACTTGATCTACTGACCAAGCAAAATCTCATACGCCTTGAATGAAAAATGCTGAGGTTCTTAAAAAACCTGAGGACTTTATAGAACAGTTTTTCAAGAACTTTTGCCTGGAGAGAAGTGCCATAACTTTTAATGACTTGACTGTGGGTGATAAAACTAGCTTAATGAAAAAAAATGATGTATATATCTACTTTATTGACAGTTCTCTTTTAGACCAGCAATGCAGAAAGAGTAGAATCCGTTGGATACAAGAAGACTATACAAAAGCCTAGCAATCTTCAAGAAATAGGTCCAATATATTGAAAAGATCCAACACTGCACTTCATACCAACACTGCATCCACAGGAACTGTAGTTGTAGTATATGAGTAGTGTTGGATATATTAATGTATAAGCTAACCCTATATATAAATTGAGCGCAGGTTTGGGGGCCAAAATTATGGATTTTGAAATGACCCATGGATAAGTTGACAGTCATTCCATGGAGAAGTGAATGCATCAGTGTTGCTTCAGGGTGGAAGACGCTCTCTTCATTTTCCTTCATAGGCATTTGAAAAGGCCAGAAGTCATGCTGCAGTGGAAAAAGTAGACATGGTGAGCACTTCTTTTAGGTTTTGATGATGATATTTTTAATAGACCACCCTATGTCACCAACATGTATGGCAAACATTCAACGCAGAAAGAGAAAACATTTAAACAAATTACATCAAGGCAAACCATATTGAACAATATAAAAGCAACCTAATTCTAAACCTAATAACAGACAGGCAGGCGTTTGGCGAATGACTGGCATTTTTACAACAAACTTTGCCACCACATTGCGCCGCCTTGTATCGATGACTGGTTTTAACTGCTTATCGTGATGTCTTCGACATTTTAATTGTTTTTAAGGAATGTTTTAATTATATTTTATGATGTTTTAGGATGTTAAGTGTAATCTGTGTAATTTTGCTATGTTGGAAACTGCCATGAGCCTTGGGGAGAGGCGGTCTAGCAAATTTGAATAATAAATAAATAAATAAAATAACCAACAGTAAAAACTTAAATAACCTATACAAATATAACAGTTAATATAAATTTAACACTAAATAAAAGCAGTTAAGAACAATAGCTTAAAGCCATTATAAAAAAGATGACATGTTATGCAACAAGTGGGCTGGTTTTGTGGTACAGACTAAGTTCTTAATAATAATAACAACTATATTTTTGTATCCCGCCTCCATCTCCCCGAAGGGACTCAGGGTGGCTTACATGGGGACAAGCCTGATCAAACATAGTTTAAAATATAACACAATAAAATTCATAAAACAAAATCATAAAACAGTATAAAACAACCATTGAATAAACAACCAATAGCCTGATATAGTAAACAATTACTGAGCTTGGACGGATGGGCTGATGCAAATCAATCTCAAGACCAGGGCTGATGTATAAAGTGCATGTGCCAGATGACAAATTAGGAGTAGAAGGGCAACTCCCCAATCGTGCCAGTGCTTCATTGTCCTACTGCTACTGTGCTGTTTTGTTTTTAACTGTTTTTATTGTTTTATTACTCTGTATTTTATTGTGCCTCGGCTTTTGTAAGGGCAGGGAGTCGGCGGCATAGAAACCCGAATAAATAAATAAATAAATAAAATATGAAATAGAACACTATATCTATAGGGCAGGGATCAGTAGTAAAGTGCAAAGGCTAAATCTTGGGTTATATACCTGGGGGTCAAAGTTATCTGGGGATCTGTTTAATCAAAAGCACAGTGGAACATCCACATTTTAGGTTTTTATGAAAAGTGGACAGGATGGGTGCCAGTCTAATCTCCTTGGGGAGAGAGTTCCAGAGTTCTTGCCTTTCATCAGTCTACTTAGAGAAAGGAGTGGTTCCTTTATCAATAAAGGTTAAGATACAGTACTTATATTAACTCATTGGTAAGCTGCCTGAAGCTTTTTTGGAATAATTTTTTGACGATTTTTAAAGACAAGTATATGCAATGTATTTAGTAGAAAGGAGAATAGAAAAAATAAAGAGAAAGAAAGGATTAGAATTAGATGTAGACTATGCCTCTCTGTTGGCGCCCCCTTGTTGTGTGGGAGAGGCTTGCGTACCCTAATGAGGTTGTGAGCTATGCTGGTGGTGGCATAATAGGCAACGGTAGGGCCTCCCATGCCAGACACGTCACAACCGAAGGGTCTGACAAAGAGCGTCAAAGGGCAGGATGGGCTCTCTAGCCTTTTAGCAACCATCCTAGGAGAAGGAAAACTCTAATTTCAAACCCGGGCAGATGGTGCTCGTCTAACCCTGTAGAGGAAGGAAACTCAAACCAAACCTATGACCTGAGGACCTCACTGCCACTGTCCCAGCTTGCTAGGCCCCGGCAGATGAACCTTTGGTTTAAAGGGTGAGGCCAGTTCTGTGCACACTGCGCTCCACCAGAAAAATCCATTGCACAGGCTCGAAGGACACATCCAACCTCTGAATCATCAACGCGCTTGTAGAAAGTGTGGGATGAGTCCTTCCTGAATCTTGGTTCGCGAAGAAAATCCAAGAAGATGTCAGAAACATATTCATGAGACAAGTTCAGTGCTGAAATTAATCAAACACATTGTTTGGAAAGGGAGAAGGACTGTGGTTTCAGTAGTACAGAATGTTCTGTTGATTCAAGCAGTGTTTGATGTCACTGGATGGGGTGTATACTGGATTTAGATTTCCATTTCAATTAATGATTTTAAACCACAGAACTATATGATTCTGCTCATTTTGAATGGACATCTTCACTTCAACATCCTATTTTGACACACACACACACACACACAAAAGCTGCCAAAGATCTACGACTTAAGACAGACTTTCTGATAACTCCAAACTAATTTGGTTTTATCATTTCTCCAGATGCTATTGCTTTGACAGCTCACTTTGCGACTGAAATGAAATATTTCTTGAACTGAAAATGTAATGTTAGCTGCTCCAAAAAATAGATTGTCAGAAATTGCTCACCGTAAGCTCCCTATGGTGTCAGAAACTGCTTGTATTAAATCCTGTACAATATCAACTAAGTATGCAGACTTTCCGTCTTATAACAGTAATAGGAAAAACAATACAATAATAGTTGTTAAATTGTAGAATGCTGTTCATTTATTTTGCTTGAAACAGTAAAGTGAATCATTCTTATACATGTAACTAATAGATTGGGTGGTTATTTCTAATAATGTCAGACTGGAGCCTCCTCTTTTCAGAGTCATCCTTGATGCCAGGTGACAGAGTTAGTGACAGACTTTAGCAGGATATCAGCATAACCATAGTGATGGGTTCTATGAATTCATTTAGCTGGTGCCATGTACCATGGCAAAGCTTTCCAGACACACAGTGACTTTGTGAGATAATGCATTATGGATAATCAAATCTAAAAGGTAAAGGTTTTCCCTGACATTAAGTCTAGTTGCATCCAACTCTGGGGGGTGGTGCTCATCTCCATTTCTAAGTCGATGAGTTTGTCTGTTGACAACTCCAAGGTCATGTGGCCAGCATGACTGCATGGCGTGTCATTATCTATCAAATATAGTGGGCAGCTTTTTGACTGACATGGTTGAAACCCTGAATGGCCTTTGATCAAGGTGTACTGGCTGAGGGAGTATGGAAATGTAGACCAAAAGTAAGTAAATAAATAAACATCAAGCCCTGCCATTGATAGTGACCAATAATAATAAGTTATGCATAATAGGTTAATCACCATATAGGGCAAGTAACCTCCCTTTTCTTCCTATAGCAGGAGGGGACAACTTTTGGTACTTTAGAGGTTGTGAGATTACAGATCTCATCATTCTTCACTCTTGGCTGTGCTAGCTAAGAGTGAAAGGAGTTGCAGTCTAAAACATCTGATCTGGTTATCTGCCTCATTCTATTAGAAAATAAATAAATGCAAATAAACATGGCAAAGTGTCACTCCCTGCAGAGCCTAGCCAGCAATTCAATTCAGACTACTCACAACGTTCACTTCAGATTTGCTTTTATTGCTCAAGCTTCCACAGTCAAAGAAAGTTGCTAACGGCGTCCTCAACCAGAACTCCCTGCTTCTGCTACTATACTCACTACACCAGCAACACGAAGGAAAAGCCTATCAGGCTAAATAATTCAATACAATTATATATATATATATATATATATATATATATACACACACACACACACACACACACACACACACACACAGTATATATCATTCAATTTCATTAATAGAGTTCAACACAATAATATCAATAGTTCAACACAGTAATATCAATAGTTCAAACAATTATATAAGCAACCATACACAAATGTGGAAGAGTATGGATATAATGTTCTTAATTGTCCATAGAGTGTATCTCAGACGTGTTTTACTCACGGTACTTGCTCTAGTCTCTGTTCACGGCAAGACGGTCAAAAATATGTGCCAGCAAAGGGTTAGATTGCAATTGTAATCCCAATAAGGATAGGCGAGCAGCCACAGTTTGTTTGCCCAAGATATCCGCTTGACGAGTCAAAGGAGCTTCTTAGCATGAACTCATATGTAATAATCCAACTCAGCGTGAGTAAACAGTCCGTGTTCGGCTTTCTCCTCGTAGGCAAGGCGTTGTTTGCCGAAGGTAGGTAACCCGGATATCTCTATGTTGCCTCAATGGTAAGCCCGTATTCCATATAGTTCCAACACAAGAAAAAGAAGCCAGAAAAATACACCATCGAGCATGGAGTCACGCCTACGGGATCGTGTAAATGGATCCACCCCATTTTGTCGGTTAAACTTCCTCAGGGTGGCATTTTACGTCATACTCGGAGGCTGCAATAATTTTTTCTATAAAATGTAATACAATGATATTATATACATTCCATAAAGTGGTGTTAGTAAAAGGTAGGATTACAATATAGCAATACACTTACCATATATCAATTAACACAGAGCATCACAGATAGTATCGACCGCAGATACGGTAATAAGTTGTCTGCTCTGTGGAACTTAAATAGTCTATCTAATTAATTGATCTGCTCAATTGGGTCTTGCACTCACCTGAAGAATGGCCTTAAGACTTATTAAAGGAGGATACTGTTAATACTCAGGCACCAAAATTGTCAGCAGGTTTTGGTGAGAAAGTATATTTATTTTTTCCATTATTTATTGAAATGTTAATGGGCTGCAATACTTTATCAACTCTGTGCTATACAGAAATACCATAAGAATCAAAGCCAGTTATTGTATCAAAATACGTGTTTATCAAGCAAATTTTACCAAAAGTGTACACTAATGTGTTGGCAGAATGAACAAACTTCTTAATGTCATGCTGAGATATCCCTTGGACATAAGATCTGTCACATTTCTGAGGGACTTAATTGGCTAGATGCCTCAGACTCAGTGCTTTGTTATATGATAGTGTACCATTATCATTGGATAACATTTCTAAAATGGTTATAACACCAAAGAGAAATTGAAGTGTTTGGTGATGCTCATACTCTGCAACTCGGACATCCATTGGATTCATCATGACAGCCTACTGCAAGAGTGTGGCATTGCGTCCTGCTTCCTTCTAGTTAAAGCAAAAAGGCATGGCTGGAAAAGAGCAGTTAAGAATTGTTAACAGAAGCTATTTTAATGTTTTCAATTACTATAAGTTGTGTTTTCCTGCTTGCAGGGGAGGATCTTGTAATGGGATTTCTAGCATTTATTTTAGAAAGAGGTGATTGTCATTTATGGATTGGGGTGGGAATAAAATATCAATATTCTCTCCTGGCCTTTGGTAGTTAGTTACTGTAGAATTCCTCATAGTGACTAAGGACTTCATCCCACCGAACAAGTCAAGTCTTTGAAAGTAGGTTTTTCATAAATTTTTAACATACTCTGTTTTGAAATTAAATGAAAGATTTTCCTACCTCCATCACACCTAACCCTTCCCTCTGCTTTTTAATAGATTTATCCATTTGATTTGCCATCACACAGTCAAGACTTGTTTCACCCACTGTCCCTCCCCCATTTTCTTTTCTTTTTTTAACTTCTCTCTTTCCTGGGAGTTCAACTTACTGCCTGAAAAACAACAACATATATAGAGGGCTTATTCTTGTATTCTTACAGGAAGGAGGGGGGAAATGAAGGTTTAGCTCTCTTAAATCTCTCTCTGTTGTCCTTTTGATAGCAAAAACAGCACAGCAGGAGTTTCAGGCAGGAGTTCAAAAGGACGTTTATGCCCTGACACAGGAAGAAGGAGCTGAAAGCTTGCTAAGTTTACAAAGACACAAAGTGCAGGATTTGCATGTTTGCTATTTTCTCCTAAATGTTTTGAATATTTTGTTTGCTATACCTCCTCAGTCCAAAATGGTAATGGCAGCAGAAAGGAATCGATTCTGCCCATCTCAACTCCTTCCTTCACAATGACATCATCATTTTATTTACAAACGGACAAGGGGGATTCTCATCATATGTTAAATTGGGTGTTTTTACAAGTATCTGCACGAGGAATTGAGGAATAAGTCACTTGCCAATCAACTCAGGAATTGTGGGGAAAAGCCACAGCAAGTTTTTTTTATCATGTCAGAAGCAAACCGAGGGTACAGTTAAAATGTATTTAAAACACAAAGTGAAACACTTAGCATTATGCTAAATTTCTCTGACCAGAAGCTGGCCACTTGGAGTGCCTCTGGTGTCACTGTGAGAAGGTCCTCCATTGTGCATGTGGCAGGGTTCAGGTTGCTTTGTAGTAGGTGGTCTGTGGTTTTGTGTGGACTCAACTTTGTAGCCCCATTTCTTAAGATTGGCTCTGCATCTCGTGGTGCTAGAGTGCAACCTGTTCAGCATCTTCCAAGTCACCCAGTGGTCTTTGTTCCCAGGAGGGAGTCTTTCGTCTGACCTCAGCCACTGATTGAGGTTCCGGGTTTTAGCCCACCACTTTTGGATTCTGGCTTGCTGAGGTGTTCCTGTAAGTATCTCTCAGCAGCAAGATATCTCTGCCCCACATTTGAAGCTTGAGTCATGGGAAGGGCACCATCAGTGGCAGGATCTTAAGTGTGTAGAAACAATAATTTAATTGTGTGTGATTAAGTCATATAACAGTGTAGGGAAAAGTTTTTCCTATAACTGAATTTGGCTGAGCTTGATTGTCAGCATCTGCTTTTGGTTTCTTTCTCTATTCTTCAAAGGAAGGAAAATTTTTTTAGATTGTTGGACACATTAAAAAATTTGAGAAGGTGCCGAAACTTCTATGAAGGTGTTGATCATTCACAAAATACCTGCTATAGTGTATGCAACCTGTGTGTGCGTGCGTATGAGATATCAATTCCTCAGAAAGGCAAAAACTGTTGAGTCTAAAAGCAATTGCCCAAGAAAGCGACCATATTACTGAAGGGCATTCCTCTGTTCCACATCACATCTAGTTAATAAAAACATGTGATTGCAGCCCTTCTGGCATTTTGAAGAAACTTGGTCCCTGCCAGCTTACATGCTAAGCCTGCCTTTGCAACTCTCTTCTTTAACTCTGTTTACAGTTCTCTTAGTTTGGCTTTTGACTGTTTCCTTACCTTTTATTTTCACTTGTGCAGCTTTCTAGTTGAGTCCCAGTGGCATATCCCTTGCCCTTTCGAAATCCCATGCTTCACATTCTATAAAAATGTCTTTAAGATTGTTTATCCCTGGCATCAATGCATTCATTTTTCATACAGAAAATGGAGATTCACACTGCAGTTCTCTGTAAGTAACTCCCACTGGATTTAATGGGGCTTACTTCCAGGTAAATGGGTACAGGAATACCTCATAGAGAAGGGTGTCAGCTCCATTATGGAAAAGGTTCAATTTCTCAAGCATTTATTCTGGTTTTCCTCTGCCCCCAGTTCTTACAGCATAAACAGATCACATTAGGCTGTTCTGTACAGGGATCATTTTAAACACAAAAACACTTTCTTTGAGGCTAGTAACTTCAGAAAGCCACCAAAAAGAGAACAATTCTCATCTGTAAGTTTCCAGGGTTGCACAGCAAGGATGCTTTGCTCCTCACTCGCATTTCTTTATAAAGATGATGGAAAGAGATGTATCAAACTTCGTTTCTTCTGAAATGCAAATTTGGGTCTCCATAATTCATAATTTATCATTCTATTAAGGTGTTACTTTTCTTTTTCAGCTCTGCCTTTGTCTCTCACAATTGTGCCAAAAATGCTGCATGCATAATTGCAAGAGAGGAATTGTAGAATTCGGGTTTAATGGCTTCCAATTTAATATCACACTTCATTTATGTTACTGCCCACACAATCAATCATTTGCTTCTAAACCAAAACAACTCAGAGTCTACGCAAGTGATGCTTTCAAGTTATGATTAAAAGAAAAAATAAAGTAATTATTATCTACATAGACTGTAATGAGGAGTTGTGTATGCTACCATTGGCATACAATTATAGAGTTATAAGGGGTCCCATGGACCATCAAGCCCAACCCCCTACTCAGTGTAGGATCTCCAACTACAGCATCCCCATCAGGTAGCTATTCTGTCTCTTTTTGAATATGTCCAGATAAGGAAATTCCACCACCACTCTTGGCATTTAGTTCCATGGCTGAACCACTATTATGGTCAATAAGCCCCTTCTAATGTTCAGTTGGACTCTACCATCCTGCAACTTAAAAGCATAGTCTTACCCTTTGAGGCAGCAGAGAACAAGCTGCCTCCCCTTTGTTGCAGCCCTTGTGGCATTTATAGAGTATGATTATGTCACCTTTAATCTTCTCTTCATCAAGCTCAACAGGGCCAGCTTCTTCATTGTCTCCTAATATGCTTTATTTTCTATATTTCTTATCATCCTCATTGCCCTATTGCTTCACATGCAATCTGCGCAGCCCATTTTACAGCTGTGCATCCAGTTTTGTGGCCTAAATACTCCTTCATCTAGACTATTTTTTTGTTGTGCATCAGTGTGTAAACTATTTTTTTGCAAGTAGTGTATAATTCACTTGATATCATTATTGAAAGTATTGAATATTTGCCACAAATTTCATAGCATTCAAAGTTTTTCATTTCAGGAACCCTCTGATAGTGGCTGAATGAAAATCAAAAATATAGAAATGACAGGCATACCTACTCAATCAAGGTTTTTATTTATTTTACCATTTATTTGACACATGGTAATTGAAATGGTTTACATTACTTCCAGAAATTATAATAGAAATTATTTGTATCTTATCACATCTCATCTGGCCAGTATACCTGCTGGCGACGATGATGCAAGGCAGCAGTAAATGAAGAGATTGCAATACTAAAGATTACTTTATTACAGAGTTATTGAAGTATTTGAAAATATTAGATATAAGTTACCGGTAAATAAATCAGAGGTCCATGGGCCTATTTGACTGTAGTCAGAGTATTATATGATGAGATCCAAGTTCAAATCTTGTCTTAGCAATGAAGGTCACTGTGTGCCTTTGGTCACTCAATATCTGTTGGTTTAACCTAACTCACAGTTATGAGGATAAAATGGAAGAGAGCCAAGAAGTGTATACCATCTTGTTCTCCCTGGAGGAAACAATAGGAAGTTTGATAATGAACATTACACTATTCTGGTCACAAAACCAGTGATCTCTGGGTAGTTATTCTTCAGAGTCACTGAACAAATGAAACATGAAATAGTATAACAGATGGTCATAATCAAATTTGAGTATCACTATAAATAGAGATTATGGATACCATGCAACTGGAGAGACAGTTTGTAGATATCCAGTTTTAAGTGGTGTGCTTCATAACACCCATCATATTGCTAACATAATAGTGAATGAAAATGGGTGCTAGCTGTCTACATTTTGTTACTGACCAGCCCATTCCATTTTGGCCTGGTACTGTATCCAATGTAGTAGGTTTAAATTGCAAAATTCATTGAAAAATCTGTTATCAAACAACATGTTGGTAAAATGTATTACTCTTTCTTCTACATATTAATGAAAAACATAGGAAAAATCATACTTATTAACAAGATAGGGCCTGTTTAGGAACTGGTAAATTAAAACAAGAGTTAGTCTGGAGTGAATGCAATTATTATAAACTGAAAATATAACAGTAAGTCCAGTGTTTGGAAGGCAAAGCAAAGGATCAAGTGAGGAAAGGCTGGAATCCTATACCACCCTCTTTATATCATGGCTTTACATATACTTTAATACATAGCAGAGGTCCTACAAAACCCTGTTATTTATGAGGATTTATAATGGTAAAATGGGTAGGAGCATCCAATTCACATTGGAACTCTCTTACCAGTCTTCCATTATATATCAAGGGTTTGTAGCACATTAGGGACTTTCCCTCATTGGTCTTGATTTTCAATGGTCCCAATACACATCCAACACCTGGGATCAGATCCTGGGTTATAGGGCCTGTCTGGAAGGGCCCTAACTCTGAAAATCAACACCGTTATGCCAGAGATAAGAATACTGGAGTCACTTCTGTTATTGAAGCAACAGCATGTGAAACACCTGTATCCTGAATTCATTTATTTGAAGCATTTTTGAACACATATAGTACGGATATAAGGCAAATATAAATACCATTAACTACTGAGAGTGTGTAGATCTATTCTAAAGAAAAATTGAATTTAAAATAGTTCTTTAATCCCATCACAGTCTTAATACCCCTGAAATCTTATTGTAACCGGACGTTAGAGAATTAGAAGCTGATTGGACTCCATAGTTTCCTTTGCACTTAGTTCTGTGTGAGATTGTAGTCAGCCTGTTTGCCTCACCCCTGTAGTCTTTTGCATAGTATAACAGTTTAAAAAGTGGATTTGCACAAATGATTATAGCAAAGATCTCTCACAGGGTGAATAAATCCATGCGGTTTTATGCAATGTAAAGCGAATATTTGTTTATTAAAACCCTCCAAATAAATAAAAGCAAGCCCGACAGTATACTCTTTAGGTTGCTTGCTTCTTTTACATAGATATACCACAGGGAAGCTTAAACAGCAATGCGTATGTGTGCAATTAACTAGATTACCTGTGGTGAAGGTACATCAAGCCACGCAGAAAGCAATTAGGTCCAATTCTCTTTCACATCCTGTGCCAAATTAATAGTTCCCAAAGCAGTGTAACATTATACAGCTGAATTCTGGGAAGTCTGTCAGAGCAAACTCAAATATAAGAAACACAGCATTTACTCTGTTAACCATCTCAGTATGTGCTTAGCTTTTGAGGAATACACCACTTCCTTTCTTAGCTTTCAAAACCCTTACTATCTTGTTCTATTTTCCAAGTTTAGGGGTGATTTCCAGTGTATATGAACCAAAACAGTAGACATGTGCATTTGGGGAAAACCTTGTTCTGTTTCATGTCCCAGTTTTCATTGAGGGCCCTGATTTATTTTTTGTAAGCCTCCCAAAATTGGGAGGGTTGTTTTCACATCTTTCATTTGGACTATTATGAGGTGGGGGCTTCCCACCCACTGGCTCCCCTCCCCAGCTTGTGTACTTCCTACCTGGAACCTGCTGTTTCTATTATAGAGTAAGAGGCGCTTGGATGTAGACACTGACAGGCGTGCATGTTTCCGGGCCTTTCTGCATGCTCCACCACACATGCACTCTTCTTAGAAATAAAGTGCATGTGTGGCAAGGCATGCAGGTAGGCCCGGAAAGCACTCAGAGCCTGACCACACACCCCACCACACTCTTTGAGAGTGTGTGTGTGGCGGGGCATGCAGGCAGGCCTGGAGCACACCTGTAGCACTCTCTTTCAAAGGCAAGGAGGGAAGTTTGGATGCAAACAAAAGCAGACTATATGCAGACTTTTGTATCAAGGAGATTTTTGTGTGAGGAAGGGGCTTCCCATTTTGTGCTTCTGAATAAATGGAGAACATGAAAGAAATAGTAGAAATGGTAGGAAGAAATTTTATGCACATATCTACAAAACAGTACCACCTGTATACAAGATAGGTCTTTAATAACTTTGGTTGCTGACATCCATGGTATGAAAAAGTACATTTCTTATTGAAATGTACTTCTTTACACTATGGGTGTCAGCAACTAAATATTAATAGCCTCTGTCTATCATGGTTGGCCACCATCCACAAAAGAGTGAAGGTCAGGTCAGAGACTAGCTCTGAACCTCGGCTGGTGTATTTGTCTAATAAAATTGAAACCGGGTTATTCCCATGATGTAGGGAAAGGACAGCAGTGCATTTTTCCTTTTAAAAGTTACCTTTACAACATATCCAAAATGCTGATTGACAAATGCAGGAGTTCACAAGATATGCAAAAGGCTGTAAAGTCTTTTAAGGAGGTTTCTGTGTAAACATGAAAAGAAACTATATATATAAGTCTAAACTAGAATAGGAGCTTGCCTTGTCAATAGGTTTTTATTTATGTATTATGAACACATGCCTGTAGCACATGTGAAATTATTCCATTTTGCATCTAATGACCAGTTTCATTTGATGGCAGCACAGAAAAAAAAATTGGACTGTGTAACTAACATTCTGCATGTTCACCAGTGCCATGAGATTTGTCTTTTAATCTGAAGTTTATGAGCAATGCCCTACTTAACATGCTAAATGACTCGGCTGCCTTTATAAATAATAATATGCAAGGTGCCTTTCCTTTTCAGTGTTTGGGAAGGGGGCTGTCGAGACTTGAATGACTGAATCCATTGACAGAGCCAGAGAATATTCTTGATAAGAACATTTAGAGGGCAGAAGATATTAAATCAATCTATCTTTGAGTATAATGAGACTCCAAGTCACTTTAGATACTGGCAGGCAGTTTTTGCCCCCAATTGGAATGGTTATGGAGTGTTTCCATGAATCTTTCAGTGCTCACAGGATTACCTTTTAACCTATTTAGCCTTTTGGCAAGTGGACCCAATTGCAATGGAGTTGGTGGGCTTATTAATAGACACCAGCAAGGCTTTTATCCTAAAGCGAGGTGCCTTGCTGCAGACTACATCCATAAAAGACACACACACACACACACACACACACACACACACGAGGCTTTAAAGCAGCAAGGCAGTTTATGAAACTATAAGATTACATAAAGCACCAGGACACATTTGGAAAGGCCATTCTCTTCTCAGTAACCAATACTGCTTCCGAAGACAGCATACAGCTGAATTTATTAGTCCAATTTTTTGCACTCTTCCTCCAACCTTCACATGCCACCTGTGACTGGAATGATCAAGTTGATTCTGTAATGGTGTCAGAGGCATAATCTGCCATCCCCATTTGCTGCAAAATGTTGCAGAATTGATCATCTATATATATAAAAAGAGAGAGTCCGTTTTTGACGCTTATGAAAACTAAAGGCCCCCCCACCACAAAACCCACCCAATACATTCCCCCAGGCCACAGGGTACAATCGTGGCACAAAAAAACCCACCTCCCTACCTTCCAACCCCCCCAAAATCAGCCCCAAAAACCGCCCATTGGCTCCCCATTCTGCGCAGGCCACGAGTGCAGAACACAGGGAGAGCCATCGCGCAGGCGCACTCCACCCCCACAACGCAGGACAGGAGAGCAATCACACACGCACACTGCGCACTCCGACTCCCCCCATCCCCCTCCCACCCCCCAACCCATCCCGTCCCCCTCTCTCCCCACACACCGGCACCATCACCGCCACACCGGCGGCGCCCAACCCGCCTCCTCCGCCGCCTCACGGAGGCGGTCGCGGGCGGCGCCATTCCCGCCTACTCCGCTGGCTTCGTCGTCCTCCTTCCCCACTTCCCTGCCACTCCTGGCGTGGAGGAGGAGGCGCAGGAAAGTGCAGTGAGGGACGGACGGTCGCTCCCTCTCCTCCTCATCGTGGTTGCCAGGGCCTTCCTCGCTCCGGCCGGTTCTTTCTTCATCCCGGCAGAGGAGGGGGGAAGGTTGCCCTCTTCGCGGGCACCTCTCTCTCCTCCTCTCCCTGCCCTCCTGCCTTAAATCAAGGGAGGACGGCGGGGCGAAGAGGAGAGAGAGGTGCCCGGGAAAAGGGCAACCCCCCCCCTCCTCTGCCGGGATACAGAAAGAACCGGCCGGAGCAAGGAAGGCCCTGGCAACCACGAAGCCAGCAAGGAGGAGGAGAAGACGGAGCGATCATCCGTCCCTCGCTGCACTTTCCTGCGCCTCCTCCTCGCAAGCTCCGTGAACGCCAGCCCTTCCTTCCTCCGGCCGGCTCTTTCTGCACCCCGGCAAAGGAGGGAGGGATGCTGCCCTTTTCCCGGGCATCTCTTTCTCCTCCTCTCCCTGCCCTCCTGCCTTAAATCAAGGGAGGACGGCGGGGCGAAGAGGACAGAGAGGAGCCCGGGAAAAGGGCAAACTACCCCCCCCCCTCTGCCGGGAAACACAAAGAACCGGCCGGAGGAGAAGGCCTGGCGATCACGGAGATGGCAAGGAGGAGGAGGCGCAGGAACTGATAGCTCCCTCTCCTCCTCCTCCTTGCCACCTTCATACCCACACATACATACACAGACACACACATACATACGCACACATACACACAAAGACACACATACATACACACACATATACCTATACATACATACACACACATACATACACAGACACACACATACATACACACACATACATTCACACACATACATACAAAGACACACACATACATACAAACACACACACACACACACACACACACATACATACACAGACACACACACATACATACCCACACATACATACACAGACACACACATACATACACACACACACATACATACACACACACATATACAGACACACACACACATACATACACAAGCACACATACATTCACACACATACATACAAAAACACACACATACATACCCACACATACAGACACACACATACATACACACACATACACATACATACACATATACAGACACACACACATACATACACAAGCACACATACATTCACACACACACATACAAAGACACACACATACATACCCACACATACATACAAAGACACACACATACATACATACACACACATATACCTACATATACATACACACATATACATACACAGACACACACAGACACACACACACACACACACACACAAACATACACAAACACACATACATACACACATACATACACTGACACACACACACACACACACATACATACACAAACACACATACAAACACACACATACAAAGACACACACACAAACATAAACACACATATACCTACACATACATACATACACACACATACATACACACACCCATACATACACAAACACACACATATATATATACACAAACATACACATACATACACAAACACATATCCAGACACAGACACACACATACATACACAAACACATATACATACTCAGACACACACACACAAACACATATACATACTCAGACACACACACATACATACACACACACATATACACACACACATACACACACACACAAACATACACACACAAACACATATACATACTCAAACACACACACATACACACACACATATACATACTCAGATACACACAAAAATACACACGCACATACATACTCACATCTCCTACATAGGGCACAGCAACGCGTGCCGGGATCAGCTAGTATAATATAAATATGAATTGGACTACCAGTTCTATATGGCTGGTCCAGACTATCTGAAGTGGTGTATCTCCCCAAATAAGCCTGAAGATTTTGTGGGGAGGGCTTCTTCTCTGTTTTATTACACACAGACAAAATTGGCGAGGATATAGAAGAGAATTAACGAGAACTTTTCGATGGCTGCTCTTGTGGAATTCTTTCCCATGGATGGATAGGTTGGGTCTATGTATGTATGTATGTATGTATGTGTGTGTGTGTGTGTGTGTGTGTGTGTGTTTGTTTGTTTGTTTGCTATATTTATATATTACCCCTCTCAGCTTGCAGGTGACTCAGGGGGGTTTACAGACAACTCTCTTCTCACCACTGGGCAAAGACCTGTTCATTTAAGTAAATCAGTGGTTCCCAACCTTTTTTTTTTGACCAGGGACCACTTGAATATGGACCACTTGAACAGGGACCACTCTCCAACATTAGTACCAAAAGGGTTGCAAATTAGTTTTTAGTCATCTTTAAATTTGGTTTTGTTAGTTGGGGTGCTGATTTAGAAAAATACATTGGATAGATCACACTAGCTCGCGTTTCTGATATAGAACATATGCCAACCAGTAGTTGTCATCTGCTCTCCCACAGAAAGCCCAATTTAATAATCTAGAGCTGATGGGGTAGTAGTAATCTTTTGTGGGTAGTCAGCCGCTCCCCTCCTGACATCCCCATTGCCTCGACACAATAAGAGGGTTAGACCAGTCGTTCGCATTGCAGTGTGATTTCGAAGCAATTATGGAGTAATGGTGACGTTGCGAACCATATTTTCATTCTTGCAGACCACTGGTGGTCCCTGGACCACAGCTTGGGAACCGCTGAAGTAAACGTTTAGAAGAGTCTTTGAATGGGGTGTGCTGTAATTGAGCCAATGTTTTGTATGTGTTTTAAACTGGTTTAGTATTTTAATATAAGGATCCATTTTATGTTTAGGCATCTGTACTTTCTATTGTTTTATTCGTAACCTGTTTAAATTGTTCAAATATTATATGGTGTGCCTTCTTGGGTGTCATATTGAAGAAAATGCAGAATATAAATAAAATAAATACACTGTTGACAATTGCTTCGATATGCAACAGTAGCAGTACTGAGGCAGTCCCTGTATTCGTTTAATTGTATTTTGTCATCAGCTTCGACCTTGTCCACCACCAAATCCCTTAGAGCAGTGTTTTTCAACCTTTTTTGAGCCGCGGCACATTTTTTACATTTACAAAATCCTGGGGCACACCACCAACCAAAATGACACAAAATGACACTCTTAACACAGTAATACATATAGTCCATATGTTTTTAAATGTATTTATACACTCAGTGAGAAACCTGGGCCTGTTTCGGTGAACACAACATATATATGACTTCCTCTCACACTACATATACATGGCTATCATGTCTTCTCTCAGCCTTCTCTTCTTCAGGCTAAACATGCCCAGCTCTTCAAGCCACCCCTCATAGGGCTTGTTCTTCAGACCCTTGTGAAATTTCACCCTGAGTGAAACTTGCTTCCAGTTAACTATGGATGTCATGAAGCTGTTATAAATGGTTCCTTAGGGGTGGGGAGAGGTAACTCTCAAAAAATCCAGTAAAATAGTAAAAAAAACCCATTTCCAAGTGGAGAGGCTCAATTTGTTTCTTGGAAACCTGTGAATGCTTCAGCCTCCCGATGCTCCCAGGTTTGCTCACTGCCCAATTCAACGATGTGGAGTTTCCGGCTTTGGTTGTTCTCGTGAGAAATCCAAGCCAATGCGAAAAGCCAACTCAATCACTTCCGCCCAGGGTTCTGCTCTTGCGGAAGGAGGAGGGAGGCAGCAAAAGAGGTCACACAGATTTATGAAACGTATAGGGTATGGACCCATGCTGAGTCGAGGCTCCTGAAGGCTTCCTCAAGGCGGGCCTGGCCCTGGCATTCGGCGGAGCCCTTCCTTTGCATCGGGGAGAATCTTTGGGGAGGAAAAGAGGGAGAAAGAGCTGCTAGGAGGGGGAAGAGTGCCAATTTCCCACGGCACACCTGATGATCGCTCACAGCACAGTAGTGTGCCGTGGCACACTGGTTGGGAAACACTGCCTTAGAGGTTAAAAGTGTCCCCTCCTATCAAGAGGTAGGGGCTGCCCAGATATGGAGATCCTCAAAACACCTGGAATGATCCATCCCTGGCATCAGGGGATCAAGGCTCAGCTAAGCATTTCAGGGTTCAAAATAGCCATAACCAACCCTTCTGCCATCTTCCTCTTTTTTTTCTTTTCTTTTCTTTTTGGTTGCATTGCTTTCTGTTACAGCTCAGGCATCTGACCCTAAATGTGTTTCAATTGTATGTGGCAGTTCAATTTTTGAATGGGGCCTCAAATACCACTTGGCTTCAGCATGTTGTTATTCTTACCTTGTTAGATGATCCAAACTGCAACGTCCATTCCAATGTCTATCATAGGCCAGGGGAATTATTACCTCATGAGCATTGAAAAGGAAGTGCTATTAACAACACTAATTTATTATGACTTATAAAAATATTACTTGCTTTGTTAAACATATTGAAAAAGCAGCAGCTGTGTATTTGTACTCTGATGCCAATTAGCTCTTTTCTAGCACCTCAGGCGAAACTGAAAACATAAGGCATTCTCAGTGTTAGATTTATCATGATTTGTGTTGATGATAATGTTTTCTAGCTTTCCTAAACATTCTGTGTAAATTCCCATTTAATTCAGCAAAAACACCATTGTCATCTCTTTTCTCAAAGATGGGTTCCATTTCTTGAAACAATTAAATTTAAATTTGTTTGGTACCTTGAATGTTCTCAATTGCATTCTCAGCGGGAGGGGAATCAGAACTGTGATACCAGAGAGAACAGATAGAGAGGATGGAGTCAAGTTGATGATAAACACCTTGCCTTGAAAACTGAGCCACAAATCCGCTTTGGGGAGTAGCAGCTCAGCAAGAAAAGGTTGTGATCCAAATTGACAACGAATAGAGTTGACAGTGCTGGTTTACAGCATCTGAGAACAAGCATATTAATTAGAGTCAATCAATGGGGGGGGGGGTACTCAAATGAGGAAAGAAATCCAGAACAGCACACAGCCTCTGCGAGTTACATTCATTCTGCGAGTTACAGTTTCCAGGTGGTCCACAATGCAGCTTCTCAATAAGCAAACAAAATCTCACTCCTGAACAAATTTAAGCATTAGCAGATTATGTTCATATTTTTTATTCTGGTAGTTTATCGTGTTGTGTGTTTTGCAAAAATCTGAAACTTTACATATTTTAAATCCCTGGTTTTATGTTAAGTATCCACAGTCCCTCAGTAGCCATAACAAACATGCACAGATGGAGGCATTTTGAAATTTATTGCAGCCAATTACTCTGCCAAATGGGCAACTTACCTTTATATTTAATTTGGCTTTGCCTTTTTAGTTGGGTGAAAGCTCTACATCAGGGGTCGGGGACCTTTTTGACTCAGAGAGCCATGAAAGCAAAATAATTGGAAATGTATTTCATTGAGAGCCATATAATATATATATAATATATTTTAAGACTGAATTCAACTAAATGTGAGTATATATGTACATACGTACTATGAGAAAAGGATTCCCTCGGCAGAATGACGGTGTGAATGTCCAACCGAGGAATTTGTAGACCAAGACCAATGCTGGAGCAATCCCCAAACAATACGGGCAAGAAAATGGTGTGTAAATAAAGCCCTACAACGCTCCCAGGCTCCGCGGGAAGGCAGAGAGAAACGGAGTTCACATGAGGCTGCTGCGGAGGACCAAAGCAATTAATCGCCAAGTGGGGGTTGGAGGAATGCTCTAGACCAGTGGTTCCTAACCTTTCTAATGCCATGACCCCTAAATAAAGTTCCTCATGTTGTGGTGACCCCCAAACATATTTTCGTTGCTACTTCATAACTGTAATTTTGCTACTGTTATGAATTGTAATGTAAATATCTGATATTCTGGATGTATTTTTATTGTTAGAAATAGAACATAATTAAAGCATAGCGATTAATCACAAAAACAACATGTTTGTGGGAGTATGGACAACGAATGGTGCGATCTGCAGTACCTTCAACTGATTCACCTCTGACATCCACAGTCCACTGAGACCCCCCATGAATTACAGACGTGGAAAAAACATGGCACACAGAACCTCAATGACCAACAGAAAATACTGGAAGGGTTGGGAGGAATTGACAGTGATTTATGGAAGTTGTACATCCGGAGAGCACTGTGAACCCAAATGACTATGGATCTGGACCAAACTTGGCACAAATATTCAATATGCCCAAATTTAAAACTAGTGGAGTTTGGGAAAAATAGATCATGACATTTGGGAGTTGCAGTTGCTGGGATGTACAGATCCCCTGCCATCAAAGAGCAGAGGTCCTCCTCCGCTGCGCCCTCGGTGCCCAGTGAATGAGGAAGGAAGCCAAAGGCGACCTTCAAGAGCGGCCTGGCATAGGCCAGATGCCCTGTTGGGCCCCAGCTGGGCCCAGGAAGGACAGAAGCAGCGTGAGGAAGGAGGCTGGAAGCGTTATCACGGGAAGCAGTGGTGGGCACGCTCAGCAGCTGCTTCAGTCAGCCATAGGTGGCTTCATTCAGCCACCTTCACCAGGACCTCATCACACAAGACCATGGGTACACTTTAAATCCAGTTTCTGCCTCCTGCAGAAATCTGGGGCTTGTAGTTTAGGGAGGGGCCTTTACACTTCTCAGTCAGGCAAGTCCTAGGCCTCACTAAACTACAAATCCCAGAATTCTGCAGGAGACTGAAACCAGATTTAAAGTGGATCCATGCTCTGTAATGAGGCACCATGTTAGTCACTTGAAGTGATGCTATCATTTCCCGTCTAAGTCCATTATTAGCCAAAATGGGAACATCAAACATGAACTGATACATTTTCTGACAGAGTGAATGGCAATAATAATATCAGCAGAAACTGTGCTTTGTGTTTTTATTTTATTATTTATTCATTTCTGTATTACCACCTCACAATTTTGCACAAAGGGGACCCTCCCCACCTTTTTGCACATCCACACTATGAATGTAATTCATCACTAATTTTCTTTGTGAAAGAAGGAACAAATATTTGTAATAATTGTTTTCTTACACTAAGAAAGACTTTAAAACCACACAGTTTTTGAAGTTTATTTTGCTATTTGGAACTTCTGTGGAAAACATGCACACGATTGCTTGCACAGAGAGCAGAAATTTTCTGTACAAGAAACAGCTTATTTTGTGCAAAGCTATACATATTTTTACATATTCCATAAAATGTCTCAAATTTTTGATTTGACTGAAAATGTGCTGAAACATTACTTTCTGTACAGAAAAAGCTGCCTTGTGAACAGAAGGTGCTTTTTTGTTTGAAAAGAAACTTACATGCAAATGTTGTGCAGAGTAACATCTGAATTCACCAATTTAGATTTTTTTGGCCAGGGTTTCTTGACATTTTCAATATTATCACATATGTTTTCCAGCCCTAATCTACAGAAAAAGAAATATTATTTTTTACACAGTCTATAAAATATCTCTGTTTGATTTTGACTGACAAAAAAGGTTTGGTTAAAAAAAAAAAATCTGCTCCAGGTAGACGGTCCATTACATTGAGGGTAGAGACAATTAAAACTAACTGGGAAATTGATGCTTCTGTTCATTATTTTGCCTATATAACAGGTGCATTTTATGTAATTTTGGTTGTTAAGGCATAATTCGTTTTTATTTTTGTTATTATGGGTGTATTGTTTTTGGGCATTGAAAGTTTGCCTTTTATGTTTGGAATCGGCCCTGAGGCCCTCTGGGGAGATAGGGTGGAATATAAATATAGTTTTATTATTATTTATTACTAGCTTGGGGACCCGGCCCTGCCCGGGTCATTTGAGAAGTGCAGCAGGATGTAGAGTGGGTCATGGGGGCTCTGTGTGCCAAGTTTGGTCTTGATCCATCATTATTGGGAGTTGCAGTGGTATCATGAAATTACTGAAGGTAGTGCAAGTCCCATCATCTCTGTGTGTCCCGTCCCCCCCCAAAGTGTAGTAGGATGTAGATTGGGTCATGGGGGCTCTGTGTGCTAAGTTTGGTCTGTATTGGTGAATGGATGAGGGATGCCTTGTTTTTTGGAAGTGAGTGAAGGTACTTCAAGTCCCATCATCCGTGGTCTGTCTCACAGTAAACTGCACCAGGCTGTAGAGTGGGTCATGAGGGCTCTGTGTGCCAGATTTGGTGTTGATCAGTCATTGGATTAGGTTTGTAGCAGGATTGGGAAGTGAGGGAAGGTACTGCAAGTCCCATCATCCATGTTCTGTCCCCCTCCAAACTTCAGTAGGCTGTAGAGTGGGTCACTGGGGCTCTGTGTGCCAAGTGTGGACTTTCTCGGTGTTTGTTGGGGGCCACAGTGGTCTGTGGGAACAGAGGGTGTAAAAGTACTACAAATCCCATCATCCATTGTCAGTCCTCCCCCAAACCTCACCAGGACGTGAAGGCAGTCATGGGGGCTATGTATGCCAAGTTTGGTCTCGATCAGTGATTGGATGAGGGTTGCAGCGGACTTGGGAAGTGAGTAGAGGCACTTCAAGTCCCATCATCCATGGCCCATCCTCCTCCGAACTGCACCAGGACGTAGAGTGGGTCATGGGGGCTGTGTGTGCTGAGTGTGGTCTGTATTGGTCCTTTTTGGTGGCCTCAGTGGTCTGTGGGAACCAAAGTCTTGGAAAGTACTATAAATCCCATAATACGTGGGTCATGTCATAGGGGGTTATGTGTACCAAGTTTGGTGCAGGTCCATCACCCGCTGGTCGCTGTGGCCTGTGAAAGTGGCTGCCACATATCCGCCCTGGCCTGTGAAAGTGGCTGCCACATATCCGCCCTGGCCTGTGAAAGTATACCGGTGTAAAACAGAAAGGAGTAAAAAAAAATGGAAAAGGCCTGCATGGAATTAGCAGTAAGGTCCAATGAGGCTGGGTGAGGGGGCTTTGGGCCAGAATTATTTATATAAGCATTAAAAGGCATTAGAGAAAGGTATTTATTGTTTTCTCTTGTGTCTTTTGAGTGAAGTAGGGCCTTACCTTGTAGAGTGACAGTGCCTGTTCTAAAGATCCTGTCAGAAGCTGCCTTTCTCTGACACTGTGTTGAAGAGGGAAGATGGATGCCTCTTTTGGGCCTATCGCGGAGACGGGGAGTTGTCGGGGCGACAATGATTCCTGGGAAGTGAATTGGGATGCAAATCCCATCAGTCGTCGGCCACCCTGCCCTAAACTCTATTTTGGGGCCTGTAATGTTATGGCCTGCTATTGGTAACTTTAAAAGGCCGAATGGCAGGCAGCCGTTTTCTAAAAGCTGAGGGGAGGAGAATACAGGAATCCATTTTGTTTTCACAGAGCCAAGTGGGGAGGGAATGTTGATGGTGCATTTTTCCCCCTCAGTGGGAAGAAATCCTGTTGTTTGAATGTAGAGGCCTGGATTCTGGGATGCTGGCTAATCAGTGGCTAGCAATGCCCTCTGTCTGGTGCCTTAGAATTTTGGAGTGGCGAGGCTGTCCAATCAAAGGACTTTATGCAAATAGCTGCCACATATCCGCCCTTCCGCCCTCCGCATACACACATACACACATACACACATACACACATACACACATACAAACATTCCGTTTTATAAAGGTATACAGATACAGATACAGATACAGATAGAGATCACAGGGATCTATCAGCAGCCATTCAGAAGGACCCACTTGTTTTGGTGATCCACCAAAAGAAGCTTAGTGGTACAAGAACTGATTGATATAATGTTTTACAGAAGGCCAAAGGAAACAACCTTTTCTGAAAGCATTTTTCCCTGAGTATGTTTCCCTGCCTTATAAGACTAGACCAAATACACTCGTATTGAGGAAGAGCCTAAGGAGAGATGTTTTTTTTTATTTTTAAGGCTAGGTCAGTATGCAAGTTGCTCACTGAGAAATGAGCACCATTTGTGTCCACTATGAATAATTAAGATAGAAATTCTGCTTTTCAGTCTTTGATGCTTGTCCAGAGGTTATAAAATCTACAAAGGTCTGCCTTCCAGTGAATCAGACTAATGATCTATTTAGGCCAGGACTGACAAGCAACAGCTCACCAGGGCATGAGGCAGAATATTTCACTGCTCTGCTAATATAATCCTGCAATTAAATATATTAACAGATGAAACACAAGTGTTATGCAGAAAAAACCCTCAAATACTTGTCATCAACTATTGTCATCAACTATTGCTTTTATTGTTAGGGCTGCTTGTCTGTGACATGCTGCCCATATATATTTCACTGTTATCCGCCCCAAGCCTGTAGGGAGGAGCGGAATACAAAACCGAAGAAATAAATAAATAAATAAATAAACTACAACCTTTCTCCAAGTTCTATGGACTGAGCTCACTATTGTTTATGTAATTGTGGCCTTCGTGTATCAGACAAAGTTGAGGGTTACCCCAAATTATCCCCCAGGGACAATTGATGTGTGTGGGGGGGGGGGTGTTGGTGCCACAGACCCAGCACCTTATGCTAAAGTCTGGATTTTTGCAAGTCTCAAATTAATCTGTAGAACACTGGGATATCCCAGTTTTCTCCAGATTAATTTGGGTTTACCTGAGGCGTCGTTTGAAACCCATGGCTCATAACGGGTTATCAGGCAATGTAGAAGAGCCCTGATATCAAAGAATCTTAAGCATAACTAAGAGTGCATCCAACTAAGTTCAGTCTAAAAAAACCCTAAATTCTTTTATATTTAAAGTTAACTTAGTACAATACAAACCACATGTAATTTGGCTTCTTTCATTTCTAAGTAAGATGTATTATATTTTTGAAACCAGCACAATTAAATATTACAGTTTGGCCTCCTCTGGTCTACTGAAGTCTTATGGAATATGAGATTTAATTGCTTTTCCTTCAGCTTAAGGCTCTGTCAATATGAGAAAACCACATATATGAGTAACAAACTGAAAATTTAAAATGAATGAGCAAGGAAGTGTGAGTGACAATCATTATTAAATCAGGAGAGATGTACAATATCAAAGCTAGCTATAGTAGCTTTATCAATCCACCTCTTTTGAGTAAAATAGCAAGGGAGCACTTGCCTGTAGTAGGGCTTAAACTTTAACTTAAAGCCTCCTTCAGTAGCTGATTGCTACAGTATATCAGTAGCATTGCAGCAGAGTAATCAGAAAAGAACAAAAACTAATAGGGTGGCTGGAAAAAGAGGAATGTCACAAGGTATAAGTAAGAAGGGGCATGGGTTGGGAATCTTCATACTAACTGAGAGAGTGCAATACTTATAATTTGACCGATCTTCATTCTTAAAGGGGCTTCCAAACCAGCAAGTGGTCAGCATCTTTGTAGTTTGGATCCCAGGACTACATACTGTGAGAATCTGAACTATGCCACAGTTACTGCTCCTTAAACTGTGTTTAAGAGTCATTAGAAGAATGCATTTTATAACTTAAAAAAACAAACCTCTAAGCTCTTGGACAAGGAGAGGGTTAGCCAAACAGAAAGTCCCCTGCTCCTAACCACACTGTCCCCTATGTCTTCTTCCCCATCTTTCCCAGTGGAAAACATACAGATGAATAAACACAAGTGAAACCACTCCCCGCCCTTTTCCCTGGAGAGGAAAGGAAACCCAGTGGGCCAAGTAACCAAAAGCAATAGTTGAGCTTCTATGTTAAATGGGACATGAAGGCAATGTATCCTCTGAACCCTTGCATATAAACAAAACCTTTGGACTCTTTCTGTGGTGTCCAGTTGTGTTTTTCCAAGCAGGTAGATATATTTGACATGCTCCTTCCTAAATACGGTGGGTGAGGCATACAGCAGTACAAATAGTTTTGCTTTTACAGAATAATTGTAATACATATTAATAATCCTTTATGTGGAATTCCAAAATCCAAAATATTTCCAAATCCAAAACTTTTCACATGTTTGGCTGACATAGTTACACCCTTGCTTTCTGATAGTTCAATGTACACATTTTTTCATGAACTAAATTATTTAAATATTCTATAAAATTACCTACAGGAAATATATAAGGAATATATGAAAATAAATGAATGTCATGCTAAACTCAGGTCCCATCTAAAAAAAAAATCATGTGCAAATCACACACACACACACACGCATCCAAAATACTTCTGGTCCAAGTTATTTTGAATAATGGGTACTCAACCTTCACTAAGGAAGGATAGACACAATTTTCTTGAATTTAATCAAAAGTGTGCCATGAACAATGGGCACTTTCTACTCTTTTCTGTAATTGAAATCCCCCATTGTTCAATTGTCCCTTTAACCATGGCATAGTGTTACATATGCATATGCTATAATAAACACTAAATAAGGTGTCTGTGACTAACCTGGGTAATGACTGAAAGATTGACTTCGCCATTGGCTTTCAACCTGGATTCTCCATTTTGCAAAAGGGAATGACTAAGTGTGTACATCACAGAGTAATTGCAAGGCTGAATTCACAAAAAGATTGCTATGCTCAAAATTGTTACAGAATCTACTTTAGTAATACAGCTTTGCATGGGTACTAAATTGCACCATTTGTTTGTCACACATTCCTATAATGCTCCTTTTGAGAGAGACTAACATGCCTTTTGAGAGCTGTAGTTTATGACAGAAAGCCAGATGTGAAGGAATGTGCACATTTCCTAATGTGAGATTGTTATTTTCACCAGACAGTGACAGCATGCTAAGTAAACAACCTTTTGAAGATATGTGTTATATGTCCAGTGTCTTCTGATGGACATGTACCTACACCCTCCTCCTGGCAGCAAGCATTGCTTAGAAGTATTGAACATTTCATTTTAAATGAAATAAATTGAGGCATGTCCTGATTTTACAATTGCTTTTATTTAGAAATGTCTAAAGACATATTGGGCTCACTACACACTACATCAAGGACTCAGCCCACTTCATAGAAAAAATCAGCAACTTCAAGCTAAACCAACGACAAACTGATCAGCTTCGATGTAGTGTCTCTATTTACCATGGTCCCAGTAGCAGACACCATTGTGCTAATCAACCAGAAGTTCCCAGAAGACATCACAGCTCTGTTTCACCATTACTTCACCACTAGATACTTTCAGTGGGACAATGAATTCTGTGAACAAAAAGATGGAGTAGCTACGGGGAAGCCTCTCAGCCCAGTCATAGCAAATTTCTACATGAAACACTTTGAAAAACAAGCCCTAGAAACAGCAACAAAAAGCTCACTATATGGTTCAGATATGTGGATGACACTTTCACCATTTGGAGCCATGGAGAAAAGGAATTAAACAGGTTCCTGGACCATCTTAACAGCATCCACCTAAACATCCAATTCACCACAGAAAAAGAAAATGAAGGAAAACTGCCTTTTCTAGATGTCGTAGTCATCCGCAAACCAGATCAACAATTGGGTCACACAGTTTATAGAAAACCTACACACACAGATAGATACCTACATAAAAGCTCCAACCATCACCCAAGTAAAAAAAAGAACAATTAAAGCCCTGGCACACCACACTCAAAAAATTTGCAAACCCCACCTCCTCCAAGATGAACCGAACTACCTAAACTGGGTTTTACAGCTCCACCACAGACATCAGAAGAGCTGGGTCTCCACCACAGACATCAGAAGAGCTGTAAGACCGAGAACAAGCCACGAGAGGAAAGATAGAGATCCACCCAGAGAAAAAGTGTTCTTGCCATACATCAAGGGAACCACTGACCGCATAGAGAAGCTGATGAGGAAACACAACATACAAACTATCTACAGACCCACTAAGAAAATCTAACAAATGCTATGTTCAGCAAAGGACAAGAAAGATCCTCTCACTTCTGCAGGAGTCTACCGTATACCATGCAGCTGTGGACAAGTCTACATAGGGACCACCAAACGCAGTGCCCAAACACGAATCAAGGACCATGAAAGGCACTGCAGGCTAAATCAACCGGAGAAGTCAGCCATAGCAGAGCTATGAACCAACCTGGACGCAGCATATTATTTGTGAAAACAGAAATGCTGGACCACTCGAACAACCATCATGTCAGACTACACAGAGAAAACATTGAAATACACAAGCATGTGGACAATTTCAACAGAAAGGAAGAAACCATGAAAGTGAACAAAATCTGGCTACCAGTAAAAAAAAAACTAAAATCATAACAGCAAAACAACAATCTAACACAGGGAAGCTCTAGAGAGGAAACAATCAGAGAAAGCTAATCACCTCTCAACAAAAGATTTTCCCAGGAACTAACAAGCCACACCAAAAAACTGCCAGGCCATCAAATGCTAATTAAGGTGGCCAGTTGAAACATTCACACCTAGCTCCAACAGACAAGAGCTCTTTGTCCCACCCTGGACATTCCACAGATATATAAACCTAATTTTCCTAGTTCCAACAGACCTCACCTCTGAGGATGCTTGCCATAGATGCAGGCAAAACATCAAGAGAGAATCCTTCTAGAACATGCCCATATAGCCCAAAAACCTACAACAACCCAGTGATTCCAGCCATGAAAGCCTTCGACAGCACATAGACAGGGGCGGTCCGACTGTACATGCGAACTACGCGCCCGTGTAGGGCGCCATCTTGGAAGGGTTGGGAAGGGGCGAATTCTCCCGATGCCGGGTGCATCGGGAGGCCCTGGCCCACCCCTCCCTGCCGCCAACGCATCCTCGGGCCCTTTGCCTTCCCTTAGATGGCCTTCCTCCCTCGATCCCCCCCCCCTCCCACCTCTCTCTCTCTCTCTCTCGCTTCAGGCAGGAGGCAGGGCAGAGGCGCGGGGCAAACACTCAGCGGCTTCCTAGTTCTTTTCCAAGCCCAGCCCCCGGCTCGGCTTCCGCCCCCCGCCCCCATGGAGGCAGCGCCATTCCCACCCTCCCCAGCCCTCGCAGCTCGCCCCGTGGGGAGGAAGGAGGGTGTGAGGAGGAGGAGGCGGCCCGCACGTGCCTTTCGCCTCCGCCCCCGCCGAGGATGGCAAGAGAGGAGGGGGCAGAGGCGCCCACCTTTCAGGTCTCACCTGCGGCCTGCCCTCCACGCATCTCCCTCTCTCTGTTGTCAGCGCTGCTGCTGCCACCGCACGTGGGGGCGGGGCGAGGGAGGAGGAAGCAGAAGAGGGTTGGACTTCCCTTCCCAGACCCAGCCAGCTCAGTCCTGCTCCCGGCCCGGCCCCCAGGTAAGGAGTAGGCCACGTGGGTGCCCAGAGGGCACCTAGCCAACTCCCGGGCCCTTCCTCCCCAGAGCAGGCTTGCAAGCAAGGAGGGCCCAGCGGCGGCACCTCTTGGAAGAAACTCCTCCAGCAGCAGCAGCACTCTTCCTCTGATTGCACATCTCATCATCACATCACCATGATTGTATGTGTTCCCAACCTGGCTATTATATTATTAATATAATTTATATTTAATGTTTATTTTATTTATATAGTTTATTAATGTAATTTATGTATATTATAAATTTATTATATATTACATTTTATTCTATATTATTACATACTATTCTATAATATTGCATTATATTAATATTATAGAATAGTATTTAATAATATAGAATAAAACGTAATATATAATAAAATATTTATAATATAATATACATTTTAATATTATATATTATTTGCAATATTATTTAATGCATGTTTAATATTAGTGTTGAGTATATAATGTAATAGATTATTTAGAATATGTTGTATTATTTATAATATTTAATAACTACTTAATATTACTCCTGAGTAGATAATGTAATAGATTATTTGTAATACAATATATATTACTTGTAATATTATTTAATGCCTGTTTAATATTAGTGTTGAGTATATAATGTAACAGATTATTTATAATATAATGTATATTATTTGTAATATTATTCATTGCCTATTTAATGGTAGCACTCTGAATATGATGTATGTTATTTTTATATGTTTGAAAACATGCAAATGTGAGTAGATCAATAGGTACTGCACCGGTGGGAAGGTAACGGCGCTCCATGCAGTCATGGCCTTGGAGGTGTCTATGGACAATGCCAGCTCTTTGGCTTAGAAATTGAGATGAGCACCAACCCCCAGAGTCAGACAGGACTAGATTTAACATCAGGGGACAACCTTTACCTTAGGGATGCTCTATTAATTTTAATATTTATACATTATTTTAGTAGTTATACACTATTTTAAGTCTTTATAAACTTAAAATAAAGCGAAGGGAAGGAAGGAAAGTAGGGAGGACTGAGGAAGAGCAGTGGCGGCAAATCCTCAAAAAACAGCTAAAATACCATGATATATATTTAAAATTAATATTTCTTTGAAATCTGTGAAACAGCAAGTCCACAATAAGCGAACTGCAAAGTAGCAAGAGAACACTGTATTTCTGGCTGCTTCTTTTGATGTGGAGATTGTATGGTTTGCCTACTCTGGAACATGCAACATAGAATTGTCCTTCTTTAGGGGTCCCTTTCAAATCTAGAATACTATGTGTTTGTGAATCATATCTATCTATCTATATATGATTCACATACACACAGGAGGGCTTTGATTACATTTTCTTGCCCTGGTGAAGGGAGTTGGACTGGATGATGGCCTTGGGTATTTGCTATTGGTCATGGGGGTTCTGTGTGGGAAGTTTGCCCCAATTCTGTCATTGGTGGGGTTCAGAATGCTCTTTGATTTTAGGTGAACTATAAATCCCAGCAACTAAAACTCCCAAACGCCAAGGTCTGTTTTCCCAAACTCCATCTGTGTTCATATTTGGCTGATGTTCCGCTTTTGGGCCTTGTGCGCTCCGACGCTTCTGCGCCTGTGCACAGGAGCTTCTGGGCATGCGCGGAGGGGGGGCGGCGGCGCCAAAATAATGTTTTTTGGGGGGCGCCAAAATAATGTTCACTTACCATTTAAAATGACCTTAGACCGCCCCTGCACATAGATACTGTTTTATATCCCTGTTATGTGTCCCATCACAAATCAGTGAAAACATAATTCTTCTTTGCGGGTATCCCTTGAATCACTTGGTTTCCATCTTCTCTTCTACCCTTCCCACTACTCCTTTCTTTCACCTTCTGTTTATGCTGTCCCCACATTCCTTCCTGCTCTCTCTCTCTCTCTCCTAGTCTCTAATTTTCATATTTTACTTACACTTTCTCCCCCTGTGACACCACAACCATTTTTCTTCTCCTTTTCCCCCCACATACTTCCTTAATACATATATCTTCTTCACCTTTCTCATTTCTCTTCCGATGGCCCCCTTCCTGCTTGGTCACACTCTCTTCTTCCCTTCCTCCCAATTGTCCCTTCTCTTTCTTTCGTCCTGTCTCCATCTACTCTTTTTTTTCTGCTCTCCCATAACCTCAAGAGCACAGCTGAATAGATTTGCTTTGCTCTCTGTTGACAGGATGGGTTTTCTCATTAAAGTAACACCTGTACAGGGATTTAGACTATAATCCTGCAAACAGTTCCATGAGAGCAATTTGCTATGAATTCAGTGGTACTTGCTTCTGAGTTGAGGTGGGCAAGCTTGCTATATTAAGCCTGTTTCACAGAATGTTTCCCAACAGCATTTTTGTATGGAAGTCGACTTCATTCCACCTACTTCTGCTACCAATAAAAGGATTTATTACTCATTATAATTCCTTTAATTATTCATGGGGAATTTGGAAGGCAGGCAGAAGGAATATTTGAATCAAGTCTCACTTCTGAATCTTAAAAAACCCAAACTATAGTTATTATAATTATCCAGTAAAAAAGGAACAGTATAATAACAATTTTTCTTCATGGTCTCTGTGAATGCACATGTTGGGAATCAACCCGTGTTTGTGTTTCAGGATCATGATGCTTCTGATGTGGGCATTGATGTGGAAAATGATGAGGGAAATGATGATGCCGAGGCTGAGGTGCAAGATGGAGATGGTTTGGTCAATGATTTTCATGCAGACAATGACAGAGAGGCCCCAGTGCAAAGGGCAGTTTCTCATGAGAATATTCCTGCTTAAGAAGCTTAAGAATGTGTCACTGGTTAGGTTAACAGGTGAACTCAGCCTATAGCATTCAGAGCTTTCCCTATGAGTTGAAACTGAACTGTGTAATAAATTACTGTGAGGAACAGGAGAGCCAGAAAACCTACCCTTGTAAATTTTCATAATTCTTAGAAGATTGGAAAGAGGACACAGGAAGAAAAGTAAGCCTTGACAGCTTAATAGTTATGGTTAAAGAAAGAACTGGAAGTGAACAGTGCCTGGTAGAAGGAAAGGATAAAGGAGTAGGTTTGAGTTCAAGGAGAATTATACATTGATAGGAAATCATGTGCACATTGTATGTGTCTTCGCATCTTATTTATTTATTTCATTTCTATTCTGCCCTTCTCACCCCGCAGGATTCTGTTATCTTATGGCAACCTCAAGAATTCCAAAGAATTTTCTTAAGCAAGGAATACTGAGAGGTGGTTTGCCAAATCCTTTTCCTGAAATATAGCACACAGCACCTTCTATTTGTTGGTGTTCCCATACAAGTGCTAACTAAGGCTGACCCGGATTAGTTTCACAAATCAGACAGTGTCTGATACGCTAAGGTAGAAGCCTATGATCAAGTAATAAGTAACCTGGAAAAGGTTTACCATCACATTTACCCTGCCATCCTTGCAAAATTCTCCACAAATGAAGAAGAGAGCCAAAAGGATTAGCTTCCTACCCCTCTCTTTTCTCCCTGAAGAGGGATGCTTTCCCTGGCCTTTGTGATGAGGCCCTAGGTTTGCCTATTAACTAATGTCTCTGCCTGCTCCTTTAATCCTCAGGCTCTTGTTGCTTCCTGCACTTAGCCTCAGACTGGATTTGACTGATCGTAGAGGGGAAACTGGAATGGTTACTCTGGAGGTATGTGCCTTGCTCTTTGTAATTAATTATTGCAACTACACTATTCTAAAAAGATGGCAATCGGAGATTAGCAAGTTTATATGGAACGGGAAAAAGGCAAGAATAAAACGAAAGTTTATGCAAGATCTCCCATCAAATGGAGGACTGGGACTCCCGGATCTAGTAGCTTACTATGATGCGAACTGTCTGGAAAACTTGACCACATGGCTAGACCTAAAAGATAGAAAACTGCTAAATATAGAAAGCTGTGGAATGAGATACGGTTGGCATGGCTATTTATTTTATAATAAACACCATCAGGACAAAAATTTTAAAAACCATATAATAAGAGCTCCCTTATTTAAAATCTGGGAAAAATATAAGGAGAAAATCTCACCCAAAATTCCTCTCTGGCTATCACCGGTCGAGGCGATGCACATGATGAAGGTAGGGAAAGAAGGATGGCCAACATATAAGCAAATATTAAGAAAGGAAGATAACAAGATGATAATAAAAAAGAGAGAAGACCTATGTGAAGGAAAGTTAAACTGGTTTCAATACACCCAAATAGGAAAGATATATCAAACAGACTACAAAGTGGGTTGGTCGGAGTCAATGTCCCTAGGAGAAAAGATCTTGTTGTGCTCAGAAAATAAAAGAGTAAGCAAGTTATATAAATATATCTTAGCGGAGAGATACGATAAAGCCCCGATGAGGGAATATATGGAAAAATGGCATAAAAATATAGGACACAACATCCCCAGGGAAAATTGGGAAAAGATGTGGAAAACAACACCAAAATACATGTATGCCTATACATTAAGGGAAAATCAAGTAAAACTTATGTTCAGATGGTACCTGACCCCAGCACAATTATCAAAAATTTATAGTAACACCAGTGATAGATGTTGGAAGTGCCAAAAGAACAGGGGTACCTTCTACCACCAATGGTGGTCGTGTGAAGTTACAAAACAGTATTGGTGCAAAATACATAAGTTAGTGCAAGAAATATTAAGAGAGAAAATTGAAAAAACACCTGAGTTATTTCTTTTGAATATTATAGAACAACAAACAATGGGCAGACACATGGAAAAACTACTATGCTACATCCTCACGGCGGCCAGAATCGTGTTAGCACGGTATTGGAAGAACATCGAAATGCCAGAAGAAAAAGAACTGTTAATTAAAATTATGGAACTAGCAGAACTAGACAAACTAACGAACCTTGTGAGAGGTAACTCAAGCATAGATTTTGAGGAAACGTGGAAACCTTTTCTATGTTACATAAAGAATAAGGAGAAATTAGAGTTGCAAGGCTTCTGGATATAAGCTATAAATTAATCCTGATTGTTTTGACCAATAACAATGTAACCCCCTTCAAATCCAGATGAAGTCAATCTGTTTTTAGATGTTATGGTAATTGTACCACAGACTACTATGTGTTGTGATCCCCATGTAAATGTCTATTTTTAATCAATAAAAATTGTTTATTAAAAAATTAAAAAATAATAATAATAATAATTGCTACAAATGTCTCAGATCAAGTCCCCTGATTTTATTAATTACTCCTCTATTAGATTCCTTTTGGCCAAGTGAGAACTGCTGAAGAGAAACAACAGTGATAGGATTTTTTTTTAAAAAAACCCCTTCTCAGCTTTCTACGTAATTGATCTGGGATGTCATTCTTCATGAAGACAGAGCACAAATCTGGAGCTACCCAGCAGCTGGAACAAAGTAAAAACTTTGTCCTTACCGATTATTTTTATGCCCTAGAGATGCCTAAATACCGTTGAGCCTTACCTTTGTAAAGGATTAGAAAGAGGTGAAGACTTTAAAGTACTTAGGGATCTCTATGGCTTAAAGATTACTACAATTCCCAGTTGCTAGGTAGCTGAAAATACGTATGTTAGGTCTTTCAGAAGGAAAAAGTGAATATATCACCTATGCCCAATACATTTGCTCTTGTCAGTCAGGTATGTTTGAAACCGAAAAAAGCATATTTTGCTGTATTGTCTATTCTAGAGTGATATCCATATTCATACATTACAGTAGTTTTAATAAATTGCCCCGGTAGATCTGAAAATTTCAATTCTTCTCTACCTCTTTCATCAAGCTTCATTTATAAAATTACCTTTAAAGTAGCAAAATTGTATGTTTTAGTATGCTCTTTCTATGAATGAGTTTATTAAGTCATATTAATCCCATCAGCACTAGCAGGCGCCAATAGGTATGTTCAATGAAGATAGTTATGGTTTTGCTATTGTGTGTATAGTGGGCCCTCAGTGTTCACTATGGTTTAGTTTCAGAACTCTCAATGGATTCCAAAATCAGTAGATGTTTGTGTCTCATTTATATAAAGCTGTCAGAAAAGTCATCTCTTACATAAAATGATGAAATCAAAACCATTTTAGTCTCTTCTAAGAGAGGAAAATGGGATATAAATAGGAGGAGAGAAACTAGTTTGCTATTTGGACTTCTCCCAAATATTTTCAAGACATTGTTGGTTGAATCCTCGAATGCAGAACAGATAGAAATTGACACCAGGATCTACACTGCCCTATATCCCAGGATGTGATCCCAGGATCTGATCCCAGATTATTTGCTTATCTTAGATTATCTGGCAGTGTAGACTCATATAACCTAGTTCAAAGTAGATGATCTGGGATCAGATCTTGGGATATAGGGTAGTATAGGTCATCTTTAGTTATGTTAGTGAATGCAGATAGACAAGACACCTTCTTTGGAGGTTTTTAAGCAGAGCATGGCCGTAGCCATTTATCGAGGAGGGCTTTGACTGCATTTTCCTGCATGGTCCTTGTGGTCTCTTTCAACCCTACGATTATATTTTCAATAACAACAACAACTTTATTTACACACTGCTCTATCTTCCCAAAGGGTCTGTTTTCTACTATACAAGGAAAACAGACACAAACCTATGTACACACTTCAAGAACAATAGGGCTGTAATCCTAACCAGGAGCAAGCAGTGGCCAGACATTTTAATGCAGAATATTATAGCTCCTCTAATTTGTTCCTGTTGTTATTGTGGTGCCAATTCTTTCAGATATTTTGGACAAAAGAGAATATTTTTTTTATATTCATAGACTGAAGACCCTAGCAACACGTGGTCTCAGCCTAGAGGATAATAAGTACCATCATCCCATCAAATAATGTTTTAAATAGTGTTTGAATCTGCCACTTTAGATACAGCTCAGTTTCATCTTCAGCAACCAAGGAATGTAGTTGTCAACATGTTTGCTCAATTTGTTGTTTTTGACATCATCATTATCAGAAGTGTTAAATAAATACCACTTCTTTAGATGTCAGTCTGTTGCTTGTGAGATATGTCAGGCTGTGGCTACTTTCCTTGAATTATTTCATTTTATTTTTCCTAGTTAATAAGTCTTTGTAAGAAGAGTTAGAATGAACAAAATAGTATTAATTTTAAAGTCTTCTTCTGAATATATTATGTGATCTTAGATTGGTAGTTTACTCAGTATTTTAAACTAATTCTTACAAAAGATCCCAAAAGTTGAGATTGGCTTCAAGGCACTACATTTCTAATGAAAGTTTACATTTTATGATTAAAAAATCTATGCAAAAGCTGGCAGTAATAATGGCCATTAGCCTGTATGGCTTTGAAGATTATACAGATTTATGGAGGCAAATCTCTAAGTAGTAACTGGCTGTGATGATTCATTTCTATTACATTCAGAGGCAGTATATACCTAAATAAATACAAACAAATAATTGTTTGTAAGTTTCTTAGGTTAGACCAAAAAAGTTTGAATAAGCGGTAGTCAAAGTGGTGGACCATGGACCAGTCTTGGTCCATGTACTATTAGCTGCCTATCTACAGCTTCTTTACAATATAGATTAATATTGTTGTAGTCAATGAGCACAAATATGCTGCCTATTTCCATCATACTGAGGGGGAGGGGATGGGGGTAAACCATGCCAGTGCCTCATATCAGGCATCCTCAAACCGCAGCCCTCCTCTGTTAGAGTCTCCAACTCCCAGAATTCTTGATCATTGAACAAGCTGGTTAGTACTTCTGGGAGCTCTTTATTTCTGGGTTATATATGTCATTTTCTAATTGGTTCTATCATAAAAACATGGAAAGGGTTTATTAAACTGCACAAAGTTTGTTTTGTGGGACATACTGCAACATATTTTGCCACAGTTTTTCAATTAATATCTCATAGGACCTCATCATATTAAGTCGCCTAATGCAAGTGACAGTGGCGGGATTTGCCAGGCAATCCATGGGGCAGCAGGGGAATCCGTCACCACATGCATCGTAACACCCACAGCGCTGCCTTTCCCATCACACAGGGAAAGCACCACTGCCCAGCTTCTCCCTGCACTCGCCTTTTTGCTATCAATGAGAACACAGGAAGCTGTTGGAGTTCAGCCTGTGATTGTGTCTAATGATCAGAGTACTCTGGATGATGGGAGTGACAATGAGGGTCATGTGAAGACTTTATCTATAGCATATAGGCATCATAATATAACCAATGTAAATGGTGACATACATATCATATAGGCATATAAGTCATAACACGACCGACACACTCAGGAGAGGCAAAAGAGTAACAGTCTCTGAGACCCGTAGGTAGAAGTTCTAGTCCTGGATGAAAATAATATGTAGAAAATTCCAAAAGTATCAAATCAACAGGGGTCGAAACAACACTCAGTGGCAATGCTCACTGTCGGGTGTACTCTCACGAAGGTGAAGCCTTCTACGGGGAGTGGTCGGGAAAGCCACTGCAGACCGGGACGCCGCTTCGGCAAATGTAAAGAAAGGCGGCGTGGGCTGCAGGGCGAAGAAGCCACTGCCGAGCCGCGAACTGCTCCTGGAAATCCAGGCAAGGAGCAGTCGTGGTTAAAGGACAACACAAAATACGGGCCGACGAGGGGGCGTATGCCTTGGCCACATCTCGTTTTGACCTTCCGGTCTTTCTCAAGGCCACGTGACAATCGAAGATATGTAGTGTTCTATACACATTAGAGACGGCAAGCATGTAATATCTGAAAGATACAAGAATAAAACCAAGCATACAATTCTACATACACGGAAATGAATCATAGCATAAATATTCAAAGGAAACACAGGGAACACTATACCTGGATAGTATGGCTCAATGGTAGAGACGAAAAGCGTCTAATGGCTAGGAGCAAGTAATGCAATCAAAGCTACCTAATTATAAAGGATGGTGAAATGCAATTCACGTGAGTAAAGCAGCTTTACTCACGTGAATTGCATTTCACCATCCTTTATAATTTCACCATCCTCTTTTGCCTCTCCTGAGTGTGTCGGTCATGTTATGACTTATATGTCTATATGATATGTATGTCACCATTTACATTGGTTATATTATGATGCCTATATGCTATAGATAAAGTCTTCACGTTTATTATTGTTTATATGTTGTTTATTGCCATACTGTTCGAGTGTGTTTACTTAGTCTTGTATAGACACGGTCCCCACCAGTTTGTTACAATGAGGTTCATGTCTCTAATGATGAGGTTGCTCTAGATGCAGAGAATGACAATGAGGTTGCTCTAGATGCAGTAAATGACAACGCGGTGCATGTTCAAAGTTACTCTTCTGATGGGAATGTTCCTGAAGGGTTTGGGGATGATGGTCTGTTCCCTGGGCCTGAATTGCTACTAGAGAATTCCCAAGGCCTTGAGTCTGAGAAAGGCTCGGCACCTGGTCCAACTGCAGGAATTAATGAGCCAGTGAACAGGAGAAGTGTTTTCATTCAGCAAAGAAAAACAAACTAGACTCTCAGGCTCTGCCAGATTGCAGCAGAGGCTAATAGGAGATTCAAGGCTGAGAAGAAATCTGTTCTTGGCCGCTTGGATTTAGGGTGATAGAACTGTCAAGTACAAAATCAGTAGCCAGACAAAGCAATGTTGGAATTAAGTCAAGATCTCATTTCCGGTTCCTGGATGCCTTACCTTGGATAAATTCCTGAATCAAGTGCCTTGTTATTTCATATTGAAGTGCTTTGTTTGATTAATGCTCAAGTACTTTGGGGTTTTGCCTTGGAAGTTCCAGTATTTGTTTTCATGAACTCTTATGGACTAATTTCCTGGATTATCTGTTCCTATCTATATTTTCTACCTCTTTGGATTTACCTTTTACTGTGGATTGCTTTTTACTGCTACTGCTTTTAATTATCTTCAATAAACTGCTTGCATTTTACCTAAATGTGTGATGTCTGAAGTCAGAGGGTTTTCTGGCCTGGAATGCAACAACAACGACTTTTAAAGTCAGTACTGGACAATTAAACAGGAAATAACACTTTGAAACCAGGAACATTTTTTTGGTAAAATTTTGTTATAGTATTATTTGCAGATTTGAGTAGTATGTTCTCTCTAGAAATCTCTAGGTTCCTCAACACAACTCTATAATCAACTCTGGCTGAATTTAACTATACAGTCATGTTAGAGATCTTGGTGATTCCTAGAGAGTACATTTGTCTAGGAATTAATAGCTCCTCCATACAATTGTATGCTTAACTTGGAGTGGCACTAAACATTCACTGACCGGTTTTTACAAATGCAGTCCCGTCCCCCCCCCACTTTTGTGGGTGCCTGCATGCTTAACGCCATGAAAATGGAGGGCCTACTGTAATATTTTGTTTCATTCTTTCCCTTTTGAGAGTATCCAGAGTGATTCCAGTTCAGTCAAAGAGCTATCATGGCTATAAGGAGCCCTAGCCATGCCATTGCCTAAGCATCCAAGATATTGTAACAGAAAGCAATGCATGCAACTGCAAACATATTCACTGCCATGACTCCAAGCCAGAAATATAGCAGCTGCTTCTATTACTTTCTAGGTGTTCCCTAAATCTAAAAATACAGTCAGGTTTGGTTTCTACTACATCTGTTCTGAGGTTGTTCTTTTTATCTCTTTTCTGCCAGTGGTTGTTAGTGATGTTTCTCTCTAATCACTGTTTGAAAGGCATTCCTCTCGTCTGCCCCATAATTCACCTGGAGCCATAATAGCCTGCCTGGTCTGCAGAAGTCACAAAATGAACATTAAAAGGATAATTTAAGGGAAGAGGCTGCATGGGCACATTTTTCAGCACTGCAGCATCTTTAAAGTTATTTTTGCTTTTACTTTCATGCTTGGAAAACCTTTTGCTATATTGCTCATGTGATTGCAATACATTTGTAAAAATGCTTGTAAGTGTTTTTAAATGGAGAATGGGTTTTCCAGAGGAAAAGAGAAAGTATTTGGGACTAGTTGGCTGTGGACTAAAAGATGTTATTTCTTTCCATCCTTTGGATCCATAGCCTTGCAGGTTGAGATATTTTCTTTTAACATGGCAGTAATTTCCATGTCTGTTCTCTATCCATTTCTTTAACCCGCTCCAAAGTGGGTTTAAACTCTGTCTGGAAGCACCCTGAGGCAGTGGTTCCCAAACTTTGGTCCCTTAGGAGTTTTGACTTCAACTCTCAGAATTCCTGTCCATTGGACAAGCTGGCTGGGGCTCTTGGAGTTGAGTTCAAAACATCTGGAGGACCAAAGTTTGGAAACCATTGGACTAATACATGGATTCTCCTCGGTGTCTCTGAGGTTGTATAAGGTTTTATGGTAAGATGTATGCAAATAGCCTAACTGCTATAGCACTTTATAGGTCATAACCCATACTGAATTGTCATTACTATCCTCAACAAATAAAACATCTTTCCAGTCTCATCATGTAAATGTAATCACTCATTACATTAAAAAGAAATATGACACTAAAAATGTAATTTCATTTTGCCCAGTCAAACTCATTTGAATGCAACACATACAATATCAATTTCTACTGTGCTTGCAAACAAGAGTTTGCTTTTTAGTGCATTGTGCAATATAACCTTTTTTGTCAGTGCCATATTAAGATAATAATAAATAAATAAAGCTTTATTTGTACCCCACAACCATCTCCCCAAAGGGACTCGGAGCAGCTAACAAAGCTCTCAAGGTGCTACACATAAAACAGAATTACACATCATTAAACAATACAAACAATAGACAATGTCAATTGATAAACTTTTTTAAAAAAAATCTAAAACACAGTCATATCTGTGGGTCATTGGATTTCTTTAAGCATGAAGTAAAGTGCCAAATAACAATGATCAATGTCATCACATCACCATAGCACATTACACCAAGTCAAAGGCCAATGTAAATATCCATGTTTTTAGGCTTGAACTGAAGGTTTGGAGATTTGGGGATAATTAATTATCTCTAGGGAGGGCAGAATTGGAGAGTTACCACTGAGAAGGCTCTCTCTCTTGTTCCCACCAACCGTACCTGTGATGGTGGTGGGAATGGGAGAAGGGCCTCCCCTGCAGATCTCAAGGCCGGCACCAGTTCATAGAAGGAGATCTGATCTCGAAGATAGGTTAGACCCAAAGAGTATAGGGCTTTATAGATAATAATCTGCACTTTAAATTGAGTCTGGAAATTTGTTGGGAGCCAGTGTGCTGCTTTAACAGGGGCATGGTATGCTCCCTATAGCTAACCGCAGTTAGTAATTTGGCAGCTGACCGTTGTATTAATTGCATTTTCCAAGCCGTCTTCAAAGACAGCCCCACTTAGAGTGCGTTACAGCAGTCCATTCCAAATGTAACTATTAGGCATGAGAAAAAAGTTATGAAAATTAAATGAAATCGGAAGGGATTCGTATGTAATGGGACTTTCTAGTTTATAAGCATCGCGCGCGATCCCGGAAGTACCCTTTCTTTACGACACTTTGTGGCGCCATTTTTGTATCTGGTGCGTAGTGTCGTAAGGACGTCGGATGGCTTCTTTGCCCTTACTCGACGTGGTTTCTGATTGGCTAAGGGAGACCAGGTGGTACCATGAAACCACCTTCTTTCCTTTAGCCAATCAGACGCAAACAAACTCCTAGCAGGGAGGAGGGGAAGGGAGGGCCCGTCTGCTCCTCCTCCTCCGCCAGGATCTAAAGCGCATTAAGGCTTGGTGCGCTTTAGATCCTGGCAGGGAGGAGGGGCAGGGAGGGCCCCGTCTGCTCCTCCTCTGCCAGGATCTAAAGCGCATCAAGGCTTGGCGCGCTTTAGATCCTGGCAGGGAGGAGGGGCAGGGAGGGCCCCGTCTGCTCCTCCTCCTCTGCCAGGATCTAAAGCGCATCAAGGCTTGGCACGCTTTAGATCCTGGCAGGGGAGGAGGAGTGGACGGGCCCTCCCTGCCCCTCCTGCCTGCCAGGATCTAAAGCGTGCCAAGCCTTGAAGAGGCTTCATGACTGGCCAACTTCAGCCCTCCAGATGTTTTGGACTTCAACTCACTCCTCCCTCTCCCCTGCTCTCTCTCCTTCTCTCTCTGCTTTCTCTCTCTCTCCTCGTGGCTTCCCCCCTCCCTTCTCTTCTGCCTCCTCTCTTCCCCCACCGCACGGGCCAACTTCAGCCCTCCAGGTGTTTTGGACTTCAACTCTCACCATTCCTCACAGCCTCAGGCCTCTTCCTTTTCCCCTCAGCCTGGGCAAAACTTGGGCCCTCACTCCTTCAGGATCGGGGCGAGAGAGAGGCAGCGAGGAGCGGGGGGGGGCTCCTCCTCCTTTTTTTGCTGCTTCCAAGAATAGAATACCCCCTCCCTCCTTCCCTCCCTCCTTCTCTCCCTGCTTCAGTTTACCAGCTGTTTGGATTTCTGGGAGTTGTAGGCCAAAACCATCTGGAATGCGCATGCGCTGGCATACAAACTACTAACGAATTTCGTTAGTAATTACGTTACATTTTAGAATTTTTTGGATTTTTTTGGTAAGTCTTTCTATTACTAATCAAAAAAATTCCCCCTTAGATTTTCGAATCCAGATTTTTGGGTTCTAAACCAAGCCTAGTAACTATGGCATGGACGACCATGGCCAAGTCAGGCTTCTCGAGATACAATCACAGCTGGCACACAAGTTTTAACTGTGTGAAGGTACTTTCGGCCACCACTGACACCTGAGTTTCAAGTGTCACCAAGGAATCCAGGAGGGCCCCCAGACTACAGTCCTGTGTCCTCAGGGGGAGTGTAACCCCATAAAGCACAGGTTGCCACCCTATACCCTGATCGGCCTCACGGCTGACCAGGAAAACCTCTGTCATGTCTGAATTAGGCCTCAGCTTGTTGGCCCTCATTCAGTCCATCACAGCTGCCAAGCACTGGGGCAAGATTCAGGGAGCTACCTTGGAGTGATGTGAAAAACAGTAGTAGAGTTGTGTGTCATTTGCGTAGAGATGGCACCCAGCTCCAAAACTCTGGATGACCTCTTCCAGCAGTTTCATGTAAATATTGAAAAACATGAGGGAGATAATAGAACCTTGTGGGACAACAGCCAGGGATCTGAACAGGTGTCCCCCAGCACCACCATCTGGGTCCGATTCTCCAGGAAGGAGTAGAGTCATTGCAATGCTGCGTCCCTAAGACCTATTCCAGAGAGCCGAAACAGAAGAATACCACTGTCGATGTTATCAAAACCCGCTGAGATGTCTAAGAGAACCAGTAGGGATAAGCTCCCCATATCTAGTTCTCTGTGGAGGTCATCTACCTAGGCAACCAAAGCTGTCTCTGTTCCATGACCAGGCCTAAAAGCAGACTACAAGGGATCAAGACAAAAAACAAATAACTGGAAGTGTTATTTGTTTGCTTTAGAATAAGATGCTTATCATTTGTGTTATATTGTTCTGAGAGCATAATACCTTATACCTAAAATTAATTTTCAATGGTGGGTTAGAGTCACTCATGTCTATGTTAATCCAATCTCTCTTTAAATTGTAAGGCTACTGATTCTGATTGAACGAGACCAACTTCCATCATGTGAATAATACCTATTCCAGAATGCATAGGAGCCAAGACTCATTTCATGAGTTCTTGTGCTCTGATTACCTAATAATAATTTTACCCATTTGTTGTACAGAGAGATGCACAATTCATAGAACCAGCTGAAAATGAAGATTGAATGCAGACTGATAATTCATTCAGGCATCCAGATGATAATAAATATTCCTTCAGCAAATATGTGATAACCATTTCTTTTACAAATCTCCCTCAATTCTAAATATCCTCGTTTTACTGAGATGTCACTTTAATTATCATCAAAATAATATATACCCACAAGTACAATGATATGCACTGGTAAATGGTCAATACACTGGTATAAAATAGAAATTTATTTATATTGAATGAATGAACCGCAGAGCATGTAGAACACATGACCAGTTTCGAAGCTTGGTATTCCTCAGGTGAATTTATAATTATACATTTTCATGAAACACTTTACATTCCTCTTTAGGGTTTGTATTCATATATCTTTTTTCAATGGTGGGTTAGTGCTGTGAATACTCGCAATAAGAACTAACAGAGAGTCAGCACAGTATCACAGAAATACATGAATTCACAGAAACTGGTCATGTGTGCTACATGTTCTTAGGCTCAACTGATTGATTTCAAAAGTGGCAAATCTATGTATCGAGTATGCATTGTTTAGTTATATATTCATTTTGATGTACGGAGCATCAATATTAAAATTGTAAATTCTGTACTTACTGTATTTCATTCAATATAAGTTTATATTTTATACCAGTTTATTGATCATTTACCAGTGCATATCGTTGTACTTGTGGGTATATATTATTTTTGGTGTGTAATCAGGAACCCATTTTCTTAATACTTTAATTATTATGAAAACATCTTATGTAAATGGAGTGTTGAGGTTTGCAGTTAAGTAGAGTTAGGATTCTGAGCCAGAGAGCCTGGCCAAACTATAATTCCCAAGAGTCACTGGATGCAGATGTGACAACTAAAGTGAAATCGTAGTGGTGTAACTGTGTGTGTAGTGTGAAAAAGAGGCAAAGTCCCATGGATTTGCCATGCATCATGGCAAATCCATGGGCTCTGGGTGTTGCCTGTGGAATGGAGAACCCATTACTCCACGTCCTGCATCATGTGATTTGCCTTACCCTTCATCCCATAGAGGGTAGTGTCACCACTCAGCTTCCCCCATTGCTGGTAAGGCAACACAAGAAGGGTCCTGTGTTGCTGCCACAACACCACTTGCACTCCCCTTTTGGTGCAGAGCCCAGCTGGAAGTCTCTGTGTATTGTCTAATGGGCTCCATGCTGAAAGTGGAGAGCATGCAGCATACAATGGGCAAATCGGCCTGTGTGATGAGGTAGAAACTACAATTCATGGATGTCTGTTGTAAAAGGCAGTAACTTTTAAACCAGTTGGACAGTCCATTTTAATGTACATTTACTCAGGGATAAGTCAAGCTATATTCAGTGGGGAGTATACTCTGAAGACAAGATGCTTAAAACTGCAAAACAAGGCTGGGATTTTATGTATGCAAACTTCCATTAAATCCACTCACAAGATATTTTGCATGTTATTGGACTACAAATGATATTTCTCCCTGCTAAAGGCATAACGCAGTGACTTTAAGTTTATTTATTTATTTGTTCAGTCTTATATTCTGCTCTTCCTGGCTGGCTCGGGGTGTTTCACATACATATTAAAATGCACTGTAAAGCAGTGGTACATCATAAAAACAACAAGAAATAAAAGTTGCAAATAATGCAACGGCAGTATAGTAGACAGTTACAATATCCAGGGGCTTCAGTATAGTAGACAGTTACAATATCCATAAGTTACTCATATCATGTGTATTTACTGACCTTTAATGCCATAGTCATTCTTCTAGAATATAGGTTTGAATTCCTAGTAGAGAGGATATACATGTCTTTTAAAAACAGAAGGTCCTGCATTTGTGTTCTAAGAAATTTTCCTTCCTGCTGTCTATTAAATTATTGCAAATGTCAGTACTGTGAACGAACATACCCTAGTTCATTTTAATGCTGTCTTGTGCAGTTTATTTATGGTAAAGCAGAGGATTAGCACTACGAGAGGTTCAAATAATTTGACGTCAAGTGAAAACTCATGACAGTGTTAATTTTAATTATCCCATTTTTATTCTAGGAACCCTTCTTTTGATAATTGATGGAAAGTATGTGTTGCTGCCAGTGTTCATTGTTTAATTACATTTCTGATCAAACACATTAATGGGGGAAAACCTAATAAATCATGCAAGAGCATAACGAAGTACTTAATTAGTATGTGTTGCATTGATTGATGGTAATAGAAAACTACAGCAATCTTAAAAAGGTACTTGAGTTTGACCATGGTTGTATTACAAGGACACCTTCAACCAAGTTTATTATTTTAACAGAAACAAAGGACAGAAACTCCTCTTGGTTGCAGTATTATGCTTTATTTTTCTGCTATTTCTGTGTTCTGCTTTCTATGTAAAAAACTAGATGTTTAAAAATATGTTGTCAAAAATGCATGCTCAGATTTACCATAATGATATAGGGCTACATCCAAAGCTATTATTAGCTAGAGTAGACTACTGAAATTAATGAAAGTACACTTAGGCAGGATCCATATTGCCATATAATGCAGTTTGACTGAGACAAGAATTATGTCACCCTTGTTGTCGAACTGCAGAACCAAACTGCCTTGACCATCAGAACCAACAGTGCAGCATGCTGGCTGTTACAGTCCTAAAATATCTGGAAGGAAATAAAATTCCCACTTCTGATTTAGCCCATAAAAGAATGTAGGAAAGTGGAATCTGGGTAGCATCTCACAGATAAGCGAACTATGTTCCTTCACTTCATTCGGGTTTTGAGAAAACAAGGTTTCAACTGTGTGACATGAGGGATGTTTAAAAAACTTGCTGGTTGTCTACATCAGAAAAAAACATCCGTACCCATCTTGAATCTGGTGCTGTGGGGACACCCATGAAAAGGAATTTCATCCTGTTGTTGCAAAAATTCAACAACAACAACAAAACAACAAATTTTCTAACCAAGCTTTGATGTTTCTCCTGTCACTGATTTAATTAGTTCTGGGGCCCATCTTAACTGCATGATATGAGGCTACACAGACCATATATGCAGCTTCAAACTGCATTTATATGGCAGTGTAGAAGGAGCCTTGGGTTGACACATTCTTGCATAGACCTGCCTGCTGATGATAAAAGAATAGGTAGGAACAGCCCGGAAATCTCACAGCAACCCAAAAATACTTCATGTAGTTTTGATATTACTAACAAACATTGCTTTTAGGATGAAAGGGTGCCCCCAGTTTTGGTACATGCCAGTTGTTGCACAGAAATCAGTAGAATTATGTGCACTACTAACATTTACAGTTGCTGTCAAGAAACATAAAATGTTCTCCCTCTTTGTTAATGACCCTTTTTATAACAAAACGTATTTCTTTATTTGGAAATTTGTAAATGTGTTTGATGAGATACTTTCTATCTGTGGTTTATGTTCTTGGTGTTCAACACTACACATGCATATAAATACACAACACACTTGGTTCTTTTGAGACTTTTGTGGTAATGGTCTCTAGATGTGATTTAACTGGCAAGGTACGTCTCTACTGTGTGTTCTTCTGACATACGTATAAGTATGTTTGAAACAAGTTCAACAATGTCAGGAGTTCATAGTTTCAATAGATGCAACGTAATAAGTGGGTGCATCTACACTGTAGAATCAATGCAGTTTGACATCACTTTAACTGATATGGCTTAATACTCTGGAATCATGGGAGCTGTAGTCTTACAAAGTGTGTAACCTTCTTTGCCAAAGAGAGTTGGTGCCTCATCAAACTAAAACCTTTGAGATTCCACAGCGTTGCACAATGGCAATTTATGTGATGCCAAACTGCATCAGTTCTGTATTGTATATGCAGCCTACAACTTCATCATTGTTTTTGAACATAGGCAAGCACTCCTTTTCATCAAATGTGGTTTCTAAAAAGATATTATTTTACAAGATAAGTACAAACAGACTTGTTTTAAATAGTATTTGATGGCTGGATAAAACTTAACAGGGAAAATGGGACGTATGATGAGAAGAAAAATTAAAACAAGGAAAAATTAAAAGTTGTGGTAGATGCCAGACTAAACGTGAATCAATAATTTCATTTTCTAACACAGACCCCTTCCATACAGCTGAATAAAATTCCACATTATCTGCTTTGAACTGGAATATATGGCAGTGTAGATGCTGATAATCCAGTTCAAAGCAGATATTGTGGGATTTTCTGCCTTGATATTTTGAGTTGTATGACTGCATGGAAGGGTCCACAGTTACCATTCATTTCTCAGTGTTTTGTGAAAAGGAATACATAATGGAAAGCACAGGGTGCTTTAACAGCCTGAACAATATTGTAGGACTGATGCAATAAGCATCTCCCAGCCCGGGGGGGGGGGGGGCTGTGTTAAGATCCTCTTAAAGTTACCATAAGCCGGAAATGACTTGAAGGCACATAACAACAACAACAACAGCAGCAGCAGCAGCAATAACAGCAACAGCAACAGCAGCAACAACAACAACAACCAGCTTCACTTAAATAATTGGTTAGTGATAAGAAGCAGAGGTTTTCCTTTAGGGATCAAAACCATGAGTTGGCTAGCTTAAATCCGTTCTATTTGTATAAAGAGTAGACCTGGAACATGTGTTATGGCTCTGTATCTTTTATTTGTTTGATGACATAAATGAATGTAGACTTCATGTTTCCATTGTGGAAGCCAAATACGAACTGTATAGCATTTCATCATTTATTTAGAAGTTTAAGAAATGCTAAATTAGAACTATGAAGAATTATGACACAACAGTTCTCCAAATTATTTTTTGAAAAGGACAAATTATGCCATCAAAAGAATTCTGTTCATAAGGCATTTAATGAACAATCTATGCAAAGATGCCATGCAGTCAGAATATATATCTATCATATTACTTAATTACAAATATTTGAAACTCAAAGTACATATTGACTGGATGCCAAAATGCTACAATATAGGAGAGAGGTAATGCTGCTTTTCAAATGCACAGCTATGTTTGCCAAATACATTGAAACAACAACACCAACAATTAAATTCAGCTAGATGAAAGAATGGATCTTCAGCAGAGTTAGAAAAAGGTAAATGGAAAATACTAATACAGTAGAGTCTCACTTATCCAACCTTCAGTCCAGGGTGGGAGAAAGAAAGAACCCTTTTCTGTTTGGTGCTAAATTTGTCAATACAGTAATTACTATATAACGTTACCGTGTATTGAACTGCTTTTTCTGTCCATTTGTTGTAAAGCATGATGTTTTGGTGCTTAATTTATAAAATAATAACATAATCATAATGTAATTTGACGTTTAATAGGCTCTTCCTTAATCCCTCCTTATTATCCAACATTTTTTGCTTATCCAATGTGCTACCTGTCCATTTATGTTGGGTAAGAATGACTCTACTGTACTAACATACTCCTAGAATTTTATTTATTTATTTACTTACAATTTTATTTATTTATTTATAATCCAGTTCAATGTGAATTTTATACAACTGTGTGGAAAGGGCCTATATTCAGGGAAAGGAACTTGCAAAACCACCTCAAAGTACTCTTTGCTTTAAAAAAACTCTATGAAATTGATAGGCGAATTGAAGGTGTACACCTACTTATGGTGTTTGCTAAACGACCCAAGAGGCACAACTGGAGAATAGATGGAAGCAAAATAGAGCAGGTCTCAAGCTTTAAATATCTTGATGTTACCCTCCATAGCAGCAACAGCAGGAAGGCCCATGCAGAGTGTGCAGCAGAGACAGCACAAAAGAGTTCATCCGCTATCTTAAGATATCTCAGGATGGGAGGAGGTCACTTTATACTGGCGGCTCTTAAACTTTTTGAAGCAAAATCAGTCACACAAATGCTGTATGGAGCCCAGCTTGGACCCTTCTCAAATTATGCCCCACTAGAGCGTGTCCAATCGAAATTCCTAAGAGCGGCTCTACAGGCTCCCAGATGTGTCCCTAACGCTACCCTGCGATTGGAGACAGGCTTCGTGAAAGTGGAAGCGAGAATATGGACAGCTATTCTCAATTACTGGCTACACCTATGCTTCTCCCCATGTGGTCTTGCCCCCCTAATCATGAGAGACGACTTCCAGTCCACATGGATTAAAACAGTAGCAGCAAAAATCACAACGCTAGGTTTCTCCCAAGGACAATTGCTAAGCATGAGATGGGACCAAGCCAAAGATCTCATTAAGCAATGGATCTTGGACATAGAGCGCCAATCCGACCTAGCCTGTTCCCCAGCCTTCATTGTTAGTGAAGCCACTAGATACCTCACTGCCCCCATGGCATACCTAACAGACCTGGAGATGCCCAAACACTGAAGGGCTTTTACCCTGGCAAGATGCCAAGCCCTCCCATCGGCTGTATTGGAGGGGAGGTATCAGAAGACCCCCTTCAAGCAGAGACTATGCCCCTGTGGGTCTGGTCATGTGGAAACAACTGAGCACGTGCTTCTTCAATGCATGTTCTACAGAGATCTTAGATCCAATCTCATTGGACCATGGCTTTTAAAGTACCCGGGCGCAGTGAAAGATGTTATTCCACCCTGCTGCTTTTGGACTCTAACACTGCAATGACTTACAGTGTTGCTAAGTTCTGTGCTGCTGCCCTCATTTTTTTTCAAATATATTTATTGGGTTTTCTTCCATAACAATAAAAGAGGTGGAACAAATTGAGGTATAGGACAGTAGGAAAGGAGAGAGAGAGAAGAGGAGAGAGAAAACTTGGGAAGAGAGGCAAAGGGGTGGGGGTGGGCTAGGGGGGGAGGTAGGGGGGGAAGAAAAGGGGAGGAAGAGGGGATTGGTCAGGGATGGGTTTGGGGGGGTCGGGGGAGGACACACCAGGGGGGGGAAATGGGGGGGTCGTCGGGCTTCCGATATCTTTGTATTGTCCATATTGGTTCAATTGGGAGGGAGGGGGGGCAGAGGGCCTGCGTCCATGCGTCTTTCCGCATTGAGGGGGGGGCATAAGGCAAAGAGGTTGGAGACCCTTTGTCTCCTGTCTGGACCTGGAGTAGCTTGCGTCTATGTCGGGAAGTCTAGCTCCGTCGCTCTGAGTCCCGGATCTGAAGGTAGGCCCTGAAGGGGGACCAATCTGTTCTGTGTAGTCCCGTCCCCTCCAGATCACTCATATAATAGGAAAGTCTGTCCATGTTCATTATGTCTTGGACTTTGTCCACCCATTCTCCAAGGCCAGGCGTGTCTTTAGACTTCCATTTTTTCGCGAACACCATCCGTGCTGCTGTGGAGAGGAACCAGAACAGCCGCTCCTCATTTTCGTCGACCAGATCTCCTTCGTCTACTATTCCTAGGAGACAGGCCTCTGGTGTCCTCTCCAGTGTACTCCGTAGAATCTTTTGAATCTGCATAAAGATTGTTTTCCAGAAGCTTGAGGCTTCCTGGCAGGTCCACCACATGTGGTAGAAGGTGCCTGTCTGTGCTCCGCATTTCCAGCATGTTGCCTGAGCAGACCTGTACATCAGACCCAATTTATGGGGGGTCATGTACCATCTGAAGAACATCTTGTACCAATTTTCTTTCAAATCGGTGGCATATGTAATTTTGATGTTCTTCTGCCAGATCTTTTCCCATTCTTGCATCTTGATGGTACGGCCGACATTTTGTGCCCACTTTATCATGCATATCTTTATCTGCTCCGTCTCCGTTGACCACTCCAGGAGCTGTCTGTAGGCCTTGGAGACGAGCTTTTTCTCTTTGATTAGAAGGGTGTTCCAGAAGCGTTCCCCCTCCTCGAAGCCTGCTTGCTCATCCCTCCGGAAGCTCGCTCTGACCTGTAGGATCTGGAGCCACGTGAGATTTGTACACTGCGACTGTAACTGCAGCCTTGGTTTGAGGCATCTCCTCATCCCCACCTTGACTGACATATCCTTGTACGTCGGCCAGGTGCTCCATCCCAGCAGAGTTCTTTGCTGCGCCTCTAGGGGCGATACCCACAAGGGAGTCCTTTGATAGAACCTTCCCTTATATGCCTCCCAGATTCTCATCAGGGCCGCTCTTATCGGATGTTTCTTAAAGTTTTCGTTTGATCTTGATTTGCCATACCACAGATGTCCATGCCACCCAGTGTGGAGGTCAAAGCCCTCCAGGGCCAGCAGCTCCGTGTTCCGCAGGCTTATCCATTCTCGTAGGTGGACCAGACCACAGGCCTCATAGTAGAGCCTTAGATCTGGCAGATCCAGCCCACCCCGTGACTTTCTGTCCGTGAGCACTTTGAATTTGATCCTCGCCCTTTTCCCATTCCATATGAACCGGAGGATATCCTTCTTCCATGTTTCGAAGATAGCCACGGATTTAATGATGGGCAGGGTTTGGAAGAGGTACAGCATTCTGGGCAGGACATTCATTTTTATCACCGCGAGTCTTCCCATGAGCGAGAGACCAGCGGTTTTCCAGCTATCCAGGTCTTTCTGGAGTTGCTTCCACACTGCCTCGTAGTTGTTCTTCTGCAGTTGGCTGTTCTGTGCCGTTATGAGGACCCCCAGGTATTTGATGGTTTGGGCAATTCGCACTCCTGAGATCCTCTCCAGCTGTCCCTGCCGATTTACGGATATATTCTTGGTCAAGATCTTTGTTTTGTCTTTATTGATTCTTAGTCCTGCTAACGAGCCGAACCGTTCTATTTCCTCTAGCCAGAGCTTTATCGTGGATATCGGCCTTTCTACAAAGCAAATTATATCATCTGCAAAAGCTTTGACTTTTATTGTGTGGTCTCCAATCAGAGGACCCTTCAGTCGTTCGCTTGATCTGATGAGCCTGAGCATCACTTCTATGGCCATGATGAATATCAACGGGGAGAGGGGGCACCCCTGTCTCGTTCCCTTTTGTATTGGGAATTTCCCTGATGGCCGCCCATTGACCCAGACTCTGGCAGACTGATCCCTGTAAATTGCTCCGATGGCATTTTGGAAGAACCGACCCATCTCCATTTTTGACATAAGCAAGCTGAAGAAGTCCCAGTTTAGATTGTCGAAAGCCTTCTCCGCGTCTAAGGCCAGAAAGGCGATTTCTTTGTGCGGGTGCAATTCGTAGTAGTGAATCAGATCCACGACTGTCCTGGTGTTATCCTTTGCTTGCCGCCCGGGGAGGAAGCCGTTCTGATCTGGCGCAATCCAAACTTTCAGCCAGAGTTTTAGTCGTTCGGCCAAGATGCCTGCCAGGATCTTGTAATCTATGTTCAACAAGGAGATGGGTCGGTAGTTGGCCACATTCGTGCCATCCGTCCCTTCTTTTTGGATTACCATGATGTTGGCTTCTCTCCAAGAGTCTGGAATTATCCCCTCTTGCAGCACCCTATTGTATATCTTTTTCAGGAAGGGGAGGATTTCCTCTTGGAGCGTTTTGTAAAACCTGGCCGTCAGTCCGTCTGGCCCCGGGGCCTTGGATGCGTCCAGCCTTTTGATTGCTTGTTCTATTTCAAGTTCCGTGATTTCTGCATTTAGTGTCTCTCTATAGGGCGATGGCACCCTGCCCAGTGATGCGTCTTCTAGGTACCGTTCTATGTTTCCCTTGTGTATTGGATCTTTGGAGTACAACTTTGAGTAGAAGGTCTGGAACTCACCCTGAATGTCCTCTTCCCTCAGGATCGTTGTGTCCCCGGCTCGGAGTCTGGTTATGAACCCCTGTTGTTTCTTTCTTTTGATTCTCCTGGCCAGCCACTTGCCCGGCTTATTAGCATTCTGAAAGTATCTTTGTTTCAGAAACTTGAGGTCTTTGGAGAGTTGTTCTACCTCCAGATGGCGCTTCTGTTTCTTCAGCAAGGACAGGTTGTCGACCGAGGCCCGGTTCTGTGGGTTTTCTTTTAAAGTCGCTTCTTCTAATGTTATCTGGGTTTGCAAGTCCTGCATTGCTTTTCGCTTTGCTTTGTTCCTGCCGGCGTTTTGCTGTATAAAGTGTCCCCGGAGCACTGCCTTGCAGGCATCCCATATCACCTCCGGTCGTGTTTCCGGCACGTCGTTCATCTTGAAGTAGTCCACCGTCAATGCTCGGTATCTTTGTATGTCGTCCTCCTTCTTCAGCAAGTTGTCATTGAGCCTCCAGCGTCTCGATGGAGGCCTATGGTTTAGCTCGAATGTGATTGGGCAGTGGTCCGACTGGTCTCTCGGGAGGATCTTTATGTGGGACACCCGCGGCACCAGCGATCTGGACATCCAAACCATGTCTATCCGTGACCAGCTTTGGTGCCGGTGCGAATAGAACGTGTAGTCCCTTTCCTTTTGGTTATGAAGGCGCCAGGCATCCTCCAGAGCAAGATCCTCAAGCAGATGAGTGAGGGTCTTCGGTAAGACCCCCAGGGGGTCGTGTCCTGTCTTCTTGGGTTGCGCAGTGCTCTGCGTTCTGTCCAGTCTGGAGTTCATTACTCCGTTATAGTCCCCCATTATGATCAGGTCGTCATACACCTGTTCATCTATGAGTTTCGCAAGTAGGTTGGTGAACTCTGTTTTCGAACCGTTAGGCGCGTAGATGTTACACACCAAGAGGCGTGCCAGTCCCACCTCTAGCATCACCCCTACTATTCGTCCCTCTGTGTCCGCAAACGCCAATTTGGCTGGTACTTTGTCGCTGATGTAAGTAGCTACTCCTCTCTTTTTTTCTCTTGCAAGGGAGCAAAATACATTCCCTACACTTTTAGCTATCAAGTGCTGTTCGTGGGCTTTTTTGATGTGGACTTCTTGTAAGGCCACAATGTCCCACTTGCTCTTTCTCAGCGAGTTGAATGTTCTCCTTCTTTTCATTGGCGAGTTCAGGCCATTGATGTTGTTTGAAAAGCACTGTAGGTGTATTAGTGGCTCATACATGTTGCGTTTCCATTGTGTGACCCATGTCGCCATCTTCGTCGTCCGATTTCCGTGTCATCGTGGTCTTCTCTGCCCCCCGGTGTCTTCCGGTGGGTCGGGTTGCTCCCTCCGTCGGGGAGTCAAATCGTCGCCTCTTGTTTGCCTCGTTCTGTTCAGGCTGAGTCCCCGTTCTCCCCGCTGAGTCTTTCACGAGGTTAAGATGAAACTCCTGTGCCTTGGCCACCGTGGTCAACCAGTATCGTTTTTCCTTGAATGTCACCATGATGCCTTCCGATTTTTCCCAGCGAAACCTGATCTTCCTCTTCTTCAGCTCTTCCGTAAGGAAGAGGTAGTTCTTTCGTTTACTGATCGAGGTTGCTGTGAATTCCCTCAGTACGATGACTTTCTGGCCTTTGTATGTTGGTGGCGCCTCCCTTTGCTTTAACAATATTTCATCTCTGATTTTTCGTCTGTGAAATTGCACCACCACATCCCTTGGCACATTATTTCTTCTCGCGTATGAGGAGGGAACTCTATACGCTTTTTCTATGTCCCGGTTTACCTCTTCTTCCGCCTTGCCGGTGATGGTGGACGAGAGCGTACTGATGATTTTCTGTACATCTTCCTGCGGGTCCTCTCTTAGGTTCCTAAAGCGCAGCTTCGTCTCCAGGGTGGTCTGTTCCATCCTCTCCTGGAGTTGCTCTAGCTTAGCGTTTCTTGCCTCCAAGGATTCCACTCTTCTTTGCAGCTTCCCTTGTGAGGACTTCACCTTGTCTCCTTCTTGTTTTATGGAGAGGATCTCATCCCGCATCGTCGAGAGTTCCTTTTTCAGATCTGACCTGAGTTCCTGTAGTTGAGCATCGTGCCGTGCCGCCGCTTCATCCACTTTTCGTTGTGTCGCGTCTTGCTTCTCAGAGAGCCGCTGAAGTTCTTTTAGTATGTCCTTCATTGTAGTATCTTCGTTATTGGCTACCCTCTTCTGAACCCCCTTCGCATCCTTAAAGATCTTCGGGGTCGTCATTTTTCCCTTGATGATTCCCCCGTCTCAGACGCCTGATCGAGTAGTCTCGGCTCCCGCCTTGGTCGTCGGTTGCACCTTGCCGGCCGTGCGCGTGTGCGTTGTTGCCTGCCGCTCTGTCAGTTAGGGCGACCTGCTAGGGGGGGGGGGAGCTGCTTCCTTCTTCTGAGATTTTTAATTAGCTGTTCAGACGCACCCCCTTTTCCCTGGGTGCAAGGTTGCAGCGGCTCCTGAGGTCGTTCTGTGCGCTTTGGCCTCTTATTTTTTTATTTTTCCCCTTGCTTTTTGCTTTTATTTTTTATTTTTAATATTTGATCCTCTCTCTTCCCAACGAGGCAGATTGAGAAGGGGCTGGATGGGGGGAGAGCGGTTTGGTTCCTCCCTTTTGCTCTGTCTTTGGTTTCTTTCTCCCCCTCCCGCCCCCCCAGAGTACCTGTGGTGCCGTGGGGAGAGCCTGGTTCCGTTGTTGTGCCCCCTGGGATCTGCGGGTCCCTGGAGGAAGGGTCCTCCTTGCCTTCCGGAGGGGGGGGGAGGCGCAGGAGAGGAAGGTGTTGGGCTTCTCTCGCCCTCACGCCTCCTCCCCGTCGTCCCTCGGCCTTATCTCCCTTTGTCTTCTCGCTCCGGTCTTCCTCCCAGGTTCCTCTCGCCCGCGCCGCTCTTCCCCGCTCTCGCTCTGCCCTCGCCGTCTGAAATCTCCCCTGTTTGGTCCGGGGGGGGGGAGTCCCACTCTCTTTTCCGGTCCTCCTGTTCGTCCCTCTTTTCCTTCCCCGCCTCACTTCCGGTATGCGCGCGGGTCCGGCGGAGAACTGATTCCCCTTCCGGTTGTCCTTCGCGCCCTTTTTCTTTCCGGAGGCGGGGACGAAGCTCCCTCCAAGATGGCCGCCTTATCTCTCCGGTTGTCCTTTTGTGTCACGGCGCCATCTTGGATCACCGATCTCTCACCCCTTCCTCTCTGGTTTCGCCTGGACACTCTGGGGGCCCCTCCGGTGAGCTGGTTTTTTCTTTTTTTCCCCTTGCTTCTCTTGGCCCTCCTGTTCCTCAGAGCTCCAGCCTCCTCTTCCCCCACCTGTCTTCCCGGGGCCTTGGGATTCGTCCGTTCTTGGTCCCTTGACTCCCGGCTTGTTAGCCCTGCGTTCCCCCTTACTTTTGTCGTTTTTTCCTTCGCGGGGTCGGGTCCCCCTCCTCTCCTCTATTTTGGGCTGGGCTGGCTGTATCTGCGGGCTTTTGCCCGCTGCCCGCTCCGCTGCCTGCTTGCCGGTCTGGGCTCTCCACCGGACCCTCGCAGCCCCCTCTCTTGAGGAGAGGGGCACTTCTGGGGTCAGCGATGTGGCCCCCCGGCGTTGCAACCTCTCTACTGCCTGGCACAGCTGGAGGTGAGGGCGCTGGACACCCTCAGGCCTTCGGAAGCGGTTGGCGCCTTGAGGAGCCCTCAAGACGTTCGACCAGCCGCCATCTTTGCCCGACCGGAAGCCTACTTGAGATTCTTTCAAATGTAAAGAAGCTTGTTTTCTTTTAAATCTTTTGGCTGCATATTTCCTCTGGATAATCTAATTCCTTTATCTCATGTTGTGTTTAGAGTGCTTGCTGATACTTCCGAACTTACTTCTCTTTATGAATCTCATGCACATTTTAATTATAATAGAGGAGACAATTTAGTTTGAACAAGCAAGAAAGTTCAGTTGCACATGATAAAGAGTAAACAAGTAGAGCTGAGAAATTGATTAGTTGAGTTAAACAGAGAAGCAGGTGCTTCTGACTTGACTAAATTTTTTGTAATGTAGTTGGGAGAAAAGATATACTTAGCTCAGAAGGCATTTAGAGTTTCATTGTAAACATAGTGATAATGCATATAAGATGGGGGTTGGCACAATAGCATCCCTCAGGCCCTACATGGAGATGAGAGCTCCTCTGAAGAAGCATGGGAAGTGGAGAGCACAGGCTCTGACCAAAGTCAGAATTGGTTTAGTGTATTGTCGAAGGCTTTCATGGCTGGAAACACTGCGTTGTTGTAGGTTTTTTTAGGTTATATGGCCATGTTCTAGAGGCATTCTCTCCCGACGTTTCACCTACATCTATGGCAAGCATCCTCAGAGGTTGTGAGGTTTATTGGAACTAGGAAAATTGGGTTTATCTATCTGTGGAATGTCCAGGGTGGGAGAAAGAGCTCTTGCCTGTTGGAGCCAGGTGTGAATGTTTCAACTGGCCACCTTGATTAGCATTTGATGGCCTGGCATTTTTTTTGTTGTGGCTTGTTAGTACCTGTGGGAATCTTTTGTTGAGAGGTGATTGTTTCCTCTCTGGAGTTTCCCTGTGTTGGGGTGTTGTTTCGCTGTTATAATTTTAAAGTGATTCCAGCCATGAAAGCCTTTGACAATACATAGAATGAATACAGTTTGACACTACTTTAACTGTCACCGTTTAATGTAATGGAAGCATAGTAGTTGTAGTTCTTTAGCACTGAATCATGGAATCTGGTGTCAAACTGCATTACTTCTACAGTGCAAATTTATGCATGCAGTGGTAATGCATAATACTTTTAAAGTCCAAATGCAATTGTCTTAGGCGCCTTTCACGCAGCTGAATAAAATCCCACATTTTCTGCTTTGAACTGGAATATATAGCAGTATGGACTCAGATAACCCAATTCAAAGCAGATATTGTGGGATTTTCTGCCTTGATACTTATATGGCTGTGTGGAAGGGCACTTAGTGAGTGGGACTTATTACAAGGAGTATCAGTAGGAGATGGGGATGAAGGGTATACACCCATTGCTATTAAAATGTTATATTTATCTTTGTGACAGTCTCCTGTAATACCATTGACCATATTTTTATATTGGCAAAATTAATAAAACCATTCAGTTTTCTGGAAACATTTTGAAATGTAATTAGTATTCCATAATAGGAAGGGTAAAAGCTGTCTAAACATTATAAAAACTGCCAGAATTTTAAAGAGTAATTTTGATTGCCTCCTCATTGATTAATTTGCAGGCATTCATATACCCAGCAGAGTCAGTTATAAATAAACATTAGCTAGGAAACTGTGTGGAATATTTATTGACCTTGCTGTACCGAATGCATTTGGAACTGCTCTTGTGAGGCCAATATAGGAGCATAGGAAGAATAGGACCTTGATAATATTAATACTTTGTGCAGTAGGAAAACATTACATAAAATATAGACTGTCAAGATCCTTGTTCTAGAACAATCTTGTTGACTTTTTTTCATAAGTATGAGCTGTTACCTACAAGTATGAGATAGATTTGAAAAGCAAAAATGCATTTTGTTTAAATAACAGCATTCAATTTGAGAACCTTAACCAAACCATTGAGCTGAAATCTCATTAGAAGCCATCAGACCTCTTCTTCATGCAGTGTTTGTACTTCTGATCAACCACTTCTGGAAACAAACATTCAGCAAGGTGGAACCGGTAATCATACTTGACCAGTTGTAATAGTGGGGCAGCACTATAGTCAGGTCTTTAAGACTATGCATTACTCAATGGAATGGCTGAATATCTTCCCTTCAAAGATGGCATTCTATTCTGCCTGCTGTGGTGAAATCTTTAGGTGGGCTACCTATATTCTTGTAGAATATAGACTGAATCAAAAGCAATGCTGAGTGGAAAGCAATTTGTGGCCCTGCAGACATTATTGGTTGCTGCATCCCAACTATTGGCTATGTTGGCTAGAGTTTCTGGGGCGATACAGGTTGCCCACTTCAAAGCAAAAAGAAATATATTTGAATCATAACACTCAGGCATACAGTATATCTTCTGATTCTAATTCCAGTCGCACAAGATAGTATCTGTGCACATTTTCTCAGTTGTCCTCTCCACATATTACACATTCCTTTGCCCTATTTTTTTGTGTCAGGTGTGACTTAAGAAATTGCAAGTCATTTTTGGTGTGAGAGAATTGGCTGTCAGCAACGACATCAACCAGGGGATGCCCGGATGTTTTACCATCCTGTGGGAGACTTCTTTCATGTCCCCGCATGGGAAGCTGGAGCTGACAGACAGGAGCTCACCATGCTTCCCAGATTTGAACTTCTGACTTTTCGGTCAGCATTCCTGCTGGCACAACGGTTTAACCCATTGCGCATTCTGGGGTTGAACAAATTCATGTTCACGTTTATGTTGAATCATAAATTGGATTGGATGATCACACAGAGATTGATTGGTAACATATAATAAAAGTTGCCATAGTTAACCCACAACATAGTGGTGTCTGGTGATTTTCCAATTGTGGGAAGTTTTTTAAAAAAATATTACAGGTTCAGTATACTTTATCCATAATGCTTGGGACCAGAAGTGTTCCCTATTTTGGATCTCACCCCCCCCCTTTTTTTTAAAGAATACTTGCATATACTGTACATAATGAGATACCTTGGAACTGGAGCCAAGTCTAAACATGAAATGCATTTATGTTTCATATACATCTTATACACATAACTTTAAGGTAATTTTGCACACAATTTTAAACTCATTCTTGTGAACAAAACCAAATTAGTGTACATTGAACTATCGGAAAGCAAATCTGTCATTATCTCAGTCATTCGTGTAGATAATTTTGGATTTTGGAATATTTCAGAATTCTGGATAATAGATACTCAGTCAGGATATAACTGAAGTGGTTACTAGTCATATTATATGAAAATTTTACCTGAAGAGAGGAAAACAGATATAGCACTTGGTGCACTGGTTTCTATCCCTCTCGAAGTCAATCCCAGTTGTGCAGATGCAGAAGTAAGACACCATGAATTTATAGGGACACACTGCCTGTTTAAGATGAGAGAGTGCTTCAGTCTCAGGGTGTCTGGGACTTTTGGAGTCCCCTTTTCTTGGAGTAATAGCACTCCGTGCAGTCATGCTGGCCACATGAGGGGGAGGTGTCTATGGACAATGCCGACTCTTCGACTTAGAACTGGAGATGAGCACCACCCCACAGAGTAGGACACAACTAGACTTAATGTCAAAGAAAAACCTTTACCTTTACCCTTTCTTGGAGTGCACCACTTGGTGTGTTGTGTTCTCCTCAGTGTGGGACACATGGGTGATTGCTTCAGTTGCCCTCCCTGAAAGATCTGACTGCGATCCAATCAGAAATTGTACATTTAGATCCAAGACTACTAGAATCACATAGATATAACCCAGAGTACAAATTACAAGCTAAACAGATCTTTCTCTTAAAAGACAAGGAATATGTAGGAAATTGTAACATCAAGTCTTTTTTAAAGTGCCATAATACAGATTTTACATTGCATGTCTGATTTTTTTGGTCATTGTTACTGATTTTTTTTTTGGAAAGCAAATTGTGGCAATGCATTTGAATTCCAGCTGCTGGCGATACACATTAGTCTTCAAGATACATCTAAGTGTTTCACTGAAGACTGGCATCTTTTCATTAGGAACAGCATGCTTCAAAGCTTTCTGAACAGTGCTTTGAATTGTGCCACTATGCAGGGAATGGAAATGTTGTGCGCATATGGCACATTAACATTTGTATGAGAAGAGTTTCACTGTTGCATTCTTCTGTAGTGGCTGTAGCAAGCTGTCATATATAATGATTTCAAAACTTATTGAAAAGACCATCAACAAACTCCATCTTGTATTGTTCTAAGGCATTTCAGGCACAGAGTGGCTCTAATAGCCCTTGAGAATCAGTCACTTAAGCAGATTTTGCAGGGACCCCAAGCAGATGGCATGGAGCCACACAATGGGAGTACAGTATTTAGAGATTGGGGGGGGGGAGGGTTTCAATATTCAAGTCTTTATGAAGCCATGAAACATATTGGATGACCTTGGGCTAGCCTGGCCTAATTGTGATGAAATGGTATGTGCGGAGTGTGGAGGGGAGAGACCAAGAAGAAAAGTGGGACCGAAACGGAACAAATCAATACTTTCAATACTACCAAATCCCCTGAAGATACTAGTTACAGATGCAGGCAAAACGTCAGGAGAAAATGCTGCAACCCTTGTACCGGCAATTCTCTCACACCAGAAGTGACTTGCAGTTTCTCAAGTCACTCATGACATGAAAAAAACCCCAAACTATTCTATTGTGTAAAATGTATCTTTTGTCTTTGTTTTAAAAAGGTCTTAATTGTTTCATGCTTATATTTTAATGTTTTAATTGGGTTGTGTATTTAATGGCTACACACACGCACATTGCAAGTTGCTTTAAGTCTCATATTGAAAATGAAGGTGAGGTATCGGCCTTCATTTTTCCAGCACAACTGAACCACAGCCTTATTCAATGGCATCTTGAAAGTTTTCTTTGCAATTGCATGGAAGAACCAACCTGTTGTCTACTGTGATATCTTTGAATCATGTGCTGTTTCTGAGTTTGCTGTTCCCAAATTAGGTAGACCAAGTTCAGATCTTAAAGAGAGAGGTAATTATGATCAGAAAGGTCTTCAACTCATAATTCATGATAACCTTAATGGTTTCCTTACATAAGAGATCATCTTCAGAACAAAGACATTTTTGTTGTAAATCAAAACTGAATGTGGTCCAGTTAACCTTCTCTTAGGAGGCCCCAGTGGTGCAATGGGTTAAACCCTTGTGCTGGCAGGACTGCTGACTGAAAAGTTGCAGTTCGAATCTGGGGAGCAGGTTGAGCTTCCTTTTGGCCACTCCAGCTTTTCATGCGGGAATATGAGATAAGCTTCCTACAGGGTGGTAAAACATCCGTGCGCCCCCTGGGCAATGTCATTGCAGACCACCAATTCTCTTACACCAGAAGCAACTTGCAGTTTCCGAAGTCACTCCTGACATGAAAGAAAACTTCTCTTTCCACAGAGTCTGGATTCACAGATCCAACCATCCACAGCTTGAAAATTTCCCCTCCCCATAAAAATCTAAATAGCAAATCTTACTTCTGCCATTTTATATAAAAGACATTTCACTATACCATAACAAGACTTGAGCATCCATAAATGTTGGTATTTAAGGGGAGGAGTTCCTGAAAACAAACGCCAACAGATATTAAGGGCTTACTGTAGATGAGTCCTACCTGGAATTTAAGGGGTGAACTGCAGATGCCTTCCAAGATGGACCTTTGCAGGATTAGCTGTATTGAAGGTAAGAGTTCCCTTGCAGTGGGCATCTGCATTCTTTTCTTTTCACTGTGTCCCTGACTATGGGTTATTTTACTAGTACTTTAATCTATTTGGGAGTGTCTCACTCCAAAATTTATAGGATGGGCATCAGAACAGTTTGTGATAACCTAAATGATCTATAAATAGATTTTTCAACAACTCTGTACTGAATTTTGCTCAATACCTAGTAGTTCAAAAGCATGCAATGCAAGTAGATCAATAGGTACCGCCTCGACGGGAAGGTAAAAGGGCGCCTGATGCAGATATGCAGACATGTTGGCAATGCAATTGGAGATGTCTATGGACAACAGGTTTTTTGGCATGGAGAAATGGAACAAGAGCACCTCCGCATGACCAGAGTTGAGCATCACCTCCAGACAGCGGAGATGGAAAGGGGGGAAGGCCTTTACCTTTGTCTGTGTAGTATATTGTTGTTTACTGTGTGCAAAATGCATTGAATGTTTTCCTCATATGTGTATTGTAATTCGCTCTGAGTCCCTCCAGGGAGATAAAGCAGAATATAAATAAAGTTTGTTGTTGTTGTTGTTATTTTACTGGCACATAACCACAGTATGTCACAGCAAATGAGATATTTATGCTGGGTTTTGTATCACAAAATCACAAGTTGAACACTTCCCAAGCGTCTAGGACTGTGTGATGTATTTTCGAATGATGTGCACAGATCCAAGAAAGGTGGCCTTTTGCAGTTGACAAATCATGATTTTGTTAATGTTTATTGTTTCCAATGCTGGCTGAGCTCTTTTGGCACAACACCCAGTGTGCCAATTACTACTGGGACCACCTGTACTGGTTTATGCCAGAGCCTTTGCAGTTCGATTTTGAGGCCCTGATAACGTCTGAGTTTTTCCTGTTGTTTTTCCTCAATGCGAGTGTCACCTGGTATGGCGACATCAATAAGCCAAACAATTTCTCCTCCTCCTCCGCCTCTTTTGATCTGCAGTGTGAAACCAGTATTTTCCAGGAGGCTAAAAATTCCTTCCAACCTCTACAAATGTGGAAGGACTACTATGGTATATTTGCTATATGGCAAAAGACATATACCACATGATTTCCTCCATCTACTTTTCCTGCATTTAGCATGTTTTATTTTGCAGTTGGTTGTCTGAAAGCAAACATAGGCTTAATTTGTGAATCTAATTGCGCAGACACAGTGATGATATCCCACTGTGAGAGAGGAAATGGGTTAATAACAGAGAATAATCATTCTCCTTGACATTCTGTTTCATCTTAGCTGACAGCTGTCCACTGTTATTCCAAAAAGAAAGGTGTGGGTTTTTTTTACAGTCAATCATAATCACCTCAGTCTAGGAACTTCTATGCAATCTTATCTTCCCAGAATCTTCCCAGTTATTGGATAATGGCAGCACACAGTATAAACGTGTAGTTTTACATAGCATTTCTCCATACACTCTTATGTTGCAATGCCAATACGAAATGACTGAAAGAAGGTGCCTTTTGATGCTGCCAGATATGTTTATGAAAGGGCATTCCTCCACTGTTCAGACCTTGGATTTTTGCTCTTCTGTCTCTTTGAGCCACTAACAATATTCTTAGCCAGACACATTGCAACATTTGCCAATTTATAGCCATATGTGAATTGGGATAATGAGCAGAGCTACCTTTCCATCTCATTAAAAAAAGAGCACAGAGTTACCAAACATGAGTTTCAGTGACGCATCTCATTTTGATAGGATTGTAGAAGGAAATGCTTTTTAAAAAAAAAAAGTTTAAAAAAGAAATTGCCAGGAGACCGGAGGAACCGCTGCTCAAGGAAGGTCTGGCAGACAGACCGTAACTCTCCGCCACAGACCACACACACACACGCACCTCTAACCACACACTCTTCACCTCGGAGGTTGAGAAAAGAGGAGGAAAAAAGGAAGAGACCAGGAGCAATCAGGAGCGAACGAGAGGAGTGAGAGGGAACTGGAAAAGAGGCAGTCCGGTAAGGGGCGAGGCGGAGGAGGGGGAGGACAAGGAGTGAAACAGAGTGGAGAGGAAGGAGAAGAAGGGAGGAAGGAGGGAGATTCCCAAAGAAGCCGAAAAAAAACCCCCCAAAAACCTTAAATCCTACGGCAGAGTGAAGATGGCGCCGCGTGATGAGAAACCCAGATAAGGAGAGCCGAGCAGTCTAAACAATCTTCAGGGAAGCTTGGAAGACTGGGAGGGGCGAAGGGTGGAGGAGGAGGAGAGGAGTGAGTGAAGCGGAGAGCCAACTGGTGCTTCGGGAAACAAGGCCTCCCCCCCCAAAAAAACAAAGACTAGAGGAGAAAAGATACAGAGAAGGAAACCTCCCCACAGGAAGAGAAACAAGGACGGACCAGAGAGCCCGTAGAGCCCTGTAGAGCTACGAAGGTATAGAAACCCCAGAAACCTCCCCAGCGACCCAGAAAGAAAATAACGAACCCCGAGAAAAGGGGGAAATATAAAAAATAAAAAGGGGGGGAAACAAACGCCCACCCTACAGTGGGAGGAGAAAGAGAGGCAGACGACAAAGAGACGAAGAGACCGAGAGGGTGGAGAGTGGGGAGCTGATGCAAGGAGAGGAAAACTGAAAGACAAAAGAGGGATTTGAAAGACCCGCGGTGGACGGAACTAACACCCTGCCTGAACTTCAAAGAAAAGAAGAGTCGAGACCTCTGAGGAGGAAGAAGAAAGGTCTAATCTGAGGAGAGGGGAAACAAAGTGGAAGTAAATCAACTGTATGGCCAAGATGACAACAAGAAGAGGAGGAGGAGCCGACAAAAGATCTGAAATCCCTAGGAGGCTATCAGGAGTTGGGAGTGATGGCTTTAAAGAAATTCTAGCAGAGCTACACGATATGAGAAGGCTACTCCAGAACGGGGAGGAAGACAGAAAGAGGCTGAAAGAGGACCTAAAAGCGGAATTTAAAGAAATAAAAGGAGGAATGAAGGACATGAGGAAGGGGATACAATCAATGTCGGACCAAATGCAGGGAATGCAAGAGACCATATTAAACCTCAAAGAAGAGAATAGAGAATTAAAAAATCAAACAAACGGAGCATCTTGAAAGGATCAAGGAGTTGGAAATGAAGGCACAAGATACACAATACAGACAGACCCTGACAGAAATACATCAAAAGGAATACCAACTTAGATATAGAGGGATTGAAGAAGGAGAACTGGAGACTTTAAGGAAATAGTACTAACCACCACGGCGAAAATCTTAGATGAAGCAGAAGCTGCACTGGAGGCGAGGATTGATAGAACGTATAGATTGACATCAGGTTACTCCAGAAGAAACAATACACCACGGGACATAATTGTGAATTTCACACACAAATCAACAAGAGATGAAGTGATGAGATGGTGTACAAAGAGACCAGTATCCTATAAAGGGAAAAAAATAACGATCCTAAAAGAAATCCCGGCAAGTGTACTGGCCAAAAGAAGCAACTACTTCTTCTTGACGGACGTGCTAAAAAATAACGACATCCGTTTTAGATGGGAGAAAGTGGAAGGGGTGATGGTGACCTATAAAAATAGAAAGCACTGGTTGACCACAGAACTGAAAGCCGAGGAGTTTCTAAGAAGATACGGAAGTGAATTAAAAAGAAAACCAGAGGGGAGAGATCACCCAGAGACAGACCTAACACAAAGAAGAACAACCAAAATCCCAGAAACAGAGAAGAAGGGAGAGACCAGGAATTGGATCCTGAGGGACAGGACGAAGGACTAATCAGTGACTCAGAACCCACAGAAGAAGACCAGCAGGAAGAAGAAGAAGACCGAGAAGGAATCGAGGGATTAGGGGTATAAATGTCTCTAAAATGTATTAGCTGGAATGTTAACGGGATGAATAATGGGGGAGAAGGAGTCGGATTTTTAACAACCTAAAAAGAAAAACCAAGTATAATAGGTCTGCAGGAAACACATATTAAGGAATCAGAGGCCCATTACCTGAAAAAGGACAAATTAGGGATAGAATTTGTGTGTCAGCAACTAGGAAGAAGAAAGGAGTAGTGTTGTATATCGCCCCAGAACTGGAACCCTCCCTGATGTTTAAAGATAAAGAGGGTAGATACATAGGAGTAACAATCAAAAGGGAAGGAGAAACAATACTAGTGTGCAACATATATGCACCAAATGATTCCAAAACTAACTTCTTCAAAGAAATAGAGGGAAAAATAGCCGGGGAACATATAGTAGCTGTATAATAATGGGGGGACTTTAATGGAGTCATCAACCCCATAGTAGACAAAAATCCGAGCAAAAGAGGAGCCGGAGGAAGATTACCTAAAAGCTTCTTTGAACTAATGAACACGCTCAAATTGAAAGATGCTTGGAGGAACATCATCCTAGAGAGAGATTACTCCTTTTACTCAGGAAGACATAACACCTGGTCAAGAATAGATTATGTTCACCTATCTGAGAATTTGACAGTTCAAATAAAAAATATTAAAATCTTACCAAGAACAATAACGGACCACTCCCAATTGGAAATGGAGCTATTCCCAGGAGTAAGAGACTTTTCCTGGAGATTCCCGGCAGACCTAATGAAGGATAGGAAAATTAAGGAAGAAGCACACTGTTGAAAGTTTTATGTTCCAAAATTATATTTGTACCTTTAAGTGTTATTCTATCATGTTAATTTAAGTGTTACAAGGTACAGTTGAGTTAATTGGCAATTAGACTACTGGGAAAGGTGGGGTCTGATTGTTATGTGTTTAAATGCTCTTTGTATTTTGTATTCATCCCTTCTGAGGCTTTGTATCACCTTTGAGGATTCCTGTGTGGAATATTTCTAAGTTGCCTTTGTGGCTGCCTTTTATGGCTCTCCTGTGTGGAGTTATTTTGCTTTATTGTATTTTTCTCCTGAATGGACATTTTATTTGCTTACATTAAAGTAAGTATGACTTTTATGTCTATGGAGTTTTTTCTCAATTGACCACATTGCTTCGGGGCTAAGCTAACGCTGCTACATCTTTGTTTTATACTCTGCAAGTTTAGGTTTGTGCTTTATATTTTGGACAATCTAACACATAATCCCTGACAGGTTATGGGCCTAGGGATTGCATAGCCCATGTGTCTGGAGTGATTTTTGTTTTTGAAGCATGTGGTCTGGAAGTTTTGAGAAAAGTTTTTTTTTTGAAAGCATGTTTGGCTTTCTGTTCCTGCAAGTTCGTGGGAGTTGCTGCTAAACGCTGAGCTTCAAGTTATCTGCCTCCGGAGATAAAGAGAAGAGACGGAAGAAGATTGCCTGCCTGTGATGGAGGAGTTTTTTGTTTAACTTTCCCTTCTACGTGCTTATACAACTAGGGCCAATTTTTAATTGCTTTCCTGTTTTGTTTTGCACAAAAGGGTTTGTTTTAAAAAGAACTTTCTTGGACTGTCGCAGCAGCAGAGCTGATAACAACTGTTTGTTTTTCTTCGTCATACGGAGTGATTTGCGAGCGGCTGGTAAGCTGCTGGAAGCTGTGTTTGGTTTTCGTTTTTCCTGCAAAGTTTGAAAGACATTGGACTGCTAGAAGCCAATTTTACACGAAGGTAAATTGGCTGGGCTTAAACCCAGGTATACTGGGGGTCCTTTTCTGTTGTTGCAGTGAATTTGTTTTTGGACATTTGGGAATTTAAAGTGAAAGAACACAATGGCTTTGCCGCCTGTTCATATTGGTTCACTCCCATTTGAAAAACTTACTGACAAGAACTGGCTGAGTTGGAGTATAAAATTCAAAGCATTTTTGGTTTCACAAGATTTATGGGAAATAGTTGCATCGTTGCCAGATCAACCTGATGCTACTGAAAAGAAGAAAGATGAAAGGGCTCTAGCGCTTCTTCAGTTGTCTGTGACAGACCCTTTATTGGTTCATCTTTATGAAATTCCTCATGCTCAAACAGCATGGAATTTGTTCAAAGATATGTTTCAGAGACAGAGCAGCGGGTCGAAGATAATTCTTATGCGGCAGCTGTTTAACCTCAAACATGAGGAAGGTACGCCAGTACAAGCACATGTTACAAAGGTTGTGGCTCTTTTTCTGAGTTAAGAGCAAGAAATGTTAATTTTCCTCCTGAACAGCAAGCTTTAATTCTGATGGGATCCTTATCTAAACCTTTTTATGCGTTTATGGATTCTCTTCATGGAATTCCGGACAGGGATCTTACAATAACTTTTGTTTCTGGAAAGATTATGGAATTTGAAGCACAACAGAAATTGAGAGGTTCTGCTCCTGCACAGAAGTATTCAGGAACTGCTTCTAATGACACTGCCTGTGTTGTTAAGCCAAAGTCACAAGTTGTCTGCTTTAAATGTAGAAGGAAAGGTCATATGGCTAAAAGTTGTTGGCAGAATCCAGGACAGTGGAGAAACAAGCAAGTGGAGAAACCTAGTTCTTCAAAGGACTATCAGCATGTTTTCCTGGCAACATCAAAGATGGATAAAATGAACACTTTCATAATTGATTCTGGGTGTTCTCAGCATTTGGTAAAGAATGTAGAACTTTTGACAAATGTGAGAGACTCTGATATAGATTTCATTTCTTTGGCTGATGACAGAAAAGTTCAAGTGATTTCATGTGGTGATATGTATATTGATAGTTTGAATTATACTTTAAAGGATGTGTATTTTGTTAAAGAAATTGTGTATAACATTCTGAGTGCAAGCAAACTTTTGGATGAAGGTTTTGATGTGTCTTTAAAGAAGGAGAGATCTGTGTTAATTGATCCTCAAGGTAATGAAGTGCAACTTATACAGGAAAAGGGATTTTTCATTTTAAGGTCATCTGAAAATGTTAATTTGTCTGCATGTATTGATCAGATACCTGATAATCCCAGGCCATTACACAACAAATGTATTCATGATTTTCATAGGAAAATGGGTCATTTGTCATGGCAGCACTTGAGAAAGACAGCTGAGTTGTGTGCAATTCCTATTCAAAATTGTAAGAATTTTTTGGACTGTGAAATTTGTGCATCAGAAAACCTTAAGAAAGCTCCTATTGCAAAACATAGTTCTAGAGTTGCAAAAGGATTTTGGAGCTTGTTCATTTGGACATATCAGGTCCTCATCCTACTTCTGTAGGTGGTTCAAAATATTTTTTGATTTTGGTCGATGACTTTTCGAGATTGAAGTTCACCTTCTTTCTGAGAACTAAAGGTGAAGCTTTTCAGAAGATTTCTGCTTGGTTAAAGCTAATGCAGACACAGTTCCCTGAGTACCCAGTACAAGCTTTTCAAAGTGATCGTGGTGCTGAGTTTATGTCCAAACAAATGAAAAATTTGTTGGAAAAGTGTGGGATAGTTCACAGATTGACTAACCCTTACTCGGCAGCGAAAATGGGATCGCCGAGCGTTGGATCGGAGTAGTAAAAGTTGTGGCAAGAAAAATGTTAAGAGATGCTAGTTTGTCTGATGGGTTGTGGGCTGAAGCTGTGGCAAACGCCACTTATGTGCTAAATCGTTCTTTTTGTAGAAGTGTCAATAGTATTCCTTATGTATTGTTTTTTGGAAAGAGTCCTGATTTAAATTCGATTCGTGTGTTTGGAAGTGACGCATTTGTCCTAATTCCTTCACAACAAAGACACAAAAAGGATACTATTTGGAAGAAATTGAAATGTCTTGGCCCTGCTCCTGAGTCAAAGGGTTGGCGATTCTGGTGTGGTGACAATCACTCGATTGTTTCTAGAAATGTGAAGTTCCAACAACATAGTGGTTGGGAGAGGATTCACTCAAATCAGGAAGTGTTTGTGCCATTTGAAATTCCTCCAATATGCATACCACAAGCCACACAGCCAGCTACACACCAAGATTCACAATCTAGGACACAGACAAGTACACAGGTACAATCAGTTCCACAGCAGACTGAACAGCCGAATGTGCAACCAAGTACATCTGGGGATACACAGCAAGGAACACAAGTTAGTAGTCCTGTGAATGAGAATAAAAGTTCTCAAAGAGGAAGGTGGAAGCTGAATCCTCTAGTAGTTCAGAAACAGATGAGACTGGTGGAGGAGCAAGGACCATTCCTAGACTGATTTCTAGAAAGTCAAAAGGTATTCCCCCAAAGAGGTACCACTGCGATTTTGTGAAGGTTCAAGAAAATGACTGGTCTGAACCTCAAAGTTACAAAGAGGTGTTAAAAAGGGAGGAGAATGAGAAAAATTTTTGGTTGAAAGCAATGAAAAGTGAATTAGATTCCTTGAGAAGTTTGCATGTCATGGAGAAGTCAGAAACACCTGACAATGTAAAAGTCCTGAGTTGTCGTTGGGTTTACAGACGTAAACTAACGAAAGATGGTGATTTCTTGTATAAGGCCAGGTTAGTTGCAAGAGGTTTTGAACAAACTTTTGGAGAAAATTTTAATGAAATTTTAGTCCCACAGTATCTGGGGAAGCACTAAAAATAACCCTTGCAATTGCCAGCAATAGGAATTTAAAAGTTAAACACTTTGATGTGAACACTGCATATCTCCATGCAGACTTGGATGAGAAAGTTTATATGTCTGCTATCCCAGGTTTTGAAGCCCGACCTTCCTGTGGGGTCTTATCTTCTTAAAAGAGTCTTTATGGTCTTAAGCAAAGTGCCCGTAACTGGAACTTGCATTTGGACAAAGTATTGACAAAGTTAGATTTTGTTGCTAATAAGTTTGATCCTTGTTTATACTCAAAAGGAAGTGGAAATACGCAAATGTTTGTGGTAATTTATGTTGATGATGTGTTATGCATTGGTTCTGAAGAACAAGTTGAGGAAGTATTTCAGAGTCTGAACAATGTGTTGAAAATCAAGAATCTTGGAGATGTTAATAAATACCTTTGGCATAAAAATTGCCAGAACTGAAGATGGTTTTGAATTAAACCAGACTGACAAGATTTATGATCTTTTGAGAAGAACCAGAATGGAGAATGCAAACAGTATTAATACACCCATGGCACTACAGTTTTTGCAACATGTAGATGGAGAAGTGTTCGATAATAATTTTATTTATCGTTCAGTCATAGGTTCTTTGTTGTACATTGCAAATAACACAAGGCCCGATATTTCTTTTTCTGTTGGTATTCTAAGCCAAAGGATTCAGAATCCTTCACATACTGACTGGGCTGGAGTAAAAAGAGTACTGAGGTATTTAAAAGAAACAGCAGAAAAAGTGTTTAGAATTTGTCCGGATGATAAAAATGTTTATCAATACATTGTGACAGTTCTTTTGCAAATTTAAAAGAAAATAAATCTGTTACTGGATTTGTAATAAAATATGCAAATACACCTGTGTGTTGGAAGAGCAGAAGACAGAAAATTGTGGCTCTTAGTACGGGTGAGGCCGAATTTTCTGCGTTGTCGGACGCTTTGACATCAGCAGAATGGTTGGAATCTTTAATTAGAAGTCTAAACATTAATTTAGAATTGCCAATGAAAGTTTTTGTTGATTCACAAACCTGTATTGCTCTGAGTAAAAGTCAAAATTTAAACTCAAAATCCAGGTACATTAATGTGAGGTATTCGAATGTACAACAGTTTGTTAAAGACAAAAGAATTATTCTTGATTATGTTCCTTCAACTGAAAATGTTGCGGATATTTTGACCAAACCTCTTGGTTTTGAAAAACACATGGAGTTTTGTGAAAAACTGAATGTACGTATGTAAACAAATATAATTTTGTGGAGGAGTGTTGAAAGTTTTATGTTCCAAAATTATATTTGTACCTTTAAGTGTTATTCTATCATGTTAATTTAAGTGTTACAAGGTACAGTTGAGTTAATTGGCAATTAGACTACTGGGAAAGGTGGGGTCTGATTGTTATGTGTTTAAATGCTCTTTGTATTTTGTATTCATCCCTTCTGAGGCTTTGTATCACCTTTGAGGATTCCTGTGTGGAATATTTCTAAGTTGCCTTTGTGGCTGCCTTTTATGGCTCTCCTGTGTGGAGTTATTTTGCTTTATTGTATTTTTCTCCTGAATGGACATTTTATTTGCTTACATTAAAGTAAGTATGACTTTTATGTCTATGGAGTTTTTTCTCAATTGACCACATTGCTTCGGGGCTAAGCTAACGCTGCTACATCTTTGTTTTATACTCTGCAAGTTTAGGTTTGTGCTTTATATTTTGGACAATCTAACACATAATCCCTGACACACACTATCTGGTGAAGGAGTTCCTTGTAATAAATAGCAGAGATTTTGATAATGCCAGGATTATCTGGGATGCTTGCAAAGCATATATGAGGGGTTATTTCCTAAAGCAACAGGCTATTAGGAGAAAAAAAATGGCAAAAGGAATTAAAGGACTTGCAAACCCAAATTGAGATAAGTGAGAAAGAACTAAAGAGGAATCCAAATTGTAAAACTCTGAAGGAGAAAAATGGCACCCTGAGAAAACAATTAGAATTATATGAGATGAATAAAATGGAAAAAAATTTAAAATACCTACAGCAGAAACAATTCCAATCGGCCAATAAACCAGGAAGATACCTGGCCTGGCAGTTAAGGGAAAAAAGAGTTAGAAATCATATCCCAAAAATTAAAATTGGACAGGTAGAACACAAAACTAATCCAGAAATTAGGGAAGCAATGCGTACATACTTCACAGAGTTATATAAAAAGATGACATAGAAATAGAAAAAATTGCGAAATATCTAGGGAAAGGAAGCTTGAGAGAATATCGGAGGAGGAAAGAGCAAAACTAAACAAGGAGATCTCAAAGACGAAATTAAGAAAGCTATTAAGAAACTGAAAAATGGCAAAGCAACAGGCCCAGATGGGTTCTCTGCTGAGTATTACAAGGAATTCCAAGATGAGCTCCAGGATATATTGGAAAAAATATTTAATGATGTTCTCCAAAAAGGTATAGTGCCAGAGACCTGGAGGGAGGCTAATATAACACTGATAGGGAAACAGGGTAAGGAAAGAGACAACCCAGCGAACTATAGACCAATAGCGCTTCTTAATTTTGACTATAAAATATTCACAACAATTATAGGAGAAAGACTAAAGGAATTTCTAAACCAATGGATAAAAGAGGACCAGAACGGATTCATACCAGGAAGGCACTTAAAGACCAACATAAGAAATATAATCAACGTGATAGAATACTTCGATAAAAATATAGATAAAGAGGCTGCCATAATGTTTATGGACGCTGAGAAAGCGTTCGACAAAATCTCCTGGGACTATCTCAAAGTACTCCTCAAAGAATTAGACATGGGCTTTCAGATGGAGAACACAATCCGGGCCATATACCAAAAACAAACAGCTAAAATAATAGTTAATCAAGGGAAAACTGAAAAGCTGGAGATTCAAAAAGGAGTGAGGCAGGGATGCCCGCTGTCCCCCTTGCTATTTGTCCTCATGTTGGAGATATTGTTAAACACCATCAGGGAGGATGACAGACTTAAAGGGGTGCAAATTGGAAAAGAAAAAAACAAAAGTGAAAGCCTTTGCGGACGATGTAGCCCTAATTATACAAAGCCCAATAGAAACTATCCAATTATGGCTGAAAAGAATAGAAGAATTTGGCGAGATAGCTGGCCTTAAAATGAATAAGAACAAAACACAAATGTTAGTCAAAAATATGAGTGGAGAAGAGAAACAGAAACTGGAGGAGATCTCAGGAATCAAAATAGTAAGTAAAGTAAAATATCTAGGAATCGAGTTAACATCAAAAAGCTCTCAGCTATTTAAAAACAATTATATAAAATTATGGAAAGAAATTCAAAAGGATATGGGGAAATGGGAGAAACTTAACCTATCCTTGATGGGAAAAGTAGCGTCACTTAAAATGATGATACTCCCCAGAATCAATTTTCTCTTCTCCACGATCCCAATAATAAAAAAGAGGATCAATTTAAAACTTGGACTAGGGACATGTCAAAATATCTATGGGGAGGAAAAAAACCAAGAGTAAAAATGAAGACCATGCAAGATAGTAAAAAAAGAGGGGGACTGGGAGTACCCAACCTAAAGATATATTTCGAGGCCAACTGTCTCGCCTGGGCAAGGGAATGGGTCAATCTAAAAGAGGATAGGATGTTGAATCTGGAAGGATACGACCTAAGGTTTGGTTTTCATGCCTACATGGGATATGACAAGCTTAAGGTGGATGCGGGGTTCAAGAACCACTATACCAGGGAGGCGATTTTAAAAGTCTGGATAAAGTATTGGAAAAAAATATACAAAAGACCCCGTTATGGTTGTTCCCAATAGAGGCGTTCAGGATCAGAGAACTAGGAAGTAAAAGATGGGCTCAATACAGGGAACTGATTGAGTGGGACGGGCAAAAATATGTGCTTAAAAATATGGATCAATTGAAACTAGAAGGGATAGTGTTGGGCTGGCTCCCGTACCTACAAATAAAAGAGAAATTCAAAACAGATATAAAAAGGGGTTCGAGGAGGACAGCAACGAATTAGAGGAAATCATGCTGGGTAAGAATCAGAAAATAGTGGGAAAAATTTATAAGGTGTTATTAAAATGGGAAACAGAAGATAACCAGGACAGGGAATATATGAAGAGCTGGTCTAGAAACTTAGGTTATAAAATTAATAAAGAAACATGGGCAAAAATTTGGAAAGAGAACGTGGGTAGTGTGGCCAGCTATGCATATCAAGAAAACTGGATAAAAATGATATATAGGTGGCACTTAACCCCAGCCAAGCTAGCCAAGATATATAAGAATCTTAACCCGAAATGCAGAAGATGCTCATGTTCTAGCGGTACCTTTTTCCATGTATGGTGGACTTGTGGTAAAACAATCAGGTACTGGAAAATGATCCAGGCAGAAATAAATAAAATATTGGGGTGGAAGGTCGAAAGAAAACCGGACCTCTTTCTGCTGGGAATAAAGGACAATGGCTTCCCTAAAGAGGACTGGAAAATCTTTACACTTTGTACCACCGCAGCGAGAATGGCCTTTGCCCAGCAATGGAAGGATGTGGAACCCCGACGAAAGATGCTTGGTTCTCCAAACTCTGGGAGCCATCCAAATGCTGGCCCTAAGTGAGAAACTGCGCCAAGAGACTAAAGAAGAGAAGGAGACATTGGACTGGTCAAAAATAAGAAACTATTGTAAAGGGAATTTAATGTAGACTTAAATTTGTTATAGAGACAAGATGATTGAACTCTCTCTCCCCCTCTATACCCCTTGCAGGACACAAAAGAATAACAAGAAATTTAGAACGGGAAAGAGCGGGCCTGGAATCAAACCCCTCGACCTCCGAACACGATCACGCTACTTACACCACTTTCTACCCTTTTTGCTTTGAGCACTCAGCAGGAAGGAAGGGCTCTTGGGCTCTCTCCTCTCTGCTGTCTCTATCTTTTCTACTTTCTTGACTATCCTCTTTTAACTTTCTGCTTTCTCTCTCTCTTTGTTCTTCCGAACTTCTCGGAACAACCGTCTCATCTGGAGACGGCTCTTTGTTGTTTGTCTGTTTTTATGCTATGAAAACTCAATAAACTTCTATTTTTTTTAAAAAAAAGAAATTGCCTGGATCAATTGTGCCCTAATATAAACCAACATGTCTAGATTTTACAAGCTTTTAACTGACTGTAACTAATTGGTACCTCTACAGGGCAGAATTACTTAATTTGCAAGCAACAGTAAAGCACTTTGGTATGATAATGCTCTGTGGATGTTTGCATACACTGTTTGGAGTCACTGTTGGTTCCATCTAAAGTAATCCTTTCTCAGAGACCTGCAGAGGGTCATTGAGTGAAAAAGAAATCATGCATTGAACCATTGCAAGAGAGGGAAAACCGCTATTATAAATAAAGGCAATACTTGTTTTGCTCTTTTTTATAAAAAAAACCCAACAACGAAGGACTCAGTTTGAAAGCATGCTGTTTCATCAGTGCTGTATTTTACCTTTAGAAGCTCATATTGCTAGAAGCTACTATGGCCATTTGATCAGTTTAAAGGCTCAGACACACAAAATATCAGTAGTGCATTTATTCACAATGCAGAAGAATGATAAACTGAGCATAGTCATACAAAAAAAAGGAGCCCCCGGTGGTGCAGTGGGTTAAACCCTTGTGCTGGCAGGACTGAAGTCCAATAGGTCGCAGGTTCAAATCCGGGTAGAGCATGGATGAGCTCCCTCTGTCATCTCCAGCTCCCCATGTGGGGACATGAGAGAAGCCTCCCAGAAGAATGGTAAAACATCAAATCATCTGGGCATCCCCTGGGCAACATCCTTGCAGATGGCCAATTCTCTCACTCCAGGAGAGACTTGTAGTTTCTCAAGTCACTCCTAACATGGGGGAAAAAAACTAAAATAAAAGTCGCTCCTAACACAGAAAAAAAACCTAAAATAAAAGTGATGTCTTTGCAATATGAAACAGGAAATAATTAAAATTTAAAAATGGAGGATTTGGGAAAAGCCATTTATAACCATACTAGTTTTTAAAATGAGGATTGCAATATGAAGAAATACCTATTTGGGTTAGCAAGAGTAAATCAAAAGGTAAAGGTTTCCACTTGATATTAAGTCTAGTCATGTTTGACTGTGGGGGCTGGTACTCATCTCAATTTCTAAGCCAAAGAGCTGACATTGTCCATAGACACCTCCTAGATCATATGGCTGGCATGACTGAATGAAGCGCCATTACCATGAAGCAAGAGTACCATCTGCCAACATTTCCAGTGTATATGAATGGGACTTCTACAAGTGCAACAGGGCGTACTAGATAAATGTAAGTAGATGTGCAAAGAAGTTGTAGTTTGGAGTTCTCCTCTTCAGGGCTCCAAGCAGGCAATAGTTGTGTCTGCTTCTAGGATACTCCTATTTGATAACACTTTTCTTCCTTCCCCCTTTCAACAATCACTTTATATTCCATTGTGACTGGACATGGTCAGTTCTCAGTGGATTGTTTAGATGTTTTTGTTCTTGAAATGGGTGAGAAAGGTTGCCCTCTTGGGTTTAAAAAAAATAAAATTGTTTAACCCTTCAAACCATAGGAGTTTCCGGACACAAAATTATTTTTAAAATAATGTATGAATTACCTTCAGGCTATTTATATATGCTGACTATGAAGTATAAATAAAATTTGAGTCTCATCTCTCATGTCTCTCATTATGCATACAGGCTTATGGGTATTAAAAATCCAAAAGAAATCTAAAATCCCAAATGCCTCTGTTTCCAGGAGCTTGAGCTGCCTAGGAATAGCGCTCAACCTTGGTATTCAGAAAGAGAGGAACCACTGGGAGGCCTGTAGCAAAATGTACCCTTGGCATGCACATGCTTCTTCAACCTGAGCCTAAATGAGTTGAAATAATACAGGAATTGACATTAGAAACTAATGTCCCTGCTCTAACATGGATCTTATTTCATGGGGTATTTTCAGAAAATGTTCAAAACATCATCATATTTTCTAGTGTTGTTTCATAATATGCCCAAAGTACTATAGCCTCAGTATAGTCATCTTGACTTCAAATGTTATTTCAGTTGTGTTTTGCTTGAACTCATTTATAGGTCTTTTTGGTGGGTCACGTCATCTGTACAGCTGTTCCTCCAGCACCATATTTCAAATACCCATCTTCACTGTCCAGATCTCAAAACTATGAAGATGATTCTGGTTTTGATGTTTAGTCAGATATCTTTCCACATGAGGATCTTATACAGTTCCTTCAGCCCTTCCAAGTCTTTTTTTCCTGTCATTAAAAACAAAGTGGTGACCAATTAAATTTTCAAAATGTTATCAAAACCAGTTATGACCAGTTTTCAAAACTCTGATGCTTCAGGCATTTGCCTAATCTGTCAAATGACAGGACCAACCTTTCTCAAATGAAGGAAGATTCCTGAAACAGATATAGTCAGATGCTAAACACACTTAGTTGATTAGCCTGGGGAAAAATCCTCTTTTAAAATTGCAATTCCCTAAATCCCTATCCAGCATGACTACATGCAAGTGGGGAAGATTCTGGGAGTTACCAATTTTGTTTGTAAATTAATACATTCCAATTTTTGTCAGATTGCTGCTGCTAGATTATAAAAATAAAAAAAACCCAGAATAGTTTTCAGGAGAATGTTCTTAGTTTTCAAAGATCATGTCAATCAATATTCTAAAAGAGAAAGGTGAGAGGAAACTATTACAATTAAAGTGAATCCTTTTGAGAGACTTTATGTCTAAATGAGAAGTATTTAATTAGCCCAAATTACCTTCAAGACTGAACCATGTCAGTGATCCAGTACAATCCTTAAAAAGAGCAAAGAATTTTTTCCACTGTTCCTGAGGTAACAGTAACTAACCCTTTCTTAGGTAACAGATCAATACCCCTGTCCCAAAGCAACAGATTTTGTTTTTAACATTGTCAAAGGGGGAAAAAATCAGCTGAAATTGGTTTACCAGCAGGTGGTGCCATACAGCAAATATCATTTACCATGGAATTGTTTTTGTTATTGAACTTGTTTAGTTTGAAAGCAATATTCTGCCTAACTAATTGGCCTGTGGCTTGGCCAAGGCAAAGCATCTCTTTCAATGCATTCGGGAGGAAGTATTTTAGGAGGCTAATACTTGCATGTCAAGGATCAGTTAGTGGATCAATAAATAATCCTGAGCAGCACACACAAAACTGAAAACGATCAATTTGAATTTTTAAAAACCTAAAACATTTATTCCCCCATCTCTGGAAAAATCTAAAATTGTCTATCAAGGGTGCATGAAAAAGGGCACAAGAAAAAACAGAATACCTAAAATGCATATTTTCATTCAACAGCAAAGGAGATAAGGCGAATTTTCCCACACTTACACCATTATATATTCCGCCTTCAGGCACTGTGATGGACCAAAAGGTAGATTATGTGTATAAAATATAATAACAAATGAAACAATGGAAAAAACAGTGCTGGTGTTCCACAGTAAAATGCAAAAGCCAATTGTTACTGAAAGCTAAGATATCGAGGCCAAAACAAATTTGATAGGATTAATCCACAGTGAGAATAATTGCTTTTCAGGCTTAAATACAAATCCATAGTTCATATCTTATTAGAGAACAGAAAAATACAATTTCTCTAGTACTATGATTCCCCAATCCTCAAGAGCTTTAGGTGGGTAACAGCCTTTAGAAAACAGTTTTTCAAAGATCAATAAAATGAACAGGTATATGAATATTAAAATTTACTGTCAAAATAAAACTTTTGTGCAAGCCAGGCTACAAGAGGTTTGGTTTCAAGAGAACTGGTTTACATTGTTTACACTGCAAGAAGGTCACTATGTAGAATACTCATTGTATACGCATGTTCCTTAAATCTACCATCAGTACTACACATTCATTAAAGTTAGGTTCAATATCATCAGGGGTTTCTCAGTTGAAAGCAATGTATGAAACTGAACATTGTAACACTGCACCCTAGCACAAGTAGGATTTTTCAGTGTGGATCCAGGCTTTTGTTTCTAAGGACAAACTGTGGCAAATCTGGCAATGCCCAGTGTGGGGAACCCATCGCCCCATGTCTCTCATTGCCAAACTCACCCCAGACCCCATCCCATGGGTGGAAACACTCACAACCCAGCTTCCCCTCATTGATCCCAATGCAATATGTGAAAACTCCGTGTTGCTGCCGTAGCAGCATGCGTAGTTTCCTCTTCCCTTTAGTAACAGAGCCCCATTGGAAGTAGATGTACATCATGGGATGGAAGCCAGAGGACTCAGTCGCAAAACTGAAGAGGAACTGGCATATGCTGCTGCTTTTAAACCCATCTGATGAAGCCATACGAAGGGAAGACTAAGGTGAGTTAGGACCCAGTTCCCCTCCTCTGATCCAAGGGAAGCGCTGGAAAGATTAGTTAATAATTGAAAGGCAAGTCAAACATGGAGAAGGGTTAGTTTGTCCACTTTTGACATACTAACACTCTGTGCTCACCAGCGGCCTCAGCTAGGGCATACCTATTTCAAACACATAGTAACTTCAGGATGCTCTGTATTGATTATTGTGACTGTATATGCAACCGTTTGCATTCAGTAGATTTCTGTTAAAGAAGAAAGTGTGAGAAAATGAAATGGATGCGAATACATTCTGGTGTCATGATGTTTAAAAGGGAGGAGGAGGGACCAAGACACCTTCCACACATCTCTCTATCCTACCCAAACCCTCCATATAAAAACATAATATATAGATGGGATGGCTCCTTACCAATGCACTGTGATGCAGCTCAATCTGTATGATGGGGAAGAGTGAAGCCATGCCATTATTTCACTATGGATTATCTCCTTCAGTGTCTAACACATATGATGGATTGTCAGTACATGAATCAATGACTGGCAAGTGGCGATGAAATCATAATGGACCGTCTGTCAGCACAGATACAGCCTTTCTTCTTTACAGTAATCTCATTTTGCTGTGTCAGCGCTTTGTTCTTACTAAATTGCACACCAATGTTATTGTAAAATCAGTAGCTGCTAGCAGATCAAATACACTGTTTCACCTTATAAAGGCACTGCCAGTCACACAAAGATGTCTACAAGAACACACAATCAGAGCACCCCTGACAGATAACCATCCAGCCTCTACAATCCAGTGATGGTTAATAGTTTTCATGTCAGTGGTGTTATAATAATAATAATCATAATCATCATCATCTTTATTTATACCCTGCCACCATCTCCCCACTGGGGACTTGGGGCAGCTCACATGAGACCAAGCCCAAACAACAAATTACAATAAAACAAAAATCAAAACATCAATAATAAACACAATATAAATGCATACATATAGAAGAACAGTATACAAATAGTATACAAATTCGTACAGGCCACATGTACGAATATAAAATGTTAAAAACTCAGAGTGAGATAAGTGGAATAGATTATTTGTGAGGGAGAGTATACATATGCAAGTAAACAAGGGGGAAGGACTCCAAAAGCAAGGGCATTGAGGAGAGCAATAGTAAGAAATTAAGTTACTACTCTCCGAAGGCACAGCAGAAAAGCCAGGTTTTAAGGTGTTATTTGAAGGTTTCCAGAGTGGGGGCTTTCCTAATCTCTGCAGGCAAGGAGTTCCAGAGTCGGGGGGCCACAGAGAAGAAGGTGCTCTCCCTTGTGCCCACCAGACGAGTCTGTGAGACTGGCAGGGGTAAAAGAAGGGCCTCCCCTGAAGAGCGGAGGGTTCGAGCTGGTTCATGGGGGAAGATCTGGTCCCAAACCATTTAGGGCTTTATAAGCCACTTTGGGTAAGCTAAGGATGCATCTACGCTGTAGAATCAATGCCACTTTTACTCCTAAGACTCAATATTATGAAATCCCAGGAGCTGTAGTTTTACAAGCTTCCTTTAGCATTCGCTGGGAAATAGTGCAGATGTCTTTACCAAACTACACATTCCAGGATTCCATAGAATTGACACATAGCAGTGAAAGTATGTCAAAATGCATTGATTCTACAGTGTAAATCCACCCAAGGTGCCAAACCCATTAACAGGGTTTACCACCTTGGACAGCTCCTTTACAGTGCAACCTAGCACTTGAATTAAAGGAATTGTACCACTTACATGAGAGTCACCAGCCACCATTGTAGTAACCCAAAGTAGGCTTTCATACAGAGAAAGAATAGAACAGTTAGTTTTTGGACCGTTTGTCTGCTTTTCAAGGTTAGTTGCTTCCCATAAAGTAGAACAACACATGCTCCGTATCACATCACTGGGGAATGTAAGGCCCTCCAAATGTTTCTGAATAATTGTGCCAAGATTTCTCACTACAGACCAGACTGGATAGGGCCGATGAGCATTTTTGTCTCAAAGCATCTGAAGGACCAGAGATTCACTGGCTTTGGCATACTAAGTTGTGGATGAAGTGCTTTTAAGGACACAAACACATCCCGGGAGGATGTCCTTGTTGAGTTTGTTAAGCCCAGCATTTATCAGTATGCAATTTTGTGCAAATATTATTTATAGCTCACCTTTTGTGGTGCACTTTTCAGTTTTGGAGTATCAGCAAAGAATGTGTTATGTTCAATCGACCATAAAGTGTTTATTTGCTTTCAGAGCTTGCAATAAAACGTAGGGAAGGGTTGCCCTTCATATTACTCATCAACCAGTCGGAGTTTCTGCTGGTGCATTACTATTTTTTTTATAGATTTTATTTTCTCCATAGTGTTCCAGCTAATTTATTATTCAGTGAATTTATTTGAAAACAGTCCATTTATTTTACAGAGAATGCCAACTAGTCGTTAAATTAACACTCTTAATAATCTCAGTTGATTCTCGCTCTCTTATTTGACCTATGGATACTATAAATAAACATTATTGCAAACAAGTATTATGCAATGCTCAGCCAATTCTGCTAACAGACTAAATATAAGCAGATTAAGAAAGGTTTGTTCTGAACCAATTTTATTTGTAGGCATTTTTGGAACCATTTATTTCACTATTGATTTGCCTTTTGAAATGTGAGAACCCACTCAGGTGTAACATTTATGAATATTGCCATGTACATATGTATTTGTTTAGATTTATATCCTGCCTTTCAGCTGCATTATTGGTGCAACTTAAAGTAAAAGAGCTAAAACCATAAAACAAGTCTGCAGTCTTTATAATTTATCTGGGACTAAGCTCCTTTGAAATCATACAAGCTTAATTCACAGCAGACATATGTAGGCCTATGATGTACTACTGCAATACTAAGTCTGCTAATGAACCCACTGAATTCAATTGAACTTACTTCTCAATAAAAAGGCTGAACATGGCTATACCAGTGGTTCTCAACCTGTGAGTTCCCATGTGTTTTGGCCTACAACTCACAGAAATCCCAACCAGTTTACCAGCTGTTAGGATTTCTAGGAGTTGAAGGCCAAAACACATGGGAACTCACAGGTTGAGAACCACTGGGCTATACATTGACATTACTTAAAAAGAACAACCCCGAGAAAGCTGAAGACAAATGAGGTAGTGGTTGACTGGTATTTCTCTTGTCATTCATGTTTGCATTAGATTAAAATGTTGGGAACATCTAGAAGAGTCCCAACAACAAAGTTCCCCAGCACAACCTTGTCTGAGAGTGATGGCATAAGAAAATAAGCACATCAATGAAACATAGACCACGGCAGAATATCAGCATGATCTAGTGGTTCGAATGCTGGACTATGGCTCTGGAGACCAGGGATCAATTTCCCCATTCAGTCATGAAAATCCACTGGATGACTTTGGGAGAGTCACTCTCTCTCAGCTCCAGAAAACCCTTGGGGTCACCTTGGATCACAAGTGACTTGGAGACACACAACAGCAACATAGATAGCAGTGTAAGAATCTTCAGGTGGAGACCCATTTTCTGTCTGTTAACTTTGATGTGGTTAATAGCTTAGCTCCTGGGTTTTACCAGATTTCTCAAATGGCACACAAAATGTTGCTGATAGCAGATCCTGAATGTTTCAAGAAAGCATTAGAGAAGGATATAATTATTTTTTCCCCTTCAGCATCAGGCTCTGTATCTTGTAAGATTACAGGTAAAGGGGAAATGAAAGAAAAGCAATGCAAGGCAGCTGTCCATCTCTTGATGCAAGCTTGGAGAAGTCCTGGAAGTAGCTACTGCTCCAGACATTTACAGTGGCCTCCTCTGCAGGGGTGTGGGATTTGGCAGATGCCCAATAATGCTATGCTGGGTAATGTTCTATTATCCGGGCAGAGGCCAAATAGGGGTGCTAGAGAAAGAAGGATAGCCCCTTTTATGGGGGTGAAGGGTGGGTTGAAGGAGGAAAACTATTACCCCCACGTTCCATCCTTCCAGCCTCCTTTCTCCTTTTATGCTGTAAGAGATTATAGCCCCTTCCACACAGCTGTATAAAATCCACATTGAACTGGATTATATGGCACTGCGGACTCAGATAACCCAGTTAAAAGCAGATATTGTAGATATTTAGGGTTATATGGCTGTGTAGAAGGGCCCTAAGGACTACTTCTTTCAAAACTATCATCTGTATAGAGTTTTCAAACCCTTCAATTCACTATCTGCTAAGATTATTTTATAGCCAGAGGAATGGAGTGATATATGTGCTTACATGCAGCTTTGATTGTCTTGTAAACTGAAATGATGTTAAGTAATGCCAAATTAAATTTGGGGACTTGCCAAGAGACCAAAGGTGGCCAAATAAGGGAATCAGACTACAGCATAACAAATTACAAACTGTTCAGCAACTCTTCACCTTTCTAGCATGGAAGGTTTTCAATCATATATAACCTCACTATTGCTGCATATGTGCATATCCTCATGAAATATGTGGCCTTGTCTTACAGGGAAAAAACCAACGAAACAAAAACAAATGACACTTAACAGTCAAGCAGTAACTCAGAGGAGGTGGGAAAGGGGCATTGGTTGGTGACTAATTGATGCAAATACCAACTGTTTGGTAATTTGTTATCTGGAGAAACAGCAGGCTGTCAATAAACATATTAACCAATGCAAATGAATCCCAGGAAAATGCAGGGAGCTCACATTCAGTTGCAATGTCTCATGATGATTGTCTTTCTGCAGTCTGCCAAATTCCTACTAAGAGAGGTAGGGCATGTGGGTGGCAGGGAGCTAAAATGTCCACTCTCTCATAACAGTAAATGACATCTTATCTCATACAGCCCAGAGAGCGTGCAAAACTCAAAAGGAAAGAGAGGACATTTAGATAATTGCCAAGACCCTAGATCCCCAACTCACATTTGTAGGTTTAATTTCATGAGCACATGTTCTGGAGTGCCTTTCTGCCCTATTATCCTAATCCTGGCTGACCTAGTGATAGCAATGAGTACCTAGGTGGTTGTCAAGGCAGGGAACTGTCATAACCCACCCTCTGGTTAACTCAGACAAGGAGGAAGAGGAAGCAGATTGTCAGAAGGTCTGTAGCCTCATGAGAGTGAAATTTTCCCTGAATTCAAGGACATGGAGGCAAAGGGAGACCCTGCTCCCTAGCATGAGCTGGGGCAGGACACAGACATTGAAAGTGACACATTCCTGTCCTTCATTCAGCAAAAAAAGGAGAAACATCACACACTTCTTGGATTAGGTAATAGATATGGAACTCATGTGGCTTTGAAGGAGTTGCCTATACATTTTCCAGCAGTTCTTTTGCAGCTTTAGTGCTAACCACTCTCTTCCATGTTCCTGTTTTGTCTTGACTTCAGGTTTCTCCTTATTTCATGTTAGCTCATTTACCGGGACTTCTGATCTGCTGATATGACTTTTGGACTAGCAATTGACCATACTCATACTTCTCCATGTACCTTGCTCAGATAACCTAGAGTAGGTTGACTGCACTAAAGTTACTATGCCAACTTTCTGTTCTCTTGGTCACTCGCTGACTTGTACTCAGGACAGAAACCATTAGATGTGCAAGTCTGAAAAAACCTGCAATGAGAAAATTTGAGGATCTTTCATGATTCCAATTAGAGCTTCACTGTATAGAGGTTAGTGTTAGGTCTGTATTTAGGCTCAGGTGTAGCATTTCATGTATGCATATTGGATTTAGTTTCCCTTGAATGAAAACTGTAAAGTGCTTCCCCATGAAAATGTGGCAAGCCAGCTAATAACCACAGTGCTTTGCTTCTGGTTCAATATTTAATTGAAAATGGTCTGGGATTCCACCTAAACATTAGAAAGAACTTCCTGATATGTTGTCTTTGAGTGTGATGGAATCTTCTTTGCTGGAGGTTTGTAAGCTGAGACTGGATGGTCATCTGTTGGTGGGGCTTTCTTTGATTGCATATTCCTGCATGGCAGGGGGTTGGATTGGATGGCCCTTGTGGTCTCTTACAACTCTGTTATTCTATGTGTCTTCATTGGCCAATAATCGTATTGCTCTTTTGCATTTAATTATTTTGGGGGCGGCAGGAAGGGGTAAAATCTTTCAGTTCCCAATAGGCTCAAGCAAGAGAAAACTGTTACAGCCTGCTCTAGCTTGCCTGTTCTTTCCCCTTAATAACATTTCTCACCTCAACCACACTCTGATGTTGCTTGCTCTCATCCTTGCTTCCATGTGTGAAATTCTGGAGTGCATTCTTAAGCAATAGATTTGAAACCTTCAAGAAAAAGAAGAAAAGGCACTACCCTGGAAATAGGAATGGTTTCTGTAACATTGTGGTGATTACTTACTCAATTGCAGTGTGCTTTCAGCTGACAGTGTAGCTGCTCTGAGCTGCAGAGTCTGCCCTTCTTATCCCTCCTCCCTTTCCTAGCTGATCTGTGTGAAAATTCAAGCACCTTTATTCCTCTCTTGATCGCTCAGAGCGGCTTCCTGTAGTGACATCTTGTTAGTGTGGTTTGCTTTGGTAATCAGTCGACCCTTGCTGGAGCTGCAATTCCATATTATAATGATGCGAATTCAGGTGATGGCTATGGCAGGCACTTGTCTTTTGAAGACGATTTTAAAGGACAAAAGTTGAATGATGAGTTGAGACTTTAAGGAGCTTTGTTGCTTTAGTACTGGGCCGACTATATGAGGAGAACTCTTAATACCTTTTCCGCATTTCCTTTCAGTCCAGATTTTCCTCTCACATGCAACAGTTATCATATGAATCTAGAATGAGAGAGGAACTACAATAGCCATCCAGTCTAACCCCCTGCCATGCATACACAACCTAAGCGCCCCATCCAAATCCTGTGTAAAAACCTCCAAAGAAAGAGACTTTACCACACTGCAAGGCAGCAGCATTTTCCAGCTCCTAGCATCTAGGCACCACAATTCAACCGACAATCAATAAAGAGTGGATGGATCTATCAATCTTGCTTTCTCCTGCACTTGGATTTTTCAAACTTTCACATTCTTTGCATCTGATCTGAGAATAAAATTGTGAATACTACTAAATTCTTATCAGAAACAAACCAAATGACATCCTCAATCATCTGTAGTAGCCAAATTCAATAAGCACAGCTATTCCTGCCATGGAGAAGGTTGTGTTGATTATCATAGAATAACAGAGTTGGAAGAGACCAAATGGGCCATCTAGTCCAACCCTCTGCCATACAGGAAAAGCACAAAGTATCTCTGACAGATTTCCATCCAGTCTCTGTTTAAAGGCCTCCAAGGAAGGAGTTCCACCACACTCTGAGGCAGAGAGTTCCACTGCTGAACAGCTTTTGTGATTGAATTTAAACTAAGGCTTGCAGATAATGTGGGTCCTGCCTGGCAAGCATTTACGCTAACACAATCAGAGTTCCAGACTTAAGAACATACTCACCAGGGCTGAACAAAGAAAAAGAGATTGTTAATTACAATCCGGCCACCCCGGTCTATGATTGGCCAAACACGAGGGCTGTCGGCTGTGGCTTCACTGCTAATTGGTCAGGAGGAAGGACTAGACTGGCTCATCTCTCAATTGGCATATGCTCTGATGATATGGCCAGGTTACTCATCCTTGCTGGGTGGGGAAGCACTGGGCTGTCTGGAGGAGTCTCTTGGGTGGAGGGAATTCTCCAGGAAATCCAGTCCATATTTGGAAAGCTTAAGTTTTTGATCCCGGGACAATGGTCAGTCAGGTGCAGCAATGATGGAATTATGGAAATAACGACTCCATAATACAGGTGACAAAAGCTGATGATTCCCAGGTTTGGTCCCAGACATGGTGGAATAAAGGAAATTACCCAAAAAAAAGTCTATTGGAGTATCTAATATTGATTGCAAAACAATCGTCAGGAAAGCCAAGAGAGATTTTGAGGCACACATAGCAAAGAATATTAAAAACAACAACAAAAACTTCTTTAAGTACATCAGAAGCAGGAACCCAACTAGAAAAGCAGTTGGGCCACTCGACGACAATGGTCAGAAAGGGAAAATCAGCGAAGACAAGGAGATTGCTGAGCGGCTAAATGACTTCTTTGGCTCCGTTTTCACACAGGAGGACAGACAACATATGCCTGCAGCTGAGTCAGTTTTTTCAGGGAGGGAATTAAATGAATTAAACCAGATAGAGATAAACAAGGAAGATGTTCTCACATGCCTTACTAAACTAAATGTCAACAAATCACCAGGGCCAGATGGCATCCACCCCAGAGTTCTTAAGGAACTCAAGTGTGAAATTGCTGAAATTCTAGCCAAAATATATAACCTTTCTCTAAGATCAGGCACTGTACCCGAGGACTGGAGGGAGGCAAATGTAACACCGATCTTCAAGAAAGGATCCAGGGGTGATCCAGGAAATTATAGGCCAGTTAGTCTAACCTCAGTTCCAGGCAAAGTGATGGAAACCATTATTAAAGAAAAAATTACTAAGCACATAGAAGAACAGGCATTGCTGAAGGAAAATCAAGATGGTTTCTGCAAAGGCAAATCATGTCTTACTAACTTGTTAGAATTCTTTGAGGGTGTAAATAAACACATAGATAAAGGGGACCCAATTGATATTGTTTACCTTGACTTTCAAAAGCTTTTGACAAAGTCCCTCACCAAAGGCTCCTAAATAAGCTCTTCAGCCATGAAATCAGGGACAGGTCTTGTCCTGGATTGGAACCTGGCTAAACTGTAGGAAACAAAGGGTGGTAATAAACGGACATTTCTCTGGGTGGAAAGAGGTGAGAAGTGGCGTACCCCAAGGTTCAGTTTTGGGTCCGTTACTTTTTAATTTATTCATTAATGATCTGGATGAAGGAGTGAATTCTGAGGTAGCAAAGTTTGCAGACGACACTAAATTGTTCAGGGTAGTTAAAAATGAAACTGATTGTAAAGAGCTCCAGAAAGATCTCTCGAAATTGAGTGAATGGGCAACAAAGTGGCAAATGCATTTTAACCTAAACAAGTGTAAAGTCATGCACATCGGGGCAAAGAACCCCAAATACCCCTACAAATTGATGGGGTCAAAGCTTTCCGAGACAAACCAGGAAAGGGATCTTGGGGTCTTGGTGGACAGCTCAATGAAGATGTCAACCCAGTGCGCAGCAGCAGTGAAAAAAGCAAATTCTATGCTAGGCATGATCAGAAAGGGAATCGAAAATAGGTCAGCAAATGTTGTATTACCTCTCTACAAATCGATGGTAAGGCCACATTTGGAGTACTGTGTACAATTCTGGTCTCCGCACCTTAAGAAGGATATAACGGAACTGGAAAAGGTACAGAAAAGGGCAACAAGAATGATCCAAGGGATGGAGCGGCTCCCTTATGAAACCAGGTTGCAACGCCTTGGTGTTTTCAGCCTTGAAAGACGGCATTTAAGAGGTGACTTGATCGAAGTGTATAAAATCATGCATGGGATAGAAAAGGTGAATAAAGAAAAATTATTTTCTTTGTCACAAAACACTAGGACTAGAAGGCACTCCCTGAAGCTCCAAGGTAGGAAAATTAGGACTAATAAAGGGAAATATTTCTTCACCCAGAGGGTCATTGGGTTATGGAACTCACTTCCAGAAGAGGTTGTGATAGCTGTCAGCCTGAACAACTTCAAGGCAGGATTAGACAGATTCATGGATACCAAGTGTATCGGTAGTTACTGAAAAGAACATTCAAGTGCCACCTCGGAGTTGGTTGAGGTAGGCAGGATTTCCTGGGTACTGGTTGTGGGGGTCGGGAGCAGGTCAGGGTTTTGCCCTCCCTTCTGCTCGAGATCCCCGTGTACAACTGGTGGGCCACTGTGTGATACAGAATGCTGGACTAGATGGGCTGAGGTCCGATTCAGCATGGCTTCTTATGTTCTTATGTTCTTATCTAGGGTGATCAGTGTCTCTTTGTCTTAAGACTTGCTTGGTGATAGCTGACTTGCACCTGAGGTAGTCGCAGATGGTATTTAGCAATTGGTGTTATCTGTACAATGGCCAGGAAGTTCAGGCTGTGCCCTCTGCCTGTGGTGCTTTACATTCTTGGGGACAGCCATATCTGGCTTTTTGGAGACCAGGCAAAAATACAGCTTGTCCTCTTATTTATTTCTCCTCTCACATTTAGTAAGACCACACTCCAGTAACTATAACCAAAGAAGAGTAAATGGTCAAAAGACATTTAGCACATTGCCAAGTTTTTTTAAAAAAAAATTGTTTGTTTTTTTAGATGCATTTTAATTTCACCCTCAACTTGCTTCTGACATGATAAATAAATAAATTGGGAAATGAAACTGTCATAAATAGTTGTTCATAGCTAAATTATTCCAAGTGTAGTTGACACCTTATGGTGCTTGGCCCACCATCCACTCCACCAACCACTAGCAATTGACTGGATTATTTTCAGTTCATTTCTATTCCCTATCATTTCATGATTCTCTGAAGTCCTGAATCTCTGCAAGCTTTCAAGCAAAGAATGGAAGCCATCTGGATCAAAGAAATATGTGGAAATGAAATCAAAAACTGTGATGAAGTTTTTCTTGTAGACACATTCTGGAATCCAATATTCACTTGGTAATTTATCTTAATAGCATGATAACAAAAGTACTCTTTGTTAGCTGCATAATCAGCCCTACATTAGGCAGCTCTCCTGTGCAGTTCCTTTCTCCTAGGATTTCCTGTCATTTACTCCTTGTGATCTTGAATTAGAAATATTGAAACCAAATGCTTGGCTACCATAATTCCAATTTTGGTATCAAAGCTGCATAATTTCTGTGAAAAAATGTATCTACATGATTTTAGGGCCATGCTAATAAAACAAGGAAGCAGAAGTGAAAGAAGCATATGTATTTTCATAATGAGGTTGCCAGAATGTAGATCTCTGAGAAAAACAAAGAAATATAATAACAATAACAACAAAAGCTATGCCATAAAATCCTTTGAAGAGAATATTTTGAAGATATAACCAGCAGCTACGTTTTCGCACCTGTTGTCTTGCACTAAGGTAAACACAAGGAAGCCAATCTGGATTTGAACTTTTGCATGGACAATGATGCAGAGCTTATGACTTTGTCAATCAATATGATGGAACAGATGTGAGTGCTGTGCCTTCAAACTGACAGTTAAAGAATTTTTTTACAAAATGATCTACAGGTGGTACATAACTCCAGATAAACACTCAGAGATAAATAAAGAATCAAATTTATGCTGGAAATGTAAGCAGACTGGAAACTTTTATCATATGTGGTGGACTTGACCAAAAGCTAAAGTATTCTGGATGAAAGTGCATACTGATATTGAAAACATAACAAAAACAAAGTAACACTAAAAACAGAAACTTTTTATTGGGACTACTAGGCAAGCAAATATCAAAACACGAGGAAAGAAACGCAGCAGCAAAAATCGAATATATGAAATGATGGATACAACAAAGAACACCAACAACAGATGAATGGATTACAAAAAAAAAATTGAAATGGCTGAAATGGACAAATTAACTTTATTTATACAACAAGATAATACAAAAACTTCAAGAAGAATTGAAACCTTTTATAGATTTTATTTTTAAAAAACCAGAAGATGATAATCTTTTGTCTATTCCTGATCCCAGGGAGGCTCGCCTGGACAGCACGAGGCGCAGGGCCTTTTGGGTTCTTGCCCCAACCTTGTGGAACTCCTTACCTCCATACATTAGAGCTATACCTGATTTGCAGCCATTCTCCCAAGCTCTCAAAACTTGGCTCTTCGTCAAAGCTTTTAAACTGTGATTTATTGTTGATATGCTTGTTGTTTTATTGCTGTGTTTTATTGCACTCCGGTGGAGAGCGACTCATCAAATAATAAATTGAATTGAAATGATTTGAAGTGAAATGAAATACTAAAAGTGTATACACATGTATAAACTGTATAACTTGTATATCTAAGAGTAAAGTTTTAGAAAACTGATGAGTTAATACTTCTGAATTAAAGTAGAAAAGTATATAACTTCAAGAAGATTGATATGAGAATATATACATTTATATTAAAAGATTTAGTATGTTTAGATTCTACAGATACTATGGGCTGAGAGGGAGCACTATACAAATGTGCTAAATAAATAAATAATACATTAATGATAGATAACTAATAAATAGTTACATGTACTGTATATTACTAATCTATTAATAATAGAATTTATCTTTAAGATATTTATATAGTTGGCAGCTATGAAGAATAGAAAAACAGAGTTTGAATAAGTTAATTGATAAAATAAGGAGAAGGAATACTCACTATGCAAATATGGAAGAGAAGAGAAGGGAGAATATAAGAAGACAAAAGAAATCAATGTAGATTCTGGGCCCTGTGTCTGGTTTTCTTAGGAATCTTATATGCAACCATATAATCTAGAATATCAAGGCAGATAATCCACAATAACTGCTTTGAACGGTGTTAATCTGAGTCCACCCTGCCATATAACCCAGTTCAATTTGCATTTTATACAGCTGTGTGGAAGGGGCCTCTGAAGGATAATCAGTTACCCTGGTTAGATAAAATATCATAGTTAGAACTTTTTTCCTTTTACTTCACTTCCTGTCTGACTGGGAAGATTCTTTTGTAATGGCTCTACTTCTTCCTAGAGGATTGAGTACAGAAGACGGTGAAGAGGTACTTCTGTTAGATGCTGATGCCATTGGCTCTCTGATTTCAGGTTGCAATGGGTAGGGCCTTCTCAGTGAGTTTCTTGTTCCCCCGGGATGTGAAAGCCTTTTCTGAGGGAAATCAGCTGGTATGAAGACATTCTTATTCAGACAGGCTTTTGGCAATTGCTTGGTTGCTGGTTTGCTTTGAAACTGCTTTTAATTTAGTGGTTGTTTTAACAGGACCTTTTGTTTTAATATTAGAACTTTACTAATGTTAGAATTTGTCATTATAGTTCGTTTCTTTTAATCATGTTTTGAACTGCCTTCTGTCGTACTGCTGGCTGGGACAAAAGCAGGATATGAAATAGATACATACAAAGCAACATGTATGCACTTGGGGAATAATGCTAGTATCATTTCTTAATGGAGATTGTCAACAGCACTAAATATGTGTGAGGGAAAGATTTACAGTTAGCAGATTCGACACTATTGAATGGTTGTTGTTGGTATTATTATTATTACTATTATTACTATTATTAGCAGCAGCACCACCACCTGACTGTTGGTGTCCTGCTACTTGAAAATAGTCATTTGTCAGACTGTTGTAAATATCTATTTCAAATTGACTGTTGTTTTTTCATACTTTTGGGGGAAAAGATTACTTTAATCTTCCTAAAAATCTAATAAAGAAGATTTTACCTTCATCCTAGTTGTGTTTGGATGTTGATGACTATCCAGTGTTAAAATATATACACTGTGTACACATACTCAGAAACATTCTACTGTTATTAATACTTATTTGCTTGAAATCTCTATGGTTGTTACGAATGCAGTCCCCACAGTTACATACACATCACTATTCATGTTCTATTGCATTTTGGGACATGTGACAGTCCTCCAATCCCTAGTGATTGATGGGGTCCGGTTTCCTTATAAATCAGGAAGTAGCTGGATGATGTTTCCTTTCCACCTACCTCCTGTGTGAACAATCCTTGCTGTAAGGGGGAATTGTGACCAGGGTCGTGGTTCTGCCTGTCACAGTAAAGACTGCCTGATGGAAATGGCAAGCAGCTGTTTCCTGAATGACAGGGGAACAGGCCTGGTCAATCACAGTGACTTCTTTCCAGTAAGTGTGGAAATGGAGCAGTTGGGCTGGAACTTATTGAGGGCCCTTCCACACAGCCTTATAGCTCAGAATATCAAGGCAAAAAATCCCACATTATCTGCTTTGAACTGGAATATATGGCAGTGTGGACTCAGATAACCCAATTGAAGGCAGATATTGTGGGATTTTCTGCCTTGATACTCTGGGATATAGGACTGTGTGGAAGGGCCCTGAGTAACTCTAAGTATGGTGTTGCTGATATATACATATCTCCCATACAGGTTTCTGCCTAGGTAGTCCAGGTTTGTGCTACAGTGATAGAGTCTACTAAACTTTGACAACGGTTTCGGTCCAACTTACCTATCTGCATGTATCTCTTCTTATGAACCATCTAGGACATAAGATCTTCTGTGGAGGCCCTGCCCTCATTCCCGCCTTCCTCACAGATGCGTTTGGTGGGGTCGAGAGAGAGGGCCTTCTCGGTGGTGGCCCCTCGACTGTGGAATGCCCTAACTAGGGATATAAGATCGGCCCCCTCCCTGATGACTTTTCGAAGGCATGTGAAAACCTGGCTTTTTGAATAGGCTTTTCCAAGTACAGCATAGCTATACGAATTCACGGAATGAATAACAACATGGCATGGTAACGCCCACAACAATGTTTTAAAGACTTGTATGGTTTTTAATATTTTGTAATATTTTAAAACTTTAATTTTATATTGTATGTTAAATGTTTAATATTTTTATGGTGATTTTTAACTGTTATTCGAGTAGCGGCATTAATTTATTAAACCACCCTGAGTCGCCCTCGGGCTGAGAAGAGCGGTATAGAAATACCGTAAATAAATAAATAACAAATATTAAAAATACAATGGCGAACAAATTAGAAATGTTTAATGTACATTCTAATCCCCAAGAAAGGGGCCCCTAGGGATTGTCATATTGTTTTAATATTTGGACAAAATGGATGGATCAAATGGTCTTGCTCTTCCAGCCTTCCAACTTATGTCTTCTTCCGCTGGATATATTCACTAACCCCTTATACACCATTCATATACCAGCTGCTGTCAAGCTCTGTGTGGTGTCAAATCCTGTGTGGTGCTGCTACAGCCAGAAGCAGGGAGGAAATCATTCTTATTACACATATTTCCAACTTTAGTTTTTTCTAATGCTGTCTTGTGTAGATCAAAACTGTAAATGCCTAACATAGCTGCAGGGTAATTTTTCAAACACTTTTGAAAGATATTCAGTGCCATAGCTTCCCTAAAGGATGCCTCATCAGATGAGGAGGAGGCCTTACTCTGTAGCAATGTAGAGGAAGAGATTAAAGAGACAACTGCCAGACAACTGAGCACCAGGCAAAACCTTCTCTGCTTTGAATGATAGCTCAGAGTTAGAGCAGGAAAGGAAAACCCCACCAGGAAGGCCGGGCTCATGTTTTCACCTGAGGGGCAGCACTTGGCTACAATCAAGGGCTTTGCAAGAGGGAAGACCACCTGAAAAACTTTGGTACTAGGTGCTGTGGAGACTAGGGAAAGAGAAGTCTTCAGCTGAGGAAGTTTCTTAATAGTATTGACTTGTTGCTGGTTTATGACCTGGATTTACCTCCAGCCACTTAGGCCCCTTCCACACAGCTGGATAAAATCCCACATTTTCTGCTTTCAACTGGATTATATGGCAGTGTGGACTTAGATAACCCTGTTCAAAGCAGATAATGTGGAATTTCCTGCCTTGTTAATTTGGGTTATATCACTATGTGGAAGGGCCCTAGAATACCATGCCACTTGGAACCTGATCTTGGCTGGTTCTTAGTGTAATTTCTTTGCACCTTTATTTAATTTTTTGAGATGGGGGGACTACTAAACTGATTAAGGTCAGCATTCTTTTGGTGCATCTTTTGACATAAACACATTGCTGGTGACAGGAGGGAAAAGGTCATGGCAATATAAGGCTCCAGAGACTGTTTGAAGCCAGCAACTTTGGTCCACTTTGTCTTGTCCCTGTTTCACTACCTTGGGAATTTCACAACTGCTAGTATAGTGTGCTAAGAGGATTCTAACCATAGTGTGTTCAATGGAGATACAAGAGCGCCAGTATAGAATGATCAAAGCTTAGAGGTTCCTGAAAGACAATATTGTCCCATACAAACCTGCCTCTCTTTGAAAATCTTCTAAGGAGGTCCTTCTTTCTGTCATATCAGCATTACAGGTGGTTCTCTCTATGAATAGTCTCAGAGGTTAAGATCTTTTGGGGAGGCCCTGTTCTCGGTCCCACCTGCGTTGCAAGTGCAATTGGTGGGGACAAGAGGCAGGGCCTTCTCAGTGGTGGCCCCTTGGCTCTGGCTCTGGAACACTCCTCCCTCCTGGCCTTCAGAAAGAATACGAAGATGTGGTTGTGGTACCAGGCTTTTAGGCAATAATGCAATGCAAAGAATAATCAGGAAATACATGCTATGCCAATTGGAATGGCCACAATAGTGTATGATTTTCAGATTATATTATTTTAATATTTATATTAGAATGTTTTTAATGCTTTGTCTTAATTATTACATGTTGTATATGCCTATGTTTAATAGTTTTAATTATTTTAATTTATAGTTATATGTCTGTATTCAGTTATTGTGATTTGGTTTTATTATATGTATGTTGCCATTGAATTCTTCCCATTAGTATGTTGTAAACCACCTCAGGGGTTAGAAAGGCAGCATATAAATATACTAAATAAATAAATAAATAAGCAGGAAAAGTCCTTTTCCATGGCTACTTCCAGGCTCTGGAATTCGCTTCCTAAATAGCCTACATTGGCCCCTTCCTTCCTATCTGTAAATCTTTATTTCTGGCAAGCCTTTGAGAAAGGTTTTTTTTAAAAAAAAGGAAATAGGTGTTGCATGGCATGCTGGATTTTAAAAAAAAAAAATAAAAATTATGTTTTTAATTGGTTTTATTCTTTTGATAGTTTAATTTCTTTCTAACTTTTGTATTCCAAGATTTTTTATCTATTATATGTCATATTGAGTTTTGAATTGGAGGAAAGGTGGAGTGTAACAATAATAACAGTGACAAATAATAATACGTAATAGTGATAGTAACAACAGCAATTACCTGAAGTGTGAACAACAGGAATGTCCCATGGTTTAGTGGAGTGTGTGACATTAAGTAGGAGTTAATGCAATAACATACTCAATGTGCAACAAACCTTTTTTAAATCTAGGTGATATTTGTTATCACCGTGGGAGGGATTAGCTTCCCAGTATGGGCTTCTTATATATACAGCGCAGCCAAAAAAGTAATATTACTTTGAATAACTGCAAATAATCAAATGCTCTTCTCGCTTTTTTTCTCCCCCCTCCTTTTTGAAAAAAATTCAGTGAAACTTATAGTTCTGTGGCTGTAAATGACATCTATAGCAAAGAGGCCCACAAGCAATGTTACTGACTCTGAGGACCTCATTGCACTACAGCAGTGGTTCTCACCCTGTGGGTCCCTAGATGTTTTGGCCTACAACTCCCAGAAAACCCAGACAGTTTACCAGCTGTTAGGATTTCTGTCAGTTGAAGGCCAAAACATTTAGGGACCCACAGATTGAGAACCACTTCACTAGAGCAGTGTTTCCCAACCAGTGTGCCGGGGCACACTAGTGTGCCATGAGCGATCATCAGGTGTGCCGTGGGAAATTGGAAAATCCAGGAAGGGGGAGGGGGAGAGTCTAGTGTGTTGAAGTATAAAAACCCCAAGAAACCTACCTCAAGAAAGGCACAAAATTACAAACACCCTCCTCCCCACCCGTTGTCTACTTGGTCTCTCCCTCTCCATGCATTGGTAAGGCCCGCCTCCCTTTCCCCAAGTAGAGACCTCCTCTTGCCTCCTGGAGGTTCTGTGTGGGAAGTTTGGCCCAGTTCTATCATTGGTGGGTTTCAGAATGCTCTTTGATTGTAGGGGAACTATAAATCCCAGCAACTACAACTCCCAAATGTCAAGATCTATTTCTCCTGAACTCTATCTGCATTCATATTTGGGCATATTGAGTATTCATGCCAAGTTTGGTCTTGATCCAACATTGTTTGAGTCCACAGTGCTCTCTGGATATAGGTGAACTACAACTCCAAAACTCAAGGTCAATGCCCACCAAATTCTTATAGTATTTTCTCTTGGTTATGGGAGTTCTGTTTGGGAAGTTTGTGTCTTTCTGCCATTCCTGCCAGGATATCTATGTTGAGTTCATTGAAACAGGCCCAGGTTTCACACTGAGTGTATAAATACATTTTAAAAACATATCAACTATATGTATTACTGTGTTAGAGTGTCATTTTGTGTCATTTTGATTGGTGGTGTGCCCCAGGATTTTGCAAATGTAAAAAGTGTGGGAAGGTTGGGAAACACTGCACTAGAGCATCTATCCAGTTTAAATTTGGTTGCTGCCTTCTGCAAAATTCTGGGGCTTGTAGTTTAGGGAGGGGCCTTTAAACAGCTCAGCCAGGGCCTCACTAAACTACAAACCCTAGAATTCTCCAAGAGGCAGTAATCGTTTGTAAACTGCATAGATACTGTAGTGCAGGTTCTCAAACTGTGCTCCTCCGGGTGTTTTAGACTCCAGCTCCCAGAAATCCCAGTCAGTTTTTCCACTGTTAGGAATGATGGGAGTTGAAGTCCAAAACATCTGGAGGAGCACTATGTGAGAACCACTGCTCTAGTATGATGGTATTCTGAGTGTTAAAAATCCCAGGCAGCCTAAGGAAGTGAGATGGCATGGTTCCTGGCGTGCCAATGTTCAAGATTTCAAACAGGAAAGGGATTGTGAGACTTGGCCATTTGGTTGCATCCTTGAAGGAACTATTCTGCTTAGTTGCCATTTGAATAGTTGTCATTTGAATAGAACTCCTAAGTGAAGCATGTTGGTCCACCCAACATGGTTGGAAGCTTTGATCTAATGCCAGGACCCATGTTTCAAAAATGAGAAAATGTCCTCTTTGCCTTGCAGATAAGGGACTTTTATTCTGGCTTTCTTGTCTTCTTGCACTAGTAAAGACAGCAGTCCCTCCACATTTGCTGTTTTGACTTTTGTGGATTTGATTATTCATAGATTTCATTAAAAATGTCCTGTATAGAAATTTCTAGGTCCCCCAGTATCACTTACTCTGGTCGGCTTTCTCTAGATTTCTAGGGAGAACACTTTTCTTTGAATTTCTAGGTTCTCCAATGCAATCTTGTGGTCAGCTTCCAACAAAAGTTGACCACAGAGATGTGCTGGAAGACCTAGAAATTCCTGAAGAGGTGCTCCCTTAGATAAAAACTAACAATATATTTGTGGTTTTTCACTTTCATAGGAGACTTCTACTCGTAACCACAGCAAATGTGGAGGACTGGCTGTACTGTGGATTGTCTGTTTCTGAATTAATGGATTCAATCCATAGTTTGAAAATATTCAATTTTCCCAAAATTTTGATTTTATCATTTTGTTTAAGGAACACCATTCACCTCATCATTGTATGTGATGGGACGATCCACAGATTTTGGTATCCACAAGGTCTTGGAACCAAACCCCTCTAGATCATAAAGAGCCCTCTGTACTTGCAGGGCTAGTATTGGAAAACCCAAGTCAGTGGATAGATTCATTTCACCCCATATTTTATCATACATCTGATGTGTGTTGAAGCCTTCACTACTATGTGGCAGAAGTCATAGAATCATGATATCATAGAGTTGCAAGAGACCACATGGGCCATCCAGTCAAACCCCCTTTCAAGAAGCAGGAAAATCACAATCAAAGCACCCCCCGACAGATGGCCATCCAGCCTCTGTTTAAAAGCCTCCAAAGAAGTATCATTCACTACACTCTGGGGTAGAGAGTTCCACTGCTGAACAGCTCCCACAGTTAGGAACTTCCTCCTAATTTTCAGATAGAATCTCCTTTCCTGTAGTTTGAAGGCATTGTTCTGCGTCCTAGTCTCCAGGGCAGCGGAAAACAAGCTTGCTCCCTCTTCCCTATGATTTCACTTCACATATTTATACATGGCTATCATGTCTCCTCTCAGCCTTCTCTTCTGCAGGCTAAACTGCCCAGGCCTTTAAGCTGCTTCTCATAGGGCTTGCTCTCCAGACCCTTGAACATTTTAGTCGCCTTCCTCTGGACACATTCCAGCTTGTCAACGTCTCCCTTCAATTGTGGTGCCCAGAATTCGACACGATGTGATTCCGGGTGTGATCTGACCAAGGCAGAATAGAAGGATAGCATGACTTCCCTGAATCTAGACACTATACTCCTGTTGATGCAGACCAAAATCCCAAATTCCTGTTGGCTTTTTTTGTCTCCACCCCTGGTGGCACAGTGGGTTAAACCACTGAGCTGCTGAGCTTGTTGACCAGGTCACAGGTTCGAATCTGGGGAACGGCATGAGCTTCCTCTGTCAGCCCCAGCTTCTGCCAATCTAGCAGTTCGAAAACATGCAAATGTGAGTAGATCAATAGGTGAGAAGGTAACGGTGCTTCATGCAGTCATGCTGGCCACATGACCTTGGAGGTGTCTACGGACAACACTGGCTCTTTGGCTTAGAAAAGGAGATGAGCACCAACCCCCAGAGTCGGATACGACTGGACTTAATGTCAGACAGGGGAAAACCTTTACCTTGGTCTTCCCACATTAGGTACAACCATAGGGAAGGAAAAGGGGACAGGCATGCAACTACAGGCTTTTCTAGTCCTTCTCACCCTCAAGGGAGGCGAGGAGACTAAGCTGGCTTTTGGGAGGGAACCAGGGCAGCGCCAGAAGTGCCAATCCTGGAGATTTGCGACTCCCAGTCCCAGGTGTGTGTATCGATTCCATGACTTAGGTATGACTTAGACTGCCTTCCCCACTCCCCGCATGGAGATGGGCTTTCCCCTTCCCGTTTGCGCCCACCCTTCCTTCCCCACCTTGCGCCATTTCTGCCTCCCACCGCCCCTGGCTGACACACACGCCAAGACGGCTGCCTTCGGAGATCTCCTTTCCACCCCCGAACGGATTCGTGGTCCGAGGATGGGTCGGAAAAGCAGCCCTTTCCCCCTCCCCCACCGAGAACAGAACCGGGCGCTTTGAACGCCTTGTTTTGGGGAGGTGGGAGGCAGCGCCTCTGAACTCCGGTCACGTTTGATGGAGCCAGAAGCATGCGCACATCGCACAAGGCGAGCACGGAGCTGTCCAAGTGCTGAAATTTAGAGCCCGTGTGTCAGGATCATGGGCTTTCCCCCCTCCCGCTCATTCCAGCACAAGGAGAGTCGCTCTCTCCCCACCTTCCCTTTCCCAAGCTTAGCACCAATCATACTCTTTCGATATTTATAAGTTGGTGATCAGAGAGAGAGAGAGAGAGAGAGAGAGAGAGAGAGAGAGAGAGAGAGAGAGAGAGAGAGGGTCGAAGACAGGCAGTCTCTTTCCTCCAACCCTCGTGCGTATTTTTAAGGACGTTTGGCACCCATTCCGGAAAAAAACCACAACCACCTCTTGAAGACAAGACAGATCAACGTGGCAGCGTTATCCTCCCCCTCTTGGTGTGTTGTGTGTGTGTGTGTGTGCATGATGTTAAGGTAGAAAAAGGATTGAGGAGGGGGGATTCTGGGGGGAGGGAAGGAGGGAGGGATCCTCCAGCCTTTGGGTAGAGAGAGAGTGGCCAATTCCAGATGCTGGGTACCTTTTGCTGCTTGGGATGAGCCGGGGTTTCGCCTAACCATGATTCCAAGGACTGGTACTTTTGATTTCCTGCCATCTCCACGACATGCCAAGGAAGGTCTTCTTTTCCCGATTCTAAAGCATTTCAAATTACGGCTGGATTTGGGGATTTAGGCAAGGCGTCCTACTTTTGGACCACCCTTCCACCCTTTTCGATTGCCGCTGGAATCGTTTCTGGGAGATTTTTTTCCCACCTTCCAGGCAGAAAACAGGAGGAATGAACCGACAGCTAGTGAACATTTTGACTGCCTTATTTGCCTTTTTCTTAGAAACACACCACTTCAGGTAGGTGAAATCCTGAATCTTTGCTAACCTGTGATACCATGGGCAAGGATTGACAGCTGCACAGGAACAGAACAGGACAAGCCAGACTTCTTTTGCTGAGTCTGGAAAGATTTAATTCGGAATTTGTATAAAGCAGTTTATTCATTTGAGAAGCGTTGTTGCTTGGGAAGGCTTTAAAAATAATAGAATTGCTATTCCTAGTGCAGTATTTCTCAACCTTCCAAATGCCGCGACCCTCATGTTGTGATGACCCCCCAACTATAAAATATTTTTGTTGCTACTTCACAACTGCAATTTTGCTACTGTTATGAATCATAATGTAAATATCTGATATACAGGATGGATTTTCATTCGTTAGATGAAATTTGGCACAAATAACCGATATGCCCAAATTTGAATGCTGGTGGGGTTGGGCAGGGGGAATTGATGACATCATTTGGGAGTTGTAGTTGCTGGGATTTATAGTTCGCCTACAATCAAAGAGCATTCTGAATTCCACCAACAATGGAAATGAACCAAACCTAGCACACAGAACTCCCACGACCAACAGAAAATACCAGAAGGGTTTGGTGGGCATTGACCTTGAGTTTTGGAGTTGTAGTTCATCTACATCCAGAGAGCACTTTGGACTCAAACAATGAAGGATCTAGACCAAACTTGGCACGGATACTCAATATGCCCAAATGTGGACACTGGTGGAGTTTGGTGAAAATACACCTTGACGTTTGGGAGATTTAATTGGTGGGATTTATAGTTCTCCTACAATCAAAGAGCATTCTGAACCCCACCAATGATAGAATTGGGCCAAACTTTCCACACAGAACCCCCATGACTAACAGAAAATACGGTGTTTTCTGGTCTTTGGCAACCCCTCTGAACCCCCTTGACTCCCTTAGGAGTCCTGACCCCCAGGTTGAGAAATGCTGGTATAGAGCATAAGGGGGCAGCTTTTCCATTCGGAAAGAGTTGTTACTTGGGGGAGGCTTTTTAAAGACAATAGTGAAATTACATAGGTTCTCTCTTTTTTTCCTAGTGCGATGCTTATAGACATTGAAATTGAAATATTTCCTCAAGTTGTTGAAATGATCCTTCCACAATGTCTATTTGACATCTCTTCTTTCTGAGTGGTCTATCGGATTCTCTCTGTGCATAAGGATATGCACTCAGGATCACTTCAGATGTACTCATTGCCCTTTGATGCACTTTAACCAGCTCACTGTATTCACAATCATGATAGTTAAAGGATGGCAAGAGGGGATTTCATTGCTGGGTTGCTGTGAGTTTTCCAGCTGTATGGAAAACACAATCTCTGAGGATGCCTGCTATAGATGCAGGTGAAACATCAGGAGAGGATGCTTCTAGACATGCCCATACAGCCGGAAAACTCACAACAACACAGTGATTCTGGCCATGAAAGCCTTTGACAATACAATTTCATTGCTGTGTAAAGGATATGGTAACTTGGGTAGTAACCATTTTAACCTAAGTTAGAGATGGTTAAGTTGAAATGAGTAATCGAATTGCAGCTCTCCTGGATTAATTACTGTGGGATAAATGATAGCATCTAATGCATGTGGCACAAATCAGGCACACCTTTCCTTCTAGAAATCTAGAAGGGAGCCAGCACCCATCAGATTTTGACTCTATCAAGGAACATCTTTAGATTGGTCTAATGTATTTCACGTAAACCCCTGTGTGTCCAGTAGAAAGGAAAGAACAATACATTGATGAACTACTCCTTTCGCTGATTTGTATTCAATGGTTACTTCTTTGAGAGACATTTGTTTTATGGGTAACAAGTATATACAATAGTTGACCGTATGTTAACTTAATTTTTGTGTTGTCGAAGGCTTTCATGGTTGGAATCACTGGGTTGCTTTCTCTCCTGACGTTTCACCCACATCTATGGCAGGCATCCCCAAAGGTTGTGAGGTCTGTTGGAAACTAGGCAAGTGAGGTTTATGCATCTGTGGAATGTCCAGGGTGAGAGAAAGAACTCTTGCCTGTTTCAAGCAAGTGGGAATGTTGCAATTGGACACCTTGATTAGCATTGAATGGCTGTTCAGCTTCAAAGCCTGTCTGCCTGGGGAATCCTTTGTTGGGAGGTGTTAGCTGGCACTGATTGTTTCTTATCTGGAATTTCCATGAAACAATCAAGGTCAGCTAACACCTCCCAACAAAGGCTTCCCCCAGGCAGGCTTCGAAGCTGCAAGGCCATTCAGTAGTAATTAAGGTGGCCAATTACAACATTCACACTTGCCTCAAAAAACATGAGTTCTTTCTCCCACTCTGGATATTTTACAGATATATAAACATCACTTGCCTAGTTTCCAACAGTCCTCACAACCTCTGAGGATGCTTGCCATATGTGTGGGTGAAATGACAGGAGTGAATGCTTCTGTTAAATGTGGAAATAACAAATTGCAAATGGAATAATATAGATAAAATTGAAAAGGTTACAATAACTAAGAGGATGTGGGAACCAGTTAGGAATTATTTAGAAAATGTACTAAGATGTGGAATAGAAAAATTAAGAGTGAGACTGATATTTCAAATGTAACTTCTGTAGTTTGATGAATAAATTGCATGCACAAGGAGGGGTGGGTGGGGGTGGGAATAAAACAGTTTTTTAAAAATCTTGGAAAAAAGGAGTGCATGCTTCTGGAACATGGCCTTACAGCCCAGAAAACTCACAGCAACCCAACGTAATTTTTGATTAGTGGCATGGATTGGCACATTTGAATAAAACTATGTGGTTTTGAATTCATATTGTATATACTTGTTACTCATAAAACAAATGTCTCTCAAAGAAATAACCATTGAATACAAAGCATGAACAATGTATTATTACGTATTCTTAACTATTCACCAGGCTGACCTAATGCCTATCCCCTTAGTTAAAAAGAATTGCCACATCCTCTTTAGCAGTAATTAACATGAAAATCAGGTGTAGTAGTTTGTATGTTGGACTATAACTCTGGAGACCAGGGGTCAAATCTCCACTCAGTCATAGAAACCTGCTCAGTGACCTTGGACAAGTTACATTTTCAGCCTCAGAGGAAGGAAAAGGCAACTCCCTCTGAACAAATCTTGCTAAGAAAACCCCAAACTTGTTTGTCATATGTTGGAAAGCACACTAGTACAACAAAAACAATAATATTGTAAAACTTGATGAGGTTGTAACTCTTTTCTCTTTCCTAGTGCACAAATCAGGAATCGTTACTAGTGTTCAGCATTAAATATAATGCCCTTGAGGATATGGACCCTCTTCATATTTAACCAGTTTTATCAAATTTTAAAAATAGCACATGCACACAGAACATTGCAAAAGACCCCATGAGAGGATTACTTTTAATCCTTATTAGATGTATTAAAACCGGCATGAATTAGAAGTACACATTTTTGACACAATGGAATATATTAAACTCTATGAGTCAGAATACTTTATGACAATTCATTTCCCTTGTTAGTCCAGATTTTGCTCATTTCAAATGCCTTTCCTTGTATTTCTTTGGGGGAAATGCCTAACGTTTTACATGGCAAAATCTGTAAGAGCATGGGAGTGCAATTAACACCAAATAGGATATAAATTGATGTGGATGTTGCAGAGAAGGGCTGTTATCCATGCTTGATGTGGGCTGATGGGAAATTAAAATCTTCACATCTGGCCAGTTCCCAGAGGAAATAAACAGACTTGGAAAAGAATCAAGTCATTAATTATAGCCTATTAAGATTTGTACTGTTTCAGTGCTTTTGTATTGGTCTGGACACTAACGCAGTCAGTGTTTCTAACATATGGCAAGTTTTGCCATGCAGTCTTTACAAAGCTACCATGAACCCAGATCTATAAATCAGAGGGCATTTAGTGGATGCCACTGGATATAAACCAAGGGCTACAGTTATATATGGGAAATAATTTACAGTTATAAATGGGAAATAATTTAGTTATAAATGGGAAATAATTCCGTAAGAATTTGGGTTGAATTCTAGTATCTGACCTTTTAAAACCTGATTCCTCAAAAGTTGTGATGTTCAGATTCCTCAGCACTTGAGAAGTACTTTGTATTACAGCAGTGGTTCCCAACCTTTTTTTGACCTGGGACCACTTTGATCAGGGACCACTCTCCAACATTAGTACCAAAAGGGTTAAGAATCCGTTTTTGGTCAACTTTAGATTGGGTTTGGGGTGTTGATTCAGAAAATTGCATTGGATAGACCATACCAGCCCTAGTTTCTGATATAGAACATATGCCATGGTCAGCGATAGGGAAGGCGTGGCAGGCAGTGCAAAAGGAGCAGAAATAAAATAAAATCAAGAGGAAGGAGGCTTGCAAACCAGATTTTTGACCTCATGGCCCACTGGTGTTCTGCGGCTCACAGGTTAAGAACCACTGTATTACAGGAATTCATTTCTCCATATGATCAACATGTTGCACGAGATTTCTCTTGTGAAAATAATGCGAATGCATGATGGAATAATTTTTCATAGTAATTCCAAACATTTTTAAATGCTTTATTATTATTTTTAAAGGATGACTTTCTGTAAAGAACAGGATTCCAGATCTGGAAAATCTCCTGCACAGACATTGTCTCCTTCAGATTTTTTGGATAAGCTGATGGGGAGAACGTCAGGTTATGATGCAAGAATAAGGCCTAATTTCAAAGGTAAGTAATTTCTGAGACCATTAAAAATTAACAGAATGTAAAGATGTAAAATACAAACTATAACAAATGTACATAAAAAGTCTTAGGTGAAGTAGACTAGTCCAAGTTTCCCAACCTGATGTTTCATGGTGGTTTTGGACTAGTTTCCACAACCGACAGTCATTTGTGTTATGAAATAAGAATGATGGAAGCTGTGATTTAAAAAACTTATGCAGTGGTTCTCAGCTTGTGGGTCCCCAGGTGTTTTGGCCATCAACTCCTAGAAATCCCAACAGCTGGTAAACTGGATGGGATTTCTGGGAGTTGTAGGCCAAAACACCTGGGGACCCACAGGTTGAGAGCCACTGCCTTATGTGGTGCTGAGCTGGGAAATTTAGTTCCAGACTTAGGCATTTATATGGCCTGGTTTTCATAAGCATGCCTATGCAGTAATAGAAAAAAACTATCTTAAAAGTATGATAGGGGTTTATAGATGCAAATATATATAGGTGACACCACAAACAAAATTGTCTCATCACTTGCAGCTTTTTGGGTAGTTTTGTTGTTGAAATAGTTCACACAAGCAGTTGTGAGTCATCAGGACCTGGTTCATACATATACTTGATTTCATGCAGCTGAGCTCTGTACATTTGATGGATGATGTGTGAGTTTGATTCAACTGGAAATAATTGTCTTAAAGTGATGTCAAGCAAGATGAAAGCCCCACTTATAGTATTAGATATGTGATGCCCTATTCATCAGCAGATGCTGCCATTCTCAAGTGATGATCACACATGTGTGAATCAGCTTTAAATATTCAGTAATAATCAAATGGTAGAGCTGTAAATTGGCCATGAGTTGCCTTGTAATAACTGACTCTGATTTTAAGTCTGTGGAGCTTTGCTGGTTTCAACAGATGGATAACAGGATGACTCCAAAGGAGTGTAGGTGACTGATTTCATATGAAAGTGTGTTGCTTGCTTGGTCATATTAAACTGCATTTCAGTACATGACCTCCATATACCAGCCTGCCTGTTTCTAAAGACTGTCAAAGAGGGTACAAAAACGAGAGGCCAACATCTTGCCTGTTTTTTCTGACTGTGGCATGATCTTACTAGCTGCTCAAAGCCCCTTTTTGTCTGGTATTTTAATTTTCCAAATCTGTCCACTTTATACTATCAGTTAATTTCTTTTTATCCCGTTACAATGAGGAGAATTTGGTGTTTATTGTTTAGTTATACTTGTAATAAAAATAAATAATAATAATTGTACCAAGCACTGGCATCTGTAAGGAGGATGGGTGGTTTAGAAGCATTAAAATATGTGGAAAATAAATCCTACTAATGAAGATAGAATAAAATTAAAATGACTGTCTTTGATATTTTACTTTCCTATCCATTGGTAAGCAGAAGAAGATCCAAATAAAACATATGTAGCTACAGTAATTGTTGATGTTTAGTCAAAACATTTGGTATTTAAATTCCTCAACCCAGATTGATCTGCGGAGGTTTACCGTACTCTGTAAAGTTCACTGTTGAGGGTAAACTAGGGTGACAAGAGTAAAGTTTAACACTGAGCAGTAAACCACTATCTGTTACCAATCTATAAAACTCTCAGACGGAGGCTGCTCTGATACATGGAAGCATTATATTGTCTGGTCCGTACTGAGATCTTCACTATGCTTGGCCATTCTGGCTATGATCCATTGAATATTGACCCATTTCAGTAATTGCTGAACAATAGAGGATTCAAAACATGAGAAGTCCAGAGTAGTATTCATGTAGACATTATCATCCAAATGAGAAGGGTTTTTTCTTCTTCTGGTGCACAAATATAGCATTTCCCATCTCTATCAGTAGCTATGGGGCAGATGAGTGATAAAAGACTATGTTTGCAAAAATATCACAGTGCCACCTTTTTTTATAAGGAAGTGTGAGGTAATGTGTTGATATCTTTCGAAAAGTGTCTATCGAGCATACTGGTTTGTTTCTCAAGTACACTCCATAAGAGCATACTGACTTCTATCTATGATATATTCATTTACCATCTGGTTGTTCCCTGTTAATCTTTTGTAGCACTCTGTTGGGATCATAAAGTAAAAAATGACAAAATATGCGAATAAACATGTATCAGTGCAGATCATGTTGTTGTGAAACAAAAGCCTTATTCAGTTGTTCTCTGTGGTTATATGAGGAAGAAAGTGGAGACAAGTATGCTAGTCCTTTGATTGTTCTCATCTTCAACATGTGGAGGATAACTGTCTGCAAATCCTCTTTGGTACAGAGGGTGAAAAGATTAGGAAGCCAGAGGGCAGATGCATGCTTTCCCTTGCTCCCCTTTTTGTATGTAAAACATACACATGAGGTGAATGTCTGAAATAACTAATCTCCATTAATGAGCCTTCACATGAAGCAATAAGATACTGAAGGCTGATAACTCAACTCAACTTTATTTCTTATGAGTCGCCCTCTACCAAGGTGCTCTAGGCGACTTACACAGTTAAAATATAGTCACCGCTTGTTACTTAACAATCATAGGCTCTTCTGAAGAGCCATGTCATGAATGCCCCTAAAAATGTATGTAGATCGGGAGTGGCTCTTTGGTCTGGCGGCAAGGAGTTCCACAAGATTGGGGCTGCGATTGAGAAGGATCTATGTCTTGTGGACTCTAAATGAACCTCTCTAGGGCCAGGGACATAGAGAAGATTCTCATGAGCTGACCATGGCAGTCTCTGGTGGTGGAGTGGCATTAAACGGTCTCTTAGATATGAAGGACCCTGACCTTGAAAGGCCTTGAATGCTAGGACCAGAGTCTTAGAGGACTCTGTGTTCAACCGGCAGCCAATGCAAGTGCTGCAGAGACGGTGTTATATGGCACCTCATTAATGTTTTTGTGAGGCTGCATTTTGCACAATTTGAATCTTGTGAATTGCTACTCGAGGTAAGCCCACATACAAAGCATTGCAGTAATCCAGCCTGGACATAACTGTGGCATGGATTATCGTAGCCAGCACCTCTGTTGGTAAATAAGGTGCCAACGGTCTTGCTTGGCATAGATGAAAGAAGGCCCTTTTACTAATGGAGGCCATCTGGGCTTCCATCGTCATTTTGGAATCCAGGATAACACCGAGACTCTTCACTGTGGGGGATGGTGCTAACGGTTCCCCTTCAAAAGATGGTAATAGACCAACCAATTCAGATGGACGGCCAGACCACAAGATTTCAGTTTTTGCTGGATTTACTTTCAATTTATGGGCACATAGCCATCTTGTCACTGCTCCAAGACACTGGGTGAAGTTATCCAGTACTGAGGTTGTTCCAGGTTCTAGTTTTAGGAGAAGCTGGGTATCATCAGCATATTGGAAACATTCTAATCTAAATCTCCAGACTAGCTTGGCGAGAGGTCGATAAGAGATGTATAGATGTCCAGAACAGGACCATTTTGGTGGAAGCCCACACCTCTGGAATTGAAAATGAGTCCTCATTTTTAAAAAAGTTTAATCTTTTTAGTTTGTTTGTTTGTTTGTTTTAAAAAAACACCTACTTTTATTTGTTTCTGTGATAAATTAATTACTACTGCACAGTTTTCAGAAGATACGAAACGCTTTTTGCAGACTGGTATGTTTTCACCAAATTTTGCACATTGCTTTAGAGCAGTGGTTCCCAACCTTTTTTTGACCAGGGATCACTTTGACCAGGGACCACTCTCCAACATTAGTACTAAAAGTGTTATCAATCTGTTTTTGGTCAACTTTAGAAGTGGTTTGGGTTAGGTGCTGATTCAGAAAATTGCATTGGATAGACCAGGGCTGTCCAACTTCTACCGGCCCAGGGGCCTGAATTCCGGTCACTGATGACCTGGGGGGCCGTAGGGTCTGCCCCGCCCCCGGCTCCGCCCCAGCTCCACCCCCTCCCCACCCCTGCCTCCGCCCTCTCCCCAGCGCCCTCTCCCCTCTCCCCTTATTTGTATTTGATATTAAATATATTTTATTCCATCCTCCCCTCTCCCCTTATTTTTATTTAATATTAAATCTATTTAATTCCATCCTCCCCTCTCCCCTTATTTTAATGTATCCCATCTCCCCTTATTTCATCTTTAAATATATTTAATTTAATACATGAGGGGAGATGGGGGGAGGGGATGAGGAGCAACCTGAGGAGCCCCCTGCTTCGGCCTACCTTTTCCAAACGCGCAGGATCCAGGAGTACCCGGACGACGAGAGAGGCGACGACTGACTGAGTCGAAGAAGGTCCTAATCGCGTCTGTGGGCCTTAGCGATCCAGTAGTAGAGTAGCCGAAGAGTATCGCGAGAATATGCAATCCACACGGGATTTCGCTGTCAACGCCGGCGTGATCTCGCGTTGACAGCGAAATCCTGTGTGGATTGCGTATTCTCACAATACTTGCTCCGAACCCGAAAGTAGGTTTTTTAAATTTTTACTATTTATTTTATTTTTCAATTTTTACTTTTTATTAAAAAGCTTAGGGGGCCATAGGGAAGGGGCTGGGGGGCCGTATACGGCCCCCAGACCGCCAGTTGGATAGCCCTGGGATAGACCACATCAGCTCTAGTTACAGAACGTATGCATGGGCAGCGACAGGGAAGGAGTGGCAGGAGCAGAAATAAAATAAAATAAATAAATAAGAAGGAAGGAGGCTCAAGGACCAGATTTTTGTCCTCACGGCCCACAGGTTAAGAACCACTGCTTTAGAGGAAGTGTTGCACTCTGAAGGGCAATTTGAAAATCAGTTCCAGAGTAATGGTATGAAAGGCTAAGGAGGAAATGTGTGGCACAGCAGCTATCAGCTATTGTGCCCTCACAGTTTATTGTGGCAGATGAGTTGAAGGGACAATGGTTTAGGGAGCCATGGCTTGCAGGATCAATGCACTGGCATTGTTTATATTAGCATGGATGACAATGTAATCTGTCAATCCCCTCAGAATGTCCTGCTCATTCAGAATTTAGCAGTATCCTTATGCTATCTGAGGAATAAGATCAACTTTACTAGCAACAATATTATTGAGAGCTATCTCTGTCATAAAGCAAATGCATGGTGAGATCTCTTGTTCTTGAATGAGCAACTAAGATCAATTAGCTTTACCATTTTCCACCTTCTGATTTGTGAATTGAAAAATAAAACAGTCAAATCTGGCTTGCTGAGTTAGTGTTCTTTCATGGTACTAGAAAAAAAAACTTGCTAGAAAATCCTGATCTGGTGGTTTTACAAAATTTGGAAACATGTTATACCCCTTTCTTTCCTATTCTCATGCAGTCTTGGGTCTCTCCAACCAAAGTTCAGCCTGCTAGCCACAATGTTGCCCTTTGCTAGGTTGTTATCCTATAACTGTCAGTTGATCCTAATAAAGGAGATATTATTTATTGTAATACTGCTCTGTAGGTGTCTCCATGTATACATATTGCAGAACAGAAAGTAACAAGGTAGAGAGAGAAACAGAAAGAAGGAGGTTAACAGACAATCAGCATATCTACCGACATTTTTGAGTTGGGTGATGAGGTCTTCCATGATAAAGGCATGTACTTCAGAATGTACCAATTTGACTTTCTTTTGCTTTGAGAGCCTTTAGGGGCATTTTTGCCATCCCAGGTCTCTTAAAAATTATTCCCATTTGGCATCAAAGTGCAATGTATATTTGTGTATAAAGTAAGTAGTTTAGCATCACCCACTCCTTGCAGTCCTTTTCTGACATACCACTAAAAATCCCTCTACCCCTTCAATACATTGAACAGTAGTAGAATTTTCTGTTTACACAGACAGGAAAATGTTTACGTTCTTATGGCCTCCAAAACATTTTCCCAGGGATTGTAGGATGGCTCTTTACATAACATAATATAGAATGCTGAATTGCATTTAAAGGGTCACTTTCTCCATGCTGCATGCTGAGAATCTGGTTGAAAATTGCTGTAGATAAAAGTTACTCACTTTGCTTTTATTACATAATCTTTGCACGGCATGTGCTGCTCCTGCCCAAGTACTTAAGGCTTGGCAAAAACTAGAAACCTTCTTCTTGAGGGTATTCAAACAAAAGCTTACATTTGTAAATCAAAGGAGCTAAAGGATGGCTCTTCAGCTGTTGTTAGACTACATCTCCCAACAGCCCTAAATAACATAGTGAGAGATGCTGGACTTATGGATGGGATGGGAAACCTATGGTTGCTCTTCTCTGTTGTATAAACTCCTTCAAGTGAGCTTAACCTTGACATTTTGTCTTGCATCCAGATGGGAAGTAATGTCATCCTAAACAGTAGGCTTGGTTGATTTTTAAAAAATGGCTCAAAACTTGTTTCGGGTGTAAGGGGCGCTGGTGATTCAATTCGGAATTGAATTCCGATTTTTTTCTGAAAAAAATTGGAATATTTCTGATATTTCTGAAATTTCCAAATTGCTTCGTTAATGGTGGGCATGATTGCACAATACGCAAAAAGCTGCAAAAGGAACAGGATGAATGATTCCCTCTCCCTCTTTTTAAAGACCACTACTGACAAAACTTTCCACTGTGGTAGAAAGCATCCTCCTCTGTCATCATACTAAATTTCAACATGTTTAGACGATCCATGGGTGTAGGACAATTTCTTAAGTAATTTAAGTAATCTAATAAGGTGTATTACAAGAATAAATGTGCTGCCCCCAGGATTCAATAGGAACATTTAAATTTATCTCTATGTTTGGCATATTTGTGTAGAGCAGACCTCTTCGAACATGTAAAAATGGAATTTATCTCATAAGATTAATTTATTACATTTGCTCTTTTCCAAGATAAGTGGAGGGCAGGCTAGTGTTCAAACCTGCCCCACCCTCCTAGATCTGGTGTTTCAGCAAGGAATATAGTATGAGAAAAGGGGATTGTAGTATACCCAAGGACAAAGTCAGAGCAACATGTGATTGAGTTTTTTGTTTCTAAACTTGAATTTGGTATTTCAGTAAGGAATATTTTAATGTTGAATACAGTCTACATGGTTAATGCTGTACGTTCTTATGCAATGTTTTATGTAAATTGCCTGGAGCATTTAATGGAGGGCGATTAATAAGTGAGAAATTGAATTGAATTGAATTGAATATAGTATGAGAAAAGGGTATTGTAGTATACCCAAGGACAAGCCACAGCAACATGTGAATGAGATGTTTGTTTCTAAACTTGAATTTGGTGTTTTAGCAAAGAACGAGAAAAGGTAGTACGAGAAAAGGGGATGGTTAGTATACCCAAGGACAAAGTCAAAGCAACATGTGAATGAGGTGTTGGTTTGTAAACTTGAATTTGGTGCTTCTAAAAGGAATCTACTTTGAGAAAAGGGGATTGTAGTATACCCAAGGACAAAGTCAGAGCAGCATGAAAATGACTTTTTTTGTTTCTAAAGTTGAATTTGGTTTTTCAGCAAGGAATTAGTATGAGAAAAGGGGATTGTAGTATATCCAAGGACAAGTAAGGCAACATGTGAATTAGGTGTTTGTTTCTAAACTTGAATTTGGTGTTTCAGCAAGGAGTATAGTATGAGAAAAGGGGATTGTAGTATACCCAAGGACAAAGTCAGAGCAACATGTGAATGAGTTGTTGGTTTCTAAACTTGAATTTGGTGTTTCAGCAAGGAATATAGTACGAGAAAAAGGGATTGTTAGTATACCCAAGGACAATATCAAAGCAAGATATGAGTGAGTACAAACTAAGTACAAACTCAAACCAAAATGGGAAGGAAGAGTCTACAAAGTTGGATTCACTGCTTGTGCAAGAAAAGTAATAGGAGAAAAAGGGATTCTGGTATCTGTAACTGCAAACTCTAGCCAAAATGGGAAGGAAGGTTATTCCAAGTTGGATTCACTGCTTGTGCAAGGAAATTAATAGGAGAGAAAAAGGATTCTGGTATCTGTAACTGCAAACTCTAGCCAAAATGGGACAGAAGGTTATTCAAAATTGGATTCACTGCTTGTGCAAGGAAATTAATAGGAGAAAAGGGATTCCGGTATCTGTAACTGCAAACTTTAGCCAAAATGGGAAGGCTCTTCAAAGTTGGATTCACTGCTTGTGCAAGGAAAGAAATAGGAGAAAAGGGGATTCTGGTATCTGTAACTGCAAACTCTAGCCAAAATGGGAAGGTAGGTTCTTCCAAATTGGATTCATTGTTTGTGCAAGGAAAGTAATAGGGAAAAAAGTGATGCTGTGTGCTGCCCTGCCCTTCTCTCCTCCCCCACCACAAGCGGAAAAGCTTCAATGATCGCACAGGCAACAGGCCTGCTAACAGCTGTTCTCCCCTGTATTTCCCTTCCACTACCCTGTTGTTCCCTTCCCAAGCAGTGCAACACCTTTCCCACCCAGCTCCTTTCGTGTTCACTGCCCCAGATCGCTATGAGCTCCCGAGGCACACACAGCCCTTTTTAAAGTGCAATGGTCGCTGTGCCAAAACCCTGCCCCTCCCCACATGTTATCCCCTCATTGGCTGAAGGCAAGCATCCTAGCATTCAGGCTGCAGCTTGCCTCCAAACACTGGGTCTTTTCCGACTCACTTCCTGAGTCATAACAAAGATACTTCTGGTTTCAGGAAAAAATTCAAAATTGATTCAAAAAGGAATTTAATCCTAATTTAATCCAAATTACGAAGGTTCTGACTGGACCTAACCATGCCTACTAAACAGTATTAAGATCATGTAAAGTTACACAAAATTATCCAGAGAAAAGCCATGCTGTCAGTACCATTGCATGAACAGAGTCAGTAGTATGGTTGAGCAATACATCCTTATGTTCAGCATATCCAGAAGCACAGCATCATCATCACTACCACCACCACCATCAATTAGCATGCTTTCATATCATGTCAGCAATATAGCACTGCTATAGTGAAGTTACACATTATGATCACATCACATGGCCTTTTCGGACCATGCTTTTGAGGCAGCAATCACTGGCGAAAGGGAAGGTGCGTGGGGTGGCTTATGGCACCATGTGCACCTTCCCTCATCACATGGAGGGGCCAGGAGAGGGTGCTTTGACACACTTTCTGTCCCCTTATCAGATGGCAGAAAGGGTGGCAATGCACATTGCCCCATCACCCTTTTGGCCATCACATAGCAAAAGAGGAGGAAAATGTGAAGAAAGAAGTGCTGGCTAATAAGACTAGTACATGGTGGTGCATGTTTATTGTTACCAACAATTAAATGAGGACTAGACAATGTGCTCATGAGTTACATGTAGCTGGAAGGTTAATTTGATTCCCTTTTCCCTGGGTCCCTAGAATTATAGAATCATAGAGTTGGAACAGATCAGATGGGCCATCCAATCCAATCCTCTGCCATGCAGCAATACACAATCCAAGAGCTCCTGACAGATGGCCATTCAGCCTCCAGAGAAAGAGACCCCACCATGCTTCAAAGCAGAATATTCCACCATTGAACAGCTATAACCACCAGAAGGTTCTTCCTAACGTTTAGGTGGAATCTCTTTTCCTACAATTTGAATCAATTGCTCCATGCCCTGGTCTATAGGACAGCAGAAAACAAGCTGGCTCAATCTTGCCCCTTCCTGCATGTGGCATCTTTTCAAACAGTTCAACACAGCTATCATGTCTCCTTGTAATGTTCTCCAAGCTAAGCATACCCAGCTCCCTAAGCTACTTCTCATAGCATTTGGTTTCTAGACCTTTTACCATTTTGGTTGGCTTTCTCTGGACAGGTTCTAGCTTGTCAATATAATTCTTGAATTGTGGTGGTACCCTTCATGATTCTAAGCAAAAAAAAAGGTTATTAAGGCAAAAAAAGGCAATAGAGTACTAGAGTCATGGTTTTGTTCCAAGGAAACAGTCAGTTTTAGAACCTTGTATCATTTTTCCAGAAAAAGAGAGGCAGGAAGGAGAAAATAACTGGGAGAAACAAAAAATAACTGAAGGGAAGGATCCCTATAGGCCCAAAGGAAATAAGTCAGTAAACAAATATAAGTTGAAATATCCAACAATACCATTCAAAAAGTGGTATTCATGGGCATTTTAATTAATTGTTTGCACAACCTTTTTGTTCATAATCCCAATTATGGTGGTCTGCACTACTCGGTTATGCCATATGCCAAACAATGTCTCAATGGATCATGTTTTCCTAGACCTATAACAACCTTTGAACTCAACAAAAGTCCACTGCATCCTTTAGCATTTCATTCTGTAAATAGAGTACCAGCTTCTCACATCTTGTGATGAGTTCTGTCATTACCCTTTTCTACTTGTCTTTACTTTCTTTTAGCAGATTTTCACAATTACTTCCCAATTAAAGCTTGGCCAATATAAATAGTATCTAACCCTAGCCTCCCCTTTCCCTCAGAGTCAAGATAAGGTCATTTTGGCTCTTTTCTTTGGGAAAGTTTATACGTTCTAAAATCTTAAATATCTGGAAATGACTATTTTTAAAAATGAATATATAGGTCTAAGATATTTTCAACAGACATCTCACTCTCCCATTATAAAACCATTTTTTTGCCCGTTGAGATCACATATTTGTGTGCCATTCCTTTTGTCTTCAATAAGGATGGCCTTGCCATATTTTCAACATTTGATTTTTCTATTTCACAATGTTTTTGGTCTACAGATTTCATCAGCTCTTGGTAGCACAGCGACTGATGATGTACTGTGGATGCTGTAGTCCAAAAAACATCTACATGGGGCACTGGTGCCCACCTCTCTTTCCTATGTTGTCACCATGACATACCTATCTATTTTCACTCTGATGTGGTACATCCACATCAGGGCTTTAGAGCACACTGGGGAAGCAACGTTTCTCCAAATGTGATTGAACATGAGTCCATGCTAGTATGGGCAACAGCAAAATGTGACAGCAGTGGTAGTTCATCAACATCTGGAGGTCTAAATTTTCCATACCCATAAGTTATGGCTCTGATTTGGAAGCATTTTGGTCATTATATTATGAAACTAATGCCACTTGATGCCTCTTCATAGGAATTAGGTGGAAATTTTGAAATTCCATTTCAAAATGCACCAGATTTGGAAATCCGTATGGGGATTATAGTGGAAATCATAAACAAATACCAGAACTAATCCAGAACCAGTCTCTAGCAAGTTTTCCCACTGAAGGCAATGGATTTCATTGTAGTTGATGCATGTGTATGGCATTTCTTGCAGCAGAGATGTGAAGAATATAAGAAGAAACAGTCATTTATTTATTTAAAAATATTTCCATACAGCCAGATGTCATATTAAAACTAAGGAACACATTACTGCACTTTTGATTCCCCAGCCTTTCCACATTTTAAACTGACCCTTTGAATGCCTGATTCCAATCTCAACATTCATGCCCACATGTTTTTCACTTACTGGCATCTTTCAGTAGTTTGACAGTCTTCAAACAGAAAATCTCATCAACCGTCAAATGTCAGGTTATTTCATGTCATCTATTGAATTCTGTCAGGTTGTTACTGTTGTTTTTGAAGACATAATCTCTGCAATGCACCACTAAAGGGGGATGTTGAATACATTCTAGGTCATGCTTGAGTTCACAGGGTTATGTGATGCAGTTCAGGCCTGAATTGATAGTCTGAGCTAAAGTAGATCTATTGCAATGATCAGATTTGCATAGATGACCTGCCATTCAGCAGTTGATTCAATTGATTCTACCATAATAGGGGCTCACAGTTTGATATTTTTTGTCAACTAGATAGTACCTCAAGCCACTGAAAGATTTATGCAGTCCACATAGATTACAGGATGACCACACCAGACATCTTTAGCAGGCAAGTCTGCTTGGAAGTACATGGACAAAAAACTACAATGCGCCTGTTTATCTGTACAGGTACAGTTCCATGATCTCCTCCAGATATAAATGAGGATGGTCATGCTCCACAAATGGTGGTTACACATGAATGTGCATATTTCAGTGTGTCCACATTAATGTCACTGCCAATTACTAATATGTTGGCTGGAAATTGTGGATCCAAAACCTGCAGATCTAGAGGGCCTAGTTCAAGTTCTAAGCACCATGAACTGTCATCCATGAATACAGCAACAAGTCTACTAATGAAGTTCAGAATATCTGGAAAGTGTTGAAGCAGCCCAATGAGCTGCTCTCCAGATGTATTAAACTATAATATCCTTTAATCCCAGTCAAGATTGTCACCAGGGTTGCAGTAACAACATTAAATATATATGGGCCTTTTCATTACACCAAGGAAGCTAAATTTGCAGAAATAAATCAAGATCAACTGGAGAGTTTTGCATTGGACCGAAAGAACAAAAGATTCACAAAAGAGAATTTTCAGAAGGATTTGGTAATTTGGCATTTACTGTAGATTTTTCCCCCAGTTTAAATCTGCCTTCTAGTCATTTTGACAAAATAAACTGTCCTATCTTAAGTCTAGTGTGTCACTCACTCACATTATCTTAATTATAGTTATATTCCATTTACAACTACTATTGCGCTAATGTTCATTTCAAACCACAGGCAAGGAACAGAACAGATCTGTGCTTGTCTAGGGGGCTCACAATGTACAGATCTCGTTTTCATTTGTGGTCATCGGGGAAGACACAAAAAAATGACTTCAAGAAGTCCTAAGGGTAAAAAAGAGGGAACGACTCCTTTCTAAGTTTTATAATGAGGCATCATATTGAAATGAGACAATTCTCCCATAAAGCTTTACCATTCCATTTTCAATCTAATGAGGACTTCTGTTCTGCTGTAGGGTGAATACTCCAGGTTTTTAACTTGACATAGCTCACCAGGGGTGCATAATAAATAAAGCTATATAAAGATAACTATGCCGCTAAAAATCACAGAAACGGACATTCTAAGCACAGAGTGTTTCATTTACCTCATCTTACCTGAGCTTTCTTACTTGGTGCACCAAAATAGTGTCCCTGGTTTTCATGACAAATGGGGTAAAATAAGGGGGTAAAAAGTAAAACCTTTGCTATAGCTTCTCATCTTCTTTCAGAAATATTCTTGTTTAGGATCATGCTAGACACCAGTGCCCTTCTTGGGGATATTATATAGAGTAGAAGGAGCTCAAGCAGGTTAGTCCAACTATCCTCGGTTTTTCCATTTTAATTCTCCATACCATGATGGCTGCTGAGTGTGATCAATCCTTTTGAGAAAATAGTGAGTAATAGGGTAAATTGTCATCCCCCCCTTAATTATTTTGTGGGGGTAGGAGGGACTACTGCTAAAGAGACAAATGAATGGGTGCGATAATAAATGTGACCTGCACTCTCCCTAGAAGCTGACTAAACTGAGGTTGACATAGTTTGGTCATAGCATGAGAAGAGATAACTCACTAGAAAATATGACAATGTTTGGTTAAGTGGATGGCAGTAGGAAAAGAAGAAGACCACATTCCAGATGGGTGAACTGGATTTATCATTGATTTGACTCTGCAAGACCTGAGAGAAGGGCTGCTGAGAATAGGATGATTTGGAGATCTCAGTCCTTTAATCTGGGAGCAATAGCATTTTAAAAATGCAATTGCATCTGGGTTAAAATTCACACATGCCCCTGAAGTGCTTTTCTGGGGTGGGTGTCCAGATGCCCTGACAGCATTCCAGCAGGGCACTAGGACAGAAAACACCCTCTCCCCCCACAAAAGCCCTAAGAGGTAAACATAACTTACCAGCCACCATTAGACCTTGCAGCACAGTTTCTAAAATGTACCATTATGCACTAGAAAGTGAGGGGAGGCAGGAGTGATTTGGGCCACCCTCGCTTTTTTGGCCTAATTGATACATTCCAGGAGGTATGCTGCAAGTTATTTTTACCGTTTAGGGCTTTTTTGGGGGGAGGGTTAGAAAGAGGGTGTAATCTTGCACCTTCTGGGCTCCAGGAGCCCAGAAGGTGCGAGATGGGTGTATGGACAGGTCACAAGGAAGTCCCAGGACTCCCTGTGGGCCTGTCCACACAGGGCTATAGCCCATTAGGCCTGAGTCTTTCACAAAGGTGTGGGTTTAATTGGCTATCTAATTAATTCAGGATAAAGCAGGTTTTTCATGCTTGGTCTCGAATTAATCCTCTTTTACTGGAAGCATAGTTTGGACACTCTCCATTTTGAACCAGGAGCTACTGGGATAAAGGTACTATCTAGATGGGTTTGCCATTTGAAGGATTGCCAATTGAAGTCATCTTGGAGGAAGTTAAAAACAACAATAACAACAACTCCCCCACCCTCCAGCAAGCATGGCAGTACCACCATCTTCTTTCTTAGATCTTCTGTTGTTCTTAGTTACCACCTAAGTTTGTTTTTAAAGAGAAAGACTGATGGAATGAATGGATGTGATCTTGGTTGGGTTCTTACCTATTCATACCCGGATAAGGCTTGTGCATAAGTTATCCCAAGCCAGGCTTCTGGTGTGTGTAGCCTTATGTGGTCTTCTATTCAAGTTGGCTACAGCTTTACAAGCCTTCTGCATAGGTTTTTCTTTCCATGAACACCTTACCTTCTTTCATAGGGAATAGCAGAGACAGAGGCTGGCATTTGTGCTTTAAGGCAGGTGTGTGCTGCATCACTGAGCCAGACATCAGGAAATGTAATTTTTTAAAATACTATTTCCAGAATCCACTGTACTATCTGTCATATGAAAACATTTGATGCAATTGAAACATAACAATGAGAACAAAAGAACAGCAAGCCCATTGCATTAAGACATTTCTGTGCAACCATTTAATGGAACAAGGTCTGTTTCAATAATAAAAAGGTATTGCCTGCCAACAGAAGAACAGAGTGCACACCAGGCTAGCCTCCCAAAAAATCCTGTAACATGTTTTCAGGTCTTGTAGTCCCTAAGAGTACTTTCTCCGAACTCGACACTGAACTATGGATGTTAAAGTTTGTAGCACATTGAAAGTTTGCTGCTTTCTACTAGCACTTTAGATATACACATAATGGTGCAGCAGGTTAAACCACTGAGCTGCTGAACTTGCTGACCAAAAGATTGGCAGTTCAAATGCAGGAAGTAGAGTGAGCCACAGCTTCTACCAATCTAGCAGTTCAAAAACATGCAAATGTGAGTTAATCAATACGTACCTTCTGCCAGAAGGTAACAGCACTCCATGCAGTCATGCTGGCCACATGACCTGGAGGTGTCTACAGACAATGCCAGCTCTTCATCTTAGAAATGGAGATGAGCACCAACCCCCAGAGTCAGGCACAACTAGACTTAATGTCAAAGGGAAACATTTACCTTTACTATGGGAGGTAAAACAGTATGACTTCTCAGCAGTATGGAAGTTGTAGTGTGTTTCTCTTTTTTCATTTTGGGTTTTTTAATAGCGAAAACATTGATCTTTTTCTGTCAGAACTATCTCAAAATGTGAAAAACCTCATGGCGATTGCCCATGTCTTTAATGCAGTGCCTTAATATGTCAATACATCACAGATAGAACAGTTAGCAGAAAAAGTGAATGCAGTTAGTTAACATTAATAAACGAAAAAGTGAATTGAATTGCATTTATATTCAAAGTGGGGAAAATGAACTATTACATGTAGGTGTTATGACAATGGATGTGAAAGTGTTGTGCTAGATTCCTTACTAGAGTGAAGCTGAAAGATGCTATTGACAATTTTGTACAATCCCACCCTTCTGTCTCTGATTTGAACTTGGGTGAGAAAGAAACAGCAGCATAAACGCTAAAAAAACCATTTCTCTATACACTGTCCAAAACATTTATATTGCTTTCCTTTTATTCTTCTTTTACAATGTTATCTCATTAATTTCCCACTTTCTTTAGTTTACTAATTTCTGTGCAAGCACATCAAAATTTCCAGAGATAAGAGCTTCCCTTTCAATACGTAACCCTCACAGCTCTTTTCTAAATTCTAGTTTCCCCTTGTTTTCTAAAATAGTTTACTCTTGGAATAAACTTAATTAACGTACTCCAATCACTGATAAAAATAAGCAGTGATCCCTATAGTCATTTGCCTTTATTGATGAACCAATTGGGAAATATAAAATTTGTTGGACTCTTGGTACAGTTTCTCATTTACTTAATAATGCAGTTGGTAAACAAAGATGTCTTGGTACTAAACATCTATTTTGTCAATTGGTTGAGTTACAAACAAATTTAAGTTACCCTTTCTTCATTAGAAAATTTCTAACTTAATTGATATCTTAATTAACCAATATAGCTGAAAATCCAACTTAATCAATCATGTTAATTGGGTGAGCCTATTTCATTAGAGAATTTCTAACTCAATTAATACCTTCATTAATTCATACTTAATTCATAACTTGATCCTGGAATTAAGTTAGTTCTGAAAGTTCAACTTTAATCAATTATTTTTTAAAAATAATAATAATTAATTCTCCATTTTCTATAGCAAAAACAATTTAGTTGATATTTATTAGGTTTTATCATTTAGATACAGGTTTTCTTGTTGAAGCTGAGAACATCTGTGAGTGTTTACTATTATGTCTTTGTGATTTAGTGAGGATGAAACTGAGGCAGATCAGGCTGCTTCAAAATTCAGTATTGTGTTTGTGGTTTATAGTGGAATGGTTCATGCAAGCATGTGTACTTCCTTATGACTTCTGCCACATAGAGGTCAAGACTTCAACACACATCAGATAAAACATGGTAGAGTCTGGGGTGAAATGAATCTATCCACTGACTCGGGTTTTTCAATCCTTGATGTCCACAACTTGCTATGAATATTTTTCTTGGATGTTCCAAGGCTTTAGCAGCTCTATGTCTGGTGGAAATACAACAGACACAACTCTCTCTCTTAGCCAAGTGTACATACGGAAAGAACGTGGTTCCACCCTCAGAATCTTTGAACATGGCACATTCACTTGACTGAAACTGTGGAGAACAGATGACCATTGACACAAACCATGAATAGTTAAGGTCCAAAGGTTTGGGTGATTAGCAGAATTAGCAGCCAGCTGCACCAACCCCTTCAAATTGCCCCCAGATAAAATTAAGTAGACCAGAAGTCTACTTCTGATTTGAAAAAATATAATGGCATTCTAATATTTAATTATGTTTTAACTTTCCCATTCATTAGATTTTTATTTTTTATTTTTAGCTATGTAAGATGCCATGGGTCCCATGCTATGAGAAAGACATAAATAAATAAATAAATAAATGATTAATTTTAAGAACATCTTTTGGGATTGTGCCTTGCTTTAAGTAAAGCCACCAGGTCTGGGGATTTTCGGAAATCAAAATAAATATTGGATATTTTCCCTGAATTTTCTTTTTTTCTTTTTCCTTTTGGAATGTCCAGAAGGTGTTAGCAGGATGCAAAACAGGGTCCTGAGATTGTATGTGATTCTGCAAGAAACAAGATTTCTGCCCCAGCATAGACAATTGTTGACTCATTTCTGACTCATGGGGAGCCAATAATGGGATTTTCCTGGCCTAGAAGTCTGTGACTCACCCAAAGTCACCCAGTGTGGTTCCATAGCCAAGAGGGGAATCAAACCTTGGACTCTAGAGTTGCAGACCAATGCTCCAGCCACTACATTACAACTTAAAGGACACATGGTCTGATTCAGTAGAAGCAGCTCTTGAGGTTCTATGTGTTATTGCTACACCTGATGAAACTCTACCTTATACTCATCTCTTTAGTGCAGAAACTAGGAGCTGTGGTGGCACAATGGGTTAAATTCTTGTGAACTGCTGACCTAAGGGCTGGCTGTTTGAATCTGTGAGACAGAGTGAGCTCCCATTGTCAGCTCCAGCTTCTCATGCGGGGACAAGAGAGGACCTTCCCTGGGCAATGTCTCTGCACATGGCCAATTCTCTAACACCAGAAACTACTTGCAGTTTCTCAAGTCACTTCTGACATGATAAAAATGTAGAAACTTTAGTGAAGAATTAGGGTGCTGAGAGAAATCATGGTGGTGCAATTATGTTACTAGCAATTACAGCAGCTATGCTGGAGGAAGTATGTGTGCTTGTGTCTGCACTAAAGGAACTGGACGCACCTGTTAGCAGAGAATTGATGCATTTGTTGTCCCTTGCATTTTGTTGCCTGAGCTAATAGCTCACAAGGCCTTGTGATAAACCCTCTACCATTTTTGTGTCATTCATGAATATGTAGAATCTATCCTTTAATCAGGGAAGGTCTTTTTTCGACAACTCTGAATATAACCGAGTACGTTTTGAATGCTGTTTGGAATGCTTTGAATTCAGCCCTGAGGTCTCTGAGCAGCAGCTTTTCTCGGCAGATTCTAGATTAAACAATCTGATAATGATGCTGATGAGAGTGACAGGGAGCTGCTCCATTGTTTGCATGAAGTGCTTTTCATCTCCATGGATTTTTGCAAATCCATTGAAGATGCTGAATGCTCATTCACAAATGAGTAAAGAGCTCATACTTTAAAATAGTTCACTTTTTATACTCCCCAGCCAAGGGCTCAGGATAGTCTTTTATTCTAGCTGTATTTCCTTGGATCTTCATAACAGACTTGTGAGGTAGCATAGCTGTAAAACAGTGAAATGCTTATGGGCACCGGTGAACTCAATGGCTGAAAAATAATTTCAACTAAGGCCCTTTCAACACTGCCATAAAATCCAGTTCAAAGCAGATAACCTGTATTTTATATGGAGGAGGGGCCTTAGTTGAAATTATTTTTCAGCCATTGAGTTCACCAGTGCCCATAAAGTAATTTGTGTGTTTGTTTTTTGTTTTGTTTTTTTGCATATGCTTTGGAATCAGTTTCTCCTATTACGACCTCTTCACACAGGGGTAAATTGACCCCTTGCTCCTATTCAGGGACAGGGCCTGCTGAGTGCCATAGCCCCACTCCATTGATGGCCGAAGTGGCAAGGAACATAAGAACATAAGAACATAAGAAGAGCCATGCTGAATCGGGCCTCAGCCCATCTAGTCCAGCATTCTGTGTCACACAGTGGCCCACCAGTTGTACACAGGGATCTCTAGCAGAAAGGAGGGCAAAACCCTCGCCTGCTCCCGACCCCCCACAACCAGTACCCGGGGAAAATCCTGCCTGCCTCCATCAACACAGAGGTGGCACTTGGATGTCCATTTCAGTAGCTACTGATTCCCTTGGTATCCATGAATCTGTCTAATCCTGCCTTGAAGGAAGCATTGCAATGGAGGGTAAACCATGTTTTGGGTAGCTCCAACTGTTTTTTCCCCATGTTTTTGGGGTTCTTCCTCTATCCAATGCCTTGTCTTGTCCTAATGCCCCCATGTGATGGGGAAGAAGGGAGAGTGCGCAGGTTGCCATGAGGCACCAAATGTGACTTCCCTTCACCTTCAGTTCACCAGCAAAAAGGAATTGGGGGCCATTGGTATGATGAGGTCCCTAGTGTTTCAGAGCTTGGAAATACTGATGGCTCAAAGAATCATAGATCTATATTGGGTCTCTATGAATTATCTAATCATGCAGGTGTTTTGGACTTTAACACCCAGACTGTTTCCTGCTACACCATCACCACCATCAGTTTAATGCTATGTATTTTGTGTTTGTGTTGCCTTATAAAACATACTTATAGGTAGTAGTCAGCATTACTACTGACCTATCTGCAAATGTTGACACCTTGCATTTGAAAAACCGTTATGGGTCCTTACTAAGATTTGCAGACAAAGGTGATTCAGATGTGGAATAATTGTACCATATATATTCTTCACATGCATAGATTTTGGATTTAGTTCCAGGAAGCCATAGATAGCAAAATCCATCAATGTTCAAGTCCTATTATATACAATGGGTTAGTAAAATCATATTATTTATATAAAATGGCAAAATCAAAGTTTGCATTGTGGATTTTTTAAAAATCAAGATTTGGACAGATGAAGCCATGTTGCAGAGTACGTGGATGGGTAATGAGGGCAAGCTGTATTTAACTACATGTCTATGTAAACAGTTCCACTTTCTATTTTCACTCTTCTATTTTCTCTTCTAACCGAAGAGACCACCTCCTCCCTTGGCCTTTGGATAAATGAGACCGTACTATATATAGCGTTGTCACTGCTAGACAGCATAGTGACAGGGCTGCTATTTCATATTCAAGGATGACAATGTGTCTCTCTTTGTGTCTTCTGATGAAGGAGGACATGTGAAACTTCATGTTATCTCAATGCATGTGAGCTGCAATTTGGCCATTGCAAGAGTGTCTACAACTGTGAAAAAGTATTTGCCTGCCAACCTCTGAAATGATGAGACCACACAAGAGTTTTGGGTTTAACTATGGGCAACTTTTATTAGCTGTTGCCTAATTAGAACTGTAGGCTGTATAATTTACTAAGGGTGACATGAACTAGGTGTGAGAGAACTGAGGTGGTGTCCCTTCCCAGCCTACCCCTCAGCTCCTTAGGGCAAAACACCATGGTCCCCTGTGGACCCAATCCAGGCAACCTTAAAGGGAAATGTATAGAGATGTCTTCCCCAAGGATGTTGAGGCCAGACTCTTTCCTTTCCTAGGCCATTTATTTTTTCATCTCACCTTGGCTAATTAAACAACTGGTGATGGTTTTCATAAATGGCCTATCACCCCAAAGGGGGGAGTGCCTTGGGTGTTCACCAAAATGTAATTTCCTAGCTGTTTTCCTATTTAAGACCACACCAACACCCAATTTGCCCCGAGGAACAGTATAGGGTAGGCGAAAAACCCTCCTAGAACATAGGAGGGGAAAAATTCCTACCCGGCCCCTGAAAGCAACCTTTTAGTTATACTGTTAAAGGGCGGGCATGGCGGATCGATAATCCAAATAAGAATGAGCTGGAAGGGGCCAGCTGGTCCCTTCCTGGCTTCACCCCCCTTTGGGGGAGGGGGCAAACTATTTCCTCCCCCCGCTGCGCTGGAGGAGGAAAGATAATTCTGATGATAGTTCATGTCTTGGTATAATGTCATTTTTCATACTTTGCCAATGGATTTTAAGTTGGGTATGAACCACACTAGATTAGGTCATGTGCCCTTCCAACATTTTCAAATAATGTTATTACTGGATCTTTTTTATAATTTTTGTTGTTACGTTCAAGAGTTTTGCTTAGCAATTTTCCAATTGCACAAAGAAAGCACTGTTTTTATAAAACAGTAGAAAAAATGAGAAAGGAAAGCATTGAATAACAAATAAACAAGAGAAGAAAAAAGAGGGGAAACCTATTGTTGCATTGAAACTGCATCCTAATGTGCTAAGAAAGGTGGAATGGGAAACATCTATTTTCTAAAAATACAAATATTTGGATTGGAAATGGAACATAGAACATGTAATGTGCAACTGGGGAGCTGGAGAACTGATTGAAACTTTCACCGAGCAGGTATTCAGATTCACAAGCTAGAGAAAAAGTATACTTCACACTATTCTATACATGTAAGCAAGCAAAACCCTGATTTTAATAATCCTTCACTCATCTTTTCATGTGAGAGGGGGAAGGCATGCATGCATGCACATTAGCTCATCACACATACAGTCATCCACATAATGTTATGTGACTGGTTGAAGGGGTGAGACTGCATTGATATATCCATAGGAAAAAGCAGGTCTCTCTTCCTTTATGATTCTGGCTGTACATTACCCCAAAACACACCAGGGACTTGTCCCTAAAAATCACACTACGTGCTGGCAGTATACACACATATAAACATGCACAAGGTCTGCAACCTATGGAAAGATGGAAAACAGGGGCTATATCCCGTGGGGCCAGGAAACCCCTGTAGGGGGCGGGAAGGGCGATACCCTCACCTCCCACCCGGAAACCAAGGTGGGCCCAGCCACCCAGGGTGCAGGCAAGGTCCCCCCGGGGCCCAACAATATAAGTCAAGGGATGGATGCAAGCATGCACAACAGTGAGAAAGAACAATGATAGGGAAATCCCAATCATCTCCTGTGGCAAGGCTGGCCCGGGCTAGGCCCAATCCCAGTTTGCAACAAAGGAGGCCGACATGCGTGTCCCAACAAGGCGTGAGCAGGCCGGAAGATAATGTCTGGGGAAACACCGGGTGGTGATATAAAGGATCCGGCCCACCTCGAACCTGTGCCGAGGTAGGTCAAGGGAGGCGGCGCCCCGGAACGCTGAAGAGGTCGATCCGAAGAGTCGGGTGTGGATGACGTGCTCCTGTAGCCGCGCCGTCTGATGACGTGGCGGAGACCTCCCAAGCGCCGTCCAACGATGATGACGCCAACGGTGATGTTGATGGAGGGTGTGAGGAATGCCTCACGTCCGGAGGGCGTGATGACATGACGGGCACAGGGAGAAGCAGTCCCCTCCACTAAAAGGGACCGTACGCTGCTAGGACTGGGGTCATGAAATGCAGGCCCCCAGATGAATGACTGGTGGATGCTCCTTGTGTGCACGAGCGGTGAAAAAATCACGACCAAATGGCTGTGGGAGAAGCTGGGGCCCTGTCCTGAAGATGCTCAGGGCGGGAAGCAGGCGGGGAAAGCCCAGGTGTCCCCAGGCGTGTGTGCCAGCCCCACCGCTGGGTTCATCCACTTTACATTCCTGGCTTTGTTGTATTGGGACAACCTGTGTTCCATTTGGAACTCTGTGGGGTTCTAGCAGCATGTGTGACAGAACCTCATAAAGCATTTTTGATATTTATACACCACTTGGAGTCTGCCTAATTCTTCATCGCCCCGCTGGGCAGGAGCATCGCCCGTGTGGTTCCCGGGACCCCTGCGGACACCTGGGCTTTCCCCGCCTGCTTCCCGCCCTGAGCATCTTCAGGACGGGGCCCCAGCTTCTTCCACAGCCATTTGGTCGTGATTTTTTCACCGCTCGTGCACACAAGGAGCATCCACCAGTCATTCATCTGGGGGCCTGCATTCCATGACCCCAGTCCTAGCAGCGTACGGTCCCTTTTAGTGGAGGGGACTGCTTCTCCCTGTGCCCGTCACGTCATCACGCCCTCCGGACGTGAGGCATTCCTCACGCCCTCCATCAGCATCACCGTCGATGTCATCATCGTTGGACGGCGCTTGGGAGGTCTCCGCCACGTCATCAGACGGCGCGGCTACAGGAGCACATCCTCCACACCTGACTCTTCGGATCGACCTCTTCGGCGTTCCGGGGCGCCGCCTCCCTTGACCTACCTCGGCACAGGTTCGGGGTGGGCCGGATCCTTTGTATCACCACCCGGTGTTTCCCCAGACATTATCTTCCGGCCTGCTCACGCCTTGTTGGGACACACATGTCGGCCTCCTTTGTTGCAAACTGGGATTGGGCCTAGCCCGGGCCAGCCTTGCCACAGGAGACGATTGGGATTTCCCTATCATTGTTCTTTCTCCCCATTGTGCATGCTTGCATCCATCCCTTGACTTATATTGTTGGGCCCCGGCGGGACCTTGCCTCCACCCTGGGTGGCTGGGCCCACCTGGGTTTCTGGGTGGGAGGTGAGGGTATCGCCCTTCCCGCCCCCTACAGGGGTTTCCCGGCCCCACGGGATATAGCCCCTGTTTTCCATCTTTCCATAGGTTGCAGACCTTGTGCATGTTTATATGTGTGTATATTGCCAGCACGTAGTGTGTACATTACCCCAGCAATTTATGGAGGGTTAGTTTGTGTGAATCATATTGTTCCTATCTGCCCTTGGAAGCAATGTGGAAGGAATGCAAACTGCAATGTTGAAATCCAGTCTTTTATACAGTAACCCTGCCATGCTCATGGGCCAATTATCCTCATTGTCATCTACTCTTATGCAACAAACTGTATCCTCTCTGGGAACTTTCCAGGTCCCCTAGGTATATCATATCTTGGTAAGAAATTATGTGTGCTCTACATTTTCTTACCTGCTAGTCATTTGGGATTATTGCCATATTCTCCAGATATACTTGGCACCCAGAGAATCTGTTATCCTAACAATGACCAACTTTACACAGTAATTCTCAGCTGCTTTTTGCTCAGTTCCAGCAACTTATGTAAATATCCTAAGATTTAAAAGGAACACTGTTTCAAGTACTTTTTATTGCCATCAAAAGAGCATGAAAAGGGGAATGTCCCTTTTGTTAAATTCCTTAGAGGGGCTCTAAGAAAGTTATTCTAAACTCCTAAACATTCAAGAAAGATTGTAACAAATTGAGAGAATGGGGACAAGATAATCAAAAATTTGGAAGACATGCCTTATTACAACTGACTTAGGGAATGAGAAGTTACCTGACATCTTTAAATATCTATGAGGATGTCATAATTGATGAGGAAGTGTTTGCACATGTGAGGGAAATGCATAACGGTGGTGGAGTGAATTCTATGATCTGTTGCAGATGAAAGCACCAGAAGTAGCCCACATATACAACATTTCCCCAACTCAGTTTAAGGCAAGTTATGTTTGGGTTATAGGATTCATTTGATGTCACAATTTGTCTGTGTGAAGGAGAACTACATTATGCCAAAAGCTGCCACCTGATTACACTGAGAAGGTGAAAGTTTTAATTTATTTTTCTTGCATATGTGGAAGGAAACACCATACCCCCTTTCTCAAATTGGTATTGCTGATCAAACCGCTGTTCTTTGATAGACCCCACAACAGTACTATTGCATCGAAAGGGTTATCCACTAGTGTCACCATGAGAACCAGTGGTCATGAGAGATTGTGGTACACCATAATACTTGCTGTTACAGCTGATGGAAGGAAGTTGCCACTTTACATCATTTTCAAGAGGAAAATGATGCCTAAGTGTGTACAATATGGGATTCATATTGAATGCAGGCAAAAGGTTCAATGGACTTAGAAATCATGAAGGGTTGGATTACTGTGTGGAACAGAAGTTTAGGTGCACTATGGAGAAAGCAGGCTCTGCTAGTTTTGGGCAGTTTTCAAAGTCACATTGTCAAAGAAGTGAAGCAACTTCTCCATGACAATAAGACACACAAGGCAGTGATTCCTGGTGGCTTACCCTCTATCTTGCAGACACTGAATGTATCAGGACAACTTGCCCTGTTTCTATAATGAGTGGATGATGAGCAGAAACATGCTGGAAACATGAAGCAACTGTCCTTAAAACTGATGTGCAAAGGATTAATTAGGAATTGGTACCCTATTACAGAGGACATTGTTGTGAAAAGCTTTTTAAAAACTGGCATTTCTAATGCACTGGATGGATCAGAAGATGATGTATTTTGGAAGAGTGATGGTGAGAAAAAAAATCTGCCATGAACAGTACTGAGGACATCAGAGAATGTAAACATTGACAATGGCACGGAGTCTTACAAGAAGGAAGATGGAAATGTTTAACTATGTAAATTTGTTTTTCTGGACACTGTTGTATATTTTTTCAAGTTGATTTCAATGTCACTTTAATAAAAAGTTACTGTTTTGGAACAAAAAGAAGCACACATTTTTTCCTTGTGAAGTAGTTGCAACCCCTTTTTTTAACAAAAAGGGGGAAAGTATGACGATTATGTAATGAAATATGGTATTTAAATTGATGTACAGACAGTCCCCAGCTTAAAAACAAGATAGGTTCTGTAGGTTTGTTCTTAAGTTGAATTTGTACGTAAATTGGAACAGGTACTTTAAAAGTGTAACAAACACATATCATAGATTTGGATAGCATAGAGAAGAGTTAACACCCCCATAGTGTTTGTTTTGCTCTCTGTGCCCCAGTTCACTTCACTTTCTGTCCCTGTGATAATTGGATTTTTTTTTTTAAAAAAATGGCTTGTTATGGAAAGAAGGATTGGTGAGAAAGCTTCCGTGGAGATCCCTTTTCCCCATGACAATGCTTTCAGGAGTTAATTTCCCTTCCTGAGGTAGATTTCTCTCACTTCCTGTTGTCTCACCCTCATTCTTAGCTATGAGTCATTTGCAAGTTGGGGACTGCTTGTATTTATAATACGTTGTGCATATCTTCAGTGTTTGAAGTAACCACACAACTCAGCAACCAAGAAATGCATGTCACAAAGATTCTGTATACAGTGTTCCCTCACTTATTGCTGGGGTTAGGTTCCAGGACCTCCTGCAATAAGTGAAAAACAGCGATATAGGGATACTCTACTTATTTTAATGTTAATACAATAATTAATAATTATACACTATTTTAAGGCTTTATAAACTTAAAATAAAGTGAAGAAAAGGAAGGAAAGGCCCTTCAAGGCTGGAGGGAGGGAGGACTGAGGACGGAAAGCACCTTGGAGAGCAGCAGCGGCAAAACCCCACAAACCAGTAAAAATACGATGGTATATATTTTAAATTAATATTTTTTGAAATCTGCGAAACAGTGAGTCCGCAATAAGCGAACCACAAAGTAGCAAGGGAACACTGTACATGGACTTAAGAAGCAAATTAGAAAAATGTCATTTTTGCAAGAATATCTCCAGTGCCATCCATAAGGCTACATCATCTACCTACACTGCCTTCACTACCACCCAGGATTTAATGGAGCAGATGCTAGCAGGGTCAGTCAAGGGACTTGTGGCAAGACGAATGGTGTTGTCATATGCCACCTCCTTCAGGTCTCTATGTTCTCTTTGAGTTAGCTGCAATCCACACAGAAACTGGAGGAAGATTTTTGGAAGTTGCCTTGTGAAAATTGCTGCACCTACTGTAAAGTATTCCTGATATCTTGGTTTTGAATAGCATTTTGCCAGTGGATATGAAAATTACTAGAACTGATTTGTTAATGTAGATGAGACTGATTGTTTACGTTTTTGGACTCTCCATTGGAGTATGGGGACTGTCACGACTATCTTCATTTCAAAATACAGTCATCCCTTCCCATTTTCAGGTTAAGTATTCACATATTTATTTGGCTGTCAGTCTGCTTCTGAGCATAATTCAAAGTGCTGGCTTTAGCCTATAAAGCCCTAAACACTTCTGGCCGAGCTTACCTGTCTGAACCAATCTCCTTCTATGAACTACCTCAGAGTTTAAGATCATCGTGGGACGCCCTGCTTTTGGTCCCACTCTCCTTGTAAGCACGACTGGTATGGCCTTCTCAGTGGTAGCTCCTTGACTATGGAACTCCCTATCAAAATTAGATCGGCCCCCTCCCTCCTAGCTTTCAGAAGAAAAGTAAAAACTTGGCTATGGGATCAGGCTTTCGGAGAATAGAGCAGTGCAATAACAGATTTGGAATATGTGAAATGACTATGGAACAGTTTGGATTATGATTATGGATTGCATGGTTTTAATATGGAATGTAATGTTTTTAAATGTCTAATATGTATTACTTTTAACTGAAGTTTTAATTTTAAATTTTAATATTTTGGAATTGTATGTGTTTTAAGGCATTGAATAATTGCCTCTGTTATAAGTTGCCTTGAGTCCCCTTTGGCGTAGAGAAAGGGAGGGGGATAAATAGGGTAAATAAATAAATAAATTTCTTGATTCCTGTATTTGCCACCATCTTTGCCCTACACATGACCCCCAAAATACATTCTGTATAAGCGTTTGTAGGTCCTCCAGCATGACTCTATGATCAACCTCTAGTGGAAGTTGACATAGAATCACATTCAAGAGCCTACAAATGTCTAGAGATATATGTGCTGTAATGTCTAACCAATGCTTAGAAAGAAGGGTTAAACATATATGAAAATACCTCCTACTGAAATAAAAGGGACCTCTTTAGCCAGACCAGGAGTGAAATCCTTATCAGATTTAAAACTACATATGCACAGAGAGGGAAAACATATATACGCAGTATATTGTTCAGTTTTCCATACTTCTTGTTATTGAGTTAGCTATGATGCTTGGTTGTCTCCAGGGGAACAAAAGGAGACAAAATGGATATAGTTGTACACATTACTGGATCTCATTTTGTTGTCAAGCGTATTATAGGTAAGATTTATGGGACTCAATGGCCTTGACATGCTAAAGCTAAGATAGATCATTTTGCTGTCTGTTAGTCTTACTTAGCTTTACTGTTCTGCTTGCACTCTTATTGACAGTCTGCTCCTGCTGTGTCAGACTGACATTCTCTTCAACTCAAAAAAATCACCGCAGGATACTGTGGCATATATAGTTGGGCTTTCCTACCATCACTTCAGTAGCAAGCAAAAAAAATTGTTTAAGCAGTGAAAGGATAACCATTGGACTGCTTTTTGTATCTGTGTAAGATAAAATCAACAGAAACATCAGCTTTTCTAGAGAGGTCTGCTCTGCACTCCTACAGATCAGTCACAGCTAGGTTTATTTTCTGAGCTTCACAAGAACTGGTCTAAATAGCATATTATTTGTATCCTTTACGAATGGATGAAGAACTTGGGAAATGGAGTTTTAGTTCAAATACCTTTCTGGGACAATGTCTAGAAGAGTGAAATGGCACAAGATTTTCTCTTCTTCTTCTCAACTATCTAGATCTCATCACTTTATATCCTCTACTATAACCACTTTCATGGAGATTTTCTGCAACTGGTGAAGCATTTTATGTTTTGGGTTGCTTGTTTTAACATGCAACAGGTCCTTGGTAAGGTTCCTGAGCTCCCTGTGGATAGCAACATCCATTACTGTTTAAGTCTCACTGTATTCAATAGCATAGTAAAATAGAATCTCTTATATAAAATTAATCTTTCATTTGGGGTTTTCTTTTGGGTGGTGGTGGAGGAGGAATATTTTACTTGAAAAATGCTAAAATCGCTTTCCCGCTTCCAAGATATTACTCAGGGTAGCTAACAATGCGCAAAGAGCAAGAAAACAATAACTACCGGTTAATGTTCAACATAATTCAAAACAAACAAATCAATAGTCAAAGCCAGCACAGATTGTTACAATATCGGAGTCAGCTTGAACACTTCCCAAATGCTATCTGATCGTGTTGGGTTTGAGAGTTTACTGTGGAAAACAACATCTTATGAGAGCGATTAAATCCCAGCACGTAATGAGTCAGTTAACTGCATTCTCTTTTCCTCCGCCAGAGCCTGATAGGCATTTCCATAGAGGCTGTAACATACTGTGAGAGCACATGCTTTACATGCAGAAAGTCCCAGGCTGACTTCTTTTCGGTCTCTTACCAGGGAAAGCTGTTGTCTTGCTTGTAGACCACCTGGAAATATCTCTGCAGTTGCTTTTGAAAACTGTATTCTGCAACAGATGGGTTCATGATGTTATCCAGCAGGTCTGTTTTTATGTCCTAGAGATCGTTTCATGATCAAAATGTAGATATTTGTCCAAGTCACATGGATGCATTTATTTCCCTTATTTTGTATTGCTTTATGGCCACGCTCTTACAAGATGTGGTTTACAAAACTGATAACGTTAAATTGATAACATTACAATATAAACGGCACATGAAGAATCCATAGTATACAAACACTACAGGCAGGATAAGACTATATCTTGATTGGATAGAACACTATCAAAGAATCTGTTTTAAAGATGGCAACAAGAGAGGCAAATTAAGAAATGGGATTCCAAACAGTGTGGAATCACTTAAAACAAAGGTATTTGATTTTCATAGGACCATTTAACGTAGGAGGTTTACTATGTTTTTACAAGAGGTCCTTCCCCATGTGGAGAAAAATGTTTGCCACAGCACATGATATAGCATTTAGTGTACTTTGTTTTACTATTGCTCATTGTAAAATAGATGTGAGTTTAATTTGCAAGTCTGATTGATGATGCATAAATTATATTATATTATTTTATTGACATCTTTTCTACCACTTTTGGCTCAAGATGGCTTAAGATGGTTATCTAAATGTACACATCACACAAAAGTTTACATTTAATTAAATTATCAATAAAGTTAATATCTGAACTTTATTCAGATATTCAATTTTTGGTCAGCTGAAACTTTGCAAAAATACTGTTTTCTTCCAGCTATTAGAATTGCTATAACATAGTTTAGATAACAATGGGGGTTTGCCGAGATGTCCTATGCCTGACACTAGGATGTTGGTAGGAGATAATAAGGGAGGTTATATCCTAATGTTGAGCAAAGGGCTATAGCCTTCCAAAATCCTCTCTTGGCTCCCCTGTAAGACGCTGAGGGCCTTTCCAGATAGGGCTTTATCTCAGGAGCATTCACGTTTTAAAAACGTGAATGTTCATGGTGTCCTGTTCACCCCCCCCCCCCGAAAGTGCAGGTGTCCAGATGTCCTTCCGGGTCTGGCCCGGAAGGACACTGGGACTCTAGCCCCCTCCCCAAAAGCCCTTAAAACCATTTAAAAAAGAAAAGTACTTACCTGGCCTCCATTGGAGAGCTGCCACAGCTCTCTTGGCATGTATAAAGGACATGCCAGGAGAAGGAGGGGAAGGAGCGATTTTCCTCCTCCCACCTTTCTCCTGGCACATCATTTCTAAGCACCAGGAGAGCTTCAGCAGCTCTCCAATGGAGGCCGGGTAAGTACTTTTCTTTTTAAAAGGGCTTTTTGGGGCATTGGGAGAGGGGTTGGTATTCCCACAGTATTCTTAGCCCAGAAAACTGTGGGAATACTGTCTGGATTGCAGTATTCTGCAGTCCAGACACTAGAAGTAATGGGTATATCCTGCACCTTCCAAGAGGGTGTGGAATAAACCCACTATCAAATCAATTTGCCACAAACCAGAGTTTTCCTGGTTTGTGGCAAATTAATTCTGGTTTTGCCAGAACATTGTCTGGACAGCCCCCTTTTTATTGCAGATCCACATTGAGAAGACGTGAGCAGGGAGCTGAGTGAGAATTGGGAAGCTATATATCCCATGATCCTTCCTCAGGTTCCACATCCATGCTCCATATGACATCAAAAAAGGTGGAAGGAAGGCGAGGACCAAGGAGGTGATCATCTTCCAATTTATTTTCTTCCTCCCCCACACTGCACAATGTTTTTGGGGAAATGCAGATGAAAATCAGACAGCAATAGCCCTTCTGGGATCCTCTCTTGATTCGCCCACCCACTTGCTGCATGACTTTAGAATAACAGGAAGAAACCAAATGAGAACCAAGGTAGTTTAGACTTATCACTTATGACCTGAGAGTTGGCTCACAATGGTGCAGATATTGGTATCATGCAACAGCTATTATTTAAAAATCACAATGATGATCATCTCTGGGTAGCTTTCAACTGTCCTGGATTGGGTTGACAGAAAATAGTGAGTCTATGACGGTCAGAAGTCAAGTCTGTTGGATAACTGGGAAAAAATGAGAAAAGGGCTTGAGAAAGATTGTCTTAACTGATGATTTCAAAACCCCTATTCATCCCCCCAAATATTCAAATATTATTCCCATCCCTATTTTAACTATACCCAGCTCCCACCAATTGTTTTTCTATTTTGAAAACAAAACAATACATGTAGAAAAGGTACTATTATTTTTGGTGTCCCAGAAACAAGCATAGGTACTGGCCACTATGACTAGTTTTCTGGAAGTTATACAAAAAAGCAACTTTTTCCAGTTCTGGTTCAGAAGAACTCAAAACCTGCTGGTCTGTTTTTATAGTCATCCCTTTGCAATTTATTAAATGTTCCTTTTCTACTTAGTAGCAGATATGATGAGTTCTTGTCATAAATATGGAAGATGAAACTACTCAGAAAGAATCTGTTGGACCAAGTAATGGGGAACAGATTTCCTGGTTGGCAGGCAATTCCTTCTCTTATTTGGGTATATTAAAGATCCTCTGGAGCTTCTGCACTGATTACACACTTGATGCACTCAGCAAAGAAACCTTTCCACTTTAATACAAAACAAGTGGATGAGTTCATAGAAGAGCATGAAGCAATTGTCTCTGCAAACTGCTCCCACCCAGTGTGTGCCTTCACTGTTCCTTCTCAGAACTGATGAGCTCCTGGCTTCCCATACTGATGAACATTCTCTGCAGGGAAGAGAAAAATGTACCTTCTGCAGGTTATTTGGATGCCAGTTCATTTGAAACACCCAAATGAAAACCAGGCATACTTCCTAGGGATGGTATGATGCAGATGAACTTACTCATCTTAAATGCCTTTCAGTGATGGGTAGTGGAAGTGGGTGAAAAAGGCATGACAGGAAAAACAGTCTAATTGGGTTCATCATGCTAAACTGGAAATATAAGCATCTTTTATTCCACTTCCTTCTGGAGAAAAAAGGTGATGTAATCCAGTGGAATCACTCAGCCCCTTACAGTATGACTGAGTGAGGAGGTGGATGCTTGGGCTCATTGTCTCTGGGCCCATATCTCTTTTTCCCACCCATCATTTCAGTTGGTAGCCAGAGTTGTTCTTGGTTCCAATTTCTTGTATAATTAAAAGAAAGAGGAGAGAGAAAAAAATCTTAGCCAATGATTGCAAAGGCTGGCCAAAAGTGACAGTTACTTCTTTCCTTTTTCTCAGCTAGGAGTGCCAGCTGAGAGTGGGAAAGGAGGAATGGAAAGGACATGGACCTTCTATATGCTGGATCTGGACGCTCCATGCATTAGATGGGGCCTACATTTGAGAGGTCTCTACCAAACCTCCAAACTTTATACAATTCTATCTACATTCCACAATTCTGTGATGCTGTTGTCTTGTTGGGAGAAATCCATGGGAAAACAAAGAATGTGTTCAGTGTCTTAGCTGCTGAGTGACTCTTAGAGATGGAAAGAATATTTGAAAATATTCACAAAATCTTTGAGAAACATTCCCTCCTACAACTTCTCCGGGGTGGGGTGGGGGGATACCATATTCTTTCAGTGTTAAGAAATCCTGATGACAAGAATCTTGGACTGATGAGAATAAGTTTCAGAACTTATTCCACGACAAACTTGATATATGGTTGTTTTGTATAGAAACAGCATTTTCTGGGTAAGAAATAACATTTTCCATGCAGTACATGATGGTAGTTTTTGTACAAAACTGCCAAATATGACTTTTGCACATAATAAGTCCTGAATTGCATACTGGCTTCTCAAACAGTGTGTTTTTGAAGTCATCCTTATAGTGGAAAGTAAACTGTTAAAACAACTCTTTGCTTCCATCACAAAGCAACATAGTGAAGAATTATATCCATAGTGTTTCTTACACTGTGAAAATTAGGTGTAGGTCCACAATTACTGAGAACAAAGAACCCCTTTCCACTTCATATTCTGGGGAAAAATATCTGGAAAAATAACCTTGAAAATCTGGCCTGCTAAAGAAAAGGAGGAAGCCATGTGGGAGAAATCAGATGCCACCTCAGTGAGATGTGTGAGAAGTAAGCGAATTAATAACACATTAATGTGGCCCTTAGAGTTTCTTTCTCTATGTTCTTGGGTTGCATGCATGTTTATGCAGACTAACAACATGCTTCACTAGCATATATACACCCCTCCCTCTTTATTCATTGACTAGCTTGGGGACCCGGCCCTGCCCGGGTTATTTGAGAAGTGCAGCAGGATGTAGAGTGGGTCATGGGGGCTCTGTGTGCCAGGTTTGGTCTTGATCCATCATTATTGGGAGTTGCAGTGGTATCATCAAATTACTGAAGGTAGTGCAAGTCCCATCATCTCTGCCCCCCCCCCCCCAAAGTGTAGTAGGATGTAGATTGGGTCATGGGGGCTCTGTGTGCTAAGTGTGGTCTGTATTGGTGAATGGATGAGGGATGCATTGTTTTTTTGAAGTGAGTGAAGGTACTTCAAGTCCCATCATCTGTGGTCCGTCTCACAGTAAACTGCACCAGGCTGTAGAGTGGGTCATGAGGGCTCTGTGTGCCAGATTTGGTGTCGATCAGTCATTGGATTAGGTTTGTAGCAGGATTGGGAAGTGAGGGAAGGTACTGCAAGTCCCATCATCCATGTTCTGTCCCCCTCCAAACTTCAGTAGGATGTAGAGTGGGTCACTGGGGCTCTGTGTGCCAAGTGTGGCTTTTTTCAGTGTTTTTTGGGGGCCACAGTGGTCTGTGGGAACAGAGGGGTGTGAAAATACTACAAATTCCATCATCCATTGTCAGTCCTCCCCCAAACCTCACCAGGATGTGAAGGCAGTCATGGGGGTTATGTATGGCAAGTTTGGTCTCGATCAGTGATTGGATGAGGGTTGCAGCAGACTTGGGAAGTGAGTAGAGGCACTTCAAGTCCCATCATCCATGGTCCACCCTCCTCCGAACTGCACCAGGATGTAGAGTGGGTCATGGGGGCTGTGTGTGCTGAGTGTGGTCTGTATTGGTCCTTTTTGGTGGCCTCAGTGGTCTGTGGGAACCAAAGTGTTGGAAAGTACTACAAATCCCATAATCCGTGGGTCATGTCCCCCGACCCGCACCAGGGCGTAAAGGGGGTTAGGGGGGTTATGTGTACCAAGTTTGGTGCAGGTCCATCACCCGCGCTGGTCGCTGTGGCCTGTGAAAGTGGCTGCCACATATCCGCCCTGGCCTGTGAAAGTGGCTGCCACATATCCGCCCTGGCCTGTGAAAGTGGCTGCCACATCTCCACCCTGGCCTGTGAAAGTGGCTGCCACATATCCGCCCTTGCCTGTGAAAGTGGCTGCCACATATCCACCCTGGCCTGTGAAAGTGGCTGCCACATATCCGCCCTTGCCTGTGAAAGTGGCTGCCACAATCCGCCCTTCCGCCCTCCGCATACACACAAACATTCCGTTTTATAAAGGTATACAGATGACAGCAACTGAGGAAGATGCAGTAAAAACATATCAACCTATGCCATTCATAGGCATTTTTGTTTTTACCTTGCTTAGAAATGTGCTTTCATTAGGACACTGGTGCTCTTCTGACTTCACCTTTCTGACCTCTATTAAATTCAACAAGGAACTGTACTACCAAAGCAGTATCCAACACTTGGATGTCGGTGTTGCTGAAATGTGCAGCATTTTTGACCTCATTGGGTTCCAGCCTCAGAGTGGCTTTGATGGCACACATCTGAAGTAAGACACTTCCATTTGTCCTTCATGTTATGCTACTGTTTGATCAAAGTGGGTAGTTGTACTGAGACACTCTGAGTAGTTTCTCGCGTGTAAATGGGTAGGCTGTGACCATAATGAATTTTAGAAAATGTCACAGGAAGCTGTAAAGAAGGCTTGAATGCAGGGCACAGGGTGCCCCCCACCACCAAAAAAAGAGTATGTTCAGAAATGTATCTCCAAAATGTTGAATGCTGCTCCTGTAAAACACACAGCTGGGTACTTTAAATGGAATTCTAGCCTTTCTCCCCAGCAATTAGTTTTGCCTTTTGATCCTTTCCTTTGATCCACAATATCTTTGGGGAAATTTAGAAACAGGAAGATCAGTTTGTTTTCTTTTTCTCACTGTAAGAGACCCAGGTGTCTTGGTCTCTTGTGTGTGGGGCAAGGTGATGCTGTGAATGCATAGGTGAATTAGTGTCAATGAGGGGTGTCTACTGGATTTAAAAATATAATAGAAGTCTTAGGTAAAATGTCATCCCATTCACCAACATTTTCATCTGAAACTTGCTAGTCTTTATCCCCTCAGAACAAATATGTTTTTAAAAGTTACTGATTGTGTTCTTTAACAAGATATTAATCTAAATTCAAATGTGCGCACAAACACATTTTTCTATGTCCCTCCCCCCAACATTTGGCAAATATACTGTGTATACTCATGTAGACATCAAACTCATATTTGAATCACAGTCATATCTTGGGACTAAAATTTTGGATTATGATGTAACCTGTGGATATGTTGAGAATCATTCTGCAGAGAGGGGGAAAGCACCAATGCTGATCCAGGGGACAAGCCATAAACACTAAACAGCACCATGGCTAAGAGTAGAGGGGGTTGGTGCTTCTTTTATGTTCTCACGAAATAGATTAAACCCTTGTATTTTGCCACTCTATTTAGAAAAGAGGATGGTTACTGTTTTGATAAGAGTTAAGACTACTCAGATTGTTCTGTAATAAGAGTACTCAGATTGATCTGTGGGTAATTTGACCCAGGTTTTAAAAATAGATTCTTTGACAAAATTTCTAGACTTATACATGGTTACATAAGGTAATCTGCTTGTGGTGTTTGTTTTGTGCCTTCAAGTTATGTTCAATCAATGGTGAGCCTAAGGCAAACAGAGATTTCTTTGTAAGAGGTTGGCATTGCCTTCCTCTGAAACTGGGAGAGTGTGACTTGTTCAAGGTCACCCAGGGATTTCCATGGCTAAGCATGGATTTGAACTCTGGTTTCCAGAATCATAGTCCAATGCACAAACCACTACATCAACTGGCAGTCTTCTTTTAAAGTATCAAAAATTCTGAAAATATAATCATTTTCTAATGAAAGCAAGTTGTGTACTAGATCTTTGTTGAATTCCAATGAGAATCAAGGGAAAACACAAAGACATGGATTCAAATGTGGACCAGAATGTTTTGATGTGACTCTGATTAAGCCAAGACAATTGAGCTGTTTATGGTTCCCTGTAATAGATTCTCAACTGCATCTTGTGGCTAGTGCACACCTTTATTGATTAGAAAAGGTTGAAGAAAACAAGTTTCTTTCTTTTGATTTATTTCTTGTCTTTCGGAAAACAAAAGCACAACGTACGTTAAAATATATTGTCTCATTTTAACCTCTCAAATATCAGTATCTTGAGGTGACAAGGATCTGAATTTATCTTTCACATCCAAGTATAACTTTCCAGCCAGCACACTAAGCTTTCTACTGTATTTTGATACCATTATTCTTTCCATTGTGGCTCTATTTTGCATGTGATGGATGGATAGATCAATGGATCAGTTGACCATGTCTTATCTTTATTACAAGGCTGAAAGTTAAACTGTATAACTCATTTAATGGATCTTTATAAACCATGATTGGTAGCTTTTTAGTGAGATGCACAGGCATAAGATCACCTTCTACCTATGAGCATCTGTTTTTGGAAGCATTCTCTTCCATGCTCTGCAATAACCGAAGGTCACTTGCCTTGACTCACTGCTGTACTGTGATAGAACCTCCTACTACCATTATTTAATTGATGGTGAAAAACAGAGGAAATCAGACAATCATTTGACTATTTCCTCCAGGACAGATGCATACATCACCTGCTGAGACCACTGGAGGACACTAACAGATCTCTATGGGAGATCTAATTCTTGGTCTGTATGCGACTGTGGAAACATAGCCAGATGCTTCTCCAACCTCTTCTTTTTTCCACCACCAATGGAATGCTCAGGGAGGGGCTATTGCAGTCCAGCAGAAAATTGGCACGAGGAACTCCTATTCTTCACATGATCAGGAAGGATTTTGACCCATATCTAGTTTTCTTTCTTTCCTTAATTACAAATATGACAGGGCATAGCATTTTCATGGCAACCATGGTACATAAGAAGAGATGTACCCTTCCCTCTTAGGACACATTTTTGATCAAAATATTGTAGGATTTACTGTTATGTCCCTTCAAAATAAATTTATATCGGTGCCAATTAAACGTTCTGCCCACCACCTCCCAGCTTCAAGGGTCAAGTGCACTTATATGTCAATGTAGGGAAAGGTTAAACTTCATTGTGTGGTGGATGCTCCTTCTTTGGAGACTTTTAAACAGAGGCTGTATGGCCATCTGTCCGGGGAGCTTTGAATGTGATTTTCCTGCTTCTTGGCAGGGGGTTGGATTGGATGGCCCTTGAGGTCTCTTCCAACTAAATGATTCTATGGCAAAATGATACTGTAGGACAACAAGCCTTTTCCTTGAGCTGCTGACATACTGATAATTTCTTCATATCGCTTTTCTACATTTCTCATTTAAAATCAGTGAAGAATGTGCAGGACCCATTTGAGTGGATTACATCCACAGTAAAAAGCAAGATTGAAATTTATTTTCATTATTATGCCCTAACGGGCATATATTCTGCTTTTCATATGCAAGGGGTAGTAGACCATATGAAGATACTGGTTTGAGCTTGATAAAGCGAAATAATAATTTCATGTTATCTAATTTTTCCCAACAAATTGAGCAGTCTTAATACAATTGAATTAAAATATTCTTGAAGTCTAGCAGATTTTAGAAGGTCTGTTTTTTTTAAAGAGTGCTCAAAATTGCTATGAATGAATAGCAAATAATTTACAGCCAAGTCAATTTTAAAGTACTTTAAAGTCCCATTAATTTCATTCTAATACAATTTGGAGATTTCTTTAAAAAGGCCTCTCAAAGGGGGCTTGATGATCTAAGACATGAATGAAGCCATAAAAATAACGTATGAAATTAAACCACCACAAAAAGGATTTTCTAAGCTTTTTGCAAAATAAATATTTAAATTTGTAGTGGTTTCAAGATTTTTTCCCTTCTGCACAATTTCTTTTAGTAGTTTTTTGTGATCCTGTCATTTTTGTCTTTCACATTCAACATTTCTTCATCATTGTTCATATCAAAGCTCCAAAATGCCCCTAATCTAATCTCCTGAGGAGAAAGTTCCAGAGCTGGGGAGCCACCACTGAGAAGGCCCTCTCCATCGTCCCTACCAACCACAGTTGTGATGGCATTCAGGTGGAAGGACCTTCCTGAGCTTGCACAGGAGAAGGAACTTGGCTACATGATGAAGATTTTTTAGAACTTGCACAGGTTCACAGGGGAAGATTTGATCATGAAGATAGTGGCTACATGATGCACAGCACTAATTTGGGTTTAATACCATTCTGCAACCACGAGTGTTGGTTCTGGTTCCTCAGACAATTCTCCCAGAATGTAGTTTCCAAGACTGAAATGCAGAGACCTAAAAGGGGAAAAAACTGAAACAAATTAGAAGATGTACTGCACTTGACTAATAACTTAAAGCATGTCCCAGCAAAAAATGTTCTATTCCCATTCCTCTTAGTGGGATTTGTTCAAGAAAGTGTACTGCTGAGTCCTTAAAAACACAACAGAACCAGCTATTGTGTGCTATGCCGTTCATGTTTTATTCACTCAACGCTTAACACTGTTGTTTTGCATTTCTATAACAAAAAGTTCGAAGGAAAAAAGTGCCATAAAGCCAATTCATGCAATGAGTTTGATTCAGCAAAATGTGAAGAAGATGCTGCAGTGGTGAAAACTTTCAATTCATAATCCTGCTTTGAACCTGATCACATACGACAAGTAGGAATGTTGTTTCAAAAGCAAATCCTTGCTGCAGAAATGTTAATAAGATCAGGACTTTTGCTTATTTGCTGATTCAAGCCAATAAATGGGAGACTTAAAAAACCCATGAAAGAAACTTTAATTGAGCAAGTCTTGGTTCAAATTATATGAATTGTTTTCCATTGGTATTTGAACAAGAGCTCAAAGACCTATGTAACCTGCATGTCAGTAAGATTTCAAAGTCTGGACTTTGCCTGTGGGTGATCATTTCTAAAAGTCTTCCCTGAAGCTGTTTTATAAATCACTGAAACGTAGTTCACAACTATTGAGACCATGACTACTTCTTGTGAGGCTTTATTGGCAATGGCAAAGTTTTTGCTGTACTTACGGTTTGGTTCTGCCTCAATTCAGGACCATGGCAGGCAGAGTGACACAAATGCATTGAGCAACTGATGCTAATGCATTAGACCAGTCCTTGCTTTCAGTGGGTGACATTTGCATCCCCATGTATCAGAGTTCTGATTCTAGCAAATTGATCTCAAGCATTTGTGCCATTGTGTCCACATACAACATGAACACCTTTCTCAATGTGACTCAGAATCATTAGAATTCTCCCTGGGTTTGGATTTATTTATCTACAGTATCATGTCAGAAGCAAATTGAGGGTACAGTTCTAATGTATCTAAAAAGACAAAGTTTAAAAACTTGGCCTTATGCTAAATGTCCTTTGACCAGAAGCTGGCCACTTGGAGTGCCACTGGTGTCACTGTGAGAAGGTCCTCCATTGTAGGCGGTCTGTGGTTTGCTCTTCTTCACATTCACATGTTGTGGACTCCATTTTCTAGCTCTGTTTCTTAAGGTTAGCTCTGCATCTCATGGTGCCAGAGCACAGTCTGTTTAGCACCTTCCAGGCCTCCCAATCTTCTGTGTGTCTTCTGTTTGTCTCAGCCACTGATTGGGGTTTTGGGTTTTCGCCTACCACTTTTGGACTTTCGCTTGCTGAGGTGTTCTTGCAAGTATCTCTGTAGATTTTAGAAAGATGTTTCTTGATTTAAGGCATTGGGTTTGGATTTATTCTGCTTTTATACTGCGTCAATATATGGACAAACAACTCCAGGATATGGACTATATGAAAAAAGGGGGTTTTACGGTAACAGCTTCCTGAACCTTGGAAATTTCACCTGTGAGTGTAGATTTGCTGAATAAATAGAATATATGTAAGAGTTGGATAATAATAAGTCTATTCCCGTTGGGACTAACAAATGGTTTAAGGCCTATAATTCTGTTGATAGATGTAATGCAGCACAACATCCACATATTATATATTTAGAAATCATGACCCGTGGTCAAATTTATTCTCTTTTTAATTTATTATCCATGTTTAGAGCTCTCTATATACTGGTGTTTTGTGTCTTAAAATTGTTACCAATGTACGGCAACTGTAATATGAACCTTTAATGGGTTTTCTTGTTGAGGAGGTGGTTTTTTTAATTGATTTCTTCTAAAGCTGAGTGAGAGTGACTCACACATGTTTATGCAGGCAGTTTCCATATCTGAGCAAGGGGTCAAATCCTGGACTCTCAGAATCCTAATCCAGCAGTCAAACCACTATACCATGATGGTTCCCATTATGCATGCTATAGCTCGATATATGTTGTAAGTATGAACAATACCTAACAGCTCCTCAGTATGAAAAATAAATAGATTAGAACAGTTAGTTACTGTAATCTTGTATGAATGGAAAGGTTAAAATGATTTCATGTAGTAATGTCAACTGCCTTTCTTATATTTAGTTTAAAGTTTATGTAAGGTTTTTATGATTGTTCCACAAACCCAGTATTAATCAGGATATCTACCTTTCATATGGTGACCAATTGACAATTCTAAGGGTAAGCAAACCAGAGGACAAAACAAGGTGCCTTTTTGCATGTACATGTAGAAAGTTAAAAAATGTTATAATTTAAATAGAATTAATCTCACCATAGAGCAGGCATGGGCAAACTTCAGCCTTCAAGGTGTTTTGGACATCAACTCCCAAAATTCCTAAAAGCTGGTAGACTGTTAGGAATTGTGGGAGTTGAAGTCCAAAATACCCCGAGGGCCAAAGTTTGCCCATGCATGCCATAGGGGGAAAGGCTTGGACCAAGAGACCTGACTCTATTTTAAACATGTGTTCTATGCCGTTAGGGAGGGTAAGTGTAGAAGGGTACCTTCAAGTATCCTGTTCTCCCATATCCTAGTTCTTTACCGTTAAATAAAGCCTGGGCCTTCAAATAAAGGACTGTATACTATAAAGTAGTATAGCTGGCTAATCTTGTACTATAGCTTGCTGTCGAACTCTGGAATGTGGGAGAGTATTGCTCAATAAAGCTAGCTGTATCACCTTAATCTGAATCAAACAAATCAAACTACAAGAAAGGAAATTCCATCTGAACATTAGAAAGAACTTCCTGACTGTGAGAGCTGTTCAGCAGTGGAACTCTCTGCCCCGGAGTGTGGTGGAGGCTCATTCTTTGGAGGCTTTTAAAAGAGGCTGAATGGCCATCTGTCTGGGGTTGCTTTGAATGCGATTTTCCTGTTTCTTGGCAGGGGGTTGGACTGGATGGCCCATGAGGTCTCTTCCAACTCTATGATTCTATGATAAATGATCAAACAATACATAACTTAACACTACACAGATTAAAAGCTCCCCCATTTTCACTATGTTTTCTCTAGAAATCCCTACCTTTTTCTTCCCTTTAATAACTGATATAGAATAGTCAGCAGGAATTGTGTGAGAAAAGCACCCAAAGAATCTATTCTGGATGTTTTGTTTATGTATTCATAAGAGAAAATGTATGAGTCACAATGTGTATGTTATCGTAAAGTTCTTCTATGTACTTTTTCTTTTGAGAAAGTTATGTTGCACCAGTAAATCCTTAGAATGCAAGTACTATTTGTCCTACAAAAACTCAGTTGGAACAGGTTTTAGAATTTTCCATAAACCACTAAATTGCTGCTTTGCAGATAATTTAAATCAGGAATCTATCAATGCTAATTGATCAATGTAAATATTGCTTGTTGTTGGGCCTCACCCTTTGCTTAGTTTCAGCTGCATCTATTCCAGGTGTTGTTTTTTTAAAAGATGACGATGGAGAAGAACCTTTGCTCTGATATATATATATTGCAACATTTTTATTGCATCCACAGGTCCTCCAGTAAACGTTACTTGCAATATTTTTATCAACAGTTTTGGATCAGTCACAGAAACCACAATGGTAAGTGTGGCAATGCCACCAGCTCAGAAACAACAACCCTATATATGTCATAAACACAACCTATCAATTTTTTTCTATTTATTGTTCAACTTGCAGGTCCTCCTGTAAATGTTACCTGCAACATATTTATCAACAGCTTTGGTTCAATAGCAGAAACTACAATGGTGAGTGGGAAATGATCATTGAAGCCATCTTGTGAAGGAAAGTGACATGCTTTGGATTTAAAATATATTATATATAGAGTGGAAAGAAAACTATGTCAACATTGTCAACATTAAGGCAACTATGTAGTTTTCAGGATGGCGAGCTAGTACAATATTCTAACATGCCTCCCCTACTTAGAGCCAAAGTATATGTCGTTGTGTTCCTTCAAGTTGTTTTGGACCTATGGTGACCTCTAAATATAATTTATTATGGGGTTTCCCTGGCAAGAACTTTTCAGAGGAGGTTTGCCTTTGTCTCTCACTGAGGCTGAGAGAGTGTGACTTGGCCAAGGTCATCCAGGGAAATTTATGGGATTCAAACTCTGATCATTACCAGTTCTAGAGAGGCAAATTACACTCTGCACCACTAAATAACCTGAAATGTATTGCTGGGAGAAATTTCACTAGAGCTACTTAAATAGAACTTACTTAAAACTGAACTGTAGCCTAGTCATCTACTCATTACTATACATATAGTATTTTGCAGTATGACCCCATATACAAAGATCAGAATCCATGGTTTCATTTGTCCACATCTGAAAAAATATATCCCCTATAGGTATTTTCTTGTACATTTGTTACTCTTTGTTGAGAAGCCATTTGCTTAAATAGGGTTCACTATTATAGATGACTGTCCATGTCTATAGAAAGCCTGGGAATGTATCCTTCACGGATATGGGAATATTATTTAAATAGTTGAGTCTCTATACTGCCACAAGGAAAAGGTTAACAAAAACAAGAACATAGATGTGCAGCTTTCCAATTTTTTAATGCCAGTTTAAATTATGCTTAGTTACCAGCTCCTATAAAAGATCAATGGAACTGTTAACAGGGCAAATTCTTTTCTTACATAAGCATTGAAATACAGAGGTCCCAGATGAAAAAGATAAAGAAATAGAGCAACATCAAGTAAGCATACATCAAAGGTACTTTTGTGCTTTTGCTGTTATTGCAAGTTGCTGCCACAAATTTATCACTTGCATGCTCTCTTGTAGCTAGCTACTAGTGTGTCTGTGAAATCCTATAATCACTAGTGGCCAATTAGGTGTTTTGCTGAAAATCAATGAGGTGGGCATAACAAGGAAATAGGGGGAAAAGTTTTCCCTGTCCTTAGACTTCTGTACTAGTGGGAGGTAGCAGTAGAGGCAGAGGGACTCCAGCCAATGCTATTATGCAAGTGCAGATTTGGTAGAGAGAGCCCTTTCACTGGTTGGATCTATATACTCTATATCCCAGGATCTAATCTCAGATTATTTTCTTATCCCAGTTTATCTGGCAGTGTGGACTCACACAATCCAGTTCAAAGCAGACAATCTGGGATCAGATCCTGGGATATAGGGCAGTATAGATCCAGCCTTGACCACCCTGCTGTGACCACACCTCATTAAAATAAGTGGTGAAAAGAATAGGGTTTCTTCATAAAACACTCCAGAGGATGAAACCACATAGTCAGTTTTATGTGATGAAATGTGAGCTGAGTAAATATAATATGAGATATCCATCCACTTGGCACATGGTGAAGTGGTTGATTTCCAGCATTCCAGAAGTAGTTTTGTTGTTTTCTACACTGAAAATGGGTGCAGGGGTGGGGCCAGTGGTGGAGTACAATATTAGTCAAGAGTCTGGGCTAAACATCAGTTTCATGTTTTGAGCCTAGTCTTGTAGCTTGTTAGACTATGGGGCACAAACCAGACTTTCAGTTGGAATCTCTGAATAAACCCAGAGCAGTGTAGACACCACATGACCTTGGAGGTGTCTACAGACAATGCCAGCTCTTCAGCTTGGAAATGGAGATGAGCACCAACCCCCAGAGTCGGACACGACTGGACTTAATGTCAAGGGAAAACCTTTACCTTTACTCTAGATTCAAAGCCATCATATTTATAGAGTCAGTCAGTCAGTCACGTTTATTGAGTAAGCGTCAGGTCATTTCAAATACAAGCTCCAACAGCAGTAGTAGTATACAAAATAAAAGATAAAATCAGTATCTAATGTACAAGGCAAACAATGTAACACAAAAAACTAACTTATTGCAATTGTCTTGCGTCAACACATAGGAAGGGGAACTATTAGCATAAGATACTTAAGAGGCCCGGTGATCAGTTGATGTGACAATATTTATAGAGACTACTAGCTGTACCCGGCACGCGTTGCTGTGCCCTTTTTAGGAGATGCGAGGAAGTCCTATCATCCACGGTGTGCCCTCCTCTGAACTGCAGTTGGATGGAGTGTGGGTCATGGGGGCATGGTGTGCCAAGTTGGGTCTTTATTGGTCTTGGTTCTGGGCCACAGTGGTCTGTGGGGAATGATGGGTTTTGAAGTACTACAAATCCCATTTTCCATGGTGGTACTTCAAGTCCCATCATGCATGGTTGGGGTTCTGTGTGCCATGTCTCTCTCTCTCTCTCTGTATCTCAGTCTATCTCTCTCTGTGTCTCTCTTTCTCTCTCCTTATCTACCTATCTCTCTCTCTGTAATCTCTCTCTCTATCCCTATCCTTACCTATCACTGTCTGTCTCTCTGTATATTATTCTCCATCACACACTCTATCACTTGCTTTCTCTGTGTCTATCTCTCTGTACTCACTCAGTCTGTATCACCCAATCTTTCTCTATCTATCGCTCACTCTCTCTATCCCTATCTATCAATCCCTTCCTCCCTCTATATTTCCCCTCTCTCTCACTCACTCCCCCTTCTCTCTGTCTTAGTCTCTAATTCCCCCCCTCTCATACCCTCTCTCTCTCTCTCTCATTTCTCCCCTCTTTATATTCCCTCTCTTTCTCTCTCAGTCTTTCAACCCCCCCCTGTCTTTCTCACTCTCTCTATCACTCACCTTCTCTCTCTCCGCCCGGGTGGTGCGGCCTGTGTCGTGGCCCCCTCCTCCTCTGCCGCCTCGGCGGCCTCGCCCGTCTCCCTGCCGTTCCCGGCCCTGGCCTGCTCGGGCGCCACCGGGACCACCTGGGAAGCGAGCGAGAGGCCGCGGAAAAGCCAGCCACAACACCGGCCACACCTCCTGGGTCCAGCCGCAGTCCCGGGCTGAGCCCCTCGACAACGCTGGAGGACGCCTAAGAGGAAGCACAGGAGCCAGAACGGCGCCGCCCCCATTTGTTCCCATCCCGGAACAGCCCGGGGTGCCAAACTACAGTTCCCAGAAACCTCCGCGCCGGAAGTAGCCCAGCGTGGCCTTTTGAGAAGTGTAGTTCGGCGCCCCAGAGCTGCTCCGAGATGGGGACGTGCGGGCGCCGCTGGTTCCTGGCTCCTGTGCTTCCTCTTGCGTCCTGCAGCGTTGTCGAGGGGCTGCCAGCCTGGGGCCGCGGCTGGACCCAGGAGGTGGGAGGGGCTAGGGAGGGGAGGGATGTCCCGCCTCCTGCCCTGCCCCTCCCGCCAGGCTTCGGAACCGGGCAGCGGGAGGAGCGCGGGAGGAGGTGGGAGGGGCTAGGGAGGGGGAGGGATGTCCCGCCTCCTGCCCGCCCCCTCCCGCCAGGCTTCGGAACCGGGCGGCGGGGGGGAGCGGGAGGAGGTGGGAGGGGCTAGGGAGGGAGGGATGTCCCGCCTCCCAGCCCGCCCCTCCCGCCAGGCTTCGGAACCGGGTGGCGGGGGAGCGCGGGAGGGAGGTGGGAGGGGCTAGGGAGGGGGGGGATGTCCCGCCTCCTGCCCCGCCCCTCCCGCCAGGCTTCGAACCGGGCGGCGGGGGAGCGGGAGGAGGTGGGAGGGGCTAGGGAGGGGAGAGGGATGTCCCGCCTCCTGCCCCGCCCCCTCCCGCCAGGCTTCGGAACCGGGCGGCGGGGGGGCGCGCGGGAGGAGGTGGGAGGGGCTAGGGAGGGGGATGGGTGTCCCGCTCCTGCCCGCCCCTCCCGCCAGGCCGGAACCGGGCGGGGGGGGGGAGCGGGAGGAGGTGGGAGGGGCTAGGGAGGGGAGGATGTCCCGCCTCCTGCCTCGCCCCTCCCGCCAGGCTTCGAACCGGACGGGCGGGGAGGAGTGCGGGAGGAGGTGGGAGGGGCTAGGGAGGGGAGAGGGATGTCCCGCCTCCTGCCCCGCCCCCTCCCGCCAGGCTTCGGAACCGGGCGGCGGGGGGGGGAGCGGGAGGTGGTGGGTGGGGCTAGGGTGGGGGGAGGGATGTCCCGCCTCCTGCCCCGCCCCCTCCCGCCAGGCTTTGGAACCGGGCAGCGGGCAGGAGCGCGGGAGGAGGTGGGAGGGGCTAGGGAGGGGGAGGCTTGTCCCGCCTCCTGCGCCGCCCCCTCCCGCCAGGCTTCGGAACCGGGCGGCGGGGGGGAGCGCGGGAGGAGGTGGGAGGGGGCTAGGGAGGTGGGAGGCGTGTCCCGCCTCCTGCCCCGGCCCCCGCCAGGCTTTGGAACCGGGCGGCGAGGGATGCGGCAGGTAAGGAGTCGAGGCGCGGGTGGGGTGGGAGGGAGGAGGAGGAGGGCGGGGTGAAGGGGAGTCGGGGTGGGAGGGTGTTTTGGAGGAGGTGGAGGGGCGGGGAGAGGAGGGAAAAGAGGTGCCTGGGAAAAGCTTCCCTCCTGCCTCCTCAGGGATCGGGAGAGAACCGGGGGTCCCGATCCTGGTGGAGGTGGGAGGGAAGCTGCCGGGACGGCGGCGGCGGGGGTGCGGAAGGAGGTGGGAGGGGCTGGGAGGGAGCCGGTTTCCCCTCCTCCTTCCAGGTCCCCGTCGCCGCCGCTCTTCCTGAGGAGGCGAACCGGGGTCCCGATCCTGGCAGAGGTGGGAGGGAAGCTGCCGGGACGGTGGCGGCGGGGGTGCGGAAGGAGGTGGGAGGGGCTGGGGGGGGGGAGCCGGTTTCCCCTCCTCCTTCCAGTCCCCCGCCGCCGCTCTTCCTGAGGAGGCGAACCGGGGTCCCGATCCTGGCGGAGGTGGGAGGAAGCTGCCGGGACGGCGGCGGCGGGGGTGCGGAAGGAGGTGGGAGGGGCTGGGGGAGGAGCGGTTTCCTCCTCCTTCCAGGTCCCCCGCCGCCGCTCTTCCTGAGGAGGCGAACCAGGGGTCCCGATCCTGGCGGAGGTGGGAGGGAAGCTGCCGGGGGGCGGGCGGCGGGGTGGGGGTGCGGAAGGAGGTGGGAGGGGCTGGGGGAGGGAGCCGGTTTCCCCTCCTCCTTCCAGGTCCCCCCGCCGCCGCTCTTCCTGAGGAGGCGGAGGCGCTCTGGCTGCCATGTGCGAACGTTTCTAAACGTTCGCGCTGGCAGCGAAGTGGCGGGGTTGGCAATTTTGGGGATCGTTTTTGGGGTGCTGGGAGGTATGTAGGTCGGTTTTTGCTGTTGTCTGTAGCGAGTGTAATGGTCCAGTAGGCTGCCAAGTTTGGTGCTTCTGCGAGCCATAGTTTCTTTGTCTATATACGACATTAAACGGACTCACCAAAATTATATATATAGATTGGGAGTTCCACAAATTCACAAATGTGCAGCACATCTGGGGATTTCTGGAACTTTTGATCCATAGGGATTACACTTAGGTAATTTCAGATTCTGGATGCAATGGCCCTTGCAGGAGGAGCTTATAAAATTGATAGTATGTACTTATTCAAAGCAGGGAGTGAACTACATTGTATTTCTGCTAATTCTCCTGAAGGAAGTCTTTGGAATCTGCTCTCTAGGTCTACCTTGATGTCAAATAGGCTTGCTTGAGGTTCACATCTGAGGAGCTGCTGATGTGATAACTCTATGTCGCGAATGATAAGACAAGTGAGCATGAATCATGGACAAGACACTGTAGTAATAACACGCATTTGCAATATGCTAAAAGCCAAACCTCAAGCATCTGTGGTTTGAAATATTTGCCCCATCACAACCAAATGTGCAAACATGAAGTTCTTAGTGGAAATTGTACCAACAAACACAGCTGGAAGCAAAAGAGTAGCAAATCTCGAATAACATATAATACAATTCTTGCAATCAATTACAAACAAACACACAATGCCCAAATGCGCACATGAGCGGGGCAATCCTCATGCCACACAAGCCAATAATGATATCGCAAGACAGGAGTTGTGGGAAAACAGTCCTGGGAGGGGATGAAGATGAGCGGGGAGGAAAGTCTTTGAGGAAGAATAAATCAAGTCCGTCCCCCTGGCAATGGAAAAATGCTCATCCAGGTTCACCACATGAGTCTCAGTCCCGTGCGTGGGGCACCAATGGCCAGCTTGTGAAGCAGATGGACGCCTGAGCCGCGACGGTGTAATAGCACGCCCAATCCGTTTCGCCCCCAACGGGGCTTTCTCAAGCGGCGATGGTATCAATGCAGGGCAATGTAACGCAGGATACAATACATTCTGAAACATTAAAGTCATAATCACATATGGAAGCCACCAAATTCCCACAGTGGACGCAATGCAGTAAGGCAAACCCTACATACCAGCAATGGTTTAGATCCGACATGATAAATCCCGCGGACCCGAAGGTAAGCTGGGCCACGAAGGCAGAGCCTAAATACAGAAATCCTAATGGGTCTCACGTGAGGAGGGCGGATATGGGGAGGGGGTCATTGAGCCCCAGGGGGAACTCGCTCTGAAGATGGACTATCCACCAGGTTTCCCGCTTGAGGAGGAGATTGTTAACATTACAGTGGGGGGGTAACCTGACTTTCTCTAGGCCAGTGAATTTAAAGGAGTCAGGGCTATGTTTTTTCTCCTTGAAATGCCTGTAAAGGATGCTGTTGTCCATGCCCGTGCGTACGCGTGAGCGATGCTCAGACATCCTCAAACGCAGATGGCGTGAAGAAAATCCGACATAAGCCATTCCACATTCACAAAAAAGGCAGTACACGCATGCCTCCGAATTGCAGTCGGTGTAGTCCCTTAGTGCATAGGTTTTCCCAGTGCGAAGGCTGACAACCTCCTTACCTCTAAACACCTGCTTGCATGATGTGCAATTCTTACCACAGGGTCTACACCCTGGAGTTACTATGCTCCTGGGGCGCGTGTCCTGAAGGGTGGAATGGACTAACAGATCCCTAAAGTTCTTTGTATGCTTATAAGCCACCATGGGAGGGGATTTGAAGGCCGGGATGTCAGGTAAAATACCCCAGTGTTTCCTAACTATGGAAGCTATCTGCTGGCTATGTGTGGTGTAAGTGAGAGGCCACACCACCCGTTCCGAGTTCTTACATGCAGTCTTTTTGAGTAAAGTTTCACGTGGGATGGATCGAGCCCTGCGTTCTGCTCTGTGGATGATGGTGTGGGGATAACCACGTTCCACAAGTTGGGCCTGAAGTTTCCTGGATTCCCTATTGAAGTCCTTAGTGTTACTGCAGTTACGTTAAAGACGTATATACTGCGAATAGGGTAAACTATTATTGAGAGGGTGGGGATGATGGCTGCTATAATGCAGTAGGGAGTTTTTGTCTGTAGGTTTTCTATAGTTGCGGACCCGCAACCTAGACCCTTCTTTGTACACCTCCGTATCAAGGAAATGCACAGAGATGTCACTATGGGTGAACGTAAATTGGATGGACTCATTCCATGAGTTCAACCATCCCCTGAACTCCTCTAGGGGGGTGCCCGGATCCAATAGGAAAAAGCAATCATCTATATACCTCCCATAATATTTAATGTACTTGCTGGGAGAGGCTGCATCATTCAGAAAAGTCTTTTCTAAGGTGGCCATGAACATTCTCTCCCGTCTTAAATCAAAGATATCGGCCAACACCATTCTGGACCTTGAGATTAAAGGAACACTTTGCAGACTCTCCCTTGGCTTCTAATCTTTGCGTTAACACTAGAATGTATGTTAAGAGCACATTCACTCCACATGAGGTTTCCTACAATCTGAGGGCTTTTGAGAGCACGGTCCTTAAAGAGGTCCTGGCCATTAACCATCAGCATGATACTAGGCGCGCTAACTTAACTTCCCAGCAGATTGATACCATTAGGACCCTAGGCAGGCAGAACGATCTGGTGTTCAAGCCGGCGGATAAAGGAGGGGGGTTGGTCATATTGGACCATAGTACATATGTCCAGGAGGCCCATCGCCAACTCAATGATGTGAACCTTTACCAACACATTCCCAGCGATCCCACGCTTAGGTTTCAGGGCATCATTAAGAACGTTGTTATTGATGTGGTTCACATGGGGTACATTGAGGAGAAGCTGGCTAAATTCCTCATTAAGGATAATCTCGTGTCCCCCAATATTATTTTTTACCAAAGACGCATAAGCCTGGGTTTCCCCCTCCCGGACGCCCAATTTTGTCCGCTTCCGGGTCCATTTTAGAACCGTTGGGTATTTACGTAGACAGTATCCTCCAACGCTTTGTGAAACTTATTCCATCGCTCATTCTAGACACCACCCACTTTATTTCCAAGGTCGAGGCATTGACCATAGATCCCTTGTGCATTATTAAGTCCGCTGACGTCAATTCACTTTACACGCGGATTCCTCTTGAGGAGGCCAGAATGGTGTTGGCCGATATCTTTGATTTAAGACGGGAGAGAATGTTTCCTCCCACCCATTTCCTACTAGAGATTATTGATTGCCTTTTTGAGTACAACTATTTTTCCTTTGGGGGTGAATTCTTCTTGCAGGTCAATGGGGTCGGCATGAGGCAAAGTTGCGCCCCATCCATAGCAAACCTGTTCATGGCTGCCTTAGAAAAGACTTTGTGGCCCAGCTTACCTTCGGGTCCGCGGGATTTATCATGTTGGATCTAAACCATTGCTGGTATGTAGGGTTTGCCTTACTGCATTGCGTCCACTGTGGGAATTTGGTGGCTTGCATATATGTGATTATGACTTTAATGTTTCAGAATGTATTGTATCCTGCGTTACATTGCCCTGCATTGATACCATCGCCGCTTGAGAAAGCCCCGTTGGGGGCGAAACGGATTGGGCGCGCTATTACACCGTCGCGGCTCAGGCGTCCATCTGCTCCATAAGCTGGCCATTGGTGCCCCACACACGGGACTGAGACTCATGTGGTGAACCTGGATGAGCATTTTTCCATTGCCAGGGGGATGGACTTGATTTATTCTTCCTCAAAGACTTTCCTCCCCGCTCATCTTCATCCCCTCCCAGGACTGTTTTCCCACAACTCCTGTCTTGCGATATCATTATTGGCTTGTGTGGCATGAGGATTGCCCCGCTCATGTGCCCATTCGGGCATTGTGTGTTTGTTTGTAATTGATTGCAAGAATTGTATTATATGTTATTCGAGATTTGCTACTCTTTTGCTTCCAGCTGTGTTTCCATCACAACCAAAAGCATGTAGAAGATTCATTCAGAAGTATATGTAGTTTTAGTTGTGTTGGCACTCTTAAAATCAATGTCAAATATATTCCAATGAGTGGTAAGATCCTGTGAAGGCCTTCTGGTAATAGCTGTAGGATGATTACGTTCACCTTCTGATGACCTTAATGCAAAGAGAGAATTATAGACATTAAGTAGTAAATCCTACGTGTTACTGACTTTACAAGATGGCATTCAATGACAATATTTGCACGACCTAATGCTGATTGCATTAATCAGACGCCTCCATTGCTTTAATAGATTCCCCCCATTGCATTTGACTGTCTATAAAATATGTGATTGTCCGTCTTTTCAGTGTTTCTTATTGCATTTCTGCTAACCAAAAGGCTAAATGTCAAAGTATATTAAAATAAGTCTGTTGGCTGCCTTGTTTGCTTTTACCATAATACCTGCAGACAGCTTTGAAGGAGTTCTGCTCAATTCCATGCTATTCAGATGTCTGATGCTGATTTTCTTAAAGCTGTCATTTCTTTGTATAGTAGCTGCGATATGTATTTAGAAAATGATCCAAAAGGCAGACATCAACTCCTGCTCATCTGCTTTGCTTTCTAGAGTAAATTTAACAATGTGATGAACAATATTGCATTCTTGTGGTCGTATATTATAACTTTCACGGGACTCTGTTATTGTGTCCTCACAAAATGCTGATGGACAGGTTGAACATAAAACATCAAAATTCAGTTTTGCAGAAGTTTATTTATTTATTTATTATATTTATACCCCGCCCTTCTCACCCCAAAGGGGACTCAGAACAGCTTACAGGTAGACAACAATCAGATGCCACACAAACAAACAAAACCCCATATACATTAAAAGCCAAAAATTAAAAATATATAGACATTAAAACCAATAATTAAAGCCACACAATCCAAAATCATAGTCCAGGAGCCATTCCAGTCATGATCACACTTATTCTGTGTTGACTTCTTGCACTGGATTATTGTTCAAAGGCTCAGTCCCACAGCCATGTTTTAAATTTCTTTCTAAAGGTCAGGGGGGAGCTGATCTAATTTTGCTGGGGAAGGAGTTACATGGTTGAGGGGCCACCACTGAGAAGGCCCTGTCTCTCATCCCCACCAACTGCACCTGGGAAGGAGGTGGGACCAAGAGCAGGGCCTCCCCAGAAGATCTTAATCTTGAGATGGTTCATAGGAGGAGCCACGTTCGGACAGGTAACCTGGGCCAGAACCATTTAGGGCAGTGCCTCTCAACCTGTGGGTCCCCAAATGCATTGGCCTTCAACTCCCAGAAATCCAGAAAAATTGTGGTCTGAGAAGAGGGTTTCTTCCAAATCTATGATTATATGAAATATTTAGAATGGTTTATATGTGGCAGTGTTAATTTATTTAGCTATACTGAGCATGTCACTTAACTTGTTAGGACTTTTAAAATGTGGAGGTGTCTGTATTTTCTATGGTTTAGAAAAGCTATATCTCTTCTAAAGCATCAAAATTGACATGTTGCCAGAACAGTTATGGGGCAGTGCACATTTTGTAGCAAAATGTCCATGGTTCAAAGGATCAAAATGGTGGGTAGGCATACCATTTTCTAAACATCACAAGAGGTGATCACAAATATTTGTGAACAAACTTTGACATGATTACTTAGTGAGCTTCAACTACATCAATAGACAGGGTAGGCATATAAAGCCTTCCAGATGTTGCTGTGCTGCAGTTCCCATCATCCCTTAGTGTTGAGGATGCTGACTAGGACTGATGGGAGTTGCAGTCCAAACAGCTACTTAGCCTGATCTAACTTAATCTGATAGATAATTCTCACAGCCACAGGAAGTGTAGTGAGCATTACTGTTCTTCTATGTGGCTTTTCAACCTCTTTTGATGGTTGGCGGTAAAAGGCTAAAAAAACCCTTGACAGGCAAAAGTCTCTAGTAAAAATTTAATATTGCAAGTTCTGAGTTTTATCGAGCAAGAATGGAAGTTCACACCAATGTTTTGTAGCAATTTTAATGTTTGTGAAAATGTACTCATTATGGAAAATGTGTGGAAAGTGGAAGCTTACTCATTTGTCTGTTGATTTTATTTTGTTTTTATTAAGATATAAATGCTTTCTAGAAAAATAAAAAGTGCTTTCTTAATTAAAACTGCCCTTCTACTTTGAAATAGGTTTTGTTACAATTTTTGATAGCTTTCGACACTCGAGGTATATTAAATATCCACTTTCTTTTTAAAAAGGAAATGTCTCTGTCATGAAAACAATGACACTTCAGAAATTTGACCATGATACACCCTTTAATGTAATTAAATGTAATTTTGAAAAGTTCTGTTTTTGTATTGAAACATAATTTGTTTTGCTCCACTCTTGCAGTGGGAAAGAGGTGATTTTATGTTTTAAAATTTGTGCCCTTAAAAATTAAGGCAGAATTATAATATAAATCAACAAATAGATCAACAGTTATTCAAATGACATACTGCTACAGCATAACACAGTGCGAAGCAAAAGCAAGATATTGGAACGAGATATATATGTATATATACACATATACACACACCTGATATATCTGGAAATAAATACTGAAAAAATGTATATAAATCCAGTTTCAGCATATTTATATAGCTAATGGAGTGGTCCCCAAACTAAGGCCCGGGGGCCGGATATGGCTTTCCAAGGTAATTTACCCGGGACTTGCTCAGAATCAACCAAAGTCAACAACAACAACAACCCTATCTCATCAGCCAAAAGCAGCCCCAGACTTCCCACTGAAATACTAATCAGTTTATATTTGTTAAAATTGTTCTTCATTTTAATTATTGTATTGTTTTAAAGTGTTTTTTGCACTACAAATAAAATATGTGTAGTGTGCATAGGAATTCATTCATTTTTTTTCAAATTATAATCCGGCCTTCCAACAGTTTGAGGGACTGTGAGCTGACCCTCTGTGAACTTTGAGATTCACTTATTGTGGACTCGCTGTTCGCGGATTTAAAAAAATATTAATTTAAAATATATATCATGGTATTTTCACTGTTTTGTGGGATTTTGCCACCTCCACTCTCCAAGGCGCTTGCCCTCCTCAGTGCTCCCTTCCTCCCTCCAGCCTTGAAGGGCCCTTCCTTCACTTTATTTTAAGTTTTAACTGTAAAATAATGTATAAATATTAAAATAAAGAGAGTATCCCTACATCACGCTTTTTCACTTATTGTGGGAGTCCCTAGAACTTAACCCCAGCAATAAGTGAGGGATCACTGTACATATTTTTAGTTATTCAACATGCTTTCAGTTTTCTTTAACTGTAGCAATTGTAAATTATCTTGGAAATCAATAGGGTTTGATTAGATATGTATAGATTGTGCTATTCACGTTTATGCTTTTTCTTTTTGCTAGTCTCAGCAGTTTGTTGTTTTATTCTTATCTCTGGATTTGGTGAAGCTTTTAAAAAATAATTGTAAACAATTTTAGGACTTAGATTTTGGGCTGGAAAAACAAAACAGAAAGACACAAGAATTCAATACTATTTCTCTTCACCCTGTATGAAGAGTGTTGCCATGTCAACTGACAAATGGAAATGCTGATACAACTACTTAATGAGAAATCTAGTGTATAATCCAGAAACAGGTTATTGGTCTGGGAAAGAAAGCTCTCTTGAAACTAATAACTTGAGAGACAGACATGTTATGCAGATAAAATGAAAATAAGTAAGTAGCTGTTAGTATTGTTTCTCCCCTTGGATTTTGAAAAAAAATGGAGACTGAAGATTAGAACAGTCTCATGAGAATAATAATCTTTTTTTAAAAGGTGTAGTTCACCCTAAAACATTTAACATAGATGATGATTACCATGTCAGGAGCTGAAGTCTATCTCCAGATTAGGTTTCAAACTTTGTATAACTCCTTTGAAGTTCAGATTAAAAACCAGGATGGAAACTAAATGAAAATAATGGCCTAAAATTCACTTAGGTTCAGTAGAATCAAGCACTTAACATGTTGGGGACCACAGCCACTACGCAGACCATTCACAATTAGGGTGCTATATAGAAACTTGAATGTAAAATAAAGTACATTATAGTATCTTAAAGACAAACAGCTGAGATCCTGCTTGAGCTAGCTTTGATTTTGTAGCTTTGTTTTGTTTCCCCTAAAATCCCCCTTAAAAGCTAGGCAATGTACTGAGTGAAGGGGTTCTGTGGTGTTGACAAGGGGAGTTCTCAAAGATCACACATCCAAATCCCTCTTGCCAGCAAATGATCACATGAGAAGCAGAACCAGGGACTCCTACAGAATTCTGTCACAATTCAAAAGAGGACTGGATATAACATCTTTCAGCATCCTGCTCTCTTTCAGCTCTGTCCACCAGTATGACTATCTAGATTTCAAGGTGGGTTTGGGGGACATCTGCAGTCATGACAGTGGTGCCATGATCAGAAATATGTATAACAAATAGTTATAAGGTTTAAGCTTAGTTTATGGCATTGTAAATGCCTAACATGATACTAGTTCTCGGGATTTATTTGTCATAAGGTCTTGTGGAGCAGGCTTCACTTCATCACATCAAATGGAGTGGGTTGCAATTCATAAAAGCTTATGTCAAATAATACATCTTTGTGCCAAATACATCTTTAAAGTGCCACAAGATTATTTGTTGGTTTTGCTACAACAGATGAACACAGCTGTTTCTGTCAGAGTTGTAAATAATAACATGATTGCCTGTTTTTGAGATGGCACGCCATCGAAATCTTTTCCCAGAGTAGCGCGCGCACACACACACACACACACTTTTTCACCATTGCTACTTCGGTTAGCCTCCAAAGTTAATTTCATTCTGAAGTAACAATTTAAAAAGCCTCAGTAACCCCAAAGTATATTTCCTGAACAGAACAAATGAAGCTGGTTTATTGTTGGTTCAGACCACTTAATCCATTGATTGGCAGCTGCTGTGCTTCCTAAAATCAAACTCCAGGACATTAAATGGTTTCTGCCTCTTCAGCTCCCCAGTGAACTTGCGGAAGCTACTCCTATATGTGTATAGTCTTATTGAACAGAGCCTAAATTTAGCAACCAGTTCACTGCTCAATGTTAGGATATTAATGTACATTTCACCAACAATACATTCTCCTTATTCTCCAGTTCTACGGTTTGTCATACATTTTATTTTGAGATCAAAGGCTATAAATCATCATCATCATCATCTTTTATTTATTCCCCACCACCATCTCCCAAAAGGACTCAGGCGGCTTACAAGCACACAATGGTGCCATACAACATAGACAATACAGTATAACAACATTAAAACCAATAACACATTTAAAACCAAACATATAAAATAACAAGATCAATAGAATCAATAAAATATGGCAATGCTCATTAATTAAAAATTCCATGCAATCAATTTAAACTTCTCTGGTTAAAGATAAAGCATCAATGTTCTTTTCATGTTCATTTTATTGCTGTTAGCAAAGGAAAGGTGGTCTGAAAAGTGAATTAGCTCAAGGGAAGACATGTGATGGGCATCTTGTACCTTTAGTCCATTATTATACAAAAGTTACAAATATCAGTCAAATTCTAGATCTGCTACCTATCTCAGAAGTATGTTCCTCTTAATTCAGTGGGACATATTCCCAGGTATGCATGTGTGGAACCTCCCCTTAATTACACACTAAAATTCCAGATAGTAACTATTTAAGGACTTTATCACAAAGCTCTATGGATTCGCCACAGATCATGGTGAATCTGTGGGGTCCTGTGGAGAACCCATTGCTCCTTGCCCCACATTGCCTGACTTGCCTCTACCCAATCCCACAGGGGAGTGTCGTCACCCGGCTCCCCCCATTGCTTCAAAGGCAATAGGGGAAGTCTCTGCTTGCCCCTTCTCCATGGAGCCTGGCTAGAAACTGCTGCGCATCGTGTAATGGGCTCTGTGGAGAGGAAGTAGTATATGATGGACAAATTAGCCCATCTGATGAGGTCAAAATTTCTTGTTACTGTAGATAGGCAACATCGTACAGTTCTGCAGAAATATAGCAATGGCTGTGTTATCACATTTGTAATAAATACTATGTTGATGACTTTTAATTAAAAATCACATACAAAAGTTCTAGGATTATTTCTTTTAGCACAATGGATAATAAAGCTGTATTTTTTCATATTAAAATGGCCTTCCCCTCCTTATGCATAGAGTTAACCATACTGATGTTGATATCTTATGGTGTGTTTCCCATTTCTACTTACATTTCTGGAACTCTTTCACTGAATTCATTACCCCAAGTTAAACAAGAAGGCTGTGGAGTGGAAAGCAAGGCAGAGCCAACCCATGGAACAAGAACGAAGCAGAAAAACCACTCATCCTGAGCCAAGTTGAACCAATGAGCCCATATATGAATTGGAACTGAGGTCTAGGGTCGTTTCCTGAGTGCTTTGCCTTGCAGGCCTTATCTCTAGCTATTAATCATTCATCTAGTATGCTTTTTTACTCTTTTAAAAGCACTGTCCTGTGCCTGTTTATTCAGAAGTAACTCCTACTTTTGTCCAAAGTTCCTATTAAATATCTTTAGCTTTGTTACTTAACATCTAGTTAGTGTGCAGAACAGTTTGTGGCAAATTAGAATGCTGCACTGGATTCAAAACGAGAAAGCAGAGCACGGAAAAGCTATTTTTAAAAAACGATAACTCCAAAGTCAAACTTCAAAACATCAGGAGAGAATGCTTCTAGGTTTTGAACAGGTTTAAAAGAAGTATCCCATGTGCAGAACCTATTTTGAAGCCCAACACATTGGACTGTTTCTTTTAAACTTGGTGTTTACCGCCTCCCTGACGTGGGAGGAAGCAATTTTTTCTTAATATGATTGTCTTAATATTTCTTAATATATATTTGTCCTGATAGTCCATCTCCTTGGGAACAGTTCCAGACCTTTTTTGTTGTTGTTGGTAAAAGTTGTGTCAGGAAGTAAAGAAGAATGTTTATTGGATGAGATTTCAAAATCACAGCATGGATATATCCTTTAGTTTAACAAATATAACAAAAGATTATATAATGTAGTGTTTCCTGAATATCCTCATAGGCACACTGATCAACAAAAGGGTCATCCAGTGGAATTTGGAAGAGTTGCCATTACATTAATAGGAGGACTCAAAGGCATTTCTATTATTTCTATAGGCTTTCAGTGATCCAGCTTGCACTCTAGACCAGTGGTTCTCAACCTGTGGGTCCCCAGATGTTTTGGCCTCCAGGCTGCTGAAAGGCAGAGAAACAGATACAAAGAAAAGCACACAGACACAAATGTAAAATGATGTCATATAAACTATAATATTTTAAAAAATTAAAACTTGAGAGTAGATCAATACAAATGTAAGGCACTTAATTTTTTCCTAGCAGCCAATTAATTTCTGAAAATCTATTAAAAATTTTAAAACCCTCTTATCTCCATGGCAAAATGTGATAGGAATGTCCTGTTTAAAACAAATTTTGAGTTTATCCTTACATCGCACCTTCCACTGGATCTCTGCTTCATCCTTTGTTCCCCATTTCTCTGGAGGATAATTAAAATAATATTGTAAAAACAATTATGAATTTTGAAAGGATTAAACTATTTTAAACAACAAGCTAAAGCCATAGATACAACACAAATATAGTCTACAGTTAGATAGTAGATAAGTTAAAATTTGAATGACTCTATTTGGGTGGAAGGTATATTTAAAAAATTTAAAAATGATGGAAAGCCACATTTCTCAAGGATAAGAAACTCTCATAATGAGAAATATGGATCAATGGGAATCTTTGCCATTTGGAATGAAAAAATGTCACACCTCCCCCCCTCCTTTTTTTTTTTTTTTTTTTTTGCATAAAACCACATTCAGAAATATTTTCCTCAAAGAAAACAATATAAACTTTTGCAACAGCTAAATCACAACTTTTCTTCACTGCAAAAATATTCTTGCATAGTATGAATTTTGTTTAGACTAAATCTTCAACTGTAAATAGTCTTTGAAAACTGCACAGTTTTCAAAATCTTTCTAGCATCAGGAAGAAATTGACTAACAATGTTCCTTTCAAAAGCAAAATTATTGAGGATTTACATCCTTCCAGATCATATAGAGTAAGAACGAGGATCTACAATGTTCAGTATACCTATAATAATGCTACAGATGTGATTTGAAGAAGTAAAGTCTCTTAACATACCATGGTGAAACTGCCTCACATCAGTGTGGTTTTCATCATCTCTACTTTTTCTCTCTCTCTGACTCTCAATCAGATATTTTAAAATATACCCCCTAAAGCCATCCAATTCACTCACTGGCCCATCTCTGTTTTTTTTTAACATGGAACAGATAGCTTCATAATTAGTAGTTCTTTTTTCTCACCTGACTTATTTTCATCACAAAGGGCCACTTTGCAAAAGTTGAGGTGAGCCAATTATACCAGGACCTTAACCTTGTAGGTAGGGCAATGTCTTTATCAGCTAGCCCCATAGTATCCTGGTCAAAGTAATACATACTGTTCCACTGCCAGTTGTATCATTCATATTTGTCTCAGAGATTAAAAACATTGTGAGCTGGTAATTTAATAACCTGTATGCCTGACATTCCTGTAGGACTACAGAGTGAATATTTTTTTGAGACAGCAATGGAACGACTCCCGTCTTGCCTACAGTGAATATCCTGATGACTCCTTGGATTTGGATCCTTCCATGTTGGACTCTATTTGGAAACCTGATCTATTCTTCGCCAATGAAAAGGGTGCAAACTTCCATGATGTAACCACAGACAACAAACTTCTGAGAATCTCCAAAAATGGGAAAGTGTTGTATAGCATCAGGTAAACCTCTCTCCCTCTCTTACCTCTCTTCTCCTCTTATTCTATCTCCTTTGGGATTATTATTATTATTTTATTTCTTACCCGCCTCTGCTTGATGTTTAAAAATGTGTCTTAGACCACATGGTTTTTATATTCTATTTTTATATTCTATTTTTATATTCTATTTCTTTCAGTTTGTACTCTTTTTAAATTAGAAAATCAGGTAGCACAACAAAACAAGCCAGTCTTGCCAAAAAATGAAAGCGTCTAACAAACTCACACTGTTCAGTTATAATATATTCCATCATTATTTAGTAGAACAATCTTTGAACCCCCTTCCCCCAAAACGTATCTGGTGCTACCTGTCCTAGATAGATTTCCATGCTTACACAATGTATTTATTTTTGAATTTTTATTTAGTATAGAGACATACACTACACTGGAGTGGTTCTGGTTATGCTATCACAAGCTTACATTGATGAGATCTGATTAAGCAAGACACATGCAGAGAATCAGAATGATAAAGAGCCTTAAAATAGCAAGGGAGAAGCATGTGTTGTAAAAATGATCACTTTCCTGTGCTCCTTAGCTACCAAGCTTCATTTGGGTTATTAATAGCGGAATATTTGCAATGAAGCTCAAAGATGGCAAGTCCACTTACTGTTAACAGCGAAAATTAATCATCATTTTAGAATTCCTCCTTTTCTTGCTGTTTTCTCCTGCTTTCCATGAGCTGCTTAATTGCTTAGTGAGCCATTAGTGGCTATGATTTGAAATGGCACAAAATTCCTCTTAGATGGAATATGAGTCTGAGGAGATTCCTTCACGCCAGATGGTGGATGTATTCTCCAAAATGCCCCCAATAACCCAACCTCTGTTTTCCCCTCTCCACATGCAAAAAGCATTTGACTATTGTTTCTATTACCTGTTTAGCCCCGGAATACCTACTGTATTCTTGCCAAGAAGCCCCGTAATATGGTCACTTTAGAGTCACTATATGTCAAAAATGACTTGAAGGCTCAGAAAAACAACAATGCTAGATGTAAGTGTGGAAGAAGAAAATAACATTTGGGTTATAGATGTGGGAATCCCTAGATAAAAAAGATTTGAAGACAGAGACAAGATTATGAAATATGCAGACCTTCAAATTGAATTGTTGTTCCAGTAAGATGCTCTGAGAAAAATTCCAATCAGACTGACAAAAAACCTGAATGATATTGCAATAGTTAGATTCACAACAGCACAACTACAAAAAGTGACACTACTCTTGTACTGATATTTCCAGTGACTGTTGATTAATTCCTAGATTCTTGAATAGATTATGAATCACTGAGGATCCATTCAGTAACATCTGGGAAATGGAAAGGAGGGCATTATTGTTGTTTAATAATTTGCTTTTCTTTGCTGTATTCCTATTTTACAAGTTCCCTTTATATTATTGGGCTTTATCTGTATTTGCTGGCTGTTATGCTGTGCAGTCATGTGGCTATGTAGCAAAGGATCCCTGTTAAAGAATTGTGAAGATGTGTAACTGGCACCGACAAGAGTGTCTCAATGCGAATTGAGCTTTACTAATGCATATCAGTGATTCCTAGCCAGTTTTCAATATGCATTGGTTCTCTTGAGCATCTGTCCCTGTTGTTCATCAGTTCAGTTGTGCATTGGATTCTACTGTGCATTTGGTCTTGTTGTATATCAAGTCCCATTGTGCATCAGCAATGTTCCAGTTCCCCTATATAGCAACACAACAACAGCCCTTGCTGAATTCTGATGTTGCAAAATTACTCAAGTCTATTTCCCAATGTCATTAAGTAGACTTATGAAGATATAATTCTCCTAGTGAGTTTCAGCTAATAGGAACTGAAATCATGACATTTAAGAACTGAAATCACAGCATTTCATGAAAATATTTGCAATACAACTTAGGAGGCTATTATTTTTATATTAAAACTACCTTACTCTCTGACTGGGGAAGGAAAAGAAGTGCTGCCATATCTGTTGAGTCCAATAACATTGGCCCACTTCAGTAGCATGAGAAAAACATGGTTTTAACTTTGAATATGCCTTGAATATATTTGAATGGTTTTTAACTATGAATTTTTAAAATACTGTTTATATTTAATACTGCTTTAAAGTTTGCATATTTGTATATTTTAGATTGTGTGTTTTATGTTAAGCTGCTTTGAGTCCCCTTCAAGGGGGGAGGGGTAAAATGGGGCACAAATAAATATAATAATAATATAGTAAGAGGAAACCTGAATGATACCAAGACCATAGGGCATAATAAACATGTTGTTGATTAACAAGCACTCTTATCACCTAATTCATCCTAAGAAAAATGTAATGTTTTCTGTTTGCTTGAGTGACATCAAAGCCATCTTACTGGAGGCAACAGTGCAGCTGAGTGCTATTCGGAGCATGGCTGGGTAATTTTCCCGACATTTATCCATGCTGCAAAAGTAATATCTCAGACTGTCATATCAGATTTGTAAAATTCAGAAGCCTGAATGAAAGTTAATCTGAAACAGAGTAAGCATAAATCATATTTTTGTGTTGAATCAAAAGCATATCATCTCCCAGTTGTGTTCTAGTGAGCATAAATGCATCTTTCATGGATAATCAGCATGAAGCATGAACCCTGGCACCATCCATAACCATCAAAGATTTAGCTTCACTGAATTTAAAACTATGTTATGATACCTTTCAATTGGTTCAGATGGACAGATTTGTAAAAGCCAATAACTTAATAGCTTGAATTAAAAGAGAAAGAAAGATGTTACCAAAACACTGCTAGGGAGACATAGTTTCAACTAAAAGGTTTTTTAAAAAAACTTTCTAGGATAGAATGTTTATTATATGATTCGGGTATTTTAAAAATTATCACCATCACCTTTATGTCCTTTCTTAAAATATTATTTATTTAAACAGAAAGAAAAATATAATTAATATGAAGGATGGGAAAAGAAAGAAATACACAGGATTTACAGTAGTCTCGCTTATCCAACATAAACAGACCAGTGGATCGTTGGATAAGCAAAAATGTTGGATAATAAGGAGGGATTAAGGAAAAGCTTATTAAACGTCAAATTATGTTATGATTTTACAAATTAAACACCAAGACATCATGTTTGCAACAAATCAACAGAAAAAGCAGTTCAATACACGGTACAGTTATGTAGTAATTACTGTATTTACGAATTTAGCACCAAAATATCACAATATATTGAAACAGCTGTGGATCTGGGCAGGAGGCAGACTGTGTTGGATAATACAAAATGTTGGATGAGTGAAGGCTGGATAAGCGAGACTCTACTGTATGTGTAAATGACAAACTTATAGAGTCTGAAAAAGCACAAACAATAGACAGCAATTAAAACAAACAAAATGTATTCAAAATTAAACACAACACAACACAACAGATGCCTTCTTAAACACAACAGATGTCTCCTTTAAGAGCTCTACATCTGTTTAAATCATATTATTATAGTAGCACAAATACAGGTCAAGTTTTGAAACTATCTCAAATATTTCAAGACAAAATGTCGTAAATCTAAAGAGATAAGATGTGTTTGCAAGTCAGTTTGTTGTTTATTTGTTCAGTCGCTTCTGACTCTTCATGACCTCATGGACCAGCCTACACCAGAGCTCCCTGTCGGCCGTCACCTCCCCAGCTCCTTCAGGGTCAAGCCAGTCACTTTGAGGATACCATCCATCCATCTTACCCTTGGTTGGCCCCTCTTCCTTTTCCCTTCCATTCTCCCCAGCATAATTGTCTTCTCTAAGCTTTCCTGTCTTCTCATTATGTGGCCAAAGTACATCCACTTGCTATGCCTCTACTATCCTTCCCTCCAATGAGCAGTTGGGCTTTATTTTCTGAAGTATGGACTGGTTGGATCTTCTTGCGGTCCAAGGCACTCTCAAAACTTTCCTCCAACACCACAGTTCAAAAGCATCTATCTTCCTTCACTCAGCCTTCCCTATGATCCCTATGCAAGTTAGACAAGGGAAATATTGGGCTTCAATCTGGATGATGCCACCCTATAAATCAATATCTGTTTAGGATCGAAAAGATATGTTAAAATATTCAAAAATGTCATTATTATCCACTTAAATGTTATAAGATAAATTGAACAATCTTTAATCTTATTGGGGATGCTGCAATAAAATAGGTGATTGGGTGTGCTCCACACATATGATTCTAAGGACCGCATCCCATTAAAGTGGAGAAAGTGGGGGGAAATCTTCTTTCATTCCCTACCATCATTGCCTTATCCAACAGGTCCAATGCCTTTCCATCAGGAATGGGAGCCATTTCAGTCTGCTTCCTATCTTTCTCTGGTTCTCTTTGACTCCTGTCAGTTGGAGTAGGGTAGCACCCGATGCCTGGAAACACAGTCTTCCCTCCATTTCCCTGTGTTGCCAGAACAGAATCACATGAGCAACCACCAGAAGTGGCCTTGTGTCATGTCATGACCTTTGTGGGACTTTGTTTCGGTAGTGCAGAGAAATGGAGAGAAGACAGAGAGAAGCCTTGGTAAATCCTCTGCCATTCCACCTACTGGGATGATCTTAAAATGACCCACTTCTTTCTCCTTCTCTCAATTTCCTTACTTATTTCAATTGCTGCAAACAGAATTCAGAGCACACGAATATTTACACCCAGGAAGGATTTACACTCAGGAAAGAGAGGAGAGGAGAAATAGTCTTGCTTTTCCCATTAGCCTCTTTTGGTTTTTTCTTTTCTTTTCTTTTTTCAGACTTTCATGAACTCAGTACTGGGCCCAGAGCATCCTTCTCTTCCTACAGTTCACTTTTTTCTGTCTCCCTCTCCCTCCTAGTTACTAGCCAATTTGAATGATACATTTTTCCAAATCCATTTTTGGATGGTCAACATGTAGTGATGACTATTGGAACTGATTAGAAGATGATTGAAGATGAGCAAAATAAAGAATTTCTACACACAGTGCATAATTATCTTTTGGCTGCATCTTATGCTTTCTTAAAAGGGTTTTTTTTGGCTGGCATATGATTCTCATTTAAAAACTACAGATGTTTCTTCTGTCTGTTATAGAGTTTGGATGGAAGCTTTTAACACCTTCTGTTCTACCTCAAGCATTATCAGCAGCTGTTTTTAAAGCACTTTTATTAAAAACAACAATTGGATAAATTTGTCATCATCTGACAACATCATCATTGTCATTATGTGTTCATTTGTATTCACCTTTTCCAAATATTTTTTTTCTCCCAAAGCAGTTAAGATCATATCAAATGAACAACAATAAATTCCAAAACGGTAATGAGAATAATAATCACAACGTCAATATATTTTAAAAGTAAAACTTTGTACAGAGTAAACAAATTTACCCAATAAAGCTACTTAAATGTAAATAGAATGATGAATAATTTGTAATACAGGAATATGAGCATAAATGTTGAGCACCCTTACCTGGAATTTCAAAATCCAAAATCATCCACATGGGTAGTTGAGGAACCTGTTTTCTGAAGGTTCAATAAACACAAACCTTGTTTCAACTTCAAAATTATTAAAATATTGTATCAAATTACCTATAGATAATGTGCATAAAATGGATATAACACATACTTTTTTTTGTTTAGACTTGGGTCTTATCTTGAAATGATGTACATACGTATATGCAAATACAAGTATTTCAAAATCTGGGGGGTAGGGAAGAGAAATAAACAAATAGAAAACACTTCTGTCTTAAGCACGTCAAATAACAGAGACTTAGTCTATCTTATGTACAAGGTCAAACTGATCTCTCTTTAACAAAGGTTAACGTAGTATTCTGTAACTATGGCCATTGTTTGGGAGTTATACCACTTACTTATGTCAGTCTTCCACTTAGTGTATCACTTCCATCTGTTAAATATCTCTTTCCTGGAGGGATATGATTCCTTCACACCTCACATATTCTCCTCACAATCTTCAAGTTTCATGGGGGAATGATTTACTAGTGAACATTACTATCAGGCTTTTCATCAAAATGACGGTTTAATTTGCTTGCATATTTCTCTGAAACATTGGAAAGAAAAAGGATGCTGATATTTGACTAGATGGACTTTTGGTGTGATCCAACAAGGCTCTTCTTATGTTCATATATAAAGACATAGTGGCATATAATGCAATGTGCCCAAGATCCACAGGGGGAAATATGAGTTATACCTATAGTACAACTGTATGTTACTTCTTCATAGACTCTATTATAACTTACATTCCCAATAGTACTAAAACAATCCAAAAGAAAGTGGTATCAGTTTATAATTTTTTCATCTAAAAGTGGACAAACTCTAGGAGTGGGAAGGAAGTGTATTGGTTTCCAAGTCCATAACATATTCCATACTCAGCTCATGTTGCTGCTGCTTTGGTAAACATATCACAAAGCCACCATGCTTGGGTAGTGTGGCAGAAAAACCCATCCATGTTTCTTTAATTATACAGTGGTTCTCAACCTGTGGGTCCCCAGGTGTTTTGGCCTACAACTCCCAGAAATCTCAGCCAGTTTACCAGCTGTTGGGATTTCTTGGCATTGAAGGCCAAAACATCTGGGGACCCACAGGTTGAGAACAACTGCTTTAATACAAGACACAGTGTTCATCTTGCTTTCCTGGGAGGCTCCTAAGAGTGCAACTCAGCTATATGTCTAATTACAATTGGTTGATGAGAAGTTTGTAACAGCTGCACTGTTAAAATTCAGCAACATAATAGAAGATGCAGCAATGCATTGGGAGGGTAGAAAGAAGGGGAGCTACAAAATTGGGCAGAGGGGCTCATGCAGGTTTGTGATTATTACCACCTCTGCTTTAGCTGCTGCGAATAGGCAGATTCAAATGGGGCAGTTTTCTATTTAAGCCTCATTAATGCTTTCACAGTTCTCATTCATTCCAGGGAGTTTGCAAGGAAACTCCTTTACATCTCAATGTATGCTTGGCCCTTTGCCTTAAATCTTTGATGCCTAGCCTACGCTACATGAAGTGTTCAAAATTATAGTGGCTGTTCCTCAGAGCTGCGATATTGTATTCAGGTCTGTTCCTGTGTGTGCATGCAACTTGGCTTTGATGACTTTAATGTTATTCTATAATCTAATGTTAGGATTTAAGCGGATTTTGATTTCCCTAGTAACATTGCCTTATCATGAGAAGGATTAGCAAAGTAAGAGGGCGGAGGTCACAATCATGACCAAAAAAAATCATTATTGTTCTGACAACAGCCAAGTTTTGTTGCCTGCATTTCTCCCTCCCATTTTACAGTGACATTGGTTATGCCCTGACGGTGACATTGACAGGTTGCCTTGTTTTTCAGAAGCCAACATCAGATCTTGCTTTCCCTGGGGAAACTTTTCTTCTCCTTTCTTTCGCTTTTAAAGCCCAGCACAAGAAAAATGATTCAATTATCCTCAGGCAAAATAGTATGAAATTCCTTGTTCTTTGGAATGACTTTTTAAAAATGTAAAGCTTTCCACCAAGGCTTGAAATAGCCTCCCAGAATAATGAAAGCAGGCTCAAAGAATAAGAAAATACAGAAAATGCTAATTGATGGAGAATGCCGCAACAGGATTCAGGTGTTTTGCTAGATGTCACAGGAATGGTATGCATGTGCCCATATGCATCACCTGCTTTCTATACTGCGTACTGCACCATGAAATGATTATTTACATGTGCAAGCAAGCCCTAACTGATCAAATAGCTCAGTTTTTCACACATTTTTAGATACAATGCTTCTGATGAGATTCAGCTCACATATTCTTCAAACTATGAAAGTATTGAGCAGCTTTTCTGTATCAAGTGGTAACCCTATTTCAATTCCAGTTTGCTAGACAAACAAATGAGGAAAAGTCAGATGGCAGTGAATACTTCTTGAAAAATCTGTATATTCAAATTTTCTTACAGAATGAAAAAGCTTCTCTTCTGAACTGTAGCTCACAGAATCTCCAAGACAGCATGGCCAGTGACCACATCAGCTAGAAAAAAGAGTTAGTGGTTGCCCCTAAATGTTGGCTAAAAAAGTCTGTTGGATAGTCCCAACTAGAGTAGACTCATTAATTCAACGGAGTTTACCTATCATCATAGACTTAGAGGAGACCACTAGAGCTATCCAGTCCAATCATATTCTGCTATACACAGTGAAAGCATTCTCGACAGATCCACTCCCCAGAGAAAGCGACTCCAACATACTTTTAATAGCTCTTACTATGAGGAAGTTCTTCTTAATGTTTAGGTGGGGGTCTTTTTTCTTGTAGTCTAAATCCAATGCACCATGTCTTTGTATCTGGAACATCAGAAAACAAACTGGCTCAATTTTAAATATGAAATCCTTTCAAATATTTAAATCTGTCTATAATATTATTTAATATTTTTTCATGTCAGGAGTAATTTGAGAAGCTGCAAGTTGCTTCTGGTGTGAAAGAACTGGCGATCTGCAAGGACGTTACGCAGGGGATGCCCAGATGTTTTGATGTTTTACCATCCTTGTGAGAGGCTTCCCTCATGCCCCTGCATGGGGAGTGGGAGCTGTCAGAGGGAGCTCATCCGTGCTCTCTTCGGATTCGAACTTCGGACCTGTCAGTCTTCAGTCCTGTCGGCACAAGGGTTTAACCCATTGCGCCACCAGGGAGGACCTTATACTACTACTATTATACCCTGTTTTATCTCCCCAAAGAGGACCTCTTGTGACCTCTTCTATGTGTTGTCTCATCATTCAGCACTCTGATTAGAACCAGAAAAAAGTATAGCCCCTATTTTTTCTAAAATTTAATCATTCAGATGGTCACACAAATTAGTCTGATTTCCCTTGACCATCAGAATACCATGCTTCTGTAAATGAGATGAGTTTCAGCTCTTTTGAGCTATTAGGAGGGCATGCTATACCATCTCTCTTAACCAGTTTTTCAAGTTTGATTGATTTATTGGGTATACAGTTTTCTCCCTCTTTCTCTTACACCACCACACACACACATATAACCTATATCTATATAAATATAGATCAAGATAGATATAGATGTATGACATGAAAGGAAAGAAATAGCACTTTTCATAAGTTTGTTATGGATCCTGGTAGGATGCAATGTATCACTATATTAGATAGGTAAGTCGGTAGGTAGGAAGGATTAACAAGTAGAACTTAATGGTCCAGTTATTTCAATTCCCCAGTTATTTCTAGAGCTTAGAAATAGTTGAATCAGGAGGAGAAGGGCATGAGCTGAAATATTTTCCTTATTAACAGAACTATTGCATTCTGTTTTTAAATCTCTCTCTTTCTCTCTCATACACCTATGTGATGAAATGGGTGTTTTATGAGTGTGTGTATCCTCCATCCTTGTTTTAGTGTATACACAGAAAACAGCAAATCTTTTGATAAGCAATATATACATTTTACTAACTAATAAATATATTTAGTAAAGTTGTAAAGCAGTGAAAATATTGAAAAATGCTAGCTTTCCTCCGAAGCTCAAATGCTTCTGCTTTAAATCCATTCCAGCTCTGTGTATCATTTTGTCTGTCAAAAAAAGAGAGAGCATGCCATATTTAATTAAAAATGGGAGAAATGTTGGCAGAGGCTGTCTATAATTTTGTGTGCAGAGAGCACTATTCTTGGCTGGAAAGGTTTTTTAAAAACTGGCAGACGGTGTCTTATGGAAATCAGCACTAATAGGATTTTTGAGAATGCTTTCTGGATGTTGGCCAAGGTACACATGTGTGTACATAAGAGTCTAGGAGGCAGTGGACGCATCTGGCATGAGCTGGTAGGGAGTTATGGCGATCTCTGAACTATCTGAAACATTCCTTTTGGCATTAGAGGACTAACACGGTGATGGAGTTCAAAACACAAATGTTCCCAAGAGTCTGATTTGTAAATGAGTGTCATTAGATTAAACAAACAGAAGAAATGTATTTCCGCAGGAGGGGCAGCAAACCCACTGCCCTGCTCAGCAGTCCAAATATGTTTCCTTTTTTAAAAAAAGTTATGTTGTTAGTTTTGTGTTATTACACTTCAAGGAAAAATTGAGAAAAGCCACAAAGCTGGTAATGGGCAAAATATATGAAAATAAGCAGAAAAGACACCAACCGTACTAAAGCCACTGCATTTAGACAGGTGAATTGGACTTACTGGTAAATGTTACTTCACTACTGGTGACAGGTTAGATTAGCCACAGATTAATGTAAACTCTGCGGTGGTTCTCAACCTGTGGGTCCCCAGATGTTTTGGCCAATGAAAGTTCTCCCAACAGATGGCCATCCAGCCGCTGTTTAAAAAACTTCAGCAAAGGAATGGGTACATGAAGGGTTGTGCCACAGCTTTAATTTTTAAACTGTAACTAACTGGATATCTTTCTCTTTGTAATTTATCTCTCTATCATGTATTTTCTCTCTCTCTCTCTCTCTCTTCTGGGCATCCATCTCATTAAATCACTTTATATTACATCATTATATATCATTATGTCACTTGACTATTTATCTGTCCACACACATACTCCAAATAGTTTCTTTGTGAGCTTATTGCTGAAATCACATTGGTGAAACTCAAAGAAACCAGTGAAAAAGTAGAGTCTTGTTACATTCCATAACAAAACATAGTTTTTTTAGTGGTTCGATTACTGAGTTAATTTTTTTAGGGAAGTTCATATAGATACACAGTGTGACATTGGGATGTTCATGTATCAGTGCATGCTCCCCCAAAGCGTGTTCCATGTTGAAACGGGAAGTCGGACCGTGCTTTCAGTGAAGACACTGTGTATGTTGCATTCCAGATCTTGATTCACGAGGGGTCTAAACTGAATGAGAGCTTCTGAAAACATTCCTTGCAGGCAACCCTTTCCAACATTAGCTATCTATGGAAAACACAGTGGCAGCTATGACAAGGGTGGATCCAATGCCATGACTTTTGAGTTGTGACTAATCATTTGACTCCTCTGTCTCTTTAGCCAAAGCTACCTTATCCATGCAAATATAATAAGCAAAAGGATCTATACTTTTCCATCATAATACATTGATATCTTTCATATGAGGAAAAGCTAGAATTTGTATGTAGAAATATTTGGTCTTGGAAGATGTGATGTGGTTGGTCTCAGACTGCGTGGAGCAACAGCCCTTTATGATTTTAAAGTTGTCCAGGGTGGGAGAAGGAACTCTTGTCTGTTGGAGCTAGGTGTGAATGTTTCAATTGGTCACCTTGGTTAGCATTTGATGGCCTGACAGTTTTTAGGCATGGCTTGTTACTGCCTGGGGGAATCCTTTGTTGAGAGGTGATTGGCTGTCCAGGATTGTTTCCTCTCTGGAGTTCCCCTGTGTTTGAATGTTGTTCTTTATTTACTGTTATAATTTTATAGTTTTTTATATACTGGTAGGCAGTTTTTGTTCATTTTCATTGTTTCTCCCTTTCTGTTGAAATTGTCCGCATGCTTGTGGATTTTAATGTCTTCTCTGTGTAGCCTGACATGGTAGTTGTGAGAGTGGTCCAGCATTTCTGTGTTCTCAAATAATAGGCTATGTCCAGGTTGGTTCATCAGGTGCTCTGCTATGGCTGACTTCTCTGGATGAAGTAGTCTGGAATGCCTTTCATGTTCCTTGATTCGTGTTTGGACGTTGCATTTCGTGGTCCGTATGTAGACTTGTCCACAGCTGCATGGTATTCGGTAGACTCCTGCAGAGGTGAGGGGATCCCTCTTGTCCTTTGCTGAACATAGCATTTGTTCGATTTTCTTAGTGGGTCTATGGATAGTTTTTCCTCATCAGCTTCCATATGTGGTTCCCTTGATGTATGTCAAGAACACTTTTCCTCTGGGTGGATCGTTGTTTTTACTCTCGTGGCTTCTTCTCAGTCTTGCAGCTCTTCTGACATCTGTGGTGGAGCTCTTCTGATGTCTGAGGATGCCTGCCATGAAAGCCTTCGACAATACATTGTTTGATTTCTGTCGTGCACAGTTAATGAATGGAGTTTAAATGGAGGATATATGGCAGTGATAACTTGATGGCCACAGTGGCTTCCATGGAATACCAGCACATATATAGTTCTCCTAAATTCTCTTGGGTTTTCTTGGATATTTCTGTACCACACAGCAGGGCAAATTTCATGTATCTATACCAATGTAAGAAGATTGCTATATATCATAAAGAACACACTAATGTTCAGTATTAATATACTGAACATTAGGTAGGTGGGTTTTTGTCCTGAGACAAGCAAAGATTGCAAAACAAATATAACAATAACAGCAAAACATGCAAATGCCTTATATCTAATTTGTGGGAAATGGGTAGTTATTGTGTGATTCAATGGCAAAAGGATTTCTTAAAATAAAAAATATTTACTCCTTGGCATTTCAGATCCAACAGGCAGTGACTCATTATATCATATCTCTTTATAGGCTTTGAAAAGAAACCATTGCATTCTGTTTTTGTCACTGTCCCATTAGGTGCTATGAAAAATGCAAGAGGATGCTGAATGCAAGGGGATGTTCTGAGCAACATCACTATTTTTGAAGCATTGTGTTCCCACTATAATTCAGGGATATTTCCTGAACGTCATTTTGCATTATGAACTGTTCATATTGCACTGGACACAGGGCCGTAGCCAGGATTTTGGTTCGGGGGAGGGAGGGCTGAGTTTGGTTTGGGGGGGGGGGGGGCTGAGACTGGGTGGAAGAGGGTTTACCCTAGGAAATCTTTTGTATTGTTATCCCAATAACCCCATGAAGGTGGGATATAATGAGCATGGTGATCAGATCATGATATGAATAAACATAACAGTTTAAATAATGTACCAGTAAGGCCTTCTCGCGGACCACCCTGAGAATTTCAGAAAGCCCCCCCGGCTACATGCCTGCCTGGACATAGAAAATCCCTGACTTGTTGAAGTTTAATAAAGTAGAATCCTCACTACAGTGGAATGAACCTCATATGCAAGAAAAGGGGATCTTCCTTATTAAATGGCAGGTCTCATGAGGTGGCATCCAAGCAACCACTACCGTCGCCTTTTTATATGCTCTCATGCTAAGAAAGATATCTGATTTCTAAAATATGTTACAATTTGTCTACATCAATACTACATTTTCTATTAATTTTGTGGGTTTGTGAATCAAACAAAAGGCTGGGATCTTTGTTACCAACTTTCTATCTGTATTTTCAAATACTTACAAATTGGATGTTTTTAGTTGATGCACAACAAAGACTTTACTTGTCTAAACTGGCATGCTATCCATTTTCTCAGAACATAGCTGCTTGGTTCTGAAATATCAATTTCATCTTGTGGATAGAAAAATCAATGGCTTAAGTCATCACCCTGAACTCACAGATTCAATTTCACTTCATCTTCCTCGGATGTTTATAGCTTACTCTTCCCCCAGTGGCATTTGTTTAGAAGGAAACGATTGAAAATGATGTTGGAGGAAAGTCAGTAAAACACAGAGCTATATGAATCCCTTTTAGAGGAAGTGGTTTTGTTGTGCGAAGAAAGCACAAACTATAAGGACTAAAAAAGAGCAATCCATGGGGAAGTGGATTTGAAAATGAATCTGAATTTATCAATCATCTGGCTTCATTAATGCTGTGAATTCCTTGCCATTGATGTGTGAATGTTTCCTCTCATGCATAACTGATCTGAGTGGATTTATCCGTCAGACAAGAATTGGTTCTTGGGAGGCTGCAGGCTGCTGAACTTTACTCCATGCAATTGAGTCGGGAAGGGTAGCATGGTGAATGCCAGGACTCAGGAGGACTGAATTTCATCTCTCTAACATGAGGATGGGCAGATGTCAGACCTGCCAGATCAATTATGTTGTTGTTTTTCCCTCAAATTCTGAGGTGCACCATTTGAAGCCAGGGACAAAACAAGGGTAGATGTTCAAATTGCATCATTTGGCAGAGAACATTCAGCTTTAGCCTGGTTACAATTCAGGATGTGCAGGATTTTTTTTCCTCTCAGAAAGAGTAAGCACCATGAAAAAAAACCAGGAGATATTCTTGACCAAGCATCAATCATATTGTGCTGTTAATCTTAGTAAAAAAAAAAAGAGTAAAGGTTTCCCCTGACATTAAGTCTACTTGTTTCTAACTCAGGGGCGGGGGTGATGGTGGTGTTCATCTCCATTTCTAAGCTGAAGAGTCGGCATTGTCCATAGATACCTCCAAGGTCATGTGGCCAGCATGACTGCATAGAACACCGTTACCTTCCCGCAGAAGCGGTACCTATTGATCTACTCACATTCACATTTGTTTTGAACTGCTAGGTTGGCAGAAGCTGGGCCTAATAGCAGGAGCTCACCCTGCTCCCCGAAATTCAACTGCCAACCTTTCGGTCAGCAATTTCAGCAGCTCAAGGGTTTAACCTGCTGCATCACCAGGGGGCCCTTATTCTTAAATTATTTTTAATTTATATTAATTTACAATATATGATGTGTTCTGATATGAAAGCCTTTTCCTTTGCAGTCACTAGAATATGAACAACGCATCACGTTCTGCTGAAATGTTATGATGTAAAGGTTGTATCCAGTATGGATAGTTTCAGGACATAATTTTAAAAGGCAGGCTTGGATTGAATTCAATCAGAAGTGGATTGACTCCTCTATTGACCCAACCTAATACTAAAAATCCAATTTGTATTAGGTCACCTCTTCCCCGTTTTACTCTTTTTGAATATGATAGGTTTTGTGTGTATGTGTGTCCCTGTCTGGGAATTGTAAAACTTTTTAGCCTTTCATTCCATGTGATTGTATGCTAGGATACTGCAGTACTTGTGTGTATGGCATTCCATGATAGAAAACAATATTTTATTTAATTTGCCAGATCAGTTTTGAAAAAAAGGAATACTTTGAAAGTAAGGAATGATTTTTGCAGTGTTCCATAGCATTTGAATGATCTCTTCAAAACGGTTAATATTTGGCACACTCATTCTATTTCATTGTTTGACTATCAGAAGGCTTTGATTTTGTCCATCTAACAGTGACCTTGAAAATCATTTTGGCTAAAATTCCATGTTAACTAAATATGGTGAAATCTCTTCATATTCCCTTTTAGGCTAACATTAACGTTATCCTGTCCCATGGATCTGAAGAATTTCCCCATGGATGTACAAACATGTACAATGCAACTAGAAAGCTGTAAGTAATCAGATGCCTTTTCTTCATCTCTTCTTTTCCACATTAAAAATACATCAGCCGTGAATATTGTGACCACTGGGCATGGTTAGGTTCGGTCGGAATCTTCATAATTTGGAATACATTTGGAAAGATTTCCTTTTTGAAGTGATTTTGAAGTTTTTAAGAAAATCGGAAGTCCCTTTGCTCTTCTGAATTTTTTTTGCCATTTCTCTTACGAATCAGCAAGTGAGTCAGAAATTATTCAGCTTTCCCCCCGCTTCTGTCCCCTTGCCTCGGTTCAAGCCAGAGAAGCCTTCTAAACCAGTATGGATGGATTCCCTTCCTTTCCTTTTCCTCCCACGTCAGCGAGAGAAGTGGTTTTAACCAGTGTGGATGAGATGGATCCACATCTGTTTAAATCAGTGTGGTTGGATTCCTTTCCTTTCCCTCCCACCAGTCAGTCTTAAGTGAGAGAAGCGGTTTTAACCAGTGTGGATGGGATGGATCGCATCAGTTTAAACCAGTGTGGGTAGATTCCTTTCCCTCCAGTCTCCCGAGTCAGTCTTAAGCGAGAGAAGCGGTTTAAACAGTGTGGATGGGATGGATCGCATCAGTTTAAACCAGTGTGGGTAGATTCCTTTCCCTCCAGCCTCCCGAGTTAGTCTTAAGCGAGAGAAGTGGTTTAAACAGTGTGGATGGGATGGATCCGCATCAGTTTAAACCAGTGTGGGTAGATTCCTTTCCCTCCAGCCTCCCGAGTCAGTCTTAAGCGAGAGAAGCGGTTTAAACAGTGTGGATGGGATGGATCCGCATCAGTTTAAACCAGTGTGGATTGATTCCTTTCCTCCCCCCTCCCTTTTCGAGTCAGTCTTAAGCGAGAGAAGCAGTTTTAACCAGTGTAGATGGAATGGATCTGCGTCAGTTTAAACCAGTGTGGATAGATTCATTTCCTTTCCCTCCCACATCAATTTAAACCAGTGTGGATGGATTCCTTCCCCCCCCCTTTCAAGTCAGTCTTAAGCGAGAGAAGCAGTTTTAACCAGTGTGGATGGAATGGATCTGCGTCAGTTTAAACCAGTGTGGATAGATTCATTTCCTTTCCCTCCCACATCAATTTAAACCAGTGTGGATGGATTCCTTTCCTCCCTCCCCCCTCTTTCAAGTCAGTCTTAAGCGAGAGAAGCAGTTTTAACCAGTGTGGATGGAATGGATTGCGTCAGTTTAATCCAGTGTGGATGGATTCCTTTCCTTTCCCTCCCACGTCAGTTTAATCCAGTGTGGATGAATTCCTTTCCTTTCCCTCCCACGTCAGTTTAATCCAGTGTGGATGAATTCCTTTCCTTTCCCTCCCACGTCAGTTTAATCCAGTGTGGATGAATTCCTTTCCTTTCCCTCCCACGTCAGTTTAATCCAGTGTGGATGAATTCCTTTCCTTTCCCTCCCACGTCAGTTTAATCCAGTGTGGATGAATTCCTTTCCTTTCCCTCCCGCATCAGTTTAAACCAATGTGGATGGGTTTCTTTCATTTCCCTCCCGCCTCCCGTGTCAGTCTTTAGCGAGAATAGTGGTTTAAACCAGTGTGGACGGATTTCCTTCCTTTCCTTTCTCTCCCACATCAGTTTAAACCAGTGTGGATGGGATGGATCCGTGTCAGTTTAAACCAGTGTGGATGGATTTCCTTGCTTTCCTTTCCCTCCCACGTCAGTTTAAAGCAGTGTGGGTGGGATGGGTCCACGTCAGTTGAAACCATTAACAAAGGATTTGGAAGTCTTGGAAGTTTTGAAAAGTTTTGAACTTTTTTCCTTTAAAAATTGGATTTGACTTTAGACCCGAACCACCAGCTCCCCTTACATCCACAATAAGTTTTGAACCATTTTTTTGGATCAAACAAGCCTAGTGACCACGGTGATGCCAAATGTAAATCAGACTTTTCTGCTACCGTAATGTCATGTTTTGTGACACGCTGCTGACATGCGTGATTTGTGCCTTAACTGCTGATACAGCAATCCTATTCTAATGGCTGCTATTTTTTCTCTTTAAAGAAAGAACCAATTTAATGGAAATTAAATTAAACTCTCTTCACACACTTTTTAACGGGCTAGCTTCAACGCCACAGATATTTTGTAACTACAGTACTAAATGTTCTTATTCGTGATCATTGGAGGATATTACCTAGGGTGAGACAAATATTTCAAATCTCACACTGCCTTTTCTCAATGCAGTGGATTCTTGGTATCTGCTGAAGTTTGGTTCCCGGGGTCCTGTGGATACCAAAATCCAGGGATGCCTAAGTCCCATTGTATGCAAATAATGCAATCAAGGTTTACCTTTTGAATCCATGGATTTTCCTTGCTTGCTTAATTTAGATACCAATTTGTCATGAAGTTTAACCCCCTCCCCCCAATTGGGGGCGTAAGTAAACTCGCCCTGGTAGAAGTCACTTGTTTCATCCAATAGTAGTAGCTTCAATAAGAAGTATTAATAGACATATTGATGATAATGATTTCTTGACTTTCTACCAAAAAGATGTTCAGTTGCTCTTTGCTTCAGGAAGTAAGTTGTCAATGGAAGAAAACAGAAATGGAAAAAAACAGCCATATTCAATATAAATATGCATTTTAAGTTTGCCCCTGAAACAATATATAGCTCATGTCACTCAGAATAGATAGTACTGGGTTTGACTGACCAAAAATCTGACTCACTAAAAGGCAGTTTTATATGTTCATATGTCCAGTTCTGTTATTTCAGATTGTCAGTCACAAATTCTGTCTTGTTTTGCAGTCTCAGATATTAAGTTGATTGAAAAGCCTAATGAGGTATTGCATTCCATCATCTCTGAGCAGAGAAATGCTATATGCTTACCTGCCTCTGTTGAATCCTTAAGGGATTATTCGCAATACCCCTGGGGTAATTACTTAAGGCTTTGTAAAGAGTCTACTCATTCATTTTGGAAGTGAATTGGGCAGTTTAGATCCAGACCTGGTTAAATATGAATTGATTCATACTTATTGATCAGGCAGGTTGATGGTAGAAGTCGAAGTTGCATCCTTGAATATTTTAATTCCAAATATTAATCACTAATAAAACCATCATTAGACTAGAGTTACTGCTGTTTTGATTTCCAAATGCACATCAACTAAGACATCAGGAATACAGATTTTCAAATCTTGATTTGGAATCATAGTTCTTGAATGGATTGGAACAAGTATACGAGTAGTATCATAGAATCATAGATTCTAAACCTGTTCCAATCCATACCTGATCCATTCCAGAACTATGAGTTGAAAATCCATATCCCTGACCTCTTAGTTGTTGTGCATTTAGAAACCAAAACTCTAGTCAAACACTGGTTTGATTAATATTTGGGATTAAAATATACAAGGACACAACTTCTACTTCTACCATCAACCTGCCTGTTCAGTAAGGTCTTCTGCGGACACAACCTCTGATGATCCGACCCATGGATTAAACTGGAAACCTCCAAAAGTAGAATGTTTAGTCTTTTATATCCTACCTATAGTGTGTTACTCTTGTGTGTTACTGCTTTTATAATATTTGTATTGTGTTTTACTTGCTTACTTGCTTACTTTGTTATTTTACTGATGTATTTTTGTTGGGCTTGGCCTCATGTAAGCCGCCCTGATTCCCCTTGGGGAGATGGTGGCGGGGTATAAATATAGGTTTTTTATTATTATTATAATATTATATCCTATCTATCACCTTGATTTTTCTGTCTTTGGTGTTTACTAAAGATTTCTTTTTAGATAAATATTTCCTGGCAGAAAATCATATACCATCCACAGCTTTACTGATGTTTTTGTTTACAATGTAATTTTCTATATATCTGTTTTAACTTATTTTATACACTTTCATGAGCAGTGGTTTACAAATCCCATACAAAGAAAAATAAATAAATTACATATATACATAGAAAAAATAAGTTTATCAGCATTCATTTAGTCTTATTTCTAACTAATGGCAAATAACATTGAAGCTTTTTAGCATATTTCTTCACTCCTTACTGCAAAATAGATTTTATCAAAGGCAGAGCTGGAACTTTCCTTTTTATGATTGGGATAGTCGTTTTGGAGTGTCATGAAAAGGTTAAAAAATTAGTTAAACTGGTTTCCCTGATTGTGGGAGCAAGACAGTATTTGGATCAGAGACAACCAAGAAATACCAGATATCGTAGACTATATTTCAGAGGAAGGAACTAGCAAAACCATTTGTAAGTATTCCCAGCCTATGAAATTCATAGGATGCCACAAGTTGAAAGTTGACTCTAAGGCACATACAGACATGCACATGCATATACACACACACTAAAAATAACATGATTGGCTTCAAGTATTATGCATCATTTTCAGGGAGCAAGATGTTTTGGATTGTCACTGATAATTAGTATCTATACAGTTATTACCAGAATTTCCCACATTCAGTGATACCATGTAATTCATTGTGACAAAAATAATGACTATAGCACTGTTTGTGTATTAATTTATTTCTTCTATCATTGATGTCTTCCCACTCAAAACAAGGAAAGCTTTTACTGTCATGATTTCTCTTTCTTGGCCACAGTGTCTGTAGCACTTCATTATTATCTAATCAAATATGATTTGTTTATTCTAGTTGGCTATACAATGAATGACCTGATATTTGAGTGGATGAGTGACGGTCCTGTCCAAGTAGCAGAAGGCTTGACTCTACCACAGTTTATTTTGAAAGAAGAGAAGGAACTTGGCTATTGCACGAAACACTACAATACTGGTGAGTATTTGTTTACTCTATGAATGAACTGTATAAAGGCGTTAAAATGAGATATTTAATTGTGTCTAATGCTGTGTTGAATTGTGGCCAGAAAACATAAATATAGCATGTCATTTATGTGACTCCTTAAAGACTAATAAATTACTACTATGGAAGCTTTTGTCTCAGTTCCATCAGATTCATGAGATCTTTCCTTACCAGATTGCCATTCAATCTGAAATAAAACCAAGCATTAGGAATTCAGTTTTTCCAAAGGTGGTCTAGAGCAGGGGTGCCCACACTTTTTCATCATGAGAGCTACGATATGAACAATCAGGTTGAAAAGATCACCTGTTGTGCATGTGAGCGTGTGCGCGCATGCACGCACGTACGCTCCTACTGCAGCCTTCTGTCTGCGCGGGGCTTCTTTCTTGCCTGCCCACGAACTTGCCGCCACATGCACCTGGGAAGGGGGGGCGCCCTTCCTTCCTTTCGAGGGTGTCACTCAGAAAGGACGCCCAAGTGGATGGCTGGCAGGAAGGAGGACCCCTCCCACTGGTGGCAGTCCATGCCCATGGGGGGGGGGGGAGAGAGAGAGGGTGGCTCTTCCTAGCCGGCTCTGAAGAGCCACCCCTTCCCCCGGTGGGCCCTCGCCCCCGTTATCCTACGAGGGCGAGGGAGGGCAAAGCAGAGAAAGGCGGCGAGGGCACACGCAGCCGCAGCAAGTGGAGCCTCCATCCCCGCAGCCCCTCCTCCTCGGGTTCAGCCCCAGGAACACGGCGGAGCCCTCCCTCCATGCCCCCAACCAAGGAAAGAAAGCAGCCCCACACAGCTCGCTCGCCCAGGTCTCGCCTTGGAATGGGAGTCCCGAGGGCAGCAGCAGTGTTTGCGGCGGGGCTTGCTTGGCTTTGCCACACTTTGCCCGGCCTCCTTCGCCTCTTTTTCTCTCTCTCTCTCTCTCCCTCCCTCTCTCCTTCCAGCGCCCACCTGCCTGCTTACCAAAAGGATCAGAAAAAGTTCTCCGGATTTCTTTCTTCTCTCCTTGGCTCTCTCTCTCACACACACACATTCCCTCCATCCCTCCCACAGTGTGCGTGCATTCGCCTTGCTCTCGCCCCCCCCCCCCAGCAGCAACCAATGGCGGTCATGTCACCACACCGTGCGTGGCAAGACGAGCGCCAGGACCCGCCCACTAAAGCCTCATTTTGGCAAAAGAAGCCCCGCGAAGGCGGCGGCGGATGTGTGCGCGCATGGCAGGAGTGCACCATCCGGCGGGTGAGGCCCAAAGATCACCTGGAAGAGGGCCGAAGATCACCTAGGTGCTCCCGATCACCATAATGAGCACCCCTGGTCTAGAGGTTACATGTGGTCTCAAAGTCTCCATTCGTCTTACCCATTCCCTCAACATGTGTTGAGGCTGGAACTTATATAGTTCTCCACAGTGCTTTGATTACAATAACCTTCCATTTGGGGGGGCGACCCCTAGAGCCCTAAAAAAGAGTCAGTGCCCACATATCCCACCAGAATAACCAATAGCATCCTAAATAAATATTGAAAATTTGGAGGGAAATATATTTCAGTCCCTCTAGTAATTTCAAACCAGTATGATGACCAAAACCAAATTGTTGTTGCTGTTGAAGAGACAAAGGATATATGCAAAAGGAGATTTCTCAGTGTTTTGTGGATGCAGCAGATATTTAAAACACATGAATGCCCATTTTCACACTCTGTTTTATAGCCATGTTCCACAATATAAGGAGAACATCCCAGAAGCCCTTCTGTCCACAAGTATATGCACTCCTCTCTTGCTGTGGAGCCAAGGCCAAAGAATCTGCCCCATTCCAATATGTATTTTGATGTTATTCATGTCATAACTCCTGACCTAACCTCTTTGTGAGATAAGACAAAATAATGATATAGCCACGATGTTGCCAAAAAATGTTTACATTTGAATGCTTCTGGCTGTTTACACAAAGGATTATGCTAATAGTCTTTGTGATTCAATATTCAGTACTGAAAAGGCCTGAACTTGTACTAAGTAGAATTTTAGAATTGGAATAATAGAATCTTAGTGTTTTGTTAAGTATCAAAAGGGCAATCTAGACCAACCTTTTGTCATACAGGAATACACAATCAAAGCACCCCTGAAAGATGGCTATCTTAATGGCTGCTTGATATGGCCTTGCAGCTAATGCAATAAACTATACTATACTACTATCTTAATGCCCTTTATACTTCTTTCAAGTGGACAGCATTTCATCTCACCACAGAGACACAAAGAGCATATGTGCTCTTCAAGGGCCCTAGGTGGGGCTGATTCAGTCCACTAGCACTTGCATACCCTTACAGTAGTCAAAGAAAAGCAATGCTTTCATTACCCATCCTAATAGTGAAATTGATTGGAACAGAATGGTCTCACTGAAAACTCCCTGAGATATGTCTTGCCCTTTCTGTTTTGCCCAGTGCACAAATCAAGAACCTTGAAAATACATGGATCTAGAACATATAGTTTTCAAGGCACTGCCATCCCTATTAAGTATTTTAGCTCTGAGTTGCACAACCTAGGCTAGAGAATGGTTCCCAAACTTTGCTCCTCCAGATGTTTGGATTTTAACTTCCAGGATTCCTGGCTTTTGGCCAAACTAGCTGAAGTCCGAAACACCTGGAGGACAAAAGTATGAGAACCAGAGATCTATGGTCTCTAGTGCCCTGGACAGTGGCATTGTTGCTCTCATGCCATCAAGACAGGAAGGAATTTTTTGTTTAAATTCTGAGCAAAAAACCCAACATATTTTAGTGGATTCATACAATCATAGAATCATTGAGTTGGAAGAGACCTTGTGGGCTATTCAGTCCAACCCCTTGCCAAGAAGCAGGAAAATCACATTCAAAGTGAATGCTTTCAGTGGAAATGCTATTCAATCTGAAATAAAGCTAAGCATTAGGGATTTAGCAATAAGAAAATTTGGCAACAGCATTTGCTATGATAGCCAATGACAACTACCCCCATTCCGCCTTTTGGCAGCTTGTTTCATTGATACTGAAATCATAACACTGAAATTGTGACACCAAATGCCCTGATCTCCTTCATCAAGTATTTGAAGTTGAATCTTCAAGAATAGAAATGTGTTAATCCTTTAAAAAAATAATTTTTCCAAAAAAGTGCTGCAAAACAAATCTAAGTCCTCCTGAGGCTGCTTGAAGTATTAATCCCTGTCCAAGAAGACAAATGGAAATATGGTATTACAGTCAGTAATGTGTCTAGTGATATAAAAGTCTCAAGTGACAATATAGTGGTCATCAAGGCAGATGTAAGCCAATATAAGTATCTGTGCAGTGTATATTTAAGGGCTTGGCAAAGGAATGAGCCTAAAATGAATGAATCATATCAGACATTTCAAAATCCATGTGCCTAAGGCAGTTCATTTATACTCGTAATAAAATCAGATTAAAATGTACAAAAAGTGATTTATAAAAGCAATTTCATGTTCTAGGAAAATTTACATGCATTGAAGTAAAGTTTCATTTGGAGCGTCAGATGGGATATTATTTAATCCAGATGTACATTCCTAGCCTGCTGATCGTCATTTTGTCCTGGGTTTCTTTCTGGATCAACATGGATGCCGCTCCAGCCAGAGTTGCCTTGGGCATCACTACAGTCTTGACAATGACCACTCAGAGTTCAGGTTCCAGAGCTTCTCTTCCAAAAGTAAGGCTTTATGCTTTCTCCATGGCTCAGTAATGGAAAGCAGTGAATACCAATTCATCTTTTTTGTAATATTTGTTTTAATGGTTCCATGTGTTTTAATTGCCAATTAATCTAATTATTTTCATGCTCTGTGATGGTAAGATTGGTGATTTGTATCTAATGGTGGCCATTCTAGTAGCACAAAGCTTGTGAACATATCTATTTCTTTTGCTGAAGTGTCAAACCCAGTACAGTACAACCCCTGTATCTGCAGATGAGACATCCCCAGACTTCATATGTATATGCACAACTGTGGATAGCAGTGAACCCCAACCCAAGAAAGTCATAGAGTTGTGCTAAATGATCTGGAAAATGTGTGGAGAAGAGATATTTTATTTATTGGGGGTGGATAAATGAAACTGCAGATACCACTCCTACAGGTATGGAGGGAAATACTTGGATTCCAGTTGCACAAGCTTTTCCACAAGCCATTGCACGACTTACTGAAACCTTATTTGACTTAGTGTTGCTTGTATTGGTTTGGTATAAGTGGCTCTGCTAGTATATGTACTTGTGATAGTGGAACAACACTGTAGTATTTTTATTGCTGGCACAATCTTTTCAATTTCATTTGTTTGGTTTGAGGTAAGAGGGCAGGAGTTCTAACACATAATGGCAACCACAGAAAAAACAGCCTGGGATTGGAATGCATTGTAACAAATTGATGTTTTCATATAATAGACTTGTTAGCAATATCGCATTGCTGTTTAATTTATGATTAAAAATATTCATATGATGCTGTATCTTAATGATGTAGGAAAGTTGAGAGATATCCTGTCTGTCCCATATTGTGCTACATGTTCTGCAGCATTACATAAGTTCTCCAGGACTACAAGAATCTAAAGCTGTTGTCCTTAATTTGTGGACCCTGTTTTCTTGTTATAGTTTGGCCAAATGGGCAGGTTACTGTGGTAATCAAGGAATTGATGTTAGCAGTGCAACTGGGAGATGAATATGGTTCTCTGCTGATTTCCAACTGAGCAAATCTATTTGGATCTTTTCCAAGACTAAGCTTGTGCTACAAGGCTGACCCATTAATGTCAATGTGACTTCACTGAGTTTGCAGTGTAAATTAGGACATGGTTCTGATGATTGTGGACTGGTGAACACACTCCAGATTTTAGTCTGAACTGTAAAGTGCTGTTCAAGGTGCTGAGCCTATTTGAAGATGTGGTTCAGGCACATCTGATAATGAATTGAGAGACAGACTTTTCAGTGGCCGCTCTCAGGTTGTAGAAATCTTTCATAGGAAGTATGATTGGCCCCTTCTCTGCTCTTTTTCCACCAGCAAAGATCTTTTTCACTGGGACATATTTTTGGTCCTTAAGCTCAAGTGGCAAAATAGTCTTTTATTGCATGTGTTATTCATTCAACTGCTTCTGACTCTTCGTGACCTCATGGACCAACCCACGCCAGAGCTCCCTGTCAGCCGTGGCCATCCCTAGCTCCTTCAAGGTCAAGCCAGTTACTTCAAGGATACCATCCATCCATCCTGTCCTCAATCGATCTCTCTTCCTTTTTCCTTCCATTTTTCTCAGCATCATTACCTTCTCCAAGCTTTCCTGTTTTCTCATTATGTGGCCAAAGTACTTCATCTTTGCCTCTATTATCCTTTCCTCCAGTGAGCAGCTGGTTATTATTTACTAGAACATGGACTGGTTTGATCTTCTTGCGGTCCAAGGCACTCTCAGAATTTTCCTCCAACACCTCAGTTCAAAAGCATTTATCTTCCTTCACTCAGCCTTCCTTATGGTGTAGTTCTCACATCCATATGTTACTACAGGGAATACCATTGCTTTAACTATGCAGATCTTCATTGCCAGTGTGATGTCTCAACTCTTCACTATTTAATCAAGATTGGTCATTGCTGTCTTCCCTAGAAGTAAACATCTTCTGATTTCCTGGCGGCAGTCTGTGTCTGCAGTAATCTTTGTGCCTATGAAGTTTGTCACTACCTCCACGTTTTCTCCCTCTATTTGCCAGTTATCAATCAATGATGACTAGGTATTTTCTTCCTATCATCTAGGTTTTTTTAATGTTTAACTGTTTAAATTTTGTATTCCAGTAAGCTCCTCAGCCTCACTTTCAGCCATCAAAGTGGTATCATCTGCATATCTAAGGTTGTTAATGGGATGTGTCGTGGTTTCATCTTTGTTATGTTTTAAATTTGGGGTTTGAACTGTTTTAACTTTGTGCCTTTCATAGAATGTATTGTTTTAAACTATTATATTATAACATTTTAGCCATACTTTGTTTTATATTTCTGGAAACTGGATTCAGTCCCACATCAGGAGAAATGGGGATGTAAATTAGCTAGCTAGTTAGATCTTTTAAAGTTTGAACTGAAATCTGTACAGATTTGGCATCTTACTCAAATATAAAGACTCGTCCACTTCTCCTGATTAGAAAATTCTAGAATGTTCCAAACACATTTTGGGCACAGTTATGTGTGATGAGAACTGCAGCAGCAACAACCTGCTGCACAGCTCCATGACAATAATTAATTCAATTACAGCCAACAACAGCCAGATATGACATAATGCAAGAACTCCTAGGACTTCGGATGGTCTAAAAGTACTAAGGCAACTGATGACTCTTGGCACTGGGGTGGTGAGCAAAAAGAGTAATGCAAAGAAGGGCAGTTTTTTAAAAAAGTACATCAGAGAGATAGGGGAATGCAGCAGTTAAGATGCAGGTGGGAGGAAAGGAATTATCTTTCCTGGAAATAGCTGACTAAAGAGAAGGGGAAAGCAATGACTCCACCAGGATTCATTAGAGAAATGAATATCTTCCTGTGTGGAGTGGGGAGACCCAACAAGAGAAGTATCCCATTATTTGACCACTACAGTGCAAAGTACTAGTTATCTGATTGTGCTTCCTGCCCTCTGGTTACTAGGCATGTACTATCATTTTTTTAAAAAAAGTTTCAAAAGTCATTAGAAAATTAGGGAGTGCTGGTCTTTCATTTCTAAAGTGTCTCTAAATTATAGGTAGTGAAAAATCCATTACTATAATGAGAGTAACAAAATTTTGTTACTTTTTCATTATAGTAATTGCACATAATTACTATTATTGGGGAAAATTCAAGGGCTCCTTTCTCCCTCATTTGTACAACTATTGGGGTGAAACTTGCTACAATGGTACATTTATCACTGTTAGCCCATCAAGTTTCAGAATGTTTCACTTATCCATTTTTGGGGACTTTTCAAGGATTTATAAACAAAAATTTCTTTTGAAAAACTACAAAAGCTATCTCCTTAAATTTTCTATACAATGACACAAGATAACGGGATCATCCCGCCCCAACTTTCAGAAAATTCATATATATACTGATATTAGGGATTTTAAAAACGTTTTTAAAAAGCCACAGCTATCTCATTGAATGTCCCTCATATATTAACCTGTGGTATCTCAGCCCCAGCCCAGCTTAGTGTTCCTGCCTAGTGGTCAGAGTCAAGCACCGGGGGTCCCAGCTGATCAGGGTCATCCTGAAGATGATGAGGAATGGCCAGATGGGTATGGGTCTCCAAACGAGAGTTTGCAATGGGATAATGAATGGTTAGAAGGATATGGGACTGCGGATGAGTTCAGTGAGGTATCTATCAGTGAGGAATCCATGGAAACAGATGCTGAATCAGATTATGAGAGACCAGGCGGCCTTGGTTCCCAAGAGAGAGTTTCTACTCCCTTCCCAGCTGAGCATTCCGGAGAAAGGGAGTTTTCTACTTCTCACTCTGATAGTGAGGTAGCTGGGCCGGCTAATGAGCTGGAATTTGATAGAAGGGCCAGTATTCGGGCTTCAATGAGAGATTGGGGTTTATTAGTTGGTGCTCGGGTGATTTTAGTCAGACCTGAAGCTACGTTTAGAGAGGAAAGAACTTTGTTCATGTCTCCAAGTTCACAGAACCACCGGAGCGGTTTGTCTCATGTTTCACGTTGACTACAGCAGCGGTCTGTCTTGTCTACGAACTTTTGCCTTGCTCAAGTACTCTGCGTTCATTGGGATTAAGCCAATTGGGCTTCCTGTTCAATAACTTTATTGGAGTATTTTTGGATTTGATTTTTATTGCTTTTTTCTTACCTTTTTGGACTATCTTTTATTCTAAATAAAGTTACATTTATTGCATCTGCCTGGTGTGTGTGATTAGGGGAACGGCCTGCATTCTGGGGTGCAACATAACCAATAGAAACCAATATTAACCAATTCTACATTTTCATAGAACTCTAGAGCTTGGAGGGAATCACCATGGGCCGTCTAGTCCAACTCCCTTTTTCCAGGTGGAAGAACACCATCAAAACTCTCCTGACAGATGGCCATCCAGCCTCTAAACTAATTAATATGCTTCCCCTATTGAGTTGGAAGGGGCCCCCAAGGGCAATCCATTTAGTGCACTGATTTTTCAAGGGGCAGTGTCACTAACTCCTTTAAAAAGCTGATAAACCCTATAAATCCCAGAAAATAATGTTCTGCTGCCAAGTCATCTTTGACTTTTGGTGATCCTATGAAGATCTTCTCTCTATCTTCAACTGCTGCAAATTCAGTGCCATGGTTTCCTTGACTGGATCCATCCATCTGGAATCCAGTGTTCCTATTTTTCTACTGCCTTCTATCTTCTCAAGCATTATTGTTATAGAATTATAGAACTGGAAGAGTCCTTATGGGCCATTCAGTCCAACCACCTGCCAAGAAGTAGGAAAGAAAAGCATTCAAAGCACCCCCAATAGATTGCCATTCAGCCTCTGTTTAAAAGCCCCCAAAGAAGAAGCCTCCACTACACTCTGGGGCAGAGAGTTTCACTGCTGAACAGCTCTCACCATTAGGAAGTTCTTCCTAATGTTCAGGTCTTTTCTTATTACAATGTGTTCAGGGTACAATGGTCTCAGATCTTGAGCCACTGCATGTAGGCTCTGCCACACCTTCAGAGGAACACATGGGGATACACACACTGAATATCTGCACAGGACTTTGTTGCCTTCCAAAGTCATGATCTCTGGTGACAATGTTGTTGGTCCATGGTCTGAGTTATGGGATTAGAGAATTTCCTATGCTCATATCAGTATGATAACATAACAATGTTTTTATTTGAAGGGTTCTGTTTAAGGAAAGTATTTTGGTGAAAATCTGACATTTGTACAGGCTTTGTTGATGTTATTCTTCTGGTGGTAAAATGTAATAGCACTGAAATATCTTGTGACTCATCTCAGTTGGTTCAACTCCGTAGCTTGTTTTGCAAAAATATGTTTTTTTCTTGCAATCTGCAGTAGGAAATCTTTCATCGGGAATTAAAGGCTTCTATGTAGTTGTTTTCATTTCAAATATGTAATGGTTTTTTTCGAGAAAGCTAGCTTCTTTATGCCAGTCCAGACAATCCATCAAGAATGTCTACTATGATACTTATCTTTCCTTTGTAAATTTCTATATGTCACTTTAAAAAATGTTTCTATTGTGGATGGCAGTGTTTCTCCAGTGGCCCTTTTTCATCACATACCATGAAATCTTTTAAATGAATGGTACTAGGATTGACCTTACAGGGTTAGACGAGCACCATCTGCCCGGGTTTGAAATCAGAGTTTTCCTTCTCTTAGGATGGTTGCCAAAAGGCTAGAGAGCCCATCCTGCCCATTGACACTCTTTGTCAGACCCTTCGGTTGTGACCTGTCTGGTATGGGAGGCCCTACCGCCGGCTATTATGCCACCGCCAGCATAGCTCACAACTTCACTAGGGTACGCAAGCCTCTCCCCCACTGCAAGGGGGCGCCAATGGAGATGCATGCTAAATTCCACGAGCTCCTTGTGAGTTGCTGGGAAAAAGGTGAACTGCCATCAGATCTCCGAGATGCAGTTATCATCACCCTGTATAAGAAAAAGGGAACAAAATCCGATTGCTCAAACTATCGAGGTATAACACTGCTCTCCATTGCTGGAAAAATCCTTGCAAGGATACTCCTGAACAGATTAGTTCCGGCTATTGCAGAAGAACTTCTCCCTGAAAGCCAATGCGGCTTCAGAGCAAATAGGAGCACCACAGATATGGTTTTTGCCCTTAGACAACTGCAAGAGAAATGTAGAGAGCAGAACAAAGGACTCTATGTAACATTTGTCGACCTCACCAAAGCCTTCGACACTGTGAGCAGGAAAGGTCTGTGGCAGATCCTGGAACGTCTAGGATGTCCCCCAAGTTCCTCAAAATGATTGTCCTGTTACATGAGGGCCAGCACGGTCAAGTCAGATATGGCGATGCTCTCGGAGCCCTTTCTCATAACTAATGGAGTGAAACAAGGTTGTGTTCTTGCACCAACCCTATTTACAATCTTCTTCAGCATGATGCTCCAAAGGGCTATGGCAGACCTACAAGAAGAAGACGGCATATATATACGCTATCGTACTGATGGTAGCTTGTTCAACTTAAGCCATCTGAGGGCTCGCACTAAGACTCTAAACTATCTAGTCCGTGAGCTACTTTTTGCTGACGATGCTGCCCTTGTCGCCCATTCAGAAGCAGCCCTGCAGCGCCTCACATCCTGCTTTGCAACAGCTGCAGAGCTGTTTGGGCTGGAAGTCAGCCTGAAGAAAACAGAAGTCCTCTACCAGCCCGCACCACAGGAAGAACACCACCATCCTCACGTCAGCATAGGCACATCTGTGCTTAAGTCCGTTCAGCAGTTCACCTACCTGGGAAGCATCATCTCTTCAGACGCCAAGATTGACAAAGAGATAGATCACAGATTATCAAAGGCATATAGTGCATTCGAAGGCTTCACAAAAGAGTCTGGAGCAACAAGCACCTGAGACAAAGCACCAAAATCAGTGTGTACAGAGCTATCATACTGTCCATTCTCCTCTATGGGTCTGAAACATGGGTCACCTATCGCCAACACCTACGACTCCTCGAGCGCTTTCATCAGCGCTGTCTTCGCACAATCCTAAATATACACTGGACCGACTATGTGACGAATGTTGCTGTCCTTGAGCAAGCAGGGATCACCAGCATTGAGGCCATGCTATTGAGAACACAGCTGCGCTGGGCAGGACACGTCTCTAGGATGGAGGACCACCGCCTCCCAAAGATACTACTCTACGGTGAACTCGCCACGGGTCAGCGCAAGAGAGGCGCCCAAAAGAGATATAAGGACTCCCTGAAACAACATCTCAGGCTTGGCCAGATTGATCACCAACAATGGTCCACCCTGGCCTCACATCGGGAGGCATGGAGAAGCACTATCCACAATGCTGCGGCCTCTTTCGAGAAGACACGCCGAATGGGTCTCGAAGAGAAACGACAACGCAGAAAGAACCGCAACTTGGAAAAACATCACCCAAGGAGACTTTCTGCTGCGCTTTCTGCAACCGAACTTGCCTATCTCAGATTGGCCTTTTTAGTCATCAACGCGCTTGTAAAAAGCGTGGGATGAGTCCTTCCTGAATCTTCGTTCGCGAAGTAATGCCGAGAGACTAGGATTGAACTGGGGAACTTGCTACCTGCAAAGCATCCACATTGTCACTGAGCCTGAGCTGCAAGAGAAATGACAGAAAATGGATTTGAACTTTGTTTTGAATGGGCATGCTGGAAAAGTATTAATCAAAGATTGCATTTTGTGGTTGAATATTTGTGCTTCTTCTGCAGTTCATAATGAATAATTCTCTTGTTTGTTTCCTTGTCTGATATCTTCTGAGGAGAAATAGTAGATAGTTACTTCACTTCGTTTTGGAGAACTGTGATATTGTTGGATATGTTGCCTAGTTGAAACTGCAGAGGGGTCCATGATGAAGTGTGCACAACTGTTCATTGATATTAATAAGGTTACCTTGTATTTAGAAAACAGTAAGATTGCTTCTCTGAAGGAATATTGTTATGTGATCTATTAATGTTTTTAATGGCTTTAGCTATTTTTCTTTAATAGTCATAGGTTTAATTATAATTTAATGCTTATATGCTTCAGGTGTTAAATAGTACATTGTATTATTTTTAACACTGTTCACCACTTTGAGCCTTTTTAAGAAAGGAAAAGCATTTTAATCTATCTGTCTATCTTATCTATCTATCTAATTAAAAAATAATATTTCTGAAAATAATTAGAAATTTCATGTGGATATTTTTAGAATTATCCCAAATGTGTATTTTTAAGAGACTGAGTCAGATCACCCCAGTACAAGAAGTCTGTCTGCCTTTGATGTGGTTGTTTGTTGTTTTGTGCCTTCAAGTCACTTCAAATGTATTGTGATCCTATAAACCTTTTGCAAGATTTTCTTGTCCTTACCTTCCTTTGGTGCCAAGAGTGTGAAATGCCTGAGGTTGCTGAGTGGGTTTCCATGGCAAAACTGGGATTCGAACCTCATAGAAACATTCAAAGCCCTCAACTACACTGAAAGTTAAAATGATCTAAATCTGTAATATTTTCTATAAGAAACAAAGTTCATGATTTGTTTCAGAATTTTGTTTTATACTAAATTAGGTTTAAAAACAACAAAGAGCAGATTTTGGCAGCATACACCAGTTCAGCCCATGATGCCAGCAGGGCTCCGTGGATGAAGTAGAGTAGAGCCAGCATATGCTCCCACCACTGCAACATGGGAGATTTCCCATGCTGCCAATGGAATCCATGGTGGCCCCCCGCCATGGTCATGGCGGCCATGGCAGTCAAGGCAGTCATGGCGGCTGTGCGACCGATGCTTCCATGCATGGGATCACCTTCAACAGGGCCAGGTGATGAGGGCATGGAGTGCCAGGTTCCCCACGTGCCTAATGACGCACAATTTTTCTGGTAGCCTTGTGACAAGGTAGTAGAGTTCACTATGTTGTTGCCAAGAAAGAAGTTCTGTGTGATCCCAAACTCCCAAAACACACTGTTATAAGTATATATAGGACACAGCTGGGAAAACTTTTCCAAGTTTTAATACAAGACCTCAAAATCACGGGGGATATTGCTCTGCTCCTCATAATTATCTGCGTTTGTACCCTTTGAAAGTTAATATTATTTATATAAAACATCTATGGGAAACTTCTGGCCCATAGTCTGGATGAAGTCCATGGAACAGCGAGGCTTCCCACCTATCCTATTTACTTGCCTTGTAGCAACAATGAAACTTCAAAAATGTTTAAATGGCTTTTCCAAATTCAGTTCCCATCTGGCCATCATTGAGGAGGGCTTCTCTAAAGAGAAAGCAGCTAATCATGCTCTACACTACAGCTTTCTCGCATCAAATCATCATCCCCTTGGTGTCACCATTTACAAATGGAAAAATATTCTGCTGGTTTGAATGTGTGTTTTACTCTTTATGTCTATATAAGTACATTTGTGTGGAATGCATGTTTAAAACTATGCTCATAATTTTATTTGTGTAAATGAGTACATTGCAGTTGTTGTATGGATGCACATGAGAGTGGTCAGACTACCTAATAGCACTGATGCACTCATCAGGTTGAAAAACCTTTCCTATCCTGATTTAAATGTATGCATGAGGATTTTAAAAAATCACTTACCAAATACAAACTCAAATCGCAGATATAGCACAGTGGCACTCTAATACCCATGTAATATTTTATATATAACTGCTTTCGTTTATGTAGCATTGGACTAAGCTATTAGACTAATAATATTTCTGTATATAAATATGTACAGACATGGAATGTAATATATACATTTCTGTGTATACCATATATGTGTATAAGTGTGTAACAGAGAAAGAGAGGGATAGAGTGAGAAGACAAGAGATGCCAAGATTTTGTGTCTAGTTTCCATGGAAATGCTGACTAGCCTTGACATCAACAGGTGTGCTGCATAATTATAGGCACCGGTTCTTTTTTAGCCTGAGACTATACTAATTTGCTAAATGCCACTAAATATTCTTAATGATACATGGAACCAACTTTATTTTTGTGTTCAGATCATTTGTGACAGTGTTGAAAAACACTCAATAATGACTTTTAAAAATTACACATGCCAGTTAATACACTGTAAAAAAAAACCAAACCCTACAAACATTTTAATAACTATTTGCAATTATAGATTGAACATCCTTTATCCAGAATTCCAAAATATAAAACGGTTCTAAATTAAAACTGTCCTCATGCATGGTTGAGATAGTGACAACTTTGCTTTCTGGTGTTTCAAACTTTTTTCATGCACAAAACTGTTAAGATACTGTGTATAAAATTACCCTCAGGGTATGTCTATTAAGAGTGTGCAGTTTGGCTATACCCCGTTCCGTTTTTGGTGGCCAGATTTTAGTGCCCCACTACTGAATTGTTCTTAGGGAGCCCTCCAAATTTGGGTTGGCAAAATTCCATTTCTCAGCCTGGTATCCAAAAGATCCATTTTGGCAGCAATGGGGGAACTTCCCAGGCTTCTATTTCTGTCATTTTTTAGGGCATCAGTATTAAGAAACCACCCTTTCTGGGATGGTTTCTCCTTATATCCCTCAATAAGACCTAGGTTAAGGCTTCAGACTTAAGAAACCACCATTTCCGGGATCCTTTCCCCTTATATCCTTTGAGTCAAAAAGCAAGGCAAGCGATGCAAAGCTGCAAGCGGCACTGAGAATTATGATCACCAGTGGACAGGAGTATGATCTCAGAAACCTGCTCTTAATAGAAAAATGGAGGCCCAGCTTGGCTAAAAGACACATAATGACTTTCTTCTGTTCTGATTGGCTCAACAGGCAGAGATTACAGGGAAACCCCCATGCAGTTGTTTCTCCGTGCTCCACATGTAGCCGATGAAACAAAAAATAGCCGTGGTCAGCAGCTGCGTGGTCTGTTGTGGCCAAAAAAAAAAATATGATGGTGGCACCCATACTGTTATGGCTACCTAAAAAAGCCAGAACCCATTTTGAAAAATTGATCTGTGCACAGCCCTAAATTGCCTATAAATTGTGTATGAAACACAAATGTCATGTTTTAACTTGTGTCCATCGTCTAGTTATCTCATCATGTAGAAATATGCAAATATATGTATTATTAAATCCACCACCCCACATCCAAAATATAAAACACTTCTTGTCTCAAGCATTTTGAATAAGGGATATGCAACCTCTAATAACTTTTTTGAAAGTCAGTTTCTACTCTCACTGATGCTTCACTTTCAAAGCTATTACTTTCACTGCCATTACTTTCAAAGCTAAGAACTAGAGTTTGGAAAATATATCTTGGAATACAATTTCCAGAATTACCCAATGCCAAGGACTACAGCTACAAATACCATAGCTTCCCAACATACTTCTTCAATCTGAGGTGGACTTTCTCTGGACTTGTTGAAACATTTAGCATATATTTATACCTTTTGGTTATGAAAGCCCAAATAAGACCATTTTCCTCTCTGTAGGTAACCTCATTTTATTTCACCTCTGTAGTTAAAAGGATGGGTTATCTGGATTCATGTTAACAGAGCCATTGAAAATATGTGTATTGAAATGACCATCAGTTGGATTCATTTCTTACTTCACTTGCTAAAACCGCTATGTGAATCACCTGATGGACATCACAGCAGAACCTAAGTGGGAATGGGTTCTTAATGCACACAATAATGCAATTCCAAATAATTTCTATAAGTTATTCCATTTCAACAAGGCTTTTGGGCTCATAAAATATTTGAATTCTGAAAAAAGATAAGCAGTATTTATTGGTGTACAGATTTATGGATTTTCTAATAGCTGTTTTGAAAGGTCAGCTTTTTTAGTGCAATTGCACCCGTTTATTGGGGCTGCTGTGCGCAGTCAGCCAATGACTGCACACATTTATATTCATTTGTCATTCTTCAGGACTGCTGTTATGAACTCTCATTATTGTTCCCTTTTCTCTATTTGTATCATTTTGATGAATGAAACCATTTGGATCTGTTTAATCATAGCAAAACTGGCATTCTAAGAGGGCAATTTTCTGCATCTATTCCCACATCGTACAAAGAAAAGTCTTGTCATGTTTGTGATTTACAAAGCTTCCTTTGGTAGCCATTGTTACCTGGAGTGTTTTGGATTAAGGACGCTTTTGAATAAGAGAATGGAATTCATGCAGACTAAAATTGCTTTATTTTACAACAGTGTTCCAAAATGAAAACAAGGTTAGTGGTACTTTTGATTGCATTCTGCACAATAGTAACAACATATTTTACACTAAAACCAAATGCAATGTGTCAGGGCAAGTACAAATCCCATTGCAAATTTACTTAGAATTCCTTTTTTGGCCCTTTCAAATGGCTGTCAGCTTGTGTTTGCTTCATCTAGAACTACAATTCAGTTATTAACCATCAGACTGCACTTCTGTTCTCACTTTTAGGTCATAGCTTGGGGATATGTAAGTTATACTTAGGCTAAAGAAAAATACCTTTAGTAGATCTTTGTTAAGTCCCTTGATATGTTCTCATCAGGGCAAGAAAGAGATGAGTCCCTTCATAGACAATAGATAGCAGTCCTAGGAAGATGGACTTGAGATTTCCTTGGGTGAGAATTGTGTTCCCATGGGATCAATATGCTTTTGGAGTGAATCTGCATTCCATTCTCAGCTCTGAGGCCCCTTCCACACAGCTGAATAAGATCCCACATTATCTGCTTTGAACTGGAATACATGGCAGTATGGACTCAGATAACCCAGTTCAAAGCAGATATTGTGGGATTTTCTGCCTTGATATTCTGGGTTATATGGCTGTGTGGAAGGGCCCTGAGTCAGAAGACAGGCAGAAGAGGAAATTCTGGCATCTTGAGCCTATTATGTGGAAGTGGGGAAAAGGGAGAAATTGGCAGCTCTGTTCGGCAGGGTGTATTCCCCTGCTTCCAAATTAGATCAGGGTGATGAAAGGACATTTTTGGACTCTCGTTTTCACATATGTAGAATGAATGTCATAGAAAAAATAAGTGTATTCTGTTATATAAGAAAATACTATACTTCTTACTTACTTGGATGCATTGTATACATAGTTTATAGAGTGCTACTTTTTTAGTGGGGGGAAAAGCATTTTGGCTGCACCCATTGATCATGGGAGCCACTAACTAATAACTAAGCAAGGCCACCATCAGTGGAAGATCTTCCTGAAGTTTAATGTCAGTTTACAGCATACTCCTTCCTCCTCTTCTCCCCATACCATGTTCTGAATATGGAAAACATGTCCTTCTCTTCCCTTCCCTTCTTTCCTTCCTTGATATACTTTGGGAGAGAGAATAATGGCCTGAAGAGCAGGATAAAAATTCAGTGAACAAGTCAATACATTTCCCCCTGGAATGGTTAAATATTAAAACAAGACAGCTTTTTTCTGATTTTATCAAAGAATGGCTGCAGATCATTCCAGAACAATAGCCAGTTCCCATTTTCACCAATTTATGATAAATAATTGTTTCCCTTCTCCTTCCTTTGAATGAAAGCCAACATATTAAAGTTGTATTGCTGTTTGTAGCTTATTTATCATGCATTGCTGATAAATATTTGGGGAGGAAGCATAGCCATGTTTTCCTAGGCAAGGATAGATACTCTATAATTTTGGCAAAATCAAATATATACCATGTTTGGAAAAGCTGGGGGCAGAGGAGGAAGGCCTTTCTGAATACTATCTGCAGTTGAGCAAATTGGTTAATGGGTTTAAAAAAACACAACAAAACCCAAATGAGCCTGCTTCTAACAGTTGATTAGTTTCACAGCTTCAATACATTAATAAGGTTTTCACTAAAGGAGTTCACAGTTTATAAAAGTTGCTTTGAGTGCTTATCTAATCTAAAGTCCATGTTTTATGCATGTATGTGTAATGAACTATATTGCAGGTTCATTTGGTCAAGTTTGTTCAAGATTTGGTTGATTACTCTGTTTTCCTTCCAACATGTTTGCCTCTCAATTATGGGCTGACAGGCCTAACACAATTGTTGATCCTTATGAAGTTCAGAACACATGTTCTTCTCCAGGCAGCAATGTGGAGAATAGACAATTCTGAAATACTTGTCTCTTTTTCCCATTTGCAAGATTGATAATGGCATTGCACCTTCTTCTCTTTTTTTGACAGAGGATCTTTTGCATATAAAGCTGAATTGCTTTAGTTTTGTACTCCAAACAATTTTTTTATTTCAGTGGGATTTACTTCTGAGTAAATCTGCCTCCAAGAGCATATCTACACTGTAGAATTAATTAAGCTTGACGCTCCTTTAACAAATGAGGAAAGAAAGAAAAGTGGCTAAAAGTTCTGATTGAAAAAGTATTTTAAGAGTGCTGTCCACCCTCACCCACATTTTTTTTTCTCAGCAGGGTAGTATGGATATTTGAACTGCTTACTTCATACTTGGCTCCTACATCCAAGTAAATGCATATAAGGAATGTATAACTATTCAATATGACTAAAATTTATTTCAACAATCTGAACTATAAGGAAAGCAAAACAGCATCTACAACAGCAGTAATAACAATCCCATCCAGGACTAGTTGGCACATCTTAATTAGGAGCCTTGACACTAAGCACTTCCATTTTGTCTGGATTCATTTTCAGATATTTTTTCTTCATCCTCTGCATAAGGATCAAGATGAGGAGCAAGCAATTAACATAGAACAACATACATTCTAAAACAAATTCATAATTTTAATACATAATTTAAAAACCATCTGGATGGGCCTACTGGAAGAGATTGGTCTTTAATTCTGTTTTCAACTCAGACAGCATGTCTAGCTGATGAATTTCTTCCAGAAGGTAATTCCACAATTTCAGAATGGTGAAAGAAAATCCTCTGGCTGACATTTGTCAGCTAAATCCTGTCTGATGGAAGCAAATGTCCCCCAGAGAATCTGCCTGTATAGTGTGGATTATTCAGGAGCAGGAGATACTACATGTAACCTGGACACAAACAAAAGGAACAACCAGCACTTTCTAAATGGACTGGAAACTAATTGGAATGATTTTAAAAGAGGTGTTGCCATGTTTTCCATGAATAGAAGTCCCAACACTTTTACAGAGGTAGCCCAATTCACATTGCGGTAATCCAGTTTTGAGGTGATCAGCATGTACACTAACAACTTATAAAACATGTCTTGCTAGATAGAAATTAGGTTTTCTACCATCTTTCCTCCAGTCGTCATCCTTCCTGGTGTAAAGAAGACTCCCTGAAGTCTTCTTTACACCAAGGAGCCAGATTAGTAATTGGTTGGAGAGGATCTTTGGGAGTGACTAATGTCAATGGACTTTGGTAAATCTTGATTCCATTGATCAGGGCTTCAACAGCAATGTTGGTAATACCAGCCATACTGCCCTCTAGGAGTAAAGCAGTATCAAGTAGTAGAAAAGTGATATTGCAAGGGAAACACATCTACAGTATTATGCTGGGTTTGCACTTGCTTTACATTTTTTCTTATACAAAATAGTATCTTATATAGTCTTTTGTCCTTTGACCAGAAGCTGGCCACTTGGAGTGCCTCTGGTGTCGCTGTGAGAAGGTCCTCCATTGTGCATGTGGCAGGGCTCAAGTTACATTGTAGTAGGTGGTCTGTGGTTTGCTCTTCTCAACTTTGTTTGTGTTTTAAATACATTGCACCCTCAATTTGCTTCTGATGTGATAAATAAATAAATAATATTTTTAAGTTTTTACGGTAGCAGCTGTATCAGACCTTCACAGCAAACCCAACATAATATGTTATCTAACCTTACCTATCCAACTTTAGTAAGTTTTATTTGGAATATGTGTCTCCTAATTGCAGTCTACTTCATTAGATGCATACAGAGTTTCCTCACATGTTTGGGGTTGGAAAATGTAGTTAGTGAAGGGAGAGGGAATGGAAATGTAAAAAGTACAAACATTTACCATTATCTTAACTACCAATAACAAGCAATAATTCCATGGGAGAATAGACATTTAAAATGTACATTGTAGTTCACATGTACATTGCAATGAAACATCTGAGAGTACAAAGGAAGTCAGATATGGCAAAGAAAGACTGTATTCTACATATAATAAAATATTTACTAGTATTCTTATCTCTGCATTTTCCCCAAGACTCAAAAGTCAGACACTGTCGGGAATGTCCTGACATTTTTATGAATCTGAAGAATTTTGACATAAGTAAAAAAAACAAAAACAATGCTGATGGTTAAAAATATTTATAGTGATGTGAACTTGAGTTTCCTTATTACAAATCCAGCACTTTCAGCACCTTACTCTTTACGGCTTTTTCTCAGATGCGTTGTTATTATGAAAAATGATAAACAGGTTGAAACATAACAGAAGGAGCCATGAAATAATTATTGTGTTTGAGTTTCATAATTAGAATAAGTTTTATAATTTGACAAATGTACATCTGTATTTGAGCAACTGGAATCTGACACCCCTAATCTTGGTCTGGACTTCCCTTCACAGGTGAGAAGCATGGATCCAACTTCATAAGTCTGAGAAATAGGACCCCCAATTTCAAACAGCTTTGATCATACATTTGAAATGTATACCCCTACCCACCTACATTTTCGTCTGTGTGTGTATTTCTGTGTCTGCATATGCCTCTTGGAATCCTGTTCCTATGCCTCTAGCTTAAATTTAGCTAGAAGAAGCTTTTCTGGCATTTTATGTCTGAAAATACTTCAGACTACTAAATTCCTAGGAGCAATTTAAGCCCCCAAAGAAGAAAAGTAATTGGCAGAAAGACCTGTTGTCTTTTGTCACAGTTTATGCTTCCACATTTAAACAAGCAATCTGTATTTACCACAATAAAGTAATAAAATTCAGGAAATTACAGATTGAATTGAATTCTGAGTTTAAATGTCTGCAAGAACAAACATTTCTGTTGAGGAAGGAAAGGAAATCTAGGTCCGGGAAATTAGGTGGTTGTGCATAGAGTCATAGATGACAGAAGGAAGCGTAATGAGCCATTAAAATATAATATTTTGATTCAGCCAGTTATCTCACCAGGTAAATACATTCATATTGATTGCTTCATATGCTCCCTCACACAGAAATAATGATTATCAATAGATGCAATTGTTTTGTTATGAGTCAGGGTAGGGATTATATTGTGAAGGAATCTGCCTATATCAGTGTTTCTCAACCTTCCTAATGCTGCGACCCCTTAATGCAGTTCCTCGTGTTGTGGTGACCCCTAACCATAACATTATTTTCATTGCTACTTCATCACTGTATTTTTGTGTGTGGTGGGATGGGGGTGATTTTGTCATTTGGAAGTTGTAGTTGCTGGGATTTATAGTTCACCTACAATCAAAGAGCATTCTGAACTCACCAACAATGGAATTGAAACAAACTTGGCACTCAAAATTCCCATGACCAACAGCAAATATTGGAAGGGTTTGGTGGGCATTGACCTTGAGCTTGGGAGTTGTAGTTCACCTACATCCAGAGAGCACTATAGACTCAACAAGGATGGATCTGGACCACACTTGACACGAATCCTCAATATACCCGAATGTGAACACTGGTGGAGTTTGGGGAAAATAGATCTTGACATTTGGGAGTTGTAGTTGCTGGAATTTATAGTTCACCTACAATCAAAGAGCCCCTTGCACCCCACCAATGATAGAATTGGGCCAAACTTCCTATACAGAACCCTTGTGCCTTGAAGGGACTAGCTGGCATGAGCCTCCATCCCACCTCACACACTCTCCCTCACCCACACATGTGCCTCCTGCTGCCATGCGCCAAGCACTCCAGCTCTCCCCTCCCTGCTTGGAGTCTCAGAAACAGCCCTCCCCTTGGCTGGGAGGCCTGCCAATCACAGCAAAAGAGAGCTTTAGGTTGGAGAATTCGCAATCTGTTTCCAAAAAGAAAGAGAAGGACAAGTGGAGAGATCTTCAACCTTCTCTGCCAAAGGGCTTCCTAAGTCCATCAGAAATATATGTTTTTTGATGGCCTTTGGCGACCCCTCTGAAACCCTTTCGCGACCCCCCTGGGGGTCCCGACCCCCAGGTTGAGAAACACTGGCCTATATTATAGTTGTGACAGTGAAACATGTGGAGGTGCTGATGAGGAGGGGGATTAATATTTGAATTTTCCTTTAATATTTCTATTTAAATTACTTTTAAAAAATCATTTATTAGAATACTTATGACTTGTTCTAAATCTGATGTGATCAGGACAGCACACAATAAAATCAATCGGAACAACATAAAATGATGGCAATAGTTCTTAAAGACTATAGGTCAGGGGTTCTCAAACTTTTTAAACAGAGGGCCAGGTCACAGTCCCTCAAACTGTTAGAGGGTCAGATTATAATTTGGAAAAAGAAACATGAATGGATTCCTATGCACACTGCACATATCTTATATGTTGTGCAAAAAACACTTTAAAATAATACAATAATTAAAATGAAGAACAATTTTAACAAATATAAACTTATTAGTATTTCAATGGGGAGTTGGAACCTGCTTTTCGCTGGTGAGATAGGATTGTTGTTGTTGTTGTTGTTGTTGTTGTATGCTTTCAGGTCATTTCAGACTTAGGTTGACCCTGAGTGAGGGCTGGGTAAATGACCTTGGAGGGCCGTATCTGGCCCCCGGACCTTAGTTTCCCTTCTTGAAGATAGGAACAACATTTTCTCTCCTCCAGTCTGCTGGGTTATTCACCTCTACTATTTTTCTTGATCTTTATGGGCTGCATCATACAATGGGGAGGAGAGATGAAAAGACTACCTGTATATTAAGATCTTTTCGCTTTCTTCCAAAATCCTTTCAGATCTTTTGAAGACTATGCTTTGCAGTATCGTTGGTTCTTACATGAACCAACATGAAAGGGGGCTTGATGAGCCTTGTCAGCCGCTGAGTTATGTGGTGGATTTTTGCCCCCAGGAAGGGAACTTATTTCTCTAGACATGCTATCAGGTTTGCAAATAACCGCTTCTGTTTCTCTCAAGAGGCAGTTGGCTATGACCAACACCCATCTCCTTTGAGAATTGACAAGGTCCCTTTCCTGTAAGATGTTCTGCAGATCTCCTGAAAACTGACCTTGTTGCTAAATAAGATTGTGTAGCTCTAAACTGCCCTCCTCCTCAAAGACATCCCTCCTATTTCTAGGTATGGTTATGAAAGCTGGAGAGTGAAGAAAGCTGATAGAAACAAAAGTCAACTTATGGTCCTGGAGCAGAATTCTGTGGGTGCCATGAATGCTAAAGAGGTAAATAAAGGGATACCAGAGCAAATCAGGCCTGAACTCTCCTTATAAGCCAAAATGACTAAACTGAGGCTGCTGTATTTCAGATGTTACATGAGATAACATAATTCAAGAGAAAAGACAATAATACTTGGTAAATGGGAAAAGAGAAAGATACATGGAAAAAAATCAATCATGGAAGTCACAATTCTGAGCCTGCAGAACCTTAGCAGAGCTATTGATGATAAGGTAACAAAGGACCTTATCACAAAGGCCCATGGATTCGCCCTGCATTGGACCTCCAGTGACAGAGATAGATCATAACTCAGGAAGGATGCAACGTCATCCAGGACAGATAGTTTAGATCCAAGCACTAGAAGTCCGCAAAGCCTCCATCATCCAGACCATTACAGAATTCAGGCACTGCTCCAGCATAAGCCCACCCTCAGTTGACTTCAATGACAAAAAAGCAGAGCTAAGAGTCATCAACATACTAATAGCACTTAGCCCCCAAACTCAACCTGAATTCATCCAGTGGCTAATTGAACAGCATGCATTACAAGGTGGAACTATATTTTTAAGCCAGAAGTTAATTTGCAGTGCTTGCAAATAAGTTAGGTGGCAAAGAATCAAGATACCAACATTTATTCAATTCTGATAAAACAAGGACAAAAGTTTGTCCAATTTTGATAAGAGCTTTTTCAGCCTTTTGTCACTGGATATTCTGGGATCCAGCTGACATCACCTTTGTGAAACTGGGCCAAGAACTCCTTCAACATAAAATACTAGCACATTTTATTTCCTCTCTTTTAAAGTAACGGTTGGTAAGGAAATGAATAGTATTAGTCATATATATGATGGGATAGTGATTTCAACATAACAATGCTTTTTATGGATGTTTCCAGATGGGTCTCAGACACAACCAAATGCAAATGCCATTAATTAAAATATCAATAAATCCCAGTGGTGAGGCAAGTGCTAGAGAACATATTTGGCGGGATTTTTTTCTGGTTTGATGCAGTCAAGCAAACTGGAAAGCAAAAAACAAAACTGAGCATGTCATATGATATCTAGAATGATTACACAGGATATTCTTCTGTCTTATTATTTAATGACTCTCCTTGTGTCATTGTTATCTTGGCTAAAATAAAACTTCTACCCAGGCCAGAAGTAGTCTAGGGTTGGTAGGTTCAGTACACACACAAACACAGTAGGAAGAGAATGAAATTAAATTTATGGTAGGGAATTAAAAGAACCATCTGAGATTGGAGAAAATGAGCCTTTTTCTTTCTTTTTCCTTTAAATGTGTAGTGTTTCCTCATTTGGAGTTGCCTTGTGTCCTTATCCCCAGCAAATTTGGAGAGATGACTATAATTTCTAACAATACTGGATGAATATGAGTCTTGTATCAACCAATATGTGGGTTATTATGTATGATGGATGGAAAACATGGGTTTTGAACTGGAATTCCCAATAGCCCAATACAACATAGTCCATAGTGAGAAATACTGGGGACGTTCAGTTCAACAACATCTAGAAAGCGACATATTCTCAATCCTGATATAAGTAACCATATTTCTAGTTATTACTCATTGAAATACCTCTACATAAATAAAGTTAGGATCTAACTGAAGCAATGAAAGAAGCAATTTCTGATGAACTACTTACATTCTGTCCCATACACCATTGTGCAGTCCAGTCATAAACATTAAGTTATTGATTATTTTTGTCCTGTTTTCTCCCCAGGTCAATATTGTCATACCATCTTAATTTCTAATGCAATAAATCACCAAACACTTATGAGTTAGTGAGGAAAGTTTGTTTTTCTTAGATTTATTTCCCCATTTAGTAGAGCATGGTGGGGGAGACACTAACAACACATCATTGTATTGTTTTTATTAATACAGATCCTCTAGAGGTGTAAAAATTACTAGCTGGGATAAATAAAAAAGATGCTTACTTTTGACAAGTGAGTATGAAGTGAACTATTTCAAGGAACTGACGGGGCATTTCAGTGATAACAATTGGAACATGTCTGGCCAAACAACATCAGAGTGGGATCAAAAAAGTGTGTCTAGGCAACAAGAGGGCAACAATTGTGAATGAGGACAAATCTCCAAAACTACTAATTTAAGCAGACAACAAAGAACTGAAGGGGGAGGAAATAATCTTTAGAGAAATTAGAGGTCAGGGGAAATGTGTGTGTCTGTCAGACAGCTTGAAAGGTGACCTGCTGCAGAGGTCCAGAGGGGTTTTGAGAAATTACACACCAAGCCACCACTAAGACGATGCTGAGAAGAGCTGAAAGAAGGCAGTATTGGGAATTCTTGAGAATCCTGTTAGTCTGCTACAATGTTCTAAGCTTGATTTATTTGCATTTGTGAAAACGATGCCATTGTCATCATTGTAAATGTCTCCACCCCCTTAATATCCAACCAGCCTCCCTAATGGACAGAAATCTGTGGCAGGGCACTTAAGCAAGACACATCAAGCCCCCTCCTACCAGCATGCAGTGGTGAAACTGATAAGATCTCTAATTCTGATTGAAGCACCACTACTGGCTGGAAGAAGGGATTGGAATATGTGCCACAGAACCTCATTGCTTGGTGAAGCTGGATGGATTTCCAGCTGGGTTCTGAGGTCAGATTGGGAGATGGAGCATAGCCATGATAATGTGGCTATAGCATCCTGGCCAATATTTCCTAGTTAAGCTTTATGCCTAGTAGCCATAAGCTTAATTTACAAATGCTATTTAAAGATATTATGGCCTTCTTTAGAAACTGGAATGAAATATGGACAGCAACTATTGCCAGCTAGAAGTGGGTTACCACAATCCTTGGCTGATAATGGTGTGCTTGCATGCATGAAAGCACACAGAAAGGCAATTCTGAAGCGTGTCATTTGATATTATTCTGATGTATCAGTGCCTCTCATTGGGACAGAAGAGAACAGCCTTCCCATTTTCTGAAACTTATTAAAACTGTCCACAGCTTTTCGAGATGGAAATGCTGCCTTTTGCATCTCTTGAGAGTGGGAACTAACAAAAGATTTTTTTTCCCTCGGACACTTCCCACTCCCCCACCCCCTTGGTCACAGCTGGAAAGCCCAAGGAAAAGAGTACTTTCTCTGGTCTCTTGGCAACTCACTCTCTCAGAAAAAGAAAATGTGTGAAATCAGAGGCAGACTGACACAGAGGGAGCTGGAACAAACAAGAACCTTGTACGCATGCTGCATATTATGGATAGTATTTTTAGACCCAAATAGTATTGCCAGATTGCTAAATACATGTAGCTGGGTTTTATTTTTAACCACTGTAGTCTAATAAATTTTGAATACTAACATCTCATGATAGGAATAGTCATGTGAATTGTTTTTGGTATTTATAGTTTAACCCTGCTGTTTGTTTCGTGCCACCATACACTTGTTCTGTTCGGGTCATTTTTGACCCGGCCCTATTTTCGGATGTTTTTTTGAGCCACTTAAAAGTTCTTTTTGAATACCTGTTGCATTATTATACTGTGTGATCATAGCTGTTAGTTATCAGAGAATAATTGAAACAAAAAAACTTTGCTTTTAAAATTTTGTTTTTTATTAAGTAATATTATTTTTGGGTTTACTATACACTTGTTATGTTCGGGTCATTTTGACCCGGCCCTATTTTCAGATGTTATTTTGGCCACTGAAATGTTATTTTGAGCCACCTTTTTGAAACCTGTTGCATTATTATACTGTGTGTGAATCATAGTTGTTCATTATCAAAGAAAAATTGAATTTTTTTAAAAAATTGTGTTTTATTATATACCGGGTCATTTTTGACCCGAACATAACAACTGTATACAAAACTGTAGCGCAAAAACTAAAGCACCGGGGGGAAAAAATAAAGTACCCTTAGTATGAACCCCGTAAATTAGGAAAATAGAAGGAACCATAAGTTTCAAAATCAAAAAATGAATGAATAAACAAATATTAATTTCCAAACGGGTCATATTTGACCCGAACAGACCAGCAGGGTCAAAATGTATCCGATGAGACACCTTCACTTGCTTTTTAATACCCATTTTAACTGCCATTTGAATTGCAGTTGAGGATAGGTTTACATTTTTAGAATTGTACACAATGTATTCTAATATGAAGAAAAGAGGAAGAGGTAATAGTGCTCCAGGGGCAACTAGGACAACGAATAAGCCACTCTGACTATAAGCCACTCTGAGCCCCCTTTTGGGTGAGAGGAGCAGGATATTAAAAAAATCTATATAAATAAAATGTAAATGTCTGTTTGTGAATGACCTCAAAACATCTAAAATACTTCACCAATTGCTTCAAAATTTGGACCTAATGTATCATTTGAACAGGATAATGTTTTTATGTATTCGCATACCTACTATTATATAGACCTCACACCTGTGACAGGTAAAAACATGCTTGGAATCAAAAACAGCACCATCTGCTGGATGTCCAAGGAACACATTACAAAGCAACCCCATCAGGGCCAGACCCACCATTAGGGATCCGCGGCCTGGTCACCCCCTCCCCCAGGAGCCTGCCTGCCTGTCCGCCTCCCTCCAGAGGAGAACAAGGAGAAGAAGAGCAGGAAAAGGGCAGTGGGGCAGGTAGGGAAATCCAGGCCAGGAAGAGGGGCGGGGCATGGGTTCATGGGAGAGAGGGAAGGAGGTAGGGGCCCAAGCCAAGCCCCAGGCTCCCATAGCCTCACACCCTGCCGGGAGGATTGAATAGTAGGAAGGGAGAGATAGATAGGTGGGGAGGAAAGGAAGGAGTTTCCTCAAAACACACTGATCATTATTATATAGATCGGTATCATTGTTATTATTGTTATTATTATCATTATAATACACACAATTGTTATATAGATTATAAATGCCAGTATTATTATTTACACCATTATTATTATTATTTCACAGACAATGGAACAACAAAAATATTGTATATATTGTATACCCATAACCATTATGAAATTACATATATTAAAAACCAGCTCTTTCTCTTTTCTTTCTTTTCCATATAACCAGACTGGGCCACAGTAACACGTGGCCGGGTACAGCTAGCAGTAAATAACTAACTAACTAACTAAATAAATAAACAAACAAGCTTGTGGGGGTTTTTACCGAGTAAAATCCAAATTAGATCCATGATTGTTTTGGCTTCTGCCTGCACAACTGGCATCAAAGACACAAGGGATTGACTTGAAAGTGGTTCACTAGTATAAAAGTGTTACACTAGTATAATAATAAGTATGGTGCAGCATGTAGGCCAAATCTGTCTCTTCAATATCCTAGTGTTCTCCTCAGCCCCCATAACATTCATGTTATGCTCCTAAGATTTGGCCCCAAATTGCCAAATGCATCATTTGGATAGCAGAGTTGTCCATTTCACTGTATTTTGTGCCAAGTGGTTTGTTTTAAATTAATGCATGCTCCTTTTTCTTTTCTTTTTTTTTAAATTTGTTTTTATTGAAGTTTTAAACAGAAATAAAATACAGTTTGGGAGGGGAAGGGTCTTGGGAAGGGCTTAGGGTGGGATGGGAAGGGCTTAGGGTGGGATGGGAAGGGTATTGGTAGACATGGGGTTGGGAGTGATGGGGGGGGTTACAAAATAAGTGTCTTCCGGTCCGCGAGGAATACATGTTAAACTTGAATTATATCTCCCCAGTCTACTGTTATCCTGCTTCCCCTTCCTTGACTGCGAAGTCTCATAATCAGACCTTTAATGATTTTAGGTAAAGTTCTAGAAGTTGCCAATCCGTTCTAGTTTTGTGGCTTTGATCATTGGTAATACTGTTCAGTTTGTCTAATTCCATTAACTCATATAGTTTAGATATCCAATCTTCTATTTGTGGAATGTCTTCTTTTTTCCAGTTTTTTGCCAGCAGCATTCTAGCCGCCGCCGCCATATAACACAAAAGCTTGTCTTTCTTCCTATCAACTTTCTCCTCTGTTAGGTTTAATAAATAATACTCGGGTTTTAGGTCGAATTTTTCCTCCCATATTTTTTGTGCGTGCGAGTGAATAAGTTTCCAAAATCTCTGTACCTTTGGGCATAAGAACATAAGAAGAGCCATGCTGAATCGGGCCTCAGCCCATCTAGTCCAGCATTCTGTGTCACACAGTGGCCCACTAGTTGTACACAGGGATCTCTAGCAGAAAGGAGGGCAAGACCCTCACCTGCTCCCGACCCCCCACAACCAGTACCCGGGGAAATCCTGCCTGCCTCCATCAACACAGAGGTGGCACTTGGGCAGGTCCACCAACAGTGAAAGAAGGTCCCTGGTTGCTTCTTGCACTTCCAGCATTTATTGTTCGTATTTTTGTAATATTTTGCCAGTTTCTGAGGAGTCAGGTACCAACGAAAGTACATCTTGTACCAATTTTCGGCTGTGGTGGTTAACCCTAGATACTTGATTATCTTCTTCCAGGTACCTTCCCATTCCTGCAGTAAAATCGAGTGGCCCAAATCTTGGGCCCACTCGACCATTACCTGCTTTACTGATTCCTCTTCCACATCCCACTCCAATAATGTGTTGTATAGGATCCTGATGTGTTTCTTCTTGTGTTTCTGCAGCTTCTCCCAAATTGAGTCTTCTTTTATGAAGCCTTTCTTGCTGTCTATTTTAAAGTATTCTTTTATTTGTAAATAATGAAACCAAGAAATTTCATTTCCCATTTCTCTTAACTTGTCTTGGGTTTTTAGGTCCCACTTGCTGTCTTTCCATTCTAGTAATGTTCTATATGTGAGCCATTTTTCCATTGGAATTTCTCTCCTGTGTTGGGCCTCCAAGGGTGAGACCCAAAGGGGGGTTTTCTGGTATAATCTGTCCTTGTACCTCTCCCAGGTCTTAAACAGGGCTGCCCTGATAAAGTGGTTGGTAAAATTCCTTTCTAGTTTTGCTTTTCCATACCAAGTCTACGCATGCCAACCTCTTCTCAGGTTGAAGCCCTCTAGTTGTAATAATCTTGTATTCTTAAGTGTGGTCCATTCTAGAATCCAGCTCAAGGCTGCCGCATCATGGTACAGTTGCAGGTTTGGGAGGGCCAACCCCCCCCCCCCCTCCTTCTTGTCTGTGAGAATCCTATGGTTCACTCTGGCTTTTTTTCCGTCCCAAATAAATTTTAAAATATCATTTTTCCAGATTTTGAAAATGAAAGCCGTTCTCAGTATTGGTATGGACTGAAAGAGGAAAATCCTCCTGGGTAGAACGTCCATTTTTATTACTGCAATTCTGCCTAATAAATTTAATTTTAGATATTTCCATTTTTCCAATTTTGCCCTTATTGACTTCCAGGTCGTTTCATAATTGTTTTTTAACAATTGATTTTTATGGGCCGTCAATTGGATACCCAAATATCTAACCTTCGTCACTACCTCAATTTTTGTTAGTCCTTTCAGCTCCTCCCTTCTTTCTCTTTTAATATTTTTGGTAAGAATTTTGTTTTTTTCATAGTTAATTTTAAGTCCTGCCACTCTTCCATATCTTTCTATTTTCTCAATCCACTTATTTATTGTCTCTACCGGTTCTTTGACTATGCAAACAACATTGTCTGCAAAAGCCTGGAGCTTAAATTCCTCTTTTTGCGTTTTTAGTCCTTTTAGGTTCTTGTCCGCTCTTATGTCTTGCAATAGTAGTTCTAACATTAAAATAAAAAGAAGCGGCGACATCGGACATCCTTGCCTCGTGCCCTTCTGTATTTGGATAGATCCTGCTGAATTTCCGTTCACTATGATGTTTGCCCACTGGTTTTGATAAACAGCTTTAATTGCATTTATTAACTGAAACCCCATGTCTTTTTCTTTAAGAACCTCAAATAAAAAATCCCAATTGGCATTGTCGAACGCCTTTTCGGCGTCCAGAAACAGGAACCCCACTTCCTTCTGGATATTTATATCATAAAATTCTATTGTGTTGACTATGGTCCTTAGGTTGTTTCTCATGTGTCTAGATGGTAAAAAACCAGCTTGGTCCTCGTTGATGGTTTCGTTTAAGTATATTTTAAGCCTGTTGGACAAAATCATAGTAAACAGCTTGTAATCATTATTTAGGAGGGAGATGGGCCTGTAATTCCTTACATTTGATGGATCAGCTCCCTCCTTGTGTAAAAAAATAATATGTGCCATTTTCCACGATTCTGGTAATGACCCGTGTTGTAACACATCATTAAATATCTCTTTAAGATATGGTGTGACCTCTTCCTCTAATACTTTATAGTACCTGGTTGTTATGCCGTCCGGACCTGGCGCTTTATTGCTTGGAAGGCATCTTATGGCTTCTTTTATTTCTTTTATACTAACTGGTTTATTTATCAGCTCTCGATGGGCTTCGCTTATTTTCTCCAGCTTTTTCTCTGCTACATAGGAGACAATGTCTTCCATTGCTATATCCTCTTTTTTATATAAATTTTCATAAAATATTCTAAATTCTTCGCCTATTTTACTATTCTCAAATATATCTTTACCCTTTACTGTTAGTTTTGATATATGTTGTCTTTGTCTCTTTTCCTTCAGTTTTTTAGCTAGCAGTTTGCCTGGTTTGTTCACGTTTGCATAATGGTTCATCTTCAGATATTTCAGATTTCTGGCTATTCGTTCGTCTGACTCTCTATTTATTTCTTTCCTTAGTCTGCCTATTTCTAGTTTAATTTTCCTATTGTTCAGATTTTTTAAAGAAGTCTCTCTTTCTCTTCCAATTCACCATTTTGTCTTTTCTGTTTTTCTAATCTTAACCTATTCTTGAGCGCCCCTTGCTGTATTAAGTGGCCCCTCATAACATGCTCCTTTTTCAACAGTAGTGATTTACATGTTTGTGATAAGGGACGGTCTTGAAGGAACTAAAGCAGGGAACGAGGGCACAAAACTAGCAAAATGTGGGGACATTGGGGAGCAAAGGAATAATGTTCCAGGATAAGTGGGTGCAGGGGGAGTAACAGGGGAGAACTCCCAGGTTCCAGGGCACAATGTGTCCCCTGGTCTTCAAGACCTGGTTACCACCTCACTAGAGTGATAAAATATCTAGGTGCCTATTTCAAATAAAACTGAGTAGTACAGCCCATCTGCATATTATGCAAGGGATCAATTCCAGGACAGCACACATATACCAATTTTTACATATAATCCGGATCCCTATTTTTCTTAACTGAAATGAATGAATGGGCTTCTGGATGAAGCATATCATAGAATCTTGATGGAGGACCTAAAAGATGCCTGAAGAGGACACATCCCAAGGAATTTTCTAGATACTCCAGCAGGTTTCTATGATATGCTTCTGCCAGATGTCTTTACATATAACTCAACCTATGTGTTTGTACACCAGGGCTTGGGAAGGCACTTTTGAACCCGAAACCACATCAATGCTCCCATAAGCAAAGCAGATTACTGAAGAATAATATAGCAATAGCCAAAAAGGTAAAAAGCATTCAAACAAGCAATAGTGAAATATCCATAGAGCAGTCAACTGAGCAATGCAAATAATCTAGTCATTATCCAAGTCAGGAAACAGGAAGGTCCCAACATCCAATACACAAGTCCACAGGAATTAAAGTCCTTCAGTTCCAAGAGGTTACAAGAATTCTAAATCTTCTGAAGAAACAGAAGCAAACTTGAACCGATAAATCCAAAGACAGGAACTTGATTCCAAGGCAAAAAGCATACAGGAATCTTAGCATGAACATGAAGGCATGGACACAAGGCATGAAGCAGGAGACGTTGTACAACATTGGATTCACTAAAGGCTATAGATTCACAGGCCCTCTATTTATTCACAAAGCCATAGCAAAAGCATTCCGTTTCCCTTGGGAAACCTCTCCCTGACCCCTCTTCTCTCTCAATCTTTCAGAACGCCTTCTCCCTAATTCCAGGTGGCGATGTTGATAAATCTGGCTTCTTCGGTCAAAGCCTGACTCCCTCGGTTTGCCAATTTGTGCATTCCTTTCACTATCTGGCCTTGACTGTTCAACATTTCCCCCAGCCTCGTCTGCCGGCACCAAAGCATCTTTGGCCTGCTGGCCAGCTATCCCAGAATCCTCAGTTTCATTCTGGCTAACAGTACTCTCTTGACTGTCATCTCCATTCACAAACCCCTTAGAGTCAGCAGAAATCTGATCATTTAACTCCAGCATTGAAACCTCTGCAGTCTCAGATATAGAATCCTGTGCAGAACCTTGATCATTTTCTTCAGAAGCCTGAGACAAAGAGACAATTACAGGCTGAGTCTGAACCCATACACCATGTAAATATGAACTCACACCATACATAAGTTGGCTGTCTCCTTAAACATACTTGCACTATGTGTGCAATTCTATGCACACATATTTGTACTTCGGTAAAACATTCAGATGACTGCTTTCTGCAAAACAGAGCTCAAATGCATGATGATATTGGCAAGCTCCCCCAAAAATGCTGAATATTGTTTCATCCCCTCTAACTATTCCAGTTTGTCAGAGCTGCTCCCAGTTAATCCCTTACTGTCCTACTTTTTCAGCTGCTTTCCCACTCTTCCTCCCACTTCTCCCCGTCATCCTTGGTTTACTTCAACAAACTCAGTTCAGAGTGCAGAGTAGCTTGCACTCACTTGGCTCAGCAGGCAGGACAGGAGAGAAGTAAGTGAATTCTATCCTTTCTCAGTAGGATCAGGTAAAAGCAATAGCTGCAACCTGTCTCTGGTTTGGAATACATTTCATGCTGTGAGATTTCAAAGGGCTCATTACACACAACTGGGTTATCTGAGCTCACACTCAGAAAATGTGGGATTTTCTGCCTTAATATTCTGGGATATAGGGCTGTGTGGAAGTGCCCTAAGAAAGCAAAAGGAAAGTAGGAGAAACATGCCAAATAAAGAAAACATTGGACAAACGGAACACAAAATGATAAATAGATTTAAACCTGACATTAGAAATATGAATTTTTTTTGAAGATTTAAGGTGAGAGCCAGAATTTGCATCACTCTATGTAACATTTGCCCAACTTCGATGATGCCCCCCTTCATCCATCTTCCATTATTAAGAGCTTGGGTGTCGGCCTGGATTCACAGATTACTATGGAGGCCCAGATCGCTAATGTTAGTAAGCAGGTCTTTTTCTATCTCCGGCAGGCAAGACAGACGGCACCTTACCTTTCAGAGGAAGCCTTGGCTATAATCATCCATGCAACGGTTACATCTAGACTGGGTTATTGTAACGCCTTGTATGTTGGCCTTCCCCTGTCGACTACTCGGAGGATCTGCATTATTCAGAATGCGGCTGCCAGGCTACTTGCAAAAACACCTTTGAGATGCCACATAACTCCAACTCGGTTACATTTGCACTGGCTTCCAACAGAATTCCGGGCCCTGTTTAAGTTGTTGGTTCTAACCTTTAAGGCGCTTTATTGTCAGGGGCCAGCACATCTCAGAGATCGCCTCTCCCCTCTTCGCCGCCAGTGGTCACCATGACTCCTCCAACTAAATTTCCTGTATATTCCAGGCCCCAGGAAAGTACGTCTCGAGAGCACAAGACGTAGGGCCTTCTCCATCTCTGTCCCTTTCTTGTGGAACTGCTTGCCTCCCCACTTGAGGGCCATGTGTGACTTGCAACCCTTGCAACACCATCATCCTCACTTCAGCATAGGCAAATCTGTGCTTAAATCTGTTCAGCAGTTCACCTACCTGGGAAGCATCATCTCTTCAGATGCCAAGATTGATAAAGAGATCACAGATTAGCAAAGGCATATAGTGCATTCGGAAGGCTTCACAAAAGAGTCTGGAGCAACAAGCACCTGAGGCAAAGCACCAAAATCAGTGTGTACAGAGCTATCGTACTGTCTATTCTCCTTTATGGCTCTGAAACATGGGTCACATATCGCCAACACCTATGACTCCTCGAATGCTTTCATCAGCGCTGTCTTTGCACAACCCTAAATATACACTGGACCGACTATGTGACTAATGTTGCTGTCCTTGAGCAAGCAGGGATCACCAGCATTGAGGCCATGCTATTGAAAACACAGCTGCGCTGGGCAGGGCACATCTCTAGGATGGAGGACCACTGCCTCCCAAAGATACTACTCTATGGTGAACTCGCCACGGGTCAGCACAAGAGAGGCACCCCAAAAAGGAGATATAAGGACTCCCTGAAACAACATCTCAGTCTCGGCCAGATTGATCACCAACAATGGTCCACTCTGGCCTCACATCAGGAGGCATGGAGACGCACTATCCACAATGCTGCAGCCTCTTTCGAGAAGACACGCCAAACAGATCTCGAAGAGAAACGACAATGCAGAAAGAACCACAACTTGAAAACAACATCACCCAAGGAGACTTTCTGCTGTGCTTTCTGCAACCAAACTTGCATATCTCAGATCGGCCTTTTCAGTCATCAACATGCTTGTGAAAAGCGTGGGATGAGTCCTTCCTAAGAATCTTCATTCGCGAAGTAATGCCGAGAGAGAGGATCTTACTACATTCTATCCCACTCTGACAACTGAAGGAAACTGAAGCTTTAGTATCACTCTGTATAGCATTGAAAGAAGGGAACTAGCATCCACAAAACTCATACTAAAATATAAAACAGGCCTTTTAAAACGTTGTTCTTTTTTCCCTCCTCTTTTTTTCTCCTTTTATTCTACAACAGACAAGCACAGTAGCTTTTTTTTTTAAAAAAAATTAAAACTTTATTTGAGAAATACAGTTTGGCATCCAAAGGAAAAGAGCAAGTAAAGTTACCAAGCAAATGCAAGCAATGCCAGTATAACAGTTCTGGGTGTGAATGATATTTATCTTCTTTGCAATACTAAAAATGTGAGCAGTGAAAGTAAAGTTCATTTGATGCAGCAGAATTATTAAGTGGGGGAAATACCCTCATTTTTTTCTATCTCATTGCTATATTTCTGTAGGTGACAATATTAATCTGTGTAAGTCTTTTAAAAATAAAATGCATATCAAACGGCAGCGTTTGATACCGTCGATTACAGAACTTTTGATACACCGCCTGGCGGTGGCGGGGGTAAAGGGGACAGCCCTCAACTGGCTGTCCTCCTTCCTCCAACGCCGCCAGCAGCGAGTGAAGTGAGGGAGGGGCGGTCTCGGAGGCTCCCCGCTGAGTTGGGGGTGCCTCAGGGGCTATCCTCTCCCGCTGTTATTTAACATCTATATGCGACCTCTCGCCCAACTGGTGCGGAGTTTTGGGCTGGAGTGTCATCAGTACGCTGATGATATCCAGCTCATTCTGAGGTTGGATCCCGGGGCAGTCTCTGTACCCGATAATTTCCATCTTTGCCTTGAAGCCGTTACTGGATGGCTGCGAGCCAGTAAGTTGAAGGTGAACCCGGCGAAGACGGAGATCTTGTGGCTGGGCCGCCCGGGGGGGGGGGGTAGTGACCCAGTTGCCAACTCTTGATGGTGTGGCCCTCTGCCCTCAGCCATCGGTAAAAAGTCTGGGGGTCCGGCTGGACGCCCACCTGTCCATGGAGGAGCAGATTGGCTGCACCTGCAGGACAGCATTCTACCACCTACGGTTGGCTAAGCGCCTGGCTCCCTACCTCTCCCAACGCGACCTTGCTACGGTGATCCAAGCCACGGTCATCTCGAGGCTCGATTACTGTAATGTGCTCTACATTGGCCTTCCCTTGTCGATGATCCGAAGCTTAAGCTAGTGCAGCACGCCGCAGCACGCTCCTCCTGGGTGCTGCAAGATCTGACCGCGCGACCCCACTCCTGAGCTGCACTGGCTTCCGATTGAATTCCGGGTCCTCTTCAAGGTGTTAGTTCTCACCTTTAAGGCCATCTATGGTTTGGGGCCAGTGTACCTGAGGGAGCGACTTACCGAAGCCGTTGGTCATCTGTAGATGTGTGTAATTGCCTCTATGGATTAGACCTTACCTCTATTTGGGTATGGAACTGAGTTGTGTTGCCCTTCTACTCTGGCCTTGATAAAGACCCCGCCCCAATGCCGGGAGTTGGGACCATTGTACAGCGTATCCCCATCGGCCCAACTACTCCTCGGTGACCCAGCTGCCATCTGCACATCTTTTGCACTTTATGCGCCTCTTTTCCTGGGCTCCGGTCAGCAAACAACTCCGCACTACAACTGCTTCCTGGATTTTCATCACGGCTTGTTTGCCAACCCGCTCTTCGGCAGCGACACGGCCCATTGGGCTTGTGCCTATCCTCCCCGCATTGTCTTTCCTGAAAATCCCATCTACTCTAGTGAACCCTTGAAACTTTGCCCTTAAACCTGAAATCTCCTGGACACTGAGCAACGCCATTGGGTGTATGGGGTAGGAGCCCTGAGCGGGCTTATCCATTTATCTGTATTTTGTATTTGTATATACCTCCATGTATGTGTATTAACACTTTGAAATTCTCTTAATGAATTATTGACTTCAATAACATTTTCTCACTCTGTGTATTGCACGACAACAAGCTACACAATTTTGGTCAGGAGCTCACTCCTACCCGGGCTGGCTTTCAGTCAGTAGTGATCTTAATGCAGCTGACACCTAGCCAGCTGCACCACAGACCTGGTTGTTATATTGTTAGATACCATCCTTATGAATCCAGTGGAAGATTCAGTTGCTCATATATGCCAACATATGTCATCAACAGGTTCAATACTGTAAGTGCTCTATTATATAGACATCACACCTGTGACAGGTAAAAATTTGCATGGCATCAAAAGAAGCCCTGCTTACAACTCTTAATAATATGGTCAGGTTACTAGATAACATCAGTGATCTGAATCGCATTTGCCATAGAAACCGTGGGTCCATTAGAATCGTGGCATTTTATACATGTAGAGCAAATGCCTACAAAAGCGAGAGAGAGAGAGAGAGAGAGAGAGAGAGAGAGAGAGAGAGAGAAATGTTATTGGTCTTTAAGGTACAAGAGGACTCTTTGAATTTTTTTTGTTGATCAGAAAAAGATTGCTGAGTGGTCTAGAGAATCAGCGTGCTTCTTGATCTGTTAAATGAGACACCTTGCCACTGTGCCAAGTTGTGTCAGATGCCAAGTGAGCTAAATGCAATTTTCCTTGTCCTAACGGGACCCAAAATGTTCACATTACATTGCACTCCTAAGTTAAGACAAATGCGATATTGTAGGTAGCAATCACTAACCACAAATCATTGGAATGGTGACATTTACCTAAGGGGAGAAATGGAGATGGGAGATTTTGCTGTTACACATGAATAAAGACGAGCCCATTAATGACAGTGACAATGATGAAAAGTGAGCTGCAAAGGAGCCATTCACCAGAAAATTTAAGGTCAGGTAAAGAAAACCTAATAGTCTCTTTTAAACTGATGTCATGGCAGCATTTCACACACTTAGTTCCTGCTCATACAGAACAGGGGGCGGAAAGGGGCAGAAGGCAACCTCATAAATTGCTCCAATTTCTCTGTTCAAAACAAACAAATAATAAAAGGTCAACTCATGGAAGAGAAGACCAACTGGTATATTTTATACCCTGTAACAGGCTAATAACTCAAAATTCCCTATATAACCAAGCACAGACTTCGTGTGCTTGGATTAACTGAATATTTATTATTTATTTATTTACAGGATTTATATTCCACCCTTCTCACCCCGCAGGGGACTCAGGGCGGATCACAATGCACATATACAAGCAAACATTCAATGCCATTGACATACAACATATATAGACAGACATAGAGGCAATTTAACATTCCAGATTCTGGCCACCAGGAGGAGCTGTCACATTCCTTCATGCTTTTTTGTGTACTTCCTGGAGATTTTATGGGCTCGTAAATCAGTTAAATTTAGCCACCCCACAAAGTGGTACCTAAATTTCCTACTTGACAGATGCAACTGTTTTTCAGGTTGCAAAGGTCGACAATGAGCTACACAAATTGCCCGAGAGCTCACCCCGACCCGGGCAGGCCTCAAACTCATGACCTTCTAGTCAGTAGAGATCTTATGCAGCTCACACCCAGCCAGCTGCGCCACATTCCCGGTAATATATATCTTATTATTGCAGTTGAATATATGTGGAATGGAAGTTAGTGATTTACAAGAAAATCAGTTGAAACCATTTAAAGTTTCAAATATATCATTCTATCAACATATTAAGCAACTGAACAATTTACAAAAGTTAAAACAATCTAAAAATATGATGAGATTTTTATCACATCACTGAAGCCCAAAGGCTTTCATTAAAAGCCAGGTTTTAATTTGGCGCTGAAAGCCAATGTTGATTCCAACCAGGTGTCCAAGGGTACCATAACAGAGAAGGCCTTCTTCCACATCTTCTCACACATATGACATAGAGAAGCGTCTCTCCAGTTTTTGGATAGCATAACCTCCAACGATCCTAATCGGGACAGTCCCAATTAATTATCTGGTATTTCATTTCAGCTGCTTTTAAAATATCCCAGTTTCTTTCTTGTTCTTTTACTTTCTTCCTTTGTCTTCAGCTTCCTTCAGCTGCTGCAGACTAAGTTCAAACTGTAAATGTAGTTTGTCCCCATTTAATTCAGGTGGGCGGAGAGGAGGAACAGGATCCTACCCCTCCTTGTAGATTCAGTCAAAAGCAAATTGCTGCTGCCTCTCCTAGTTTTTGTGGTTTTCCTTGATAACAACTTTGTATCTTGGAGCAATTCCAGACCGTGCCAAAATCCATGTTTTAAATTGAAGATTTAAAAAAATCCTGGGACCTGACAGCAGATATCTTAATATAAAAACAACAGCATTTGTGCATATGAGGTCCAGCACATAATGGAGAGATTTTTTTTTAAAAAAACTTTACTGGAGCTCTCTCTTCCCCCAGTTATTAATTCAAGCTGTTTAGTATTATACATTTTAAAATAATGAGTTTCAGAGAGTTATAATTTCTTTCCACTTGTACTTCCCTTGAGCCACCAGCCCGATCAGCTGTTTCAGGCTTTTAAAAAGTGCATGTGCACTAGAGCAGTCTACACAGGGAGAAGGAAGTAAGAAAAACACATATTTTGCATGACTGCAGGGATATACAGTCATAAAGGTGCACATTTTCCAGCCGGAGTTGGGATTTAAGTGCACCTTTTTAACATTTGTTTTTGTCCATTACTGCAAATCAGTGCAAATTTACCACTAATGTCATTTAACCCCCCCCCCCCTTTTAATCCAATTGCTTCTGCATTTTAGAGCCTGTGTAGAAGAGCCCTTGACCACACTCTGACATAGTTAGGCCATGTGGATCCTGGTTGTTTTCTTTCTTTTCTTTTTGGTTTAAAAGAATCTTTATTTGACAAAATAACATTAATAACAGGTAGTAACGCAGACAGGGTTGGGGGGGGGGAGGAAGGGAGGGGGAAGGGAGGGGATGTACAGCTAGGAAAGATAAAAACAGTGTTACATAGAAGATAAAAGAAACACGAAGACGTTGACTTCACATCTCATAACACAAAATAAGTCCGAATTTGGTTTTAGTCTCTTGGCTCCCAGGGGTTGTTTTCTGTGGGATGTTGGAGGCTATGGAGTGGTGTAAAGGAAAAGGCACTCCTTCCAATATTGAGCCCCCAAGTTGTTTTTGTGTTTTTGAAGAATTAGGGAAATATGTTCAGGGACACGCACTTGACCATACTGCAAAATAAACCAAAATCTACAAAGTACTGATAGCTTTCTTGACCAACCAAAATGCATAAATACATTAAAAACTCCAAAAGGGTTCTTCATAGGCAAGTTATATTTAAAATCATACAGGAGAATAAAAGTATTAGTGTTGTATGAGATGTTTCTATTATTGCAGGGATCTCAATGCAGATAAAAGTCACTATGAGACAAAGGACAGTAAGATTTAAACTCCAGCAAAAGTAGCAAAATAACCCCTCTTAGGATCCGCGCTGTCTCCATATTTTGTGAAGTTTCTTAGTCAGAGAACATTAGATTTCTCGAAAAGTTTCTCTACTGTTCTGTCACAGGCCGCAATTTTGTATAAGACATTTTTTCTGTTGTGAAAAGATCACAATGTGTGTGAAAGGATCACAATACAGGCAGAGTTTTTTCCTGATGCAGCAGCACAAAGTCTACTTGAGAAAGTCTTCTAAGAAAGAGCCCTGCGGCTTCACAAAAGACAGAAACATCCTGGATCCCAAGAGGAGCTACTTTATGGCTGCTAATGGAGTTTAAATTTTACTCCCTTTTATCTTGGTCCTCACATGGCCAAGCAGGGGGTGGCCTTTGCCAGCATTAAAATCCCTTCAGAGCCACTGAACAATAACAACATCTGCTGCAAAATTTAGACCCGTGACTCTAATACCATCATTTTCTTTTTTTCTGTATATTTTTTTTGCCTGATGAAAAAGCCAGTAGACCTTCAAAATCTTGCATGATGTGTTTTCTACTTTTTAGCCAGTGCAAGTTTAATTTTTGTGGATTTTGTATTTTGTTTCCCCCCCTAAAAATTAAATGATGGTTGTTGGTTCCTTTGCCACTTGGGAGGTGAATCTATTCCAGGTTTTAATTGGACCTGTAAGGTGCTGTCTAAGCCTCTGAATCTAGTGGGGGGATAAGGCTTGGCAACTTGGAAGAGTCCTTCATGTTCAAAACAAAACTTGGAAGAGATTCCACAGACATAGAAATCACCAGCCAACAGTCAAAATGAACAAATTTCTTCATATTCCAAATGGAAATAATTTGAGTTTTGAAAAAATGGAATGCAGGAGAAAGCAAAACTGACAGACTTTTCCATATCTTTCCTAAGCAACCATCCTAAATATAAGAATGTGAATGTGCATTGTGTTGTTAAATGCCTTTACATCTCCAACGCACTGCAACCTTCTCCCCTAGGCAAATCTAGCATGTTGGACTTGACTTAAAGGCAAATCCTTGTCAAGATTTGTTCAGAGAGGGTTGACATTATGTTCCTCAGAAACAGAGAATGTGACTTGCCCAAGGCCAACCAGTGGATTTCTATGGTTGAGTGAGGATTTGAATGCTGGTCTCCCAGAATCTTAGTTCAATGCCTCACTAGCTCATCTGCTTAGAAATAAATAGTAGGCCCATGTATTACATGATATATTAGTCCAGTATCCTGTATGTAATACAGTTTTTGCATAATGTTTTTTCTTCGTTGAAATGACTTATATCTTTTATTTCCAGCCAAAGCATAACATAGAATTGTTCTAGAACAGTGGTTCTCAACCTTTGGTCCTCTAGGTGTTTTGGACTTCAGCTCCCAGAAATCCCAGTCATCTTACTAGCTGTTAGGGATTGTGGGAACTGGAGTCCAAAACACCTGGAGGACCAGTGTTCTAGAAGATTATATGGTCAATTTCACGTGGAACTTCCAACAGAAATTGGACTCCAAAGTGAATTAATAACTTGACTATGCATTCAATATGTTTGAATGGTTTTTAACTGTGATTTTTAAATGCTGTTTATATTTAATTCTGATTTAATGTTTGCTTATTTGTATATTTTAAATTGTGTACTAATGTTTTTATGTTAAGCTGCTTTGAGTCCCCTTCAGGAGAGATAAAGCAAGGCATTAATTAATTAATTAATAATCAATAGTCAATGTCTGCTGCAAATTCCACCTGAAGTTGACCATAGAATCACTAGTCTATGGTATCCAATACTCTTTGCATATAAATGGTACTGCATTCAATTACCTCACTTCATAAGTTCCAGAAGTATTTGTGCAGAATTGCTTTTGAAAGTTGCAATTCTAACTATACTTTAATATAGTAAGCCCTATTTGATCTAGTGAAACTTTCTTCCGAGTTAATATAGCTAGAACAGAGCTTCCTTTAAACAGTGCTTGAGAAAGTAGTTTTTGGAACTGGAGCTTAAAGAACGCATGTGTCAAATTCATGGCCCGCAGGCCGAATTTTGCCCACCATGTTATTTTATATGACCCTCCAGATGGTGGACTACAAATCGTATGTTCCTCATCATTGGACAACATGACTAAAACTGATGAGAGTTGTAATATAGGAACATCTGGAAGGCTGCAGTTTGTTCTGTTTAGTTAGGATAGTAGGGCTTGAATTTTAATACAAGGTTTGTGGATATGATTTCTGATTGTAAAATGGCCTTTAACCTTCCCCAACCTCAAAGCCATAAGTGCTGTTGTCTTGCAGTTCCCATTATCCCCAGTCTAGATAATCAAAATAATCAAAAGTCATTGGAGTTGTCATTCAATAACATCTGGTGTTCCAAATTGAGTAAAAATAAAATGCACCAATCACTTTGTAAAGAAATTATAGTTGACCTTCTCGATCCATAGATTTTCTGTATATTATTTCAATAGCCCTTTGAGAGCAACCATAAGGCTGATGTGGCCCTCAATGAAAATGAATTTGAATCCCTTGTCCTAGGCACCTTCTACACTAACATATACAATTCTGATTATTTGATTTGTACTGGATTATATGGCAGTGTAGACTCATATAATCCAGTTCAAAGCAGATAATGTGGATTATCTGTTTTGATAATCTAGATTATATGGCAGTGTAGAAAGGACCATAGAAGCTCCCAAGCAGGATAACTTATAAGCTTATAAGGCAAGTGCAGATGCCTATGAGTATCAAGGAGGCAAAGAGAAACTATAGCACCTCCTTGATAGTGTCTTGAAATTCTCGCCCAGCCCAACTTTTTAGAATTATTCGATCCATGACAAATCTGGCTCCTATTGTCCTAAATTCAGTCGATTCGGATATTAGAGCTAAGGCTTTTAATAAGTTATTTGCAGACAAGATTCTACTGCTCCGTCAAGATCTCCCCGCCACCTTAGATACAGTGGCCGAGCTTAAAAACCCACGGCCACTTGCCGGACCTGCCCTCAGTCAGTTCGCCACACTGGATGTAGAAGCTGTTTACAAGATTCTTACCGGAGTGAAGTCAACCACTTGCTCCCTTGATCCGTGCCCTTCCTGGTTGGTCAAGGCCTGCCGAGAGGAGTTACGGGGCCCTCTGATGGATATTATTAATGGCTCCCTTGGGCAAGGAGTTTTTCTAGATAGGCTGAAAGAGGCAGTGGTCCACCCATTACTGAAAATGCAGAGTTTAGATCTTTCAGTTTCCTCCAATTATCGCCCAGTTTCAAATCTTTCATTCCTGTGCAAGGTGGTTGAGAGGGCGGTAGCAGACCAGCTCCAGAAATTCTTAGATCTCCATTATTGTTTAATATCTATATGCGATGACTCAGCTGGTTCGGAGCTATGGGCTGGAGTGTTACCAGTATGCTGATGACACCCAGCTCCTTCTGCAGATGGATGGCCGGCCGGACTCGGTTCCCAATAATTTCACATCTTGCCTTGAGGCCATAACTGGTTGGCTGCATTCCAGTAGACTGAGGATGAATTCGGCGAAGACGGAGATCTTGTGGCTGGGTCACCCTGGGTTGGATGATGTCCGGTTGCCTACCTTAGACAGTGAGCCTTTTCCATCTACCACCGTCAAAAGCGTTGGTGTCATTTTTGACCCGTTATTGACAATGGAGGCCCAGGTCTCCGCTGTCAGCAAGTCGGCCTTTTTTCATCTTCAGCAGGCTAGGCGGCTGGTGCCTTACCAATCTGAGGATGATCTTGCCACAGTGGTTCATGCGACAGTAACATCAAGAATTGACTATTGTAATGCTCTTTATGTTGACCTTCCCTTGTCGGTGACCCGGAGACTTCGACTGGTGCAGAATGCAGTGGCCAGACTCCTCACGGGAACCGCCGTGAGGAACAATATAACACCTGCTCTATACCGATTGCACTGGCTTCTGATCAAGTTCCGGATTACCCACAAGGTGCTGGTACTAACCTTTAAGGCCTTGTACGGCCAGGGGCCGGCGTACCTACGGGAATGCCTTTCTCCCTGTCAACCCTGGAGATCACCACACTCAGACCATCAGAACTTATTGCAGATCCCTGGCCCAAGGGAAGCCCATCTGACATCAACCTGGCATAGAGCTTTTTCGGTGATCACTCCATCACTCTGGAACACCCTCCCTCCCTACATCAGAGCTACCCATGATTTAAAAGATTTTCGCACTGCTTGTAAAACATGGCTATTTGAGAGAGCTTTTGGCTGAGGAACTGTTCAGATTGTTTTAATTGTTTAGATGTTTTAGATATTTAGCTGCGTGTTTTATTGTGAATCGCCCAGAGCCAGCTGGGATGGGCAATTAATACATCTCTAAATAAATAAATAAATAAATAAATAAATAAATAAATAAATACTGAAGCTGTAATCCAAAAATAACTTTTACAGACTGTGACCTAGACCTTCAAATCAAACTTCGATTGCATCAAATTTTAGCACTCTGCTAACATGCATTGATCCAGCTTTTATTCATATAAAGATACAAAGAAAACAAAATTTCTAATTAATGAAGAGACAGATTGGGGAGAAGATATAATTAAATTCTTCAATAAAAACTACAATATGGCAGAAGTTAATTCTCCTGAATGCTTATCCACACACAGGTTGTTTAAATTAGAGTGCACTGCTTATTTGTTTATGTTGGGACAAATTCATTATTCACATATCCATACAATGGTTGAGTAACTTATAAAAACTTAACATATTATCATTACTGTGGTGAAACCTATGATTAAATAAAATTATTTAAATAAAAATGTCAGTTCTGCGATCTTCATGAAAACCAGTTTTAATTGTGATCATCTTCTTTAAGTTTTTAAAGTTGTTTAAGTAGATATCTTCTCATGGAACAAAGATAATAATCTGACACATAATGAGGCTATGGGTTCATCTACACTGCCAAATCATTCTACATAGTGTTACATCAGCCTCTGTGCACCCACAATCACACGTAAGCTAATGCAATTTAACCCAGGGTAAGCCACTTAGGGCCCTTCCACACAGCTATATAACTCAGAATATTAAGGCAGAAAATCCGACAATATCTACTTTGAACTGGGTTATCTGAGTCCACACTGCCATATATTCTGGTTAAAAGCAGAAAATGGGGGATTTTAATCAGCTGTGTGGAAGGGGCCTTAATGCAGCTACACCCACAGGGGAGGTCTGTCTCCTGATCCAGGATTAGGATCTTTCCCTGTGTTGGGCAGTAGGGACAGCCATCCCAGACCCCTATACAGTAGGCCTGGTTGATCCAAGGTTCTAAATGGTTCAAAAGGACTTACAAAACAAAAGTTCTGGTAGTGAACATTTCAGAACTCTAACATAACTTTCAAAATTTCATTATAAATGGCAGTTTCTACTTGGTTCTGTCTTTAAAATCGCCAATAATGAAATAATAATGAAATTTTGATAGAGTTCTGAAATGTTCACCACCAGAACTTTTGTTTTGTAAGTACTTTTGAACCATTTAGAACCATGGATCAATCTGGCCTACTATACAGCACTCTTCCTAGGTTCCTTTGCCAGTCACATAACATGGAGCCAGGAAAAAGAGGTTACTTTTTCTTTCTTCTCTGATGGAGATTTGGGTGTGCAAGGAAGATGGCTTCAGCACAGCTGGGATGTTGGACTGATAGTCCACTGCTGAAGCATCTCAGGATACTCTTGTGTGATATTAATGTGGTCCAGAACTGGCATTTTTCATGCTACTTCCAAGCCATATTACATTCCTGTGTGGAAGGTGATCCTGTGTGAAAGATGGTCAATTCAGCTTTTATTTGGGATACAAGAAAGATGGCATTTGCAGCCGTCTCTTACCAGTGAACAAGTCTGAAACAATCAGAAACATGACCTGTGGCACTTCCTTGTCACAGTCTCACTCATGTATTTATCTATTTATTTATTATTCAATTTTATATGCCACCATTCCCCGAGGTCTTGGAGCGGCTTACAACACAAACAATAGATACATAATCAAATGATTTCCAATTACAATTAAATTCACACTTAAAATCACAAGGTGTAAGGAAAGTTAAGAGGACGAAAAACATCATCAGTTGATCAGATCTTCTTCATACGATGTGACTTTTGGATGTTAGGGTGGGCTTGGAAGGGGAATGCCAGGCCACAAGATATCACTTCATAACTAAACTGCTGTAGAAAACTGGTGATGTTTGCTAGCTATCTTGGATGCCAGATTGAATAGATAGAATAAAAATGTAGCAAATAGACAACAAAAGTAGATTACTGTACATGGGAATGGAATCTATGTAATCTTTTCAGTTATGGTCATATTGGCAGAACATTAACTGGTGAACAATCTCCATTCTTCCATTTTCTCCTACAATCTTACTATTTCTCTCCCTGTCCTCTTTGTTACAAGAGCAAACACAGCACAAGTTGAAATGGAAATGGGATGGGATTTTAAAAAAACCTATCAAATTCATATGCTAGTGTTAAAAGTTAAAACATTTTTATAATGATCAGCATGCATGGAAAACATTCAGAATTAAAAGTCAATGCTATTTGAGCCGACAATCCAGTTCCCATCCTTCCCTCCTCTTTAGCCAAACAGAGTTTATGTTTAATAATCTCATGCTGAATTGCCTTATTGATGTTGCCATGCAGAATAGTTAAAAGCTTTCATGCTTGAGAGAAATACATGAGAATGGGTGGTAATGTGAAAAGGGACAGAAGCTCCTTTTAACTTTTATGATCTAAAAGGAGAGGAACAGCTGGGGAAAAGACAGAGAGGTGGATGAATTAATTGTTTTACAGCTAATCTTCTCATGAGTAATTAAAAGTAATTGTGCTGGGGTTTCAGAAATGAATTCCTCATTAGATGACTGATACCTCTCTTGCAAAATTACTAGTTAGAATTTTCATCTCATTTTCAAAATAATTATTTTAAAGCAGTGAACAAAATGTACTACCTGACCTCTGCAAACTCTGCAAAATATATTTTGAAGTAAGTTTAGAAAGACACGAGCACTCCTGAGAAATACTTGAAACAGGGATGCAGATCATTCTTATACTAGACACCTTTTAAGCAAACGTGAAGCTTACATCTTTGTACTGTTCATCATAATGAATCTGGTGAAGCAAATTACCTGTTAAAGTTTTCTTGCTTCCCCCAAAAAACCAAATAAGTGATGCTTGCAAAACTATAGTGATAGCTTTACAGTGTCTTTTGTCTTCATTGCCATAGAACCCTGGTGGGTCGCCAAACTACAAATTCTAGGATTCATTGTGTTGAGTCATGGCAGTTAGTGGTGTCAAACTGCATTAATTCTATAGTGTAAGTGGACCCCTAGTCTACAAAAGCTTATGCTACCAGCTCCATTTTCCAATTAACAGAGGAACAGACACTTGTTGCTCCTAGCAGCGGCTGCCTAATAAATCCATATTGGGGAATTTTCATGATCAATATGTATACCAGCCACAAATGTGCAACTCTAGAGGCATTAATACACGAGATTCATAACATGAGTTGCCACACCAACCATGAATGTAATCGCTCACTATCACACGATGTCATCCTATATTCTTTCTAAACCAGTCTGAAACCTATCTATAACTAGAGATTTTCAAAAAAACGGGGAACTCCCATTTTTAGGCAGCTGAAAGAGCTTTGAATCAGTGTTCATAAAGTTTTCAGTTGAGCAATAAATCCAAAAGAGCTTCAGCAGTGAGTTTGGGCACTATGATGTGTTACTGTGGCCATGGAGGGGGTGTAACTTTGAACTGCTTCACTCCCCAAGGCCATAGTTCTAGTTATTTCACTTTCAGCCATCAGAATGAGGAGCTCTGGCTGCAAAGCTGTAACTGCCATCTTTTGCCTCATTCACTTCCTTTTATTTTTGTAAATTTTCAAAACTGCAATTTTGATACTTCTTCCAGGAACGTAAAGGTATTTCAATTGTTGGTTCATTATTTCTGTACTGTTTGCAAACCTTCAATTGTTATTTTGCAAATGTGAAATCAATGTGTTGAAACTGGACTACTACGAAGTGTACCCTGAGTTGGGTTGTCAATGAGTCGCAGTCCCTGCCTTTGCAGAATACACAAACCAGGGAAAGGCATCTAATGTTTTATTAATTAAAATTATCCATTTTGCAATAAAGGGAGGTACTGCAAAGTAGCAACTTGTGCGGTTTTGTCAATGAGAAGTAGCCCCCTCCCTTGCACAATATGCCAAACAAGTAAATGATAGTAAATGCAAAGTCTGCCGTTCCTTTTTTATTACTGTTTTATTATTGTTTAATTTTACGTCTCAATTCAGAGTGGCCAGCTGGCCTCAATGACCCAATCTGTATCAGCTCCATCTTGTTATAAATCAGTTGGTTTCCCTGTGTTAGTACCTTTGGGTCACCCTACTCTCCACTGAGTGGGGTTATGTGTATCTGCACACCTGATATGGTATGTATAATGCTTTGTATTTCATTGACTGGCTGTATATTAGTGTTCTTTATATACTTGTGGATATTGATTTCCTTTATTACTTATATTTGTAGTGACTACTGCTTGGGCCTAGCCTTAGAGCCTTGAGAAAGGAGCCCACATATGATGCCCGAAACGGTCTAATGTGGCCGCTTGAATCAGCATTAATGCTGGCCGTCGGCTCTGCTACTCACCAAGCCCATGAGAGGAGAGGGAGCTACACCGCCTCCTCCCCCACACGAGTCCTGGGGGGAATTTTCCCTCTACGGGCATTTATGCCTTTGTATAGACTACCTACTGCATGTTTGTGAATCCGACCCACCCCATTGGAGATCCCACCATCCCCTTCCGTGTCTTGGTTCCCGGGATTCTTGCCTGTGTAGCCCTCGTTGACGCGCCTTGCCATTAACCCGGCAAGAGGGGAAGAGAGTTGGGAACTCGCAAGCAGGCGCCAGGGAGCGCCTGGGATTTCCATTAGGGATTCCCTCAACCGCACGTCATCCACCGTCGCCTCCCTTGCGCCCCGTACGTGCTGACGCCCTACCACATCGCCTCACGTCCACGACGTCCTTTGCGGGCCCACGTCATTCACGAGCGCCGCCCGCTATGCCGGACCGGCTCACGCCGCACCCCAGCAGCAACGTTTGCATCAGCCTTTTTTCCATCCTTCACAGACGTCGCCCAGCACAGCCCTCGACACCGTGCAAGTACATTGGGGGGCTGCCTTTCTGCGCCTTGTTTGCCTATTTTGTATCTGCCATGTGCATGCCATCATTGTATGTTTTATGTACCTTCCTTATCCACCAATAGAGTGCTATTTTCATATTTGTTGGGGTTGTGTCATTGCTTACTTGCATTGGTATACAGAGTCTATTACCATCTGGAAACCACACACTGTTGTTTTGTGCCTTAAAGGGGCAATGCTCATGAGATTTTGTACTTCCAAGGTTAAATAATTCCTCAGAAAAAAGGGAGCATGGATTAGTGTGCAACTATCTCAGCAGTTGCAAACTAAATGCACTAGTTGGTTTCTTCAAGTACTTTGAGTGAATGGTGCAATAATAAAAGGAGCTGTCTTGGCATGCTCCAGCTGAAATATCAGATGTGTTTGCAATGCTAGACACATTTTTAAAGCCTTGTGTGATTGTGTCCTAGGTTATGCATTTGTGACTGCAAATGAATTCTAGCCATAGTTTTTAAAGGCCTTCCTTCCACTACTATAAAATTCAGATCAGAATACCAATAAAATAATAACAAAACAACAATACATAAAAATGAACAAAAAGAAGATGGAAACAATAAAGATATTTGGAACAGCAAACCTAAAAACACCATAAAACATAATTAAAAACCACAAAAAGTGAAATTTAAAAACCGTAATCACATATCAATACGACATGCGAGCAGTAAAATAGATTCCAAAGCAGGTTTTCTACTCTGGTTCCCTTCAGATGTTTAGACAGAAACTCCCAATGTCCCTGATCATAGACCATGCTCAGTGAGGTCTGGTGAGATCTAAGTTGGGAAAAGTTGCTTGCTTTACAGCAGGGGTCAGGAAGCTATGCCTCAGGAGCCAGGTGTGGCTCTTTTGATTATTGCATCTGGCTTGCAGAGCCACTTCATTAGGTCCCGCCCCCTCCTGCTGGAGTCCCTCTCAGCTCCTGTCCTGTATTGACAGGCATGACTGTAGTATGCACCCTAAGCAAGCCTTGTGGCCTCTTCCCCTTTTGTTGCCCTTGCTCTTTGTCTGAGCACCAGGGAATCAAGCTGTGCTGCCCCTTTAAGAGATTTCCTCATCCTCTTTCCCTCCTTCCCTCGCCTTGCTCGTGATGTCAGTGCGGGGCTGGGTCTATTGCTGCTGCTGCCTGGGCTTCCGTGGTTAATGGTGAGAGATGGGTGGGGTGATGCAGAGAGAGGGGAAGGGGAAATAATTCCGAGGGTGGAAAGAGGAAAAGGCCCGGTTTCCTCCCGTCCCCATTGCATGTGGCCTTTGATTTTTGGGGAGCCACATGGGAGGGGCTTGGGTTTGCAAAGGAAACACAAAAGAAATATTTTGTGTGGGATGGATGGGAAGGAGCTGTGCATGGGATACGATCCTGGGAGAAGAGGCAGTGGCTTGGAAATTTGGAAGTGCAGTCAAGGAAGGAAGATTCCCCATTGTTCCCAGATTGCACTGAGGGAATCATAGAATTGGAAGAGGGAACCAAAGAGCTATCCAGCCCAATCCCATTCCTGCGCATGCGCACTTCACAAGCCCTCTTTCCCAGTGTGCGAGGAAAGAGGCCGCCACCAGGGCGCTTCCTACCCATGACCTCACTGTGCGATGGTGAGCCTCTCCTGGAGGTTGGGCCTGCACCCCTCTGGGGGCCAGCAAGGAGGCTTCTCCTGTCAGCTGTGCAGGCAGTGAGAGAAAGTCCAGTGATTTTGATGTAGAGCTGAAGCAATTGAAGGTATAGTAAATCCCACCATCTGTTCCACATCATCCCCCAAACCTTTCCAGTATTTTGTGGAGCACAGAATGCTCTTTGATTTCTGGTGAACTATAAATCCACACAACTGCAGGGCAGGCTCCCATATGTGGTCAGAAAAGGCCTTACTCTATTTTGTTATGTTTATTCATATCATGATCTGATCACCAGTATTTTCTGTTGATAACAATACCTGGGACCCTTTGTGCATTTAGTTAAATTAAGTCTTATAATATATTATATGGCTCTCACTGAAATAAATTTCCAAATATTTTGCTTTCATGGCTCTCTGAGTCAAAAAGGTTCCCGACCCCTGCTTTAAAGGCTTGGAAAAGTGCAGGGAATCCTTTGGTCATCAGCTTCATTAAACTTGTCTATAGCTTGGCAATATAGAAATCTTCCCACACCATTCACAGTTTGTTTTCATCTGCCTGGTTCTTCCCCTGGGTTTGGTGTCTTGATGCTTCTTGGCTTTCCCTTTTCACCACAGAGACAGCAGATGTAGGATGACAAGTAAGTAAATGTCAGCTTATGTGAGAAGAATAAATACAGCAGGTTATGTGTGGAACAGAGTTCACTGGTGAGACAAATACTTCACTGGACCTCTAATTGGTTATGACATATAAGATAACTCTGATCTTTCTGTTATTTCTTAAAAAATCATGAGATATAATAGCAATTCAAAAACTTTTAGAAGGTTTCCTATCTTTGCAGCCTGTATCTGATTACCTGTAAATCATTTGCTGGCAGTGTCACCTTTATTAGTTCTTTGAATATGGAACATGGGTGTTCCCATGCCAATTAGTTTGATAGTGGGGAGAGTCTTGGATGGCTTGAAGTAAAAATGTGGCTTCTTGATATCAGGTAATCCAGTTATGCAAAACTATGTCTGGCTAGAGATTGCACAATTGGCTTTAATTTTCTTTTTTTAGTGACAGGAGTGACTTGAGAAACTGCAAGTTGCTTCTGGTGTGAGAGAATTGGCTGTGTGCAAGGATGTTGCCCAGGAGGTGCCCAGATGTTTTGAGGTTTGATCATGCTTGTGAAAGGCTTCTCTCATGTCCCTGCATGGAAAGCTGGAGCTGATAGAGGGAGCTCATCTGCACTCTCCCCAGATTTGAATCTCCGACCTGTCAGTTTTCAGTCCTTTAATTGACACAGCAGGGTCCCATGGTCTTTATTTTTTAATCCTATGGAATGCTGATGGGGTCCACAAAAGAAACAAATAGTAGATAGTTAGAAAGGAAATTGGGACACTCCAGCCCTGACCACTTGAACGTATTCTTGACATATGCATTGGATGGTGGGAAAGAAAGTCATATGACATGAATGAGAATGTGTATGACTTTCATAGCTTTCATTGATCTTCTTTAACCCTCCCCTATATGTTAAAAAAGGCAGCCTGAAATGAACAATTGCATCTCCAGAGCCAACAGGGGGTGCAATCATCCCATTAAAAGCTATTTGGGACAGATAGTAGGTTAAGCCAAATATAATCCCCCTCCCAAAGTGCGTAATTACTTTTTGTTTTGAAAAATGGAACAATCCAGATAGATGCTGGATCTTTGGTGGTTACCTAAGAATGTCATACCATTAGTATGTGAGGTAGATGTCATACCATTAGCATGTGAGGTACTCTATAGACCATGACTAGTCAGCCGACCTCAAATGTCTTCGAAAAGTGATTTCTATTATTCACTTATAGACACTTTGGGGAAAATGATTTTGAATAAGTTCCATTCCTTAAACAAAGTGACATCTTTCACAACCTTAATATCAAACAGAATGATTTTGGGATCACATCTTCTCGTTGCTGGCTTATTAAAGTGCCTGAAATAAGTAGCAACCATTACTGTCTTTTTTTCTCCAAATAATAAGCTTTGAAATAAACTGAAAGCAAGTGTGGGCATATTACAAGTTTTTCATTCTGTGGAGCACTAAAATAAATGGCTTTTAAGACATACGCCATCTCATATGTATTTTCATAGATAATTTATGAAACACACAGACATAAAAGGCAGCAATGGCTCACCAAGGAATGCAGTATGCCATGTAAGGCATAAAAATATTCATGAATACATTGTGTCCTGTTCTCAAATGTATACCTTTGGGTTCATGAAAAGTTTTGCAAATGTTATTCCAGTTTGGATATTGATGCATTCATGAATATCTCAGAAAAGAACAGACTCAGATGATAGAAGGTTTGGTTCAATGGAGCAGTTCCTGGAAATATCACAGACTTCATTTACAGTGGACCTATATTCTGCACACCACCACATTGGCAGGAATCCAAAGGTTCATGTGTGACAGGCCCATGCACTGAACTTTTCAGGTTCATCATTCTGTCTGTTTCATAAAAGGTTTGTGGGTGGCCATTTAATGCATTTCTACCAAAACTCTATGAATGCCAAAACTATATGGTTTAGGTCAAGGTTACCTATAGAATTGCCTTCTCCTGTTCAATCTGTCCTGCACACTTAGGTCCTCTGGGGAGAGGCTACTCCAGCCTGCCAGAACCCGACTGGTGATCATCACCCCGAGAACCTTTTCACTAATCACCTCAAGACTGTGGAATGACATACTGGAAGAGCTTTGACAGCTAGATCAGCTGTCGCAATTTAGGACACAAGTGAAGACCTATCTCTCTGGCAGGCCTAACCAACCAGTTTTAAGCATTAATTTTAAACTTGAGTCTTGTGTTTTAATCTCTGTCCTGTGTATTTAATGTGTATTTTCTATAAACAGGTTCAATATGTATCTTTTTATAGAACTACATTTTAATATATGTGTTTATAGAATTTTTGCAATGTTTGTGTGTTTTGACTGTACTATGACCTGCATGAGCCATGAGGAGAGATGGGTAAGAAATAAAATGATGATAATGATGATGTATCACCACAAAAGATATCAATGCCTTCCTCCAAAATAAGTTGAGCTTCCCTTAGCCAAAATTCCAAAATATTCCAAAATCATTTACATGTGTGGCAGAGATAATGACACCTTTGCTTTCTGATACTTCAATGGACACAGATTTTGTATTGTCGAAGGCTTTCATGGCTGGAATCACTTGGTTGTTGTAGGAAAATTGGGTTTATACTCTTATATCTATAGAAAGTCCAGGGTGGGAGAAAGAACTCTTGTCTGTTGGAGGAAGGTGTGAATGTTTCTATTGGGCACCTTGATGGCTTGAGTTTTTAGGTGTGCCCTGTTACTACCTGGGGAAATTATTTATAAGAACAGCTAATCACCTCTCAACAAAGAATTCCTCTAAAAACCAGACTGCGAAGGATCAAGATAATCAGTGTCATCCAAGAATCCCTGGAGCTGAGAAGCCACCACCTACTCTAGAACCTTGCTTTGAAAAGAGAGATTTGAAATAGGCTGATAGTTGTTTAGTATGGAGGAGTCCAGGGATGGCCTCTTTAGAATTGGTTGTACAATTGCTTTTTCAAGCTGGGTGGTATTTGTCCTTGTTCCAACAAGTCATTTATAATCCTCATAAACCACTTGGTTAATCCTCCACTGGCAAGGATGAGTCAGGAAGGGCAAGGATCCAGGACACAGGTAGTTGCTCTCACTGCTCCAAGAATCTTGTCCACATCATCAGGCAGAACATGCTGAAATGAATCCAACAAAATAGGGTAGACAGGTGTTTCAGGTAATCCATTGGTGCTAACCTAAAACTGACATCCAGGTTGGAGCATATCCGAGTGACTTTGTCTTCAAAATGATGGGCAAACTCGCCACATTGAGTCAACAAGTGGTCAAGAGTATCCTCCTGGGAACTAGGACGGAGAAGTTCCCTGACCACTCAGAACAACTCTGCTGCTCTATTTGTTGCAGATGCAATGCGGGCAGTTGAAAACTGCCCTCATCACCACAGAGTAGGCCCTGAAGTGAGGCTCAAGCCCATGTTCAGTCAGATTCGTCCTGAGATTTCTACCAGATGCACTCTATTCTCCATCTCACTTGCTTTATCACTGCTAGTTCCCTCATAAACCAAGGAGCTGAATTGGCTCTGCTATGTGAGAGGGGACATTTGGGAGTGATCATGTCTAGTGCCCTAGTCTCCTGCATATTCCAGAGGTCAACCAGAGCATTGACAGGATCGTATGCAGCCATGACAGGAAACTCCCCAAGAGATGTCAGGAATCCATCCAGATCCATAAGTCTTAAAGGGTCCCTCACCCTTGCGGAGGTTAGAGGCCACAGTAAGTTTAAATCTGATCGGGTGATGGTCAGTCCATGACAACAGAACAATTGACAGTTCCTACATACCAACATTTCCATTCTCATCCGCGATTTAAAAAAACCTGATGAAGAGTATGTCCAGCTACATGAGTGGGCCCAGATATCATTTAGGACAGCCCCATGGTTGTCATGGAGACCATGAAGTCCTGAGCTGCCCTAGATAGGGAACACTGCCCTAGACAGCGTGAACATTGAAGTCCCCAGCACAATAAATCATTGAGACTCCAACACCAGGCCAGAGACCCCGCTAGCTCAGGTAGGGGGATTCTTATCTGTTGAGACTGTTCCTTCTCTTGGTGTTGCCTGGAAGCCATATACACATCCTTCCAAGGGAGATCTCTCAATGTCTAACTGCATCTGGGATCCAGTATGAGCCCTAGAGGCAAGGCAGAGGAGATATTCAGGGTGGGGAAAGGGTATGAAATCCCTATGGGCCCTTTTACACAATAGAATTATAGCACCCCATTCCACTTCAAGTGTTTCCTGTAGAAGTCTGATATTTTTCATTTGGCGAGGCACTGGATCTTTTTGGCTGAGGATTTGAACTATCCCTCTCTAAATGGCAAATCCCAGAATGCCATAGCACGTTGCCATGGGAGACAAAGAACTACCACAAAAAAAGAAGCTACTGCAACTGCCACGTGCATATACACTGGAAACAACCAATCCAAAGCTGGTTTAGCCAACTTCAAAATGGATGTAATATTACATTACTTCTAGTCATGCCGAGAGGGACATCACTGCCTAAGAAGATGCCCCCTGCTCCTTTCTCAATTGGCCATCTCTGTTTTAGGGGATCCTCTGCTGACACACTGGAGAGCTCTATATTAAGAATTTCAGAAAAATAAAGGAGAATTGCTGGGCATTTTCTCAAAGAGGTGGAGAATGTGTGAAATGCAAATGAAGGTGTCAAAGAGAATAGCAATGAGAAGTTTCAGACCAGGTATAGTGTACGGCACTCCAAGGCAAGGGGGTGATGGCACTCTTGCACATAACAAAGATTGTGCGTTTGCTTTGTCTGGAATAATAATAATGTCATATTTTTCTTCAATTAGAATTATAAATGCCTACCATTTATGATGTTTCTACCCACATGACCTGTTCACATTAAATCTATATCTGATGAGGCAGCGTTCAATATATACTTTAACCAAAAACACTGCTATTTTTCTGTTAGAACTTGCTTTTCACCAACACAACTTAAGAGATGGAGAATACATTAAATGCCATTTTGAATCATCAAGTATATTTGCTTCTTTTCTCTCATCCCACCAACCTGTACTTTCTAAATTATATGTTGAAGCTAAGATTCATCAATTTTAATGCTAACTTCCTTCAGTCTTATAACACTCCTTTGATTTTTTTTAAAAAAAAACAAAATAAAAACAGGAGAGTAATGTCTTGAGGCAGGTTTTCAGAACCAATACTAAAGGGTGCAGAGAACAAGAGGCTTTTGCTCTCATCTGGTAATTGATTTCTTCCAAGCTGGTGAGCATAATATCCTCCCCAAATAAGATATAAAATAGCCAATTACAGCTTGGTGCAATATTCTCAGCTTTTTATTGCATAACTGAGACTCATTTCAACTCAGTATGCAACTTCCAGCTCCATGGAGTCTTAGGACTTCAGAAACGTGGAAAAAACTTGTTGGATCAAGTTGTACAACTATTGCATACATATAGCTAGCTTCTTCTTTATGTTGTTAAGGTCTCTTTAGATCCATTGGTTGGTGGATGGCACCCATGTTTTCGCCTGAAATTTGAAGGAGCTATCAAAAGTTATGATGAGCTCCTTTAAAGTTTGGACCAAATCCTAAAGCAGATTTGCTACCCCACTAACATGGGAGTCTATGCAGCTCTAGCCAGAATAGCAGTGGAGCGCAATAAAGCTTAACATCTTGAGCACCAGATGATTTGCATTCTAGTTTAGACTGTGGGTGGAGGGTGGCAGGAGATCTGGACATACTGGCATATGGGTAGAGATTTAGAGAAACTGAACAGGGATTTATATCTTTGAAAATATGTTCTTTTCAAGATGCAAATGGATTAGGACTGGAATGAAAAATTTGGCATTTAGAAGGGACTTCTTAAATGATAAAGGACTTCTTAAATGATTGACAAAAACAATCTTCTTCAGACCATTTTCTATTCCCTCCCTATTGTCAAACAGACTCAAGGACCCTCCCTTCCCAACCCAGACTTACCTCTTTTCTGAGCCCCCCCCCCCCCCCCCAACATGGCCAGTGATCAATTAGCAGATCACAGGTTAGTTGAGCAAGAGGGATGTTTTGAGTGCATTTTGATAGCTGATGCAGAATGGTGAAGATACATATGTCATGTGTGAAGCAGATATCAGAATAAAGAAATTCGGGGGAAATTGCTCTTGGAATATTTGCCTTCTGGACATCAAGAGAATGAAGCCAACATAGGATTGTGGAAGGCTATAGACTTCATTATCCTCAGTCAGCTTCCACTCTCATCCTCCTGATGTTGCAGGGGGGACAGTTGAGCCAGTATAATTGGAAGTCACCATCTCTATGATCCTCTTTGTTGGGCTCCCCTTTCCTGATGTTGCAGGTGGGAGGAAAACTGACTTCTTTGCCCCCACCTCACTCTGGTGTCAGCTACTGCATGATCAGAAGGAGAGGGAAAGAGGGAGTGAGGAATCGTTGTGCATGAATGTTTTGAAAATACAGTTTTCAAAGAGAGCTCTACAATGGGGAAAATGAATTCCCCTTCCTGGAATCAATACTTTAAAAAGGCACAATTGTTTTACAAGATTCTGGTGGAGTGAAATAAGTTTTGGGTGAGCAAGACTGGATTTTAGTGAGGAAGCTATAAGCTCTGATCCCCTCTGGTGCTCAAATCAACTTCTTGGGCCCAGAAAAGCCTCATTTTTATTGTGTATATTTTCCACAATGCAGAAGGTACATTTGCAAACAGTGCCAGCAAGGAGAAAAAATAAGATAAGTGTAAAGAAACCGGAATGGATGTCCAAATAACTTTAAACTGAGCTGATATTTAAAAGAGACGCATACAAGACATGGAAAAGAGGGGAAATCACCAAAGAGGAATTCAGATGAATAACCAACATATGTAGTGAAAAGGTTTGGAAGGCTAAAGCACAAAATAAGCTCGGGCTTGCCAGAGTGATTAAAAACAATAAAAGGTAGATTGTCAAAGGCTTTAGAACAGGGGTGCCCACACTTTTTCAGCCCACACTTTTTAAAACCAAGTCAGAAAGATACCTACCTCCTCAAGGCTGGAGAGGGGAGGGGGCAGGGCGGGGCTTGGCCAAGGGTCGGGGCCAAAGCCCCCCCTCTGGCTTTACCCACCTCCTCAGGGCTGCCAAGCCAGTGGTGACATAGCTAGCACAAAGCTGGCTTGGCACTGCCATCGTCAAGCCTGGAGAAGCTGCTGGTAGAGCGGAAGCCACAGGGGGGCAGAGCCAGGCCGCACCAACCCCCGCCCCCTCCCCTCTGACTTTGGAGCTCCCAGCAGCTTCTCCAGACTTGAGGATGGCAATGGCAAGCCAGTGGTGGCATAGCTAGCACAAGGCTGGCTTGGCCCTGTCCTCCACAAACCTGGAGCAGCTGCTGGGAGTGCCAAAGCCAGGGAGGGGGCAGGGCTTGGCGTGGCCTGGCTCTGCCCCCTCTGAGAAGTGCCCCATCCGGCTGGGATCGACCTTCTTCGGTCCAGGGATTGACTGGTCTATCGTGATCGACTTCCTGGGCAGCCCTGCTTTAGAAGACCTAAGTGCAGGTGAAACATCAGGAGAAAATTATGCTCGAACTTGGCCATTCAGCCTGGAAACCACACAATACCCCAACAAAAAGGGGTTTTTTGTTATGTCAGTTAAAAAAAGGAAGAACAAGGAAATAGCAGACCCCTGTGAAGAGAGGATGGTGAAATGCTGACAGGGGATAGGGAAAAGGTGGAACTAGTCAACACATTCTTTGCATCCGTCTTCTCCCAAAAAGAAATCAGTGTTCAGCCTGAGCAATATGGAGCAGATGAGGTATTACAGGAAATTCAACCAAAACAGGTAAAGAAGTAGTCCTGACTTCTCGAAGCAAATTCAAGTCCTCAGGGCCAGATGAACTACATTCAAGAGTTTTGAGGGAACTAGCAGAAGTAGTTTCAGAACCACTGGCAATATTCTTTGAGAACTCTTGGAGAACAGGTGATGTCCCAGTAGACTGGAGGAGGGCAAATGTTGTCCCTATCTTCAAGAAGGGAAAAAAGAGGACCCAAACAATAACTATCCAGTCAGCCTGACATCAATACTAGGAAAATTCTGGAGCAGTTAATTAAGGAGGCCATTTGTAATCACTTAGACCCTTTCTACACAGATGAATAAAATCCAGATTATCTGCTTTGAACTGGGATATATGGCAGTATAGACTCAGGTAATCCAGTTGAATGTGGAGTATCTGCCTTGATATTCTGCATTATATGGCAATGTAGAAGGGCCCTTAGAAAATAATGCTGTGATCACTGGAAGTCAGCATGCATTTCTCAGAAACAAGTCATGCCCGACTAATCCTATCTCTTTTTTCAATAGAATTTCAAGCTTGGTAGATGCAGGAAATGCTGTGGACGTAGAACATTCAGTGACACCCAAATCATTCTATTTGATAGTCTAAAAGATAAAAGGATAGTAACATTGTCAAAAGCCCATGTGGAAGATAGCATTTATAGCCTGTCTGTGAAAAGACACCAGAGATGAATGACATGGATGGCAGGTATCATTATAAAGAGTGGTGACTGTTAGGAAGCTTCCGGAGATATTTAATTCACAGCCCCAAAGGAGCTAAAAATAGAATCTAGAAATAAAAGACCACGTTTTAAATAGAAATCATTTAACTTCATCAGTAAAAGACTACAGAGTAAAACAGGCATGGAGGGTGTAGCAAATTAATTAAAACCTGAGTGCCAATACAGTACATTTATTTTGAAAAACATCTTGGCAATATATTGAGACTGCTAATTTCTTTCACTACAAGATTACTTTTTAAAGGTAGAAATTTATGTGATCTGGGTTCCAGTCATGCGTTTAACCACGCTCAGAAAGCATGGATTAATTTCTACTTCCCTCTTCCACCCACCCAAAGTATATGAACATAGCTTTGGGATTCTAGGCCCACAGTGACTCATCATATACCTAAGAGTTTTTCATTTTATCTGTCAAAGGGCTGAAAAGTCACTGCTTAGCAGTAATAACTCACTTGCAATTAGTTTCCTTTTTCAATAATAAAGGGATAATTAAGAACAGTGTTGTAACAGATGAAGATTGCAAAGGTCACCAAGCATGACCTGAGCAGATATTAGGCTAGATTGAAACTGTGCTCACTCCAAACCACAACCAATCTAGGATTATTAGAAGCTATTTTGAATTATCTGAGTCTAGCATAATGTTAGGCAAGCGTTGTGATATGTTCCTGGGCTGGAGACTGTCAAAGGGCTTTATTGGAAGAATCCACTATTCTACTAAAGTCACGCTACCATTGATACCACTGATCTTCTGGAAAGATTCCATGAGCATTTTCTTTAAGAAATCTTGCAAATCTTTGGGGAGACAGGTAGACAAACATCACCATTCTGGAAGACACAAATACTACCAGCATTGGATTGATGATTCTCTGCTATCAATTCCCCTAAACTGGCCATGTGGTCTGAATGTCTAATCATTGTCTCCTAAAGCAGTTACTATATTATCAGCTCCAGAACAGAAAATGGAATGCTGGAAGACAACATAAAAGATTTAAAGATGTGTGCTTAAACCTAGCCTTAAAAATATGGTATAAACACCAAGAACTGGAGCACCCTGGCCTTCAAGCGTTCTAACTAGAGGTCAGTTGTTACCAACTTAGATATTGTGGCTTTTCTTCATGAACGAAGATTCAAATTCAGGAAGGACTCGTCCCATGCTTTCTACAAGCGCGTTGATGACTAAGAAGGCCAATCCGAGATAGGCAAGTCCAGTTGCAGAAAGCACAGCAGAAAGTCTCCTTGGGTGATGTTGTTTCCAAGTTGTGATTCTTTCTGCGTTGTCATTTCTCTACAAGGTTCGTTCGGCATGTCTTCTCGAAAGAGGCCGCAAGCATTATGGATAGTGTGTCTCCATGCCTCCCGATGTGAGGCCAGGGTGGACCATTGTTGGTGATCAATCTGGCCAAGCCTGAGATGTTGTTTCAGGGAGTCCTCATATCTCTCTTTTGGGGCGCCTCTCTTGCGCTGACCTGTGGCGAGTTCATCATAGAGTAGTATCTTTGGGAGGCGGTGGTCCTCCATTCTAGAGACATGCCCTGCCCAACGCAGCTGTGTTTTCAATACTATGGCCCCAACGCTGGTGATCCTTGCTTGCTCAAGGACAGCAACATTTGTTACATATTCAGTCCAGTGTACATTTAGGATTGTACAAAGACAGCGCTAATGAAAGCGTTCGAGGAGTCGTAGATGTTGCCGCTAGGTGTCCCATGTTTCAGACCCATAAAGGAGAATAGACAGTACGATAGCTCTGTACACACTGATTTTTGTGCTTTGCCTCAGGTGCTTGTTGCTCCAGACTCTTTTGTGAAGCCTTCCAAATGCACTATATGCCTTTGCTAATCTGTGATCTATCTCTTTATCAATCTTGGCGTCTGAAGAGATGATGCTTCCCAGGTAGGTGAACTGCTGAATGGACTTAAGCACAGATTTGCCTATGCTGATGCGAGGATGGTGTTCTTCCTGTGGTGCGGGCTGGTAGAGAATTTCTGTTTTCTTCAGGCTGACTTTGTTACCAACAGTGCTGTGGATTTTGAAGAGGCATGAATAGAGGACAAAAGGAAGAAACGTGATGAGAGGAAGATGCATCAAGCCAACCTTTGTCATTACCACCTTCCATCTGGAAATCTATGTCCTCATTGTGAAAGACCACACGAATCAAGAATGGGTCTCCACAGTCACTTCTGGACTCACCTCCAACACTCTATCTTTGGAAGACAGTCATACCTGGCCACAAGTCATCACCTATAGGATCATTGATACATGCCAGGTTGAGCACTTTTGATATTGTATCTGTCTTTATTAGGACGATTGCACTGATTCACCGATTATACTTGTGCATATCCTCATAATCCCATCTTCCCTTACTACCAAGGCTCTGTATTTTTTAAATTTTAGAACTATTTTGCAATTTTAGCTTTGAAAATACAGCTATAAAATATGAAATAAATGGAAAACAGAAATAGTTAGGAGAAATGGAAGAAGGGAACAATCATGCCTCCTGACCACCTTACTGCTGGCATGCTGACACAGAAGTGAAAGGAACCCAGAGATAATTATATGGAGAAAGTAGATCTGAAGTGGGAGGCACTTGGCATTGTTCAATAGGGACTGTCACCAAAGGAGATGGTCCAGCTGAAATGCTAACTTGCCTGCCTCATGCAACAAAGTTCTAAGACTAAGCTTAAATTCAGGTACAGATCTTTCCATGTCAGTTTTGCTAACTTTTTCTAAGCCCTCCTCCCAAACATGGTGATACGTCTCACTTTTTGAGAATGAAGAAGGGTTTTTTTGTTGTTTATTCATTCAGTTGTTTCCAACTCTTCGTGACTTCATGGACCAGCCCATGCCAGAGCTCCCTGTCAGCTGTGGTCACCCCCAGCTCTTTCAAGATCAAGCCAGTCACTTCAAGGATGACATCCTTGAAGAAGGGTGGGTAGCACTTACACACAAGGCTGACTTTGCCTGCCTCAGAACATGCATCTATACTGTAGAATTAATGCAGGTTGACACCACTTCCATTCTTTTAAATGGAAAAAGGGAGGCAGAGGGAGCTGCATGCTAGGGAACATTATTTGCAATTAGAGTTAGGGCAAGCTTATAAGTCTTTCCCTGTCTGCTTTACTTGTTCGTTTGTTAGGAACAGATATATTTAAAAAGAGATATGGAGAACATGCTCCTATGGAGTGGGGACTTCATCAGAAAACCAGAGAGTGAGGACACGTGACATCTTGCATGCAGTTCCCAGGAATGGGAAAGAAATGAGAAGCATAAGGGAGGCTGGCTTTTCTTTTGGGGTAAACAAAGGAAAGTCCACCCATTGCTGCACCTAAAATTGACTTTCTTCAGAAAACATTTGTTTACTGAAATACAGAAATTCATAATTACTTAATGATTTCCATTGCTTTTATGAGGTAAGGAGAAGCTCAAATTGGTGACACTGAAGGCCTGCTGACATTTTCAACTAATTTATAGGAGCTCAGAATTTTCTGATTTGGGGAATCTGGTAGCCAGAATTCTCAAAATTTAATTCTTCTGAGTGTAGGAAGAACCATATTTTTCTGTTCTGCCTTATCTAGAAATGCTTAAAACAATTGCACTAGGATTGATCCTGATCTTTGTGCAAAATGTCTATAATGCACACAATAAAGTGTGAACTGCGTAATTTGTTTGAAAAATATAAATGGAAAGATATCAAATGATTTGCTTTGATATCTTTTCACTTGTGTGCTCTTATGATGAAACTAAATTGAATAAATTCTTTGAAATGATAGTGGAACTATTTTAAGATGGAATAAATATGTCTCCATTTGCATTCAGAAGAGCCGAAGAAGAAGAGCTGTCAAGATTAACATTTGAATATTGCTTTAAATGCCTAGTTGTGTGTTTGCATGCCATTGAGATCCCTGGTGAAATTCAGAATTCCAGATACTACTCTATGTTAAGAAAATATATTTTCCACACTGTAGCTTTTATAATAATCTTGACTAACTGAACCATTAAAAGTGATCCAGTTCATTGAATCAAATAAAAACTTAAAATGAGAGAATATATCCTGAAGCTATTGGATACACACATATACATATAGACATGCGTATTCTTGATCTTTTCTGTTTCTGATGATCTAAAAACAACCACTTCCAAGCCCTCCTCCTGTATTTCCTTTAATACTTTGAAGATCTCAACCAAATGTATACATTTTATAACTTCCTTCAAGGCATAATTATGAAAGGATGGTTGTGTATTTATTTCTTAGGACTGATAGTCTCTCCATATTAGCAATGAATAAATTAAGTAAATTGGTTAGTGACAATTGCCTTGACAACACAGAAAACAACATCCAGTTTAATAATGAAATGTGAGCAAATGGGGGTCTCTAACATTATATGATGTTCATGACCCACCAAGCATCTTATCCTCTTAGCTTGTTGAAAATATCTCCATTTAATAGGTTAGGATGGTTCAAGCATCCTCATTCCAAAGAGAAGAGAGCTGGTGTTGCTTTTTTTTTCTTGAGCTGCCATCAAAAATAAGAGGATAAATATGTGGGCTGAAATTCAGTATGAGACTTGCATCTAAACAAGTGGACCTATGTCTGAGGGCAATAGATTTAATAATATTTCCAATGCCCAAATTCTACAAGGGACTGTCATGGTACTATTACAGCAAAGTGACAGTGGCATAGTGGTTCTTTGACTTCTTTGTTGTTTCATGGCTGTGTATATTTTAGGCTTGTTTGATCAAGAAAAAATGGTTCAAAACCTGTTTCAAATGTAGGAGGCGCTGGCGATTCAATTTTGAAATGATTTCTGAAATTTCCCCTCCAAAATTTCTGAATCGCTTCGTTAATGGTGGGTGCGATTACGCAATGCGCAAAAACCTGAAAACGGGACAGTTATTAATGTGATGTACTATTGTCATTGTTCCATTCAGCTCTTTCATCCTGGTCCAGTATGTAATATTAGCAATGCAAGACTTTGATGATGGAAGTTGCTTTCTCCTCCATTCAAATAGCTAACACAGCAAAGGTCTGTCTCAGATTGAAACCATGGCTGAAATGAAAGTTTTACACCCTTGGTACTCTGTTTCCTTCCCATGGAGTTATTTACTCTAAATACCAAACTGTGAATAACCATATTACTAATGACACTGATTGTGTTATGTGAAAGTCTGGTCCACAGAGCATTGTGGAGGAGACCGCAAGTCAGTGACAAGCACCAGCCAAGCAATCTTGTTTTCTTCCCTTAGAAGTGAAAGGTCAATATGAGAATTGCCTTCTGCAAGCAATGAAATACACAGTATCTATCTTGTTGACACCAGTGGGAGTTTTGTTCATGGTTGCTATGGATGCTGGATTTCATACCTAGAATGGCATGTTTTATTTATTATATCGCACAGAGAATCATGTTTCCTTTTCTTTGCACATAAACCTTTATATGCTGGCTTTGTATTTGCTAGCTTTGTGTTGGGATAATACTGCCAGAGATTTGGGAAGATGGCTAGTTTAAAGAAATGCTTGTGTTGGCAGGTGGTGATGGGGATTTTAAAACGGGTATCTACTGTATATACCAGACACAGGGTATCTGTGCATAATCTGTAGTGATGTAATTCTGTCTATGTGGGATATGGAAACAATCACTGATTGATTAGAAGTATGGCAGCTTTGTACATATACTTTTAACACTTAAAAGCCATATATTTTAAAATGTGCTTCATGTCCACAAAACAGCTGCACACATGAAACATCTGTTTCCAGTGACATGTTGGCAATACACTCATATGGCTATCAACTCAGAGCTCAGTCATGCTGAGTTTAGTGTGGCTTTCCCCAAGGCCAGGACTGGAATTATGCTTCCCTTTCAGAGGTTGTTGGACTGCAGTATAGTCACTGGAGAGAAACAATGGGAGTTTCAGTTCAAGAACTTCTGGAAATAATTTAATTCTGACTTCTGCTCCATGGTATCAATATAAGACTTCAGGGCAGTTAGAAGGCACCACATGCCTTTTCCATCTCTTTCTCCTGAATACATTTTGCCTGGTAACACACCTGTAGCCAGGATTTTGATTTGGGGGGGCTAAGTTTGATTCAGGGGGGCTGAGGATCTACCCTAGCAAACCTTTTGTATTGCTATCCCTATACCCCCATGCATATGGGATATATTGAGCATGGGCAAACTTCAGCCCATCAGATGTTTGGGATTTCAACTCCCACAATTCCTAACAGCCAGTAGGAATTGTGGGAGTTGAAATCCAAAACACCTGGAGCGCCAAAGTTTGTCCATGCTTGTTGTAAACCAATGCAAAAGAAGATCTTCAGTTTTCAAAGGTAATTGTTATGGTTGAGTTTTTATATTCTTTAAAGCAATATTTATTGAGGCAATTATCTGGCTCACTGAGCAACTGAAACTTTAATTGGCAAGAAGGCTAAGTGAAGAGTTCTGTATATTCCTTTATAATTTTGCCCCTAGTGCCTTTATTCACATAGATGAGGATTTACTCAATAAAAAATGCTGATCTTTCTGACTTCCCTTCAAACAATAAGATGACTCAGGACACCTTCCGGGTGTTTCATGCATTTCTAATATGGTAGATGAGTGTATTGGATGGAGGAAGTGAACAAATGCTACATCACAAATGTCATGAAGGTCTTGTAAATAAATGTAAATAAATATAAAAGGACTGAAGAAAAGTGAAAGGTGATGCTGCATTATGAGTGCCACAACATATTTTGCATTAAACTGGAGTAAACATTGAGTAACTATTTTGTTTACTTATGGGTAGAATGCAGGAGAAGAAATTGTTTACTCTGTAAAAACAAATGAACAAATCTCCCTCCAAATGGGGTACACATGTTGAAATTCTATTAGAGCTAAGTAAGCCTTTTAAGTTTGTTGTTCTCCAGATATTTTGAATGGCACCATTCAATTGATCATGTTGTCCAGGGCCAATGAACTTGCAGTCCAAAATGAGAGACTGCCAGGCTGTCAGGGGATGACTTCAGTTAATAATATTTAATTTAATTTTCTTTTTCAAGCTTATTAAAAAAGAAAATTTCACATTCTATTTTCAGTGTTTTCTCCTCTAATTAAAAAAAGTGTGCCATTTATTTTCTGTTCTGTTCTGCCCCATTTTCTGTCTTCATCTTTTCCCCGAAGTCTTTGACCTCCCTTTACCATGGCATCAACATATGGGCCAGTGAATCGTTTAATCCGAGTAGCTATAGTGATCTGAGCAGTGTTTGTAATGATGTCGTTATGATACATCTAAAGAACTGACATAATGAAACCTCATAAATGCAACCATATGGCCAACCAGATTTGATGGAAGTGCAGTCAAATGAAGCAGACTGTTGTGAGTGAAGCAACAGAATAGCACTAGGGAGAGGGGCAGCAAAAGAAGGCATTTACCGATAACAAAACAATATATATGTTTAGTGAATTGGTTGTTGGATTTCTTCTTAACTTGATTAAAACCGAAATCTAATGCATGGCTCACCTGAATCAATAGAATTTACGTAAGTGTCGATTTGGCTGAATCCATGGAACTTAACATATACAGATAGTCTCCAAGTTACAAAAATCCAACTGACAGTTGACTCCTAGTTACAAACAGGGATAAGACAACAAGACGTGAAAGGAAATCTACCCCAGGAAGGAAAATTTACTCTTGGAGTAGTTGTCATGGGGAAAAGGTGTTTCAACTGAAGTTTTATCACCAATCCTTGTTTTCACAACAACATTTTCTAGATCCAATTGTTAGATGGACAGAAAGTGAGATGAAATCTTCTGAACAGGGGTACAGAAAATTTAAAAAACTGTTACAGGGGTATTAGCCCTTCCTTATGCTATCCAAAACATTTTTTCCCTTTTGGTTGGAGTTACACTTTAAAAAATGGATGCGGTGGTGCAGCAGGTTAAACTGATGTGCTCCTGAACTTGATGACCAAAAGGTCAGCAGTTCGAATCCACTGGATGGGGTGAGCTCCCATTGTTAGCTCCAGCTTCTGCCAACCTAGCAGTTCGAAAACATGCGAGTGTGAGTAGATCAATAGATGCCACTTTGGTGGGAAGGTAACAGCACTCCATACAGTCATGCCGGCCACATGACCTAGGCGGCATCAACAGACAACACCGGCTCTTTGGCTTAGAAATGGAGATGAGTACCACTCCCCTGAGTCAGACTCGACTAGACTTAACATCAAAGGGAAACTTTTACCTTTACACTTCAAATTGTACCTATTCTGACTTAAATAAAATTCAACATAAGAACAAACCAACAGAACCTATCTTGTACATAAACCTGAGACTGCCTGTATATACAAATATAATAAATCAACCTCATATGTACAGTAAGTGAAGGGCAAGTTTGAGAGGTCAATATTATGGATTTTGATATGACATGGATAAGTCAAAGTTCATTCCTCAGAAAAAAAGGAAAGCACCAATGCCCACATGGAGCCAACTGCCCCTGACTACTACAGCTGTCATTTTTGTACCCAGGCATTCAAAAAGGCCAGAAGCAGCCCCACAGTGGAGAGAGTAGAGGTAGTTGGTGTCCCAAGATGGAGTAAGCTATGGACTTTGGCCACACTAACTTTTGGATGAGTCAAGCCAATTTTGGGGAAGTGGATGGAGATTTTTTTTTGGCTATAATTTCCACCAGGTAGGAAGCACATAAAGGCTGACCTGACTGAATAAATGAAACTTACATAAGGGTTGATTTATCAAGTCCCTGTTTATTCATGGGCTTTAATCCATTTGGGATTAATAGTTAATTTGAGACTTGGTGCAATTTCAAAAATATCAAAATATGAAAAGATTCAATAGCATATGCCTAAGAAGCACAGAAGTCAAAGACATCACTGTAAATATCTCATGTGCAACATCCTTCCTCATTAAAAGATGCCATGATTTTTTAAAAAAAATCCTGCTTCCTTTATCTTTCAGGTCTCTTATGTCAAAGCAATTGACATCTGGATGGCTGTTTGTCTTCTGTTTGTTTTTGCGGCATTACTTGAATATGCAGCAGTGAATTTTGTGTCAAGACAACATAAGGAATTTCTGAGACTCCGGAGAAGGCAGAGAAGACAAAACAAGGTACAATGTCCTATCCTCAACATGCTCATTAGTCTTTTCAGAATAATTGGTTACACACTTTTGCTTACTTTCTTTTGGTACACACTACCTGAAACTCGAGTGTCTTTATTTTGCCTGATTTTTAGTACATTTAAGAACTGAGAATATAAAACAAGAGTTTATCTGGTCTTTACAGTCAACGTATCTGAACCCATGTGAAATAAATTTTGGCTTTGGGGTTTGTTTTTTTTTACATTGACAAAACAAGTCCTTTCCATGGACAGAAGCTTAGATTTGAAGAAATTTCTTGCAAAACCATGCCAATAATCTGATTTCAGGCTTGCTGTGAATGTTCATTTCACCTTTAATTTAAATGTCTTCCAAGCACCAATCCTTATTTCATTCATATTAGCACAAATGTCCTCTTTTTAAATATATATAAATTAATTGACTTACAATAATACAATGCAATTGAACATACAAAGATATATATGTATAGCTCCAAACATATATCTGGTGGCACAGCGAGTTAAACTGCTGAGCTGTGGAACTTGCTGACTGAAAGGTCAGCATTCCAAATTCGGTGAGTGGGGTGAGCTCCCACTGTTAGCCTCAGCTTCTGCCAACCTAGCAGTTTGAAAATATGCAAATGTGAGTCGATCAATAGCTACCGCTTCTGCGGGAAGGTAACGGTGCCCCATGCAGACAACGCTAGCACTTCGGCTTAGAAATGGAAATGAGCACCACCACCCAGAGTTGGACACAACTAGACTTAATGTCAGGGGAAACCTTTACCTATACTACCATACAGTTATGAGAATAAACAAAGAAACAAAATGATTCCCTATATTAATAAATCCAGAACAGTGAACTAAACCAAATGTTCAACTATTCTGCTCAGGTTCTAAGGAGGACCTTAAAAAATGAAAACCCAAAGTCACAGTCTTTCCTTCGTTTCCCTCCATAAATGATACAAACAATTCCCAGTCATTTAAGAAGTTATCTGAGGACTTATCCTTTAAGAAAATATACAAAATGTATCAATTTCATCCATTTTGAGACTTTTGTAATCCATTCTTCTTGGTTGGTAAAATAGTCTTCTAGTTCCAGATCTATAATAATTTTGCCATGAACATCATGTAGTGTACTATTTTAAAATCAATTCCCCAATATGTGCCTTCCAATGGCCCCAATAGAAATCCACTTTAAATTTTATTCTGATTTTTAAAATGTCTTGTATCAGCTTTTGTATCATTTTCCAATATTTTTTGGTTTTATCACAAGTCTACTACAGGTGGATGAATAAGCCCTCATAAGATTCACATTTCCAGCATTAAGCCCCTTAAAATCATAGACAATTTCAATTGAGTCAGATATTGTCACCTTATAGAGATGGATAGATTCTGCTTTGGCTGCCACGATATAAACTACTTGTTGCACTGCAGTTACTAAAGAGTATTTCCCCCTTTTTTGGACTGGAACTATGGAACTCATTTGCCAGGGTGATCCCACAACTACCTATTCATTCAGAGTTTTGAGGGTTTTTTCTTGGTTTTGTTATGATATCACTGCCTGATTTTCTTATAAAGATTTAACACACATATAGGAGGAACCATCCTAGCCATATTATTTCAGCTATCCATTGCTTGAGTTTCCTTCTAAAGTGATTCACACAGTTCATCTTAGTTTTCTCTAACTGTACCATTATTTTTTTGCTTTGTTTTGTTCCATATTTCATTGCAACCATTTCCATTCTCGTTGCTGCTATCTGTTCTGACAAATCTGGAAACAGGCACGGGCTGTGGCTATTGGGAATGAAAGCGTTGAATCGGTACGGCGCGCAAATGGCTTACGGATAAAAGAGGCATCACCATACGGGCCAGTGAATCAGATCTGCAATCAGAGGGTAAAATGAAAGAGAGAGAGAGAGAGAGAATGAGTGTGTGAGATAGAAGTAGTATGGGAAATGATGTCATATATTGGCAATTGCCAGCATTCATGGCATTACTTTTAGCTGAACTCTCCAGTCAGGCAGACTGCTGTTCTTTGCATGTGAACATATATGTATGTGTTTCTATCCATTGTACCCTGTTTTAACTGTGTTCCCATTATCGCTTTCATGGCAATGCATCTACCTCTTTTACCATCGGTTCAAAATGTATATGGTTAAATGTACTTTTGTTTTCTTTAGTGTAGATATGTTGCAGAATTTTCATATTAAGTCAGGAAAAACGTTGACTCAAAGCCATAATATATGCAACATAGATTTGTGTGGATTCAATAGCTTGTCTACCCATGTTTATAAAAAGGAGAAAGGCTGGGATTAGCAATTTCAGGACCATAAGAACATAAGAACATAAGAAGAGCCATGCTGAATCGGGCCTCAGCCCATCTAGTCCAGCATTCTGTGTCACACAGTGGCCCACTAGTTGTACACAGGGATCTCTAGCAGAAGGGAGGGCAAAACCCTCACCTGCTCCCGACCCCCCACAACCAGTACCCGGAGAAAATCCTGCCTGCCTCCATCAACACAGAGGTGGCACTTGGATGTCCATTTCAGTAGCTACTGATTCCCTTGGTATCCATGAATCTGTCTAATCCTGCCTTGAAGCTGTCCAGGCTGACAGCTGTCACAACCTCCTCTGGAAGTGAGTTCCATAACCCAATGACCCTCTGGGTGAAGAAATATTTCCTTTATTAGTCCTAACTTTCCTACCTTGGAGCTTTAGGAGTGCCCTAGTCCTAGTGTTGTGTGACAGAGAAAATATTTTGTCTTTATTCACCTTTTCTATCCCATGCATGATTTTATACACTTCGATCAAGTCACCTCTTAAACGCCGTCTTTCAAGGCTGAAAAGACCAAGGCGTTGCAACCTGATTTCATAAGGGAGCTGTTCCATCCCTTGGATCATTTTTGTTGCCCTTCTTTGTACCTTTTCCAGTTCCGTTATATCCTTCTTAAGGTGCGGAGACCAGAATTGTACACAGTACTCCAGATGTGGCCTCACCATAGATTTGTAGAGAGGCAATACAACATTTGCCGACCTATTTTCACACACACACACACATAGATGCCTGTTCTTCTTTTCTCAAATAGTATCAATTATCTAATTGCAAAGTATTTGTAGGTAGTTTGGTCCTCAAAAAACAGGAGAAAGAGGCTTCATCTCTCTTGGAAGGTATTACTAGCATGCTTCTTAAAAATCAATCACTTTTCACTTCCAACTGTAACAAGAACATCATATCTAAACATGTCCGGTGATTTGATAAATTGTCATAGCAAATATATGGCATCTGAATATGAGAAAAGATCTATCAGATCAGCTCAAACTGCCCTCTACCTGCTTTCTTTAAGAACCCTCTGATACCTGTTATAATGCAACAGGCACCATTTTGGATGGCCAGAAGTAACACTGTATTACAACTGGTTATATTGGTGATTTTTTGTAATGTTTTCAAGGTATTCTCCTAAAACAGCAAGAAAACATTTTTTTATTATTATTTGAGTCCTGTTTTGGCAAAAGCCTAATAAATTTGAGAGTGCTGAGAAATTTGGATGGGTCAGTGAGTGTTCAAAGGACCACATGTGGCCCATGAATCACACAGGGCACTTCCACACAGCCCTTTATTATTATTATTATTATTTATTTACTTTATTTATATTCTGCTCTTCTCACCCTGAAGGGGACTCAGAGCGGATTATAGGTACACATACTTAACAGACAATTCCTGCCGTTTTTCACATACACACATATAGACGAACAGAGGCAAACTCTGGCCACCAGGGGGAGCTGATGCACTCCTCATCTCTCAGCGTTCCCAGCATCCCTTGTTGTTCCTTCCGCATTCCTCAGCATTCCTGGAGTTCTTTAATGGCCTCATAATTCAGTCAAAATTTGCCTCCCCACTTAATGTGGTACCTTTATCTCCTACTTGACAGATGCAACTGTCTTTCAGGCTGCAAAGGTCGATAGCAGGCTACACTTAAAGGTCGAGCACCCACCTCGACCCAGGCAGGCCTCAAACTCATGACCTACTGGTCAGAGAGATCGTATGCAGCTGACACTTAGCCAGCTGTGCCACATTCCTTTATCCTACTGCGCCACATCCCTTTATCCTGGGCCCCTATCCACCCCCATCCCAGAAAGCTTGTGCTTTCTGGGATGGGTGTTCAAATGTTCTCCCAGAAATTTCTGGGCTAATTTAGCCTTGACAACTATGGGATTCCTGTCTGGACTGCCCCCTCAAAAGTCCAGATAGCAGAAGTAGTGGGTTTATCCCACACATTCCTAGAAGGCACTAACAAATTAATTCTCCAAAACCCAGGGTTTTCCTGGTGAATTAATTCGGGTTTGCCCAAGACGTCATCTGGACAACCCTCTTTTAATTGTGGGAACTCCCTCATTAAAGGGGCTGTCTGGATGCATCCAGAATTCTCACCTCTGATCTATAACACTATGTAACATGATTTTTGTCCCTGGGTTATAAATGCCATTTCCTAATTGGTTCTATCATAAAAACATGGAAAAGTTTATTCAACTGTAAAAACTTTGTTTTTGTAGGACATCTTGTAGCACATTTTATTTTGGTTTTTCAATGAATATCTGATAGAACTTCTTCACACTGGGTTTCTTTCACCCTTTTTCTTCTTTTGGATAAGGCCTACTAAGCGTCATCAAATTGATGCTGGCTTGATCCCGCCCACATTCCTCCCGAAGTGGAGGGGAAGCATCATAGCTCTTACTCTGCCACCACTGGGAGGAAAGTGTTTTTCAGATCACTCCAATGGAGCTACCTGCATTTTGTTGCCCTTTCTGATGTGGAAAAGGGCAACACGGCAACACATGTCGCCACCCTTTTACCCATATGATGAGGGCAGGGGTACCAACACACCTTGTTCTACCCCCATCATATGATGGGGAAGGAGGGAGGGCATGTGAAGCTCCCTGAGGCACCTCACATGCCTGCCCTTTTGCCAGCAACTGCCAGCAAAATAGCATGGCCCCAGGGGCCGTGTGAAGAGGCCCTTAGAGTCTTAACCAATTCAACATAGTTTGTGGAATGAAATTTCTGGACTATAAAAACTACTTTTAAAGTTAAATATCACACAGTTAAACAGGAAACAACATTTTCAAACCAGGGACAGAAGATTTTTCAAATTTCGTTACATTGTGTAATAGGTTCAGGCAAAAGAAAAACATCAGGGGATTAAGTATTCCTATCTCTATCCCTTGCTCCTTGTAGGGATATAGTGGCTTATACAAGTATAGTTACAGATTTATTTCCTTCTAAGAGAAGGCACACTGAGGCATGCTCTCCCTGGTTGTTTCTGGGGGTGAATCCACATGATGATTGTATTCCAGCTCTAGACCTCAGCATCCTGCCCAGGCCCGGATTACCCATAAGGCCACCCATCATGGCCTAGGGCGGCAACTATGGGGGGCAGCAGGTCCGGACCCCCAAAAAAGTTTTTTAAAAATTCAAAAAAATTCAAAAAAAAAGGGTGCATGCGTGCGCGGCGGGAGGCGCCTCTTTCCCCTCTACGCCCCGCCCTCCTTCCTTGATTGAAGGAAGGAGGGTGCGGTGCGGAGGAGAAAGAGGCACCTCCCGCCGCGTGCGCATGCGCAGCAGGGGTTCCTCCGCCTCTTTCCCCTCCGCGCTCTGCCCTCCTTCCTTGATTGAAGAAAGGAGGGTGGGGCGCAGAGGAGAAAGAGCCGCCTCCTGCCACGCGCGCATGCATGGCAGGGGTTCCTCTGCCTCTTTCTCCTCCTTGCCCCGCCCTCCTTCCTTCAATCAAGGAAGGAGGGCGGGGCACGGAGGAGAAAGAGGCGCCCTCCTGCCGCGCGCGCATGCGCAGCAGGGGTCCCTCCGCCTCTTTCTCCTTCTCGCCCCACCCTCCTTCCTTGACTGAAGGTAGGAGGGCGGGGCGCGGAGGAGGAAGGTGGCCTAGGGCGCCAAACTTCCTTAATCCGGGCCTGATCCTGCCCCAGTTTAACCCTGTTATGGTGACATTCAGGTATTTTTATCTGAAGTCAAAGTTGAATTAAAAGCCAAAAGGTTTTCTCTCCCAGAAGCTACCTTGGTACAAAAGAGTGTTTCTAGCATGTTCAAGTTCTCATAGCATCAAACTATTTTAAGTCATACAACTACAATAGCTGCACGCTATCTTCTTCCTGGCATGCATGGTGATATGTGTATTTATGCATAAATCTATCAATCAATAACATTTCTTCTTTTTTAGTCAATCTTACCACCCCAATGTTTTCTCATTGGATGGCTCTCCCCATTCCATCCTCTTCCCAGCCTCCCTCCTGAGTGATTGACTGAGTGCAGGAACTTTAAATGTCATGCCCTAAACTGACTAAGGAGCATTTTATTCTCCTGTAAAAGGACACATGCACACACAGGAGGAATAGTGGATGGCATGCAGATAAGTGGTGCAAAGGCAGTAGAAATCGGCTTTGACAGCTCTCTCCCCACCCCCTTCCCCATTGTGCTCCCTGCATCTGCCCTGGAACCCCACTCACCAAGCTGTCCCACCCTCCAATCACCCCACTCCATAATTCCACCCTGATCCTGATTCAGAATAAATGCACATAGTGCAAACCCACTCCCCCCCCCCCAAAAAAAAACCCTCAAGTTTTTCTAGAAACTGCAGTATAATTGGGATTTTAAAAATGTTTCACTTTTAAAACAGAGGAAAGTTGTATTTTCTATCAGTATTGGAATTAAGGTAAGGAAAAAATATTTTGTAGTTGTGGATTCAGCTTAAGACATGTGGCCTGTATATATGTCACCAGGCAGAGGTGTCAGTTACTTATGTTAAACCATCTGTTTTTTTATCTCTCTGTGAATGAGAAAAAAGAAAATGTTTGGGCCACACACCTGTAAGCTACAAAACAGGCCTTGTCCTATGGATGACCAATTGCTTTAGTGGATTTAGGATGCAGGCCTGTCACTAAAAATCAGTTACAGAGCTGTATCTCAGTGAGTCCTCTAAAGCCTTTGAAAGAAAAGTAGAAAATGAATTTGTCTGGATTCCAGAACTGGTTCAGTGGGCAAAGAAACTCAGCTCATGGGTAAGCAGCACATACTGATTGTATGTGGAAGGTATCAATAATTCTTTACTTAGTGAAGAATGTTGATATTAAATGTACTGTCAAAGTAGTGTTGGATGACAAATCTACAAAATCTTATGGCTAAAGATTTGCGTGAATCAAATCCATTACTTGAAAGAATACTAATGCTCTTACAACTAAAACAAAGCTTCCTGAGCTGGGATTATTTTGTTTCTTAAGGCTTCTGACAAGATCAGTAAAAAAATGTATTTTTGAGGCCAATGTTTTATTTTTATTATAAGGGACAGGTCTGCTTGTGTGATCAAAGCTAAAAACTTTGTGCATGCTGATGCAAAGTCTTCTTGATTTTGCTTCCCCTGAATAATTCAATATGCTATTGTCACACATGGCAAGCCAAGCAGGATTCTATCTATTTCCCAAAAGCCTTGCCATCATCAGAGTAGTGAGATTCAACCTTTTGTTTCAAATTCAACAATGTTTATTCTATTGTTAGCACTCATGTTATAATAATGCCTCAGACAGATAACCCCTAGAAAACAAGAGCACACTGAGAAGACAGAATTAATTGATCTGTGACATGTGGCCACAAGATGTAGCTCTTCCTCTCCCCATGCTGTTTTTATTTTTTTGTTTTCATGATGTTTTAGCTTATGACCCTAAGGCAAACCTATCATTGTTTTCTAGGGCTGGCAGTGTTTGACAGTCAAGGTCACCCAATGGGTTTCCATGGCCAAGTGGGAAATGAATCTTTGTTCCTAGAACTGTAGTCCAAGACTCCAACAACTACACTGTGCTAGCTCACACCTACATCTTCCCAATCCAACCCAATCCAGTTAGCATTTCTGCAATATTTACTACTTTGCCTACCTAGGAAGGAAACAACAAAAGGCTGAAGCCATTTGTAAAGCAATGGCTGTATTATTTTGTTTTCACTAAAATGTAACACACTAACGAAACCAAACTAATTTCCCCAAGCATGGATTTGTCTTGAAAACATGCCATGCTTCTGTCCCCAGCGGTCATGTTTTTATGCTCCTTGAATTCTTGCACATAGCACTTCGTGGTTTAAAAAAATGCCCTGTTTGTTTTATGTAATGTGTCGCATCATGTGAATAATAGAAGTGCTTGAGGAAAACCCCTTTTTGCCTGGACTATTTTTAGCACTCACAATGCAAGCTCAAGCATGTGTATTTTCATTGTGAAAAGAGAAATCTCACATATGAATGGCTTTCCCTCTCCTTAACATCTTGTTTGCTGAATGGAACAAACTGAAGAAGATTCTCTGGGACAGAAGTATTTTGGAGGTGAATAACTGTTCTTCTAGTGGACAGAATGAATGGAACTTTAATATCCCAGGTCTGAATATGTTATACCTGAACCCTTCAGCCTCAGTAACCCAGAGGTGCAAGTACACAAATAAGCCCAGTCCTTGATGCAACTTTCTAAAATCTATCTATCTCAATGCTCTGTTCATTTTGAGTGACATCATAACTCAAAACGGCTGGACAAATTGCCACCAAATTTGGCCACAAGTCACCTACTAACACAAGAGTGGCCATGACTCAAAAGTTTTTGATTTGTCATTTAGGAGTTGTAATTGCTGGGAATATAGTTAACCTACAATCAAAGAGCGTTCTGAACTTCACCAATGATGGAATTGATCCAAACTTGACACACAGGACTCCCATGATCAACAGAAAACACTAGAAGGGTTTGATGGGCATTGACTTTTAGTTTGGGAGTTGTAATTCACCTACATCCAGAGAGCACTGTGGACTCAATCAACGATAGATCTGAACCAAACGTAGCATGAATACTCCCTATGCCCAAATGTGAACACTAGTGGAGTTTGGGGAAAATAGACCTTGATATTTGGGAATTATAGTTACTGGGATTTATAGTTCACATACAATCAAAGAGCATTCCGAACCCCACCAATAGAATTGGGCCAAACTTCCCACTAACACAGAAAACACAGAAAATACTGCGTTTTCTGGTGATTTTAGGCGACCCTTCTGGCACCCCCTCATGACCCCCAGGTTGAGAAATGCTGCCTTAAGGCTATTCAGTCCAACTCCCTTCACCAGAGCAAAAAAAAAAACATAATCAAAGCCCTCCTGACAAAGAGCCATCCAGTCATAGATATAGAACGATATATATGATACACACACACACACACACACACATATGTATATGACAGATATAGTATCATAGATTTGAAAGGGAACCCTAAAGAAGGACAATTATATGTTATATGTTCCAGAGTAAGCACGCCGGACACTCTACATCAACACTGACAAAGAAACAACAAGTAATACTGTTTACCCACAAACATTTTTAAAAATTACATACATTAGAAACCAACACTTTCTCATTACTTTATTTTCCAGATCACCAGACTGGGCCACAGCAATACGCAGCAGGGAACATATAGTTGAAGTATAAATGGATGGTCATTCTATGTCTACATCCATCTACATTGGGGTTGCACCACTTCATGGAGCCAGAAAGATGTCAATGTAATTTGGGGGGGGGGGGCGCTAGTCACCACAGTTGCCAGCACAAGTCAGCCACCGCTGCAGAATTTCTATTGAAATGTATGGCAACTGAAGTAGCTGCCAATGGTTCAGGAGAGTGACAGATCATCCCTCACACACTATAGAACCTCTCTGAGGACACAAGTAGCTACGGGCACAAAGCAATGCCTGCCACTGAAGAGTATGAAGAACTACTTGTACATCATTGATGTTCTTTAGAATGAAAAGTCAAGCGGTCTCCATTGAGAACTCATCCACTCTTAGTAAAGTGAAGGAAGGTGAAAGAATGAAGAGATGAAATTTCTAGCAAATTCTAGGCGCACGGAGGAAATACATGAACTGCTTTTCATCATTGCCAATGAAATCCCTTTCTCAACAACTATCACCAGAGTAATGTTAAAGCATCATATGGCAAAACAAGCATGAACAAATGCTAACAAAATAAGCCAGCACACATATTGGCCCATAGCCAATGGCTGCTAGGAGATAAGCATCACACTGGGAAACACAAGCAATCTGTGAATCCACCCTGAATTTTTGTTCCAGACATCCTACTTTGGCAGAGAAGGCCAAAAACTACAGCTCCCTTGATCCCACACCACTGAGCCATGGCCATTAAAATAATGTCAAACTGCATTGATTCTACAGTGTAGCTACACCCTAAATCCCTAGTATTTTTTATCCTGGCTCTTTTCTTTGAATTTTGCTTCAGAGTTACCCTAGACCAGTCTGTCTGCTGAATGTGGGATACTTTAGAGCCAGTGAGGAGTCTAGATTACTGGATTCTACTGTGAACTCAACCTCCCTAGGAAGCAGATCAAAAGATTGGGAAGAGTGTGTGTTTTACTTCAGCTCAATAAGCTCATCTAAGAGCCCTTCTACACATGCCATAAAACCTGGAAGAAACTGGGATAAAGGGGGCAGTGGCTAAATGACATTTTGCAAAATTGCGTGCTGAATTGGGTTAACAGCTGAAAGGCACGTGTTTAAAAGGTTCACTTAAAACCTGATTCTGGCCCAAAAAATAGTGCATATTTGCATGACTGTATATAAAACATGTAACTTTGTTCCTATACCCTGTGTGGACTGCTCCAGCACATGTACATGTTTTAAGAGCCCAAAACAGCTGATTAAGACTGTCAAAAAACGGAGCCACAGACACACGGGTGGCTAAATGGAAGCACAAATGGAATGCAATTACAATGAGAACTCTCTGCAACCATTCCTTTGTATGCTTATGATATTAAATATAACTTGAATTTACAGTTAGGTGAGAAGAGAGAATAAGAAATCTACTTGTGTGTCCATTGAGATATCCACATGAGTGCATATACAATCCAGTGCATTTCGGAGATAATTTCAAAAGCCTTCCACTAGATGTCCCGTCCATCTTGAAGATTTATAAAAAGGAAGGTGTCAGGGTGATAGGAGACCATTTCCTGGGACTGACAGGTCTATGCCTGGATTTGCTGTCAGGTCCCACGATTCACATTTTGATACTGTCTGAAAGCATCCTAATAGCGGTACTAACACCATCAGTATCTGTGGTCTTTTATAACAATAAACAATCCCCAGCCAAAAGATCTACAATCTAAGCTTTCAACAAAGAGAGAGACAACAGGAAGTGGAAAGAAAGAAGTGTGTGTGACAAGAGTTACACACAAGCAAATGCAATATATATGAGCAGTACATACTGTATAAAAACTGGAAATTAGTCTTCATGACTCACAAGTGGCTATTGTAGAAGTGTCAAATGACATATTTAGTTATTTATTGGAAAGATTCACAGGCAAGTTCATAAAAATCTTTCTTTATCTGCTTTGAACTGGATTATATGAGTCTACACTGCCATACAAGTCAGTCCATAGCAGATAATCTGGATTTTATATGGCAATGTAGAAGGAACCTCTGAGGTGTTTTTATCACTTCCATCTTCTTCTGTAGCCTACTTCATCATCCCCCCAAAATTAAGACTTTAAAAACTTCCAAAAGGATTTGTTAAATTATACTTGTGAATGCACATTTATAAGTCAGCTCTTCACATTTGAGGGTTTAGTTTTGATAGATTTGGTTATATGAAAATTTGATTAATGTAGTCCCTCAAGTAGGAGTTGGCTATAGAGTCTTCTTAGAGAACCTAGAAATTCTAGAAAGAAGTTTTCTCACATAAACAAATAAGTTTTTTTATGTGTGTGTTTTTCCACTTTTGTGGAGATTGTGCAATTCCAGTAGAGGGTCTAATCTAGTCTTGAGCTTTCACCATCAATGAGAAAATTGCAATCTAGCCTTCTCTCAGTCTTCAGTCCCTGGTGTCCTTGGCAGTTAAAGTGGTGTCAAACTGCATTGATTCTACAATGTAGATGAACCCCCAGTGTTGTGGCTTATTTCGAGTGCAACCACACAGGTGGTCTGTAGGAAGACTACTCATATTAAGTCAGATTTCATATACAACTTCAGGCTGCTACACAGTATGAGAAATTTGCTTATTTTAAAACATGGAACTTTTTGCAAGTGCCCAAGTCTTATTCATCAGGTAGATAAAGGTCCACTGCAGTTCACCGGCTTTGACATACAGTTTGCTCAGCAGCAGCAGGGAACTCAAAGCAACTGTATTTTGCCATTTTCCAGATGATGAAAAGAGTCCACCTGCTGGGTACAAATACTCCCATTCTTTTTCGTGCCTGGAAAAGAGTTCCAAATGAAAATAGGGCATGAGCAATGGGAAAGAACAAAAGAAAACAAAATAAACAAAGCACACATTCATTTTAAAGGCTAAGATGTTTTAAAAGCACTCTTGCTAAATCAAGCTTGTATACACATATGTGTTACTTTGAATCAGAAATGTTTATCATTTTTTAAAAATCCATTTTCAGTGCTCTGTTCCACAACATCTGCCACCCTCTTTATTATTCTCTTCTCAGGCTTCTGTTATTACTTTCTATAATAGTACTACTTTTCATTTTTAACGCTTGATACTGTTCCACATTTTCCCCATACTCTATGGCTTTCTATTCACTTTTATTTGGACCTACCATGATGGAGTGTCATGTCCGTATCATGCAGCATATGTTTGATGTTTTCCTAGGCAAGAGAAGAAGTCCTTCTGGACTGAACCGACTTACCCAAGCAACAGCATTTGCAGCTGGTGATCTGCATTTCTTTCCCCAAACTGATCTTGGGTCTGATTTAGAAATTCAACTGTGAGGTTAAACAGGCCCCATCTTTAAAGGATGTACTGTACACTCGTGTGGAGTATCAGTAGCATGAGGGAACCAGGAAAATGATGTGTCCAACATCTCTCTGCTTAATGGATTGAGATAGGAGAAGCTGGTCATTTTCATCTTCCAGGATGTCAAGCAATCATGTTGAAGTTTTCTTCTACATTAGCATTCCCTACAGCCAGCTCCCTATTTTGCCAGAATCTGAAACACCACAAAGTTCCCACATCTGTTATTGATAATTCTAACTACTGTATGCCATTAAATCAATTGCTAAAGGGTGAATCAACACCAAGGCAAACCCCATTCATCCAGTAGATCTGGTTTGGATATTGGTGTTGTAAACTGCTATCGGGGTGACTTCAATCCATGGTGACCCTATAAATGAGATTTCTAAAGCCCCTTCCACACAGCTGAATAAAATCCCACATTATCTGTTTTGAACTGGGATATATGGCAATGTGGACTCGGTAACCCAGGGCCCGTTCAGACAGCCCCTTTATTGCGAAAACTTCCGCAATAAAAAGAGGGCTGTTCAGACGACATTCTGGGCAGTCCCGCATTAATTTGCTACAAACCAGGAAAAACCTGCTTCCATAGCCAAGTTTTTAATTCTTTCCTAAAAGTCATTAATGTGATCTCCCTGGGGAGGACATTCCAGAACAAAGGGGTTATTATTGAGAAGGCCCTTTACTTCATCCCCGCCCACCACACTTGTAACAGTGATGCAACCATGAGAAGGGCCTCTCCGGCAGACCCCAGGGCCCAAGCGGGTTCATAGGGAGAAACACGATCACTCAAATAGACTGGACCCAAACATTTTAGGGCTTTCTAGGTAATAACCTACACTTTGAATTGAGCCCAGAAATGCACAGGCAGCAAATTGAGCTGTTTTAACAGGGGGGTTGTATCCTTCCTGTGATCAGATCCTGCTAGTAATCTGGTCATCGTGCTTCCTAGGACACTTCCTCGTCAACTCAGGAAAGCACCTGTGTTGTGCTGGCTCCAGCTTCTGCCCCAGTTGGGCAACACTTCCCCTGTGGGATGGGGGAAGTGTTGCTGTGCCATAGTGGCATGCAGGGTGACAGAGTTGCCCTGCATGCTTGCCTTTTTGCAACGCTTGCTGGCGAAATAGCACAGGTGTGTGTGAGAGGGAGAGATAAGATAGCTCGATAGTCTGCATATAAAATTCTGCTTCTATGAACCTCACTCAATGCATATGAGAAAATTATATGACAGTGTTGATGAGTATATAGTCTCATCTTTCATAATCTATGAAAGCTTATGCTACCAACTTTGTTCTCTCAGACCCCTTCTACACAGCCCTAAAATGCGAAAACCCCAGTTCCTCTTGGAATTTTGGCCTGTTTTGAAGGGCCCTCAACTCATCTTTAAGATTCCTTTGCACACTGAAGTCCTGAACTTTGAGTAGTCTTCCTAAACTACAGTTTTTAAAGACTTTCTTGCAAGGGCAGGATAATAATTGCTAATATTACTTCTTGCTTCCTTTGAGAAGAAAATTTGGAAATAACCATGTTCCTATATTGAAAGTAAACTGATAAATCAGTGTTATGACTAAAATATCTCATTTGGTAGTTGGAGAGGTTTTAATTGCACTGGGAGAAACATGGCTTGTCTGGTGAAAAAGAGTTCCTGTATCTTATGTGTGGCTATCTATGCCTTCAAGTCACCAGTCAACTTATTTATTTTTATTTATTGATTGATTTATTGGACTTCTACACCGCCGCTCCCGGAAGCTCGGGACGGTTTACAACAAAATTTTATGAACACAATAGTGGATAAAACACAGGTAAAACACAGATTAAAATATCTAAAAACATCCAAAGGCCTGCTTGAACAAATGTGTCTTGCACACTCTGTGGAAGGTATTCAAATTTCGCAGAGCTCGCGTCTCCGGTGGCAGAGCATTCCATAGTACCAGGGCGATGATGGAGAAGGCCCTTCGCCGAGTTGTTGTCAGGTGGAAAGATCAACTTATGGTGATCTTGTGAATTTTATGGAGTTTCTTTAGGCAAATGATTCTCAGATATGGTTTTGACAGTTCCTTTCTCTGAAATATAGCCCACAACACTTAGTATTCCTTGGTGATACCTTACCCAAGTACTAGCCAGGATTGTCCTTGCTTTGTCTCCAAGATCAGACAGGATCTGGTCCCTTCAGTAAGGGAATTTAATCATTTGTTGCTTTTAATACAAACTCCACTTGCTGAAAATCCCTTTTTCATTTTCATGAGAATCTGTAAAAACTGTATTTCAGAATGACAACCTAGTATATTTTTTTTCTAGGAGCCCAGAGCAGGGAAAATTACTATTATAGTGTCAATTCCAATATTAGATTGTTAGATTCCTTATTCTCTTAATATAAGAATAAAACAGTTGTACAATTGCTTGCAGAATACATTTCAACTGTATTCTTATTTACCATAATTAGAATGATTTAAGTTAGCTAATGTAGTTTTGAATAAAATATTGAATAAAATAAATCAGTTTTAATTTCAATTATATACAGATGCTGACTATACGATAGGTAAATGCATAAACCTTGGCTAAAATTTGGTATGGAGGAAGTGAAAGAATGTATGATAAAATAGGATATGAACTTTGGATATAATATCAAATGTCTTGAAATGTACTTAATGCTATGATCTTGAATATAACTTGTACAAAGTGATATATTGTTGGTATCTGACACCTAAGAAATTGTCTAAAATTATTAAGATATTATGTATGTTGGAAATGTGGACAATGTAAAATGGCTTTTACTATACCTGACAGGTGTGCAACACATCAGGAAACAATTTGGATGCAAACCGACTCTGATTCAAAAAAAATTGAAAAATAATTTGAAATCAGAACTCTTTTTAAGTGGATTCTAAATAATCAGTTACAAAATAATCATGACCTTTTATTTCTGTGCATGATCACTTCAGCAAGACTGCTATATGCACAAAGTAGAAGAATGTAGGAATACCAATAAAGGAGGAATAGTTGGTGAAAATATGGCTATGGTAGATAAATTAACTTATTTGATTAGTGAGAAAGCATCTTTTTTTCTTTTTAAAGGGTTTGAAATCTTTTGTGGACTTTGTTATATAAAATGTTTGTTGCTAATAATTGGATTGGAGTAGGATTTTAATTTCAGAAGTTCAGCTATATGAGTTTATAGCTGAAGAGAAAAATGTTGGAAATCACATTTGATGTTGTTTCTGTTATTCTTTGTAGGTGTTGTGATTTAAATGTATTTTCTGTTGTGTGTAGTCTGCTTCTTATTCAGTATAATTTTAAAGTTAAAAATGAGCAATATTCCGTAAAAATAGATTTTCTCTTTTATGATACTTTAAAGTAGCTAAAATAGTTGAATTAACGACTTCTAAAACTAACCGAATGTTGCTAAGGTAGCATAATGCTTTTATTATTTTAAACACCACATTAGTTACTAGAAACACAGGGTTTCTAGTGAGATACATCCAAACTCGTTAAAAGCCTGGAATGCTAAAGTTACTCCAGTTGATTCTACCTGCAATGTTCCTGTTCAGCCATTTTTATAGAGTAAGTCCATTTATTAGAATGGCGCTCATTCATTATTAATTCACCGCTTCCTCGTGTGAATTTACTTCCTGGTGCTGGGTTATCTTCTGCCAAAAGAATAATTAAAAATGAAATTATAAATGAGAAATCAAGAACTTGCTGGGCAAAGATATGCTATTTGGTCAGGATCTTATAGAACCTAAGCCCATTCTTAAACGGAGGTGGAAAAGCAGGAGGAGGAGAAAGAGACCTTTTGGCAATTTAAGGCTATTGTGGAAATTGGGGTTTCTTTCGTGCCTTTCCCAGAAGTGTCATTTTCTCAATAATAGTAGATGCTTGCAAGGATGCCCTCTACTGCAGCCTTAGATTTTGGCTTTCATGCTTCTTGGTAAATTTGAAGAGACACTCTCCTGTCTGGGTACCTACGTTTTATAGTAGACAGAGAAGGGTTGTGCAATTTCTTCTTTTAGCAAAGCTACAGAGTGTCTCAGAGAACTAATAGCAGCTGACCCAGAGAAGGTACTTTTAGCTCCTTCTTTTCATGAGTGGAAGACACCCAGCAGGCAAAGCTTCTCTCCTCTCTATATTGTCCTGTAAGGGGGAGAGTCTATTCTGACAAGAAGATATTAGAAGTATTAAACTTCCAGCAGGCCGGAGGTTATGGTTTATGAGCACAATACTGCATTTATTTAAAATGAAGTATTTCTATAAAAAAAAACACCAAAAGTTTAATGTTTGATGTTACCTACACAAACCCCACAACTGATGGGGGCTAGTTAATAAAGCTTACTTTATGTGCAGAAGCAAAACACTTTGTAATTTGCACAGGACTGAATCAAGGGAGAAGGATGGATTAAGATACAGCACAGGTCTTCAATCCCTGTGCCATAGATTGTACCAAAGCCCTGTTACAAAATATTGATGCCAAAGGCATTATTCCTTATGTCCTTTATTTATTTATTTATTTATTTATTTATTTATTTATTTATTTATTTGCCGAATTTCTAGGTCGCCACTTCTGGGAGGCTCGGGGCGGATCACAACAGGGCAATACACAATAAAACACATTAAAACACATAAAGCACTCTGAAAATATCCATACATTAAAAACACAGTGTGCTGTATGAAATATGAAACGCACAGCATAATACAGTATAAAAGATAAAATCAACAGGCAAGACTGGGACATTGATGGCGTCTTATAAGCCGAAGGCCTGTTTAAAGAGGAAGGTCTTACAGGACCTCCTAAAGGACATAAGATCTTGGAGGGCTTGTGTCTCGGCTGGGAGAGCGTTCCATAAAGTTGGAGCTATCACTGAAAACGCTCTCCTTCGTGTCGCAGTTAGCCTAAGCGTCTTGACAGGGGGAATTACCAATAGATTGATGTTCTCTGACCGCAGTGATCTCGTAGGGCAATATGGAGTAAGCCAGTCCCTCAGGTACATTGGCCCCAGGCCGTGCAAGGCCTTAAAGGTAAGCATCAGCACTTTGAAGGTGATCCGGTGCTCAATTGGAAGCCAGTGCAGATCCTGCAAGGTAGGTGTAATATGGCAACCTGCTGGGGTACCAGATAGGAGCTGGATGGCAGTGTTCTGCACCAGCTTGAGCTTCCGGGTCACCGACAGAGGAAGGCCGACGTACAGTGGTGTAGTCTCGAGATGACTGTGGCTTGGATCACCGTGGCCAGGTCGTTCCGGGATAGATAGGGGGCCAGTCGCCTTGCCTGTCTTAGATGGAAAAAAGCTGTTTTACTGACCATGGAGATTTGGGTCTCCATGGTCAGTTGGGAGTCCAAATGAACTCCTAAACTCTTTACAGAAGGCGATGGGCATAATGCCACGCTGTCCAGGGTCGGAAGCTGGACATCCCCATCGCCCGGACGGCCCAGCCACAGGACCTCCGTCTTCACTGGATTCACCTTCAACCTACTGGCTCGCAGCCATCCAGTAATGGCCTCGAGGCAACGTTGGAAATTATCGGGTACAGATCCAGGCCTGCCCTCTATCCTCAGAATGAGCTGAGTGTCATCAACGTACTGATGTAATAATGTTATGTGAGGATTAGATTAAACCAAACACAGGGCACAGAGGGAAACACACAAATCTTCAAAGGTAGGGCTGCCACCAATATTATAAAACTCTTCCCCAGTCTTCTGTATGGAGATAGATTGTAAGCGAGGCACACAGAGGTGTTGAATTAATAACAAAGAAAGAAGTTTATTTCATTCACATGGAATGGGCACTGAAAGCTTAGGGGTTGCAGGCTACTTGTTCAAATGTTTATTGGATTCATAGAAATAGTTCAAGGCTTAACTTGCAGGTTCCACAATAAAACTTTGAAACAAAAACTTTTAGATTTGCTTCTTAACAGTTCTTAAAACCTAAAACAACCCTCTCACAGCAGGATCTGTTTACACAATACCTTAGAACAGGTTCTAGACACTGTCGGCCTTTTACCCTACAGGCACTTACTGCCCCCTTAGGCTCTAACTGCCCCTTTAGGCATCAGGCCTAGGGTTGCCACTTGTCCCATATTATACAGGACGTTCCGTTTTTTTGCTCTGAATTCCTTGTCCTGTATTTTCAGCTCCTGTCCCCTATTGACAGGACAGGTGGCAGCAGGAGCTGAGTGAGCGCCACTGCACTGCCAGCAGCTTCTCCGCGGCACTTGCGCTCACTTGCCTTGCACTCATTCGCAGGCACGGCAGGCAGCAAAGCAGCCCCAGCAGCGGCGCGCCTGCCTGGCCACAGGTGGCGCCTTGCTGCACCGCCAGGCCAGCATCCACCTTCTTCCTGGCCTGCCCCCTGCCCTATGGCAGGCTCTGCTCAGGTCAGCCAATGAGGGCAGGCCACCACGAAGCGTGTGCATGGGAGAGAGGTGAGAGCAGCAGAGACATCACAGGGCTGAGCTGAGAGCAGGACGACATCGAGAGAGCAAGAGAGAGAGAGAGAGAGAAAGAGAGAGAGAGAGAGAGAGCCAGGCCCAGAGCTGAGGGAAGATTCAATTCAAAGTGTTGGAACTTAGCAGGGAGCATGTCAGTGAGGCTTATTGCCTTTAGGGTGGTGATTTAGGAATTTGCCCATTTTTTCCTGCAACCCCAACCATTTCAGGAAAAAATGGGCAGCCTACAATTTAATTCCCTGACAGAAGTATTGGGGGGAGAGGGAATGAGGGAGGGAGGGAGTTAGCAAATGGCTCAAACAAAAGCAGCTATTTCCATTTAATTCCCAATTTTAAAAGTATTAAAGCAAAGGCAGATGGGATGATAGAGGATTAAACAGGACTGTCTCTGTCAAATCAGGATAGTTGGAGTGTGTGCATGTACTCCCAGCAGCCCAGGCATCATATAAACCTAAGCTGGGGAACCTCAAGCCCTGGCCCAAATCCTGCCTTCAGGAGTTTTCCTGAACATTGCTGATTTTCTAGCCTTTGGACAAGTTTTTCCCCATTAGCACAATCAAAATGTGCTCTCTTCCAAGGCCAACAGTAAGTGCTTTATTGTAAAATTTGCTGGTATATTTGATCTCATCCTCTACTGTAATGCAGTCCCTGTGAACTTCTCCAAAATTGAAACTGGGCCTCTGCATGTTTTTTCTGCATGTTTTGTCATACCTAATGCATTGTACTGCTATTATAAAGCTATTATAATTTATTTATTTATTATTCAATTTTATATTCCGTTCCTCCCTGCAGGCTCGGGGCGGATCACAGCAAACAATAAAACATACAATAAAACATGTAATAAAAACATCAGGTAAAAACACAATACATGACAAAATGCCAGCAGATTACAATTCTCAGCACAGGCAAAAACATGCCGTCTACATTCAGGTTTAGCCAAACGCCAGCCTAAAAAGTAGTAGTAGTAGTAGTAGTAGTGCGTGTAGTACATACAGTACAATGCATTAGGTATGACAAAACATGCAGAAACATACTATGTACTGTTAAGAGGCTGTAAGTCAGTTTCTTTTATGAATTTCAATCATGATCTTATTCTGTTAATAAAACTATTTATACCTAAAGTTTGATTTTCAAGTTTTTATGAAGTGTCCTTTATTTTTTTGTGAAAAATCCCACATTTTTAGGTAAATGTCCATCTCTTATATAAAAAATAGGCAATTCTAATCAGGCCTATATACAGACTGACTATCTCAGCTCAGTCTTAGAACTGTGTCCTTCTACAACAGTTCCACCAAACCCTCCTTTCCAACTCCCTTTCCAACTTCCAAAATCCACACACCAGCCCTGCACAGTAGGCCAATACATTACATCCCTCTCCCACTTGCTGAAAGCAAAAATTCAATGATAAATTCAATTACATTGGTCTTTGATGGCACATATGATTAATTTCCTTATATGAGTTATCTGCCTCACTTTGCCTAATAGTAAGGCATCCTAAGCCTAGGAACAAAAAGTGGTAGGTCCTAATAAATATTTACTTTCAAAGTTCTTGTTATATTAAGCAGGGGGTTATTTTAATAAGTGTGTGTGCATGTTCTGCAATATGAATTAATCAAAACACACTTCTTGGCAGGGGGTTGGACTGGATGGCCCACGGGGTCTCTTCCAACTCTTTAATTCTACACATATCCTTATTGTAGGGAAAGGGTATTCTCATAAAACTCTCTGCCCTACATATACTGACTGCCACTAAGTCAGCCTAAGATGCCCACTTATTCCCTTAGCCTACCCTCCATTAATCTTCTTTAACCCAATTTGTGGATTACATATATTATGCGCCCTCACATTAGAATAGGTCAGCTCGCTTTAACTAACATGAGTGGTAAGAAAAGAAGAAGCAGGTCACTACTTCCACTTCTGGGTTTGCAGAAATGAAACAAACCATATTGTAATCATTTTATTTTCCTTCCTCTTCCCGCACTACATACAGCTCGCTTTTTCCCACTGAGTGGTCATTTTCTGCTTGATTGTGTCACTCCCATTAGCAGGCAGGAACCATATGAGTGTGTGAGAAGCATTACAAAACAGGCATGGGACAGAAAAGCAGAAGGAGCAAGGAGGGAATCATGTAGAAAATTAAGAATGTAGCTTACTGTCAAACTCTCTCTTATCTTGCTAATACATGGCTGACCTATACAGAAATTCAGGGAGTTTGATTTCTTAACTTTTTAGTTACTGTAACCAGAGCATGGAAATTTTTACTTTTTAGACTACAATACCTGGATTGTCTGGGGATTTTTTTTAAAGCTTTAGTTCAGAAATACCTTCCCAGCTGTGCTGTAGGTATCATACCACTATATTTTTTGAAGCAGGACAGAAATACTGTACAGTCAAAATAAGGTTGCCTATGGACAAAAGGTGGAATTCTAGACAATTGTGTAATGTACAGAAACACTAATTTACATTAATCTTTTATTTCTAGCTCTTGGAAATAGAGAAAATGGACCACAGGTACATTTACAAAATAAAATTCTGTATGTTTGTTGACCTCACAACCTCTGAGGATGCCTGCCATAGATGCAGGCGAAATGTCAGGAGAGAATGCTTCTAGAACATGGCCATACAGCCCAAAAAACCTACAACAACCCAGTGATTCCAGCCATGAAAGACTTCGACAATACAAAATTTTGTATATTGTTGTTCTACGATGGTGTCAGGATGCCTAAATTGCCTAAATGCACCAGATGCCATCTGTCATCGGAAGCTAAGCAGTACCAAGCCTTGTTCGTATTGGATTTGGGGGGGGGGGGGACAAAGTAATACCAAATTCTATAGGCTATATTTTAGAGGAATACATTGCCAAACCAATATTCCTTACCTAGGAAAACCCTATGAAAGCCATGAGGTCACCATCCAGCAACTTGAAGGCAGATACATTAGCAATAGTGTCATCTCATGAGAGAGATCCAGGACACAATTCAAATATTGAGTGACCCCCACATGTAGCTGTTGATAAGACAATCATGTGAGTAGAGTTCTTTCCTGATAAAGAGCTTAGAAACTACCCCTTTCAGTTTAAACTCCAAGAAGACACAGTCTAACAAGTACCAGGCAATTAAGTTTACCCTATGTGAATCGATTTAAGAGCAAAATTATTTACCGTATATACCAAAGTAGAACTTTGCTTCCAGATTGCACAAGAAGGCTTTTTTTAAAAAAATTATTGGCTTCCATGAAATAGACCATATCCCTGCATTGCTGTTTGTGACCACACTGGCACTAGATTTCTCTCTTCGGAGTCCTTGGTAGGAATACCACCTTTTTAGCAAGGTCCTGTTTTTACAAATTAGTTAGATGGTGCAGTCAGGAGACTAATAGTGTGGTTATGCCACAGCTGTTCAGCAAAGCTGGTACAGATTGCATTGAAATGACTTGTTTGTGTGTAAACAGCCCCAGAGGTCAATGAATTAGTTGGCATCTTTCTTAAATTGGCTGGGGAATAATTAATTTTCCTATTTAAAGACCAGCATCCAGAAGGGAAGTTAGTGTTGTGCAGAAGAAGAGGAGGGCAGAGAGAACTTTTTTTCTCATAACATTGTAATAGCAGATTGAGTAGGGAAATATGGAGCAAAAGGAATATGGAACATTGTAGACATATTGCTAATTAGAATGAAATAGTGAAAAGTAAAGATCATCTTAGAATTTGTTTCTATACCTGTCCCAAATAGTACACAAAAATCACAATTCATCTGGGCCTCATAATATACTCCTTCTCTTCTATCCCATAAAGTTCAGTGGATGCAATCTTGCCTGATCTCACTTACAAAATTATAATATGTGACTTTTATACAGCAGTGTGAAAGGGGCCTAAGTCCCCATCCACACAGTATCTTAATCACAAGAGCTCTCGGTTCAAACTGTGGTGTCGCTAGATGACATCACTGGAAAACCCGCAATGTTTTGCTATAAAGAAGGAAAGCCATGGGATAAAACTATCCCCTTTTATTCCCGTTTCTGGATGGAAAATGTGCATCTTCACATGTCTGTGTGACCCTGTATGCCATATGTTTTCCTTCCCTCCCCACTGTGGAGACTCCAGATGATGTTTGATCCTTTTCAAAAGCCCAAAACTCTGAAACGGGCTATGAGGTGGACGCACAGCCGATTGACAGGAAGCACGAATAGAGAGCCATTAGAATTCTCTGAAACTCTCTATTTTACACTGTAACACTGTAAACAGAGCTTAAATAAATAATTAGGGAATATAGAAATGTGGCATTTTAAAAAAATCCCTCCATTATGCACTGATTCGTATATGTGCACAATCAAATAGGCTTATATTTATGATATCTGCACATATACAGATCAGCTCATAACTGAATTTTTTTTAAAAAAAAAAAACTTCTGATGGGTGTCCCCATCCTCCCTTTATTTTATCCCGAGACACAGAAGGGAGACTAGTGAGGACAGTGGGGGAAGAGAGCCTGGGACTGGAAGGTCTGTGTAGGGACTTGCTAATGAGGTCCCGGGTTTTTTTGCCCCTCTTCTAAATCCCACAATTAGGCATTGTCTGGAAGCACTCTAAGTATGCTACCCTATGGTCTTTGAAGTATTACACTTTACACATAGGCAAGTGTGTGAAAAGCATTCCTATCTCACAGCTTTTTCATCCATTGGAAGCATCTATTTCTCTTAGCCAAATAGTTCAAGTGAGAACACATCATTTAACACTTAAAATACAGGATGGGCCAAATAATGAAAATATGTAGGGTGGGTCTAAGTTGGTGTAGAAACTGTCCACCAAGACTATCCATGTTGCTATGCTCTGGTTGAGTCTTGAGCAGCAGCTGACAAATTAGGTAGAGTATATGATCATGGACCCCACATGAACTACTGTTGTTGAATAACCAGCTGTGCATTTAAACTTGTGGACAGCAATATGCACAGTCTCCAGTGCTATCTCTTAATATTTAAACGTGTCAGGGGGTCTTTTCATCCCACCGACAACACAGCAGCTACCAGAATTGTTTTATCTCACGAATCATGTCCTCTGCCAACACTTTGTTTAGATTAAATAAAGCTCCAGAGTCTGGCACTTCCAGACTATTCACTAGCTTCTACTTCATGTCATGGATCAGATTCTATGTGATACTCACCATGGCATTTGCAAAAATGATGTGTGATTATCTCCCTCCTCCCCCATTTTTAAGATATCAAATAAACAAATCTTTGAAGATTGTTTGGGGATTCTTAGTTCCCTGTCACTACAACATTATGTTCTTTGTGCTCTATCTTTCTTGCATTGTGTGAGGAGAATCAATAATGCAGCTCTGTGGACAGCAGGTGGAACACCATAGCGCTTTTATGTGTTTGAGGCAGACAACCGTTATTGACTGAGAAAATAATGTGTAGGTAATTTGCTCCAAATAAAAGAGGTACAAGTATGTATGCATGGACTTTGTGTTTCACTCATATTAGAAGCTCTTTTTGTTGTGGCTAGCTGCAGACAATTTATCTTTGTGTTGCCTGTCTTGTTTGTTTGGTCTCTTGTTCTATAGTCTTGACAAAAATAAAGTTTTGCAGTATCTTCTGACAGTGGCTTTCATCTGTTTTTTATATGATACTTGCTCTCAATTTTATGTATTATTCTGTTAGAATTTGCAAATGCTATAGAATAGGCTTCTATTTTAAATCTCCTCCAAAGAGAAGAACCTACATTTGAGTAACCTTTTTCCATATCCAAATGTGACTTTATTGTATGTTGTTGTCCAGTTCAGTGTCCTGATCTGACCGATGTCCTTAAGTGAATAAGGAACTGTATATGAAAATTACTGTTTCATCTGTGGTCCCTTCCCAGAATCAGCTGTTGAACTATTACCCAATGAAGCAACACACCAGAGGGTCAATTCACATGTCTGTTATAAAGAAAGGGATTTGGAAATTAATTGATGTATAGCCAATGTGGCAACAGTTGTGTGAATTTAGTGAATATATGTGAGATTTGTTTTACCATATTAATTATATGTAGATCATGTCTTTCCCAGGAATCTTGTTTTTCTTGTTGTTCTTTTAAGTCCTCAGGCCTTCTTCTTCTGTAAAAGAGGGATGGGATACAAGTGGTGCTCCAAATACTTTTGAACTTTTGAGCTCCCAGCAGCCCTAGCCAGTATAGCGAATGGCAAAAAGTTCTGGGAGTTGTAGTTCAGCATTTGGAAAGCAATACAATCCTATCCTTTCTGTAAAGTAAACTTCTACAGCTTGCTCTGTTCTCTCATGTTCTGCTGTAATCCAGTAAATGGGCATTTGACCTACTCTTGATTTAATAGCTCACAGCAAAAGAAGGCAGTCTAAAGTGGGATACCTGGGACCTCTTCATACAGGCTCAAATTGGGGAAGGGGGGGTGCACTTTTGCCACGGAGTCCGCTGGCTTCCATCACACACCAGAAAAGTCCTTCCAGGGCAGCTCTGTGGCAAAAGTGCTAAACAAAAACAAAAAACCCAAAACCTGCCAGCGCCAAAAACAAAAACAAAACCCCACCAGCACATGACAGGAAGCTTCCCATTTTTCCATAGGGAAAGATAAGTTGAACCAGCTTATAGAATCAGAATCATTCAATTGGAAGCGACCTCATGGGCCATCCAGTTCAACCCCCTACCTGTCCAGGAATGACCTGGCTACGGTGATCCAAGCGACGGTCATCTCGAGACTAGACTACTGTAACGCCCTCTACGTTGGCCTTCCCTTGGCGACGATTCGGAAACTCAAGCTAGTGCAGAATGCCGCTGCTCGCCTGCTGGCAGGAGTGCCGGTGAGGCAGCACATTACGCCCATCCTCCAGCAACTGCACTGGCTGCCAATTGAGTACCGAATCACCTTCAAGGTGCTGGTGTTGACCTTTAAGGCCTTGTACGGTCTAGGGCCTGCGTACCTCTTGGACCGCCTTGCCCCATACGATCCCCCGAGATCACTCCGCTCAGCAGAGCAAAACCTGCTGGAGATTCCACCGATCCGCCTCTGCCGCCTATCATCAACTAGGCAGCGCTCCTTCTCAGTAGCAGCTCCAACGGCCTGGAATGCCCTGCCGGAGGAGGCTAGAGCCATACGGAGCTCGCCCCTTCCGCAGGGCCTGTAAGACCTTCCTTTTCAAGCAGGCCTTCGGTTGACATATAACGCCTCTTGCTTTCAATCGATTTATGACTCTGTGTTACCGATTTTTTAAACGTAGAGTAATATTAAAAATGTTTTAATGATGTTTTTTAGTATCATTTTTGTTATTTTTATGGTTATAGCATTGTTTTATTTTGTTCGTGAGTCGGCATGAGTGTTGCCTGCCGATCACTATGTATGTCTTGTAACCCGCCACGAGCCCTCGGGAAGAGGCGGAATACAAATGCAAATAATAAATAAATAAAATAAATAAAATCACATTCAAAGCACCCCCAACAGATGGCCATCCAGCCTCTGCTTAAAAGCCTCCAAAGGAGCCTCCATCACACGCTGGGGCAAAGAATTCCACTGTTGAACGGCTCTCACAGTCAGGAAGTTCTTCCTAATGTTCAGGTGGAATCTCCTTTGCTGTAGTTTGAAGCCATGGTTCCACGTCTTAGTCTTCAGGGTGGCAGAAACAAGCTTGCTTCCTCCTCCCTATGACTTCCCCTCACATATTTATACATGGCCATTATGTCTCCTCTCAGCCTATTCTTCTGAAGGCTAAACATACCTAGCTCTTTAAGCCACTCCTCATAGGGCTTGCTATCCAGACCTTTGATCATTTTAGCTTCTTGATGCTTCCTCCCATGTGATGTGGTAGAGGGGAAGCTGGGATGGTGTGGGCCATGGGTGACAGGTTCCCAAGCACCCTGGGTGGGTACTGCCAGTAGCAACATGATTTGAAGTGATGCTTGGCGATTCCAGCAGTGCATGTGAAAAGGTCCTATGTCTTACAAAGCATTTAGGTGTCAGGGAGGATTTTTGAGATGATTTGATAAGCATTTAATATTATAAGACCATAAGAAACAATAACAAAGCAAAAGTCAAATTGACATTCAATTATTTTTATATTTATAAATGTTATAATGGTTCATATTGTGTGGTCATCAGTTCACACCTTTGGAGGTCAATACAAAGTAACACAATGAAGATTTCAACATTTAGTCTCACATAATTGTGCATATTATACTTTCATTAAGACCTAGAGCTTAGTTCTAAGTTCACAAGGATTGCAGGCAGAGAAAGAATTAAAACAAGAAAAGGCTTATCTGGGAAAAGAAATTAAATGTACCGTATTTTTCGCACCATAAGGCGCACCTGCTGATAAGACGCACCTAGATTTTAGAAGAGGAAAATTGGCCTCCCGCTGGCCTCCTCACCGCTGGCCTCCTCGCCGCTGGCCTCCCTCGCCGCTGGCCTCCTCGCCGCTGGTCGCCGCCGCTGGCCTCCCTCGCCGCTGGCCTCCCCTCGCCGCTGGCCTCCCTCGCCGCTGGTCGCCGCCGCCGCTATCGCTGCCGCCGCGCTGGTCGCCGCCGCCGCTGGGCTCCTCGCCGCTGGGCTCCCCGCCGCTGGTCGCCGCCACCGCTGGCCGCCGCCGCTGGGCTCCTCGCCGCTGGCTCCTCGCCGCTGGTCGTCGCCGCCGCTGGTCGCCGCCCGCGCTGGCTCCCTCGCCGCTGGTCGCCGCCGCCGCTGGGCTCCTCGCCGCTGGCCTCCTCACCGCTGTCGGGCATGCGCATTAGGTCCCAAGCGCGTCTGACGCCTGACGCAGGCGTGCCTGATGCGCTGACGCAGGCACGCCTGGCGCGCTGACCTACTGCCCATTCGCGCCCCAGGTGTGCTCAGCGCAGCGCGTCAGGCACGCCGCGTCAGACGTCAGACGCGCTTGGGACCTAACGCGCATGCCCGACGGCGGCGAGGGGCCGGCGGCGCGATCAGCGGCGTGGGAGCCCAGCGGCGGCGGCGGCAGCCAGCGAGGGAGGCCAGCAGCAGTGAGGGAGGGAGGCAGAGGTAGGCAGCGGCGCGGGCGGCGACGGAGGAGGCGGCGGGACCGAGGAGGAGGCGGCCAAGGGAAAGGCTTACTATCGCCTCCCCTTCTCGCTCCATAAGACGCGGCTGATTTTTCCTCCTACTTTGGGAGGAAAAAAACTGCGTCTTATGGTGCGAAAAATACGGTATGTGAAAGTATTGCAGATGCTAAACATTTTTCTTAAATTTAGTTCAATATGCTTTTTTCACACCTAACACAACAGAAGCCTGTACTGATCAGGTGTCGATATTAATTTAGCAATTGAATGAACACCCATCTAACTATGTCTTTCAGTGTTCTGCCAATATACTCATATAGATTTGTGAGCTCATATAAAGATTACAGCTACTGCAGTAATCAATCTTATTGATGAGCTTATTTCTGCAAGATGTGATAGTAACTGGCAAAAAACACATTATTTGGAAATTTGCTGAAGATAAGTCTCAAGGCTAAAACAAGCCTTGTTTATCTGCTGAACATATGTTGCAACAGCTGTCATCTATGTTCACAACTGGTGTACCAATTTAACACAGGCAACGGAAGGGCTGATCAAATTGGTGTTTCTATTAGTATTGGATTTTTCTGCTCAGTTCTACCCTTAGAATGATTTATTCATTCACCCATGTTTTACATAATTAGAACAAGATATACCACATTTGAGGTTTTTAGGGCTTTCCTGACCTACCAATAAAGAGGAATAAGAAATCAATTGGCATCTCAAATTTGTTCATTATGCAACTGCAGGACCTAAATACAAGTCTGGATGCTAACTCTAGAAAAACTGTACAGTCAATAAGTTTTCAATGCAGTTTGTGCCTGAAAAGGATGCACTTAAGCATGTGTATATGCTAGTCTAAAATGTGTTCAGAAAACATGTGCATTGGAAAAATCCACACAAACTGACTTTTGATAGAGAGTGAAACTGCATGCATTTCAAATATGCAAACAAAAATGTATGTCCTGTAAAAGTGCACATTGGGACATGTAAGGAATTAAACATACACACTCATCTTGCAATCCAAAACGGACAAAAGTAGATTGAACTGAAAATTAGAGCTGCTTAAGCTTTTGAATTGTGCACATCCTTATCTGTCCTTGGGAAAGTAGACTACAGGCCCCTCCAGCCAGGGCCCAAAATGTGGTCCCTGGCAGATTTTGCCTGAGGCATCCAAACAACACCACAGTTAAAAGCGGAATAATTTGAGACAAAGCAGGTAAACTCTGCTTTCTCCCAAATTATTTAGATACCCCATTAGATCTGGGTCTTTCTGAAAGGCCTGGTTCTAATGGAGTATGGGCCTGTGGAAGCAGTTCTAGTAGTTTGTCCCCACAGCCCAATTTGCTTATTCCAGCCCCATGAGCCCAGAGAAGTGAAGAAGGCACCTCCCAATTCACCCCCCCCCCCAAACCCCTTAACAGGTCGCCATGAGGCTTATCAGGTCGCCATGAGGCTGTCCTCCTGGCACGGTAAAATGACTCACCAGAAGACGGTGGCATTGCTACTATCTCACCTCCCCATTGCTTCCTGGTGCATTATATTTATGTGCCAGAAGGACTGCCAGAACAGCCTCATGGTGACCTGTTAAGTTTTTCTTTATTTTTAAGGCTAGGGGGTGGGGATGGGGAGCTGATGTCATCCTGAAAGTGGTCAGAATGGCATGGGGGTCATCCACCCAGAAAGCCCAGGTTTTGGGGAGAGGTGTGGGAACTCAAACCCTCTCTGAAGGAGGCTTAAGTCTAGTCTGGAAGTGTGCTATGTCTTTTCCCCAAGATACTTCTTTGATACTATATAAAAGTATATGTTTTCTCCAGGGTTGTGCACCGTTCAGAGGCTGGGAGGCCCAGGACATCTTGGAGGTTACCCTATCACACATCCAATATAATAAAAACTACAAGTTTTGCTCCAAAATGCCTGAAATATTCAAAAGAAGGCCTAGAGCAGTGTTTCCCAATCAGTGTGCCGTGGCACACTAGTGTGCTGTGAGCGATCATCAGGTGTGCCGTGGGAAATTGGAACCTCCAATACCCTTTCTTCCCCCTCCTGCCGAACACTTTTTCTTCTCGGGCTCCCTTCTTCCGAGCCTCGCTCTGCTTGCTTTGCCTCTTCTGTGGGAGGGAGGAGGGAGGAAGACGTGACCTGTGCGGGCGCTACTGCACAGACTCTGGCCCAAGTCTTCCTCCCTCCCCTCCACAGTGCTCTCTGAATATAGGTGAACTACAACTCCAAAACTCAAGGTCAATGCCCATCAAACTCTGATAGTATTTTCTCTTGGTTATGGTAGTTCTGTGTGGGAAGTTTGATTCCATTCCATCATTGGTGGAGTTCAGAATGCTCTTTGATTGCGGGTGAACTATAACTCCCAGCTGTTGAGCAAGACCTTCGTGTGTGTCTTTAAGAACATAAGAAGAGCCATGCTGAATCGGGCCTCAGCCCATCTAGTCCAGCATTCTGTGTCACACAGTGGCCCACTAGTTGTACATGGGGATCTGTAGCAGAAAGGAGGGCAAAACCCTCACCTGCTCCCGACCCCCCACAACCAGTACCCGGGGAAAATCCTGCCTGCCTCCATCAACACAGAGGTGGCACTTGGATGTCCATTTCAGAAACTACTGATTCCCTTGGTATCCATGAATCTGTCTAATCCTGCCTTGAAGATGTCCAGGCTGACAGCTGTCACAACCTCCTCTGGAAGTGAGTTCCATAACCCAATGACCCTCTGGGTGAAGAAATATTTCCTTTATTAGTCCTAACTTTCCTACCTTGAGCTTTAGGGAGTGCCCCTAGTCCTAGTGTTGTGTGACAGAGAAAATATTTTGTCTTTATTCACCTTTTCTATCCCATGCATGATTTTATACACTTCGATCAAGTCACCTCTTAAACGCCGTCTTCAAGGCTGAAAAGACCAAGGCGTTGCAACCTGATTTCATAAGGGAGCTGCTCCATCCCTTGGATCATTTTTGTTGCCCTTCTTTGTACCTTTTCCAGTTCCGTTATATTCTTCTTGAGGTGCGGTGACCAGAATTGTACACAGTACTCCAGATGTGGCCTCACCATAGATTTGTAGAGAGGCAATACAACATTTGCCGACCTATTTTCGATTCCTTCCTGATCATGCCAAGCATAGAATTTGCTTTTTCACTGCATCTTCATTGAGCTGTCCACCAAAACCCCAAGATCCCTTTCCTGGTTTGTCTCAGAAAGCTTTGATCCCATCAGTTGATAAGTGTATTTGGGGTTCTTTGCCCCGATGTGCATGACTTTACACTTGTTTAGGTTAAAATGCATTTGCCACTTTGTTGCCCATTCACTCAATTTCGAGAGATCTTTCTGGAGCTCTTTACAGTCAGTTTCATTTTTAACTACCCTGAACAGTTTCGTGTCATCTGCAAACTTTGCTACCTCACAATTTACTTCTACATCCAGATCATTTAGGATTAAATTAAAAAGTAACGGTCCTAAAACTGAACCTTGGGGTACGCCACTTCTCACCTCTTTCCATCCAGAGAAGTGTCCATTTATTACCACCCTTTGTTTCCTACAGTTTAGCCAGGTTCCAATCCAGGACAAGACCTGTCCTCTGATTCCATGGCTGAAGAGCTTATTTAGGAGCCTTTGGTGAGGGACTTTGTCAAAAGCCTTTTGAAAGTCAAAAGGCTTTCTGCCATTCCTGCCAGGATATCTATGTTGTGTTCATCAAAACAGGCCCAGGTTTCACACTGAGTGTATAAATACATTTTAAAACATACTAACTATATGTATTACTGTGTTAGAGTGTCATTTTGTGTCATTTTGGTTGGTGGTGTGCCTCAGGATTTTGTAAATGTAAAAAAAGTGCCGCGGCTCAAAAAAGTTTGAAAAACACTGGCCTAGAGGATGTTTTTACCACATTGCATTCCAGCAATTTTAGACCCAATAGAGGCCTTTTTTTTTTACAAGACAAAGGAACCCAGAAGACAGTTTCTATTTTTTAAGACCTCTCATAAAATGGCCTAGGGAGACAAAATGTGATAAAAATTGACCTCATACCACAAAGAGGGCTTTTAGTGACATTTTGGGATAACAGTTTTTTCTTAAATTATTATAATAAAAGACCATAAAAATATTGGTGGCTGCATGTGGACAGCAGGCTGCACTTTGCCCATAAGGGATGTCAGTCCAAAAATCAGAGAAGACCTCTGTACCTTAGATGGTTATGCAGAAGCAAATGGAGCAGGTGTGGCTTGCTGGTCATGCAGCAAGCAAGATGTGCTGAAATTCCCTCTTTTACACAACCATTAAAGTATAAAAGAATTTTCTAGTTTTCACTTTAATAACCTGATGTACCTATTCATGCTTTAAGACCCTTGAAAATTAATGGAGCTCCTTAGATGGTTATGCAGAAGAAGCAAATGGAGCAGGTGTGGCTTGCTGGTCATGCAGCAAGCAAGATCTGAAATTCCCTCTTTTACACAACCATTAAAGTATAAAAGAATTTTCTAGTTTTCACTTTAATAACCTGATGTACCTATTCATGCTTTAAGATTCTTGAAAATTAATGGAGCTGCCCCTTCTATTTTCAATCAGCCAACTTTCCTCTGCTATTCCCATGAAGTAAGTAATGGCTTGAGGTCTGAGAGGTTCTAACCACTGGGGTGTTGAGGTAATCTAAAAAGGTAGCATTTTAAAATTCTTCTTTTCATAGGTTGGATCAGTATTGTAGCTGCTATATTCCAGACTCCTGGGATGGCCCACTGCCCACACTATCCCAGAGGAGAAGCAGTTGCCCCTTTCCTAGGCAGTAGCAAGAAACAAAAGTGTGTATGTCATTTTCTTTTCTTCCTGGAGTGGTAGCAGCTTTTCCACATCCAGTGCACAGTGGATCACCAGTCACTTGCCAGTCCAGTTTTGGTGCAGTGGTTGCTACTGGTTTCCATATGAATCAGGTAACAAGTTTGCCCTGGCTTTTAGTATGAACTTTCAATAAGCTATACAAGAAGGTAAGCCCTATTCCTTCAATAAATCCAGAGGGTTGGACAGTTCCTTTAAAGTTTGCACTACAACCTAGAACAGATTCCCACCTCACTTAGGACAATATCACATTAGTGTTAAAAAGGAGAAGTTATTATTTCCCTAACACCCGGTTTGCTCCTGCAGAATTCTGGGAAATGCAGTTTAGGGAAGCCAAGAATCTCTCTAGCTGAGAATTCCAAAGCCCTGCCCGAAACTACATTTCCCAGAACTCTGAAGGAACAAACCAGGTGATAGGGAAAGAATAACTTCTGCTTTTTAACACTAATGTGATATCATCCTTAGTTGGGTTCGTTTGTCTACATTGCTCATGCAAGTAAGGAGTTGCCACCGGTGATGGCAGTCACTATGTCATGAATGTGGAGCTCATATAGATTAGGTGGATGGATATGCAGGGTGGCCCCTGCATTATTGTGTATATATCTTGAAAAATATGAACTCTTTAGGTATTTTCAAGGTCTTCCAATAGTTTTACATAATGCTTCCACTCAAAGTTGACCATAGAACGACAGTGGATCATCTACCAATGCCTATAGAGCAGTTTTCCAAACTATGTGTCGTGACATAGTAGTGTGTTAACTGCAGTATGTAGATGTGCCGTACAAATGTAATGAGAAATGAGCAAAATCTTGGAAATGTACATTTATGAGGTATGTTGTAGTGTTCCCTCGCTACTTCGTGGTTCACATTGAATGGACTTGCTGTTTCGCGGATTTTAAAAAATATTAACTTAAAATAAATGTTTTTTTCACTATTTTGTGGGGTTTTGCTGCCACCGCTCTCTGAGGTCCTTAGTCCTCTCTCCCTTTCTCCAGCCTTGAAGGGCCTTTCCTTCCTTTTATTTTCAGTGTTTAAAGACTTAAAATAGTGTATACCTGCTAAAATAATGTATAAATATTTGGGGGGGGGGGGAGAGCGTCCCTACTTTGCGAATTTTCGCTTATTGCGGGAGGTCCTGGAACGTAACCCCTGAGATAAGTGATCACAATGCGTGTGTGTGTGTCCATATCTCTTATGAGGGCTTTGGTTTAACCTCTGGTTTGTAGTAAAACTGAATCATTGTGTCATGAAATGATGTGTGGTTAAAAAGTGTGTTGCCAACATGAAATGTTTGGAAAGTTCTTCTATAGAGGTTTCTCTCTAGTCTTTTCTTAGATCTTGGTTGTTGTAGGTTTTTCGGGCTGTATGGCCATGTTCTAGAAGTATTCTCTCCTGACCTTTCACCTGCATCTATGGCAGGCATCCTCACAGATTGTGACCTCACAACCTCTGAGGATGCCTGCCATTGATGCAGGCGAAACGTCAGGAGATAATCCTTCTAGATTAGAACATGGCCATACAGCCTTAAAAACCTGCAACCCAGTGATTCCAGCCATGAAAGCCTTTGACAAAACATTTCTTAGATCCTCCAGCATAAGTCTGTTATGCTTCTGTTGGAATCCATTTTTCAGTATTACCTTCAATTTTGTGTATCCTAGCAAAGTACTGGAATATATTCCCTGTGAATACATGGATCATCCTGGACTTCTAGTTTTATTCTTAGAAGATGGAGAAGATCTGATTTTTAAATTGCTACAGATGATTTTTGTCCAAAAAATACGCTTTCAATCAATCAATCAATCAGTTTATTTGTATGCCGCTCTTCTCACCCCGAAGGGGACTCAGTGCGGCTCACAACACAATACAATACAAAACAGTGTAGACAGTGAAGCGAAGCTTCCAAAACAATTTTACAGGGCGAAGACAAGCTTCAAATTGTGTACGAATACACTTAACAATATTTCAAAGGCATATTATGCAAAAACATACATCCATACTAAAACATAAGTGGGCAATTAAACACAGTACAATACAATTATCATAATAATAAACTATACAGGTAACCTTAATACACAGTATAAAACTAATACACTGAAAAACTACTAAAACCCACCTAATTAATAATGCCAAAGCCAGGAATAATCAACCAGCGCCCTATAAAAATAACCTATACCCCATGCCCTCCTCCCTAAGTAAAAGTCCTTCTCACCTCCTCCTACTGCCATTTTCCAAAGAGACAACGGAGCTGGAATGACATCGGCTGTAGCTGGGTCCCAGAGTCTGCAGCAGGGAGGGGTGTGGCGGTGGCATGGCCCAGAGTCTTCCTCCTTTCTCTTCCCTGGAGTTCTTAAAGGCAGCAGCTGGGATGGCTGTAGCTGGGTCCCAGCGACTGAAGCAGGGAGGGTGTGTCAGTGGCATGGCCCAGAGTCTTCCTCCTTTCTCAGCCCTGAAGTTTTTAAAGGACCAGCTGGGATGGCTGTAGCTGGGTCCCAGGGTCTGCAGCAGGGAGGGGTGTGGCGATGGCATGGCCCAGAGTCTTCCTCCTTTCTCTTCCCTGGAGTTCTTAAAGGCACCAGCTGGGATGGCTGTAGCTGGGTCCCAGGGTCTGCAGCAGGGAGGGGTGTGGCGGTGGCATGGCCCAGAGTCTTCCTCCTTTCTCCTCCCTGGAGTTCTTAAAGGCACCAGCTGGGATGGCTGTAGCTGGGTCCCAGGGTCTGCAGCAGGGAGGGGTGTGGCGGTGGCATGGCCCAGAGTCTTCCTCCTTTCTCTTCCCTGGAGTTTTTAAAGGCACCAGCTGGGATGGCTGTAGCTGGGTCCCAGGGTCTGCAGCAGGGAGGGGTGTGGCGGTGGCATGGCCTAACCATTAAACAGTTTCCTAGGAGAGGAAACTAATGCTTTGAATTTTATCAAACAACTAGCTATTAACCTTGTTTTGAATGTGTGGAAATTCTTCAGGCTTTTCCTCATATTATTGGTAATGATAATTCTCAAGAAATGTTGCATCTTCAGGAGGAATGTAACCCTATTTTTCTCATGTCAGGAGCAACTTGAGAAACTGCCAGTCACTTCTGGTGTGAGAGAATTGTCTGTCTGTAAAGACAATGTCCATGAGATGCCTGGATGTTTTACCATCCTGTGGGAGGCTTCTCTCATGTCCCTGTATGAGAAGCTGGAGCTGACAGGCGGGAGCTCACCCCACTCCCTGGATTTGAACTACTGACCTTTCAGTCAGGAGTCCTGTTGGCACAAGGGTTTAACCCATTGTGCCATTGGGGGCCTAATGGACTGAAACCTAGCAGAATGTTTTCACTGTGGTAGACAATCATTTGGGTGATGCCAGGATGAGGTGCAGATGTGATGGCACGTCCAAGCTTTTGCGAAAGCTATAGTGTCTGACTTTACTCAAGGGCTATCTAACCTTCTGTTAAGATTAAGACCCTTTAACACACAGAGGCACTTTAGGCAAGGTGAAAAGATAACCAAATGGGTTTACTGCAAACAAGATGAATAAAGGGTTAACTCCACCTGGGATTATCATAAGGTAACTTAACAATACACTACAAAAGGAACCTTTACTGGCTGCAGTCATCTCTTTGGGGTCTTCTACCTCTGGTGCAAAGCAATGGTTATAAACTGTCCCAATCTTCTTTCTTGTGAAGCGTAAGCTGGTAATAAGCTTCTGTTGTCCTTTAGACTGATGGTATAAAAATACTGCTGAATGCAGGTGCTAAGGATCCCTGTTTTAATTGCTTGGGCCTAGGATTACCAGACAGTCCCAAGTCTAAGTCACAGTAGCTCTGCTGTAGAAAAGAGGGAGGAGTCCAGCAAAGAGCTCTATACAGGGAAATGGAATAGTCCAACTAAGGTTGGCCTTGGGGGCATTATGCTCCACCCAAAAACTAATACAAAGGAAGGTATCTACATTATTGGGAAAATCTATGAACAGGGGGAACCAAAGCAGAAGAGAGGAAAAGGCAGAACCAAAACTTCACAGCAGACACTGCCATACCAGTATCCAGAGCATTAGAAACTCTAAGAAATGTAGTATGAGGAACATTGGCCATTGACATTTTCTGATATACTGTATGTTCTCTAGAGGGAACCAATCTCCTATGAAGAGGCTAGAAAATTGTACCATGCAATTTTCAGCATTCCTGCCAAATTAGAATTTCTAATATTATTTGGGGGTAACTTTGTCAAAACTGGTATAAACTATTTGTAAAACTCTCAAACCTGTGCAGTGTGTGAAAGTGTGGCAAAGGTGTGTGAGAAACATGTATAACAGATGATCTCTGAACCTTTAAAAGAGACTTTAACATCTTTGCTGATGTACAGAATTTTACAAGAGATTTAGAGAATGACATCCATTTGCAATTCTCCAATGTCTTCTCATGACTTCTTTCATCTTCTTTCTTGCCAGAGAAAATCCATTAAGGCGAGAGAGGGGGAGAGAAGGAATTTCTGTACAATGTCTTTTGATTGGCTCATTAGAAGCAAACCTTTTGGAGCATCCCTCATCTGATTTATCAGGAATTTCAGACTAGCCTGTCGAAAGCAGAAGCTCATTATATTTGGAAAGAGCTAGAAAAGCCAGATGAGCACTTCATATAATAAGCTATTAGCATATTTGAAAGCTTCCAAATAAATTCAAAACACAAAACACTGGCTGCTGAGAATCTGTTCTCCTTTAATTAACCTTCTGACCTGGATTTGCATTCCTTCTGCATACTCTGCTTACTACAAGAGATAGCGTCCTGGGAACACTGCTTTGCTCGGTTCTTATGAAAGTGTCATTAAAGGTTTAAAAAGAAATGCTGTTCTTTCCGATTTTTCATTTATTTATAAACCAAACAGCTACTTTCACAAAAAGGAGGGGAACAGGAATGACAAAACATTTCTTAAAAATTGGAATGCTGAAGACATACGTGTAATTGCTGAAGCAGTTCCCATGCATGTTGTTTGGTTCTGTTGCAAGGGTGGAATATAGATGAGCCTTCAGATGTCATTGGATTCCAGTTCCCATCATTTCTCACCACTAAGAAGCTGCAGTTCAACAATATATATTATATTGTTGAACTGAACTCATTCCTGATCACTGAATCATTTGTGTAAATTATTTTAGGAGAAATCTACACAACCAGGGTATTATAGTTTAATACCGTATTCTGCTCCTGCATTTAATCATGGAGGTTGTAGTTTGGGTTAGATTTGGAATCATCAGTCATCCTTACTGGATGACTCGTCATAGGATGATTTTGTGCGGAAGCTGTTGCTGTTATCACAATAAATCAAACTGAAGTTAAGGACAATAGGGTCTCTGAGAAACAAACTTTATTTCATGCATGGAGTTATGAAATGATTATGTATATATTCAGTATATAGTTTTAGAGATGTAATCATATCATTGTAGCCTCTGATCTTGACTCATGTGTTAGATTTATTTTTACAAGAATCCTATGGGGTAGAAAATTAGTAACTAACCCGAAATCGTTTAGGGAACTTCACGATAGATTAGGGACTTGATCCAAGGCCAACACTCTATCCATTGGACCATTCTGGCCTCCAATTAAAAAACAGTACAGATACACAATGCTTTTGTACTTTTTTAGCACTAGTGTAATATTATTATCAAATCCAATGAGATTTTATAGAGCAGGATTATGAAAAAACCATAAAAACTAGCTTGTACCAGTTTATATTTTCTAAAGGCATAGCTGGATTGATATCTCTGATTTCTGTTTCTCATCCTCTAGGAGGAAGGTGGTGCTCGTGACAGCCGGTTTAATTTTGGTGGCTATGGGATGGGCCACTGTCTACAGGTGAAAGATGGTGCTGCGGTCAAAGCCACTCCTCCCAACCCTCCGCCTCCGCCCCTACCAAAGGATTCAGAGTCTATCAAAAAGAAGTTTGTTGATCGTGCCAAAAGGATTGATACAATATCCCGAGCTGCATTTCCGCTTGCCTTTCTCATCTTCAATATATTTTACTGGATTACATACAAAATTATACGCCATGAGGATATTCACAAAAAGTAAACAGTGCTTTGTGAGCTGGGACCCTTCTAGCCAAAGTGACTCACTTGTAAATAGAGAGTGAAATGTCTTTTTTTCTGTCATTGAGACAGAGGGTTTGTTGTCTTGTGGTTCTAAAGAGGCCAGGGGTGGGGCTGGAGAAAACAAAAAGAAAGGTTTTGGTAACAGATGCACAAAACAAGATGCTGTTGGATCACAAAATGAGGTTGTTCTTACCTACTTATGGCATGGTTATTCCAGACTCTTGCCAAAATAAAACAAAGCTAAATGGGGCCAACGTTTTTCTTCCCAAAAATCCATGTTTCTTCCCCCTCTAATATTTATTTAAAGAACACTTAGCATATACTATGGGGACTCTCTGTAATGGCCACACTGCTATGGGTTTTAAGAGGACCAAACTTTTTTTCAGGGTAATGTTGCCTTTCTATGTGAAACAAGCCTACCAAACTACATTCCTTTAATGTCTGTAGTTAGTGGCTTACCCAGAAGTCCCTTTGTGGATTGTAAATTATTTCTACTAACAGGGGGAGGGGAAAGATTTATACTTTAATATCCTTGTTGGTGTGCATTTTAATATACTTGCTTTCTTAGAACTGTAACTATCGAGTCCAACTTGTGTAGAGTGTGGTTGATTTCATGGCTTCCACTTGTAAAGCAACAGCTTGTTTTTAATCTTGGTTCTAAGAAAAGATGGCCAGATGCCTAAGAGAACAGGATGGCTGTTATTTGAAGAGTTGTACAGAAAAGGGAATTTCTATTGCAAACTTCTTCTTCTTTTGCATTTGCTTTGAATGTGATTTTCCTGCTTCTTGGCAGGGAGTTGGACTGGATGGCCCACGAGGTCTCTTCGAATGATAGGATTCTATGATTCTACACAATGCAGAGCCAGTCCAAGGGATTTTGATGGCTGAGGTGAACAAAACAATGGCCAGAGCTTGGACAAATTTCTCTTTCTCATTCCCTTCCTTCCTTTTATCCTTCCTTCTGACTGACAGTTCTTTAAATATTTAGTCACCATGTGCAAAAAAGAAATTTGTCCAAGTTTTAAAGATGTCACCTCCCCACAGGGATGGTTGCTGATTTTCTCTTCAGCATTAATGATGAGTCAAAGGCATCAATTGTATCTGAAAATACCTAGTTAACTTAAAGGTGTTGGGCATAAGAATCATATCCAGTGCTTTGCTCCCACTTCTCAGCATCTCCCACCTAAAGCATTGGTATCCCAGAATGGTGGAGCCAGCTGTGATTAAACAAGCCGATCTTTTTTCTTTTTCTTTTTTGCATCTGGCCAGCCTAGTTCTAAGAGAGTGCACTTAATTTCATTTCTTTAATGCCTGGTTATTTTTTTCTTCCAATTAACTACATGCAACATATGGTGCCAAACTGTAATTTACCTATTGTATTACCCTGTAATGCACTATTGATTAAGAACTTGTCTCCTGGCATAGCTCAGTTTACCATTGACTGTCCATACTGCTCTCATTGTAGCTGCGAGTTAATAGCTCTGTAGGTAAATATGACACATTTACAGACCTCTAATTTATATCTTTATTAAAAAAAACAAAAACAAAAAGTGGCTATCATTTTAAATGTCATTGACTAACTGACAAGTTTTAAAACTGTACTGTGATTTTCATAACCTGTTAACCTTTTGGTGCCAGAGCTATGTGGTCCAACCCCTTGGTATGTGTTTTAAAGTAGAAATAAAAAGAATTAAAATCCAACCAAAATTTTGAGCTATTTTTGCTTCTAAAGTGGGTGAGGCCAAAACCTGTAATATTGAAAATAAAAAAGAATTGTGATTTAACCTTATTGTAAAAGGTTTTATTACCCAAAAAAGGTAACTCAATAAAGCTACGTGTATAATTTACTTTTTGCACATCTTCCCTTCATTACTGCTAGTTTTCATTGCTTGAAGACATACAAAAATGTTATACAACACTGAATAAATTATAAGAAGACTATCACTATTACCCCACCATACTGGTTAGTTCAGCTGTACATTGAGCACCTAGTATCCAGGACATCCCGTGGACAGCCAAACTCCACAGATGCTCAATAGAGTTTAGTAAAATGTGGCAGAATTCTGTCCCTTATATAAAATGGCAAAATCAAACTTTGCTTTTGGGGAGTTTAAAAATATTTTCAGGCTGTTCATGGTTAAATTTATGGATACATTGGAGGACCAACTGTACTAGCTTAAAAAAATGGCCATGGAGGTTGAGGAAGTGTAGAAGATGCAGCACAAGGAAGCTCTGATAAGTCTTAGATAAAAATTTATATTACAGGTTGGGACTTATTTTTCCAGAATCTGAAACACTCCAAACAGTGAAACTTTTTTATGCCACTGCCAGATTACTGGAGGAAAGGGGGCTAGTTACACATCCTGTGCCTACTGAATTTTTCATGCTAGCCCATTTCCAGGTTGCCTGCCCTGGAAACCTATGGTGATGTCATCACAGAGTGCCCATGACAATTCACATGGAGTTCCGTGGTCATCTGTGAAGGGCAGTGGTGGCAACACAGGCATGAACTGTTCCAATTTCCCTGCACTTGATGAGCACAGAGAAAAGGGGATGTTGGTATCAACATGAGGGCTAGCATTTTTAACTTGTTTTAACCTCTTTGATGTCTAATGTGTTTTAACTGTTTAATTTGTTTTTATTACATGTTTAAGTTACTAAATCGAAGTTAATAAATAAAAATAAATAAATAAATAAACAAGAACAAATTTCACCCAGTCCTAATGTTTACAGTGTGCTGAAGCAACAGGGTTGTTCCAAGTCTGGAGCATCCACCAACTTTTTAAAACCTGGGGCTAAATTACATAAACTCAGTTTACCCCGCAATACCTACTCCATGGGGAAGAATTTCATGAAGACAGCCAGGATTGAACACATGGTGAGTAAGGATCATTATAGCCATGTTGATGAGCCCCAAAATGCAGGCAGATGGGGGGAAGGGTAGCAGACAGTAAATTACATTAATACATGCAATGCTTAAACTCTAAAAACCGGAATGCAATCTAGCAGCTTAAGAAAAAGCAAATGTTACTCACTCTAACACACTCAAGAGATAATGAACTACTGTCCCTCTTACATGCCAGTTTGTCTCCCTGGAAAGCCACCAGGAAGCAACAATATTACAGCATTTATCAGAAAAATATTCTTATCTTGCGCAGGGAACACCTTACTCAACTTTTATAGATTTTAAGTCAGCATTTGACTTGATCCCAAAAGATAGACTTTGGCACAAACTTGAGGCCAACAACATAGACATACTGTGAAGGTCATTTGACCAGATGAATGCACATAATATGAGAGTACAAGGTTGTGTTTTTGTCTCCACTTTTTTCAATATTTATATAAATTCCCTGGTGAAATCACTTTCAGGAATTAACTTTCATCCTCCTAAATTGGCTGGAAAAGAAATGCCTGTTCTACTCTATACAGATGATGCCGTACTTCCACCATTGTCATTACAGGTCTGAGATGGCAACTAATAGCACTTGATGTCTATTGTAATACTGAACATCTGGCAATTAGTTATGATAAACCTTAAGTGTTATTTATTCAGAAAAGATGTAAACACTGCTAGCAAATCAATGGACACCCAATTGAATAGGTCAAATTTTATAAATATTTGGGAATTATTTTCCAGCGCACTGAATCCTGTAATGCTCAAGTGTTTCACGCCATAGCAAATGTACAGCAAAGTTACAATTCACTCATTTCATTTTGTTATGGTAAAGGCAGCCAGTTTATACCCTCAGCAATTTAAGTCTTTAATGATAAGACCAAAACTGTTATATGAAGCACAAGTGTACAAATTTAGCAATTAGCATGGCCTAAGAATCTGTTCAGACAAAATGTATAAGATGCAATTTTATGGTTAGAGATTGATCTGGTTTCACTAACGGTGATTTATTTCAGTCTTGGTGGAAAGCATAGTTGATAAAACAGTCCTAAATTTTAAATTCTCACAAAATTCTGCTCTAGCTATGGGTTACACTAAAGCCAAAGAATATATATGGCAGTGTATCTACACCGAATTACAAAACGATATACAGGCAGCTTCTATTTTTCCAGTTTTCAAAGTTAATGGGAAGGCTTTTCCCCCTACAGGTTGCTCGAGCAATCTAATTATTCCAGAAGCACTCACTTTGGCTAAATTCAAGATTCTTCTTTCTGTAATACTAAAGGTAAAGGTAAGCTATAACATTGTACCATATGTGAATGCCTACGCCCCTGTAAGGACGAGATGACAGAAACTGTGGAACATGTTTTACTGTACTGCTTTTTCTATTGTGACCTTTGGCAACATTGTATTAACCCAATTTTACAAAGCATATCAGGAGCCCTGAAATGTTTTATATTGGTTATCTTTTAAATTATCAGTCTTCTGAAATTACAGCCAAAATAGCTAATTTTTGTGCCGCAGCTTGGCAGCACAGGATGGCGTCACAGTCTTAAAATATTTGTATTAATTTATATCAGCTTTAATCACTGCCATTTAAATATACAAATATTTAACATTATTATTAACTCTCATGCTTAATGTTAAAGTTGTATGTTAATGTTTCAACATGTTTTACTTCCCCTTTATTATTGCTTTTTTTTAAAAAAACTTCTGGCCATATATAGTAAAGGTAAAGGTTTCCATGACATTAAGTCCAGTCGTGTCTGACTCTGGGGTGTGGTGTTCATCTCCATTTCTATGCTGAAGAGCAGGCGTTGTCCGTAGACACCTCCAAGGTCATGTGGCCAGCATGACTGCATGGCGTGCCATTACCTTACCTATTGATCTACTTACATTTGCATGTTTTCGAACTGCTAGGTTGGCAGAAGCTGGGGCTGACAGGGGAAGCTCACGCCACTCCCCGGAATTGAACCTGTGACCTTTCGATCAGCAAGCTCGGTAGCTCAGTGCTTTAACCGACTGCACCACCGGGGGCTCCCTGGTCATATATACAACATAGGAAATATGCCCATTAAAAGCATCCTGGGACAGCAGGACCACGCCAACTGTATCATAACCAAGAATATCTAAATTTTGGAACAATCACTAAGAACAACTTGTTCACTAGACAGAGAACTGTAGTTATGACAGGAAAATAAGACACTGAATATGTTATACCTGGAGGATGACAACTGTGCTTTCTATTTGCCAGGAGCCGGCATATTAGCACCAAAGAGATTTTTTTTTCATGTCAGAAGCGACTTGAGAAATGAGAAATACAAATGGGCTCCATACTTCAGAGAACTGATTTGAACAAGATGCACAGAACCAAAGGCAACTCTGTCAGCATCACAGTCTCTGCCTTCATCACAAACTGTGGATGCTCAAAGAAATGCTAACAGCAAAGTTAGAGTAGTGCTCTCTGGGGATAAGAAAATCCTCTCAAAGGAAAGCTTCTGAAGTGAACACTAAGCTAGATTATCAGAGAACTGAAACCAAATTGGAGCAGTTGTTGAAGTAGCTACCCTAAATACTGAATGCCTTCTTTGAAACACAGGACTCTTAGGAAACCAAAATGAGATTAGCTGGTTTTTAAGATCTATCTTCAAGTCTTCAAACAACACTTTTGCCCCTCCATTTCCACTGATTCTGCATCTTTGGATTTCGCCATCCATGGCTTTAATTTGTTTGATTCCACAAAGCTAACCTTTTTGTCATCTATTATATTAATGGGTTCACGTCATGTGATGTATACCTCAAACAAAGAAACCATTGTCTTGAAATGGACTTGCCAACAGAAATAGGCCTCAAGCAAGGTACGTTTGTAGCAAATAAACTTCCCCCAAAACCTAAAAGGCCCCAAAACAACGAGAAAAATAAAACTACATTTACCAGCATCCTCCGGGGCAGCCAAAGACTCACCCAGCCTCTACATTCTGAACAACATGATTGGCTGCCAATAAGGGCGGATTTGCATAACTGCTGCACTGCCCAGCCAACATGAAAATTCCGATCCATAATAAACTGCCAAAACAGAATAAGGAAAAGGCCTGAGCCAATCCCCATAACAAACACCCAAATCACTTCCAACCGAAAATGTACACCCCAAAAAATCACAGACCACGCCCAAAATTGACAGTAAGGCTTCATTAACTTGATTTCCCTAACTAGCCCTCACTTACTGGGAAGCTGTTTACGCTCTGAATTGACAGTAAGGCTTCATTAACTTGATTCTCCCGACTAGGCCTCAGCTCATTGGACATTGTGTATGGCCTGAATTGACAGTAAGGCTTCATTAACTTGCTGTTCCTAACTAGGCCTCAGCTCATGGGACATTGTGTATGGCCTGAATTTACAGTAACCTACCTTGGCACACAGAGCCCCGACCATGCATGATGGGACTTGAAGTACCACCATGGAAAATGGGATTTGTAGTGTCAAATTGGGAGTTATGGAACTCCAAGTGGCATTACCTCTTACCAAAACAGCGGCAACGTGCGGGCGCAGGGATGAAACCAGCAACAACTTCACTGCTCAACGTGAAATCAAAGATTTATTGATTAACACCAGCTGGTGGGGTTGCCCACAGACAGCTGCGATAAGGGGCAAACGGCCCGGTAACAGAGCTGGCGTTGTGGACACCTCAAGGTCATGTGGCAGGCATGACTGCATGGAGCACTGTTACCTTCCCGCTGGAGCGGTACGTATTGATCTACTCACATTTGCATGTTTTCGAACTGCTAGGTCGGCAGAAGCTGGGGCTGACAGCAGAAGCTCATGCCACTCCTTGGATTCAAACCTGAAATCTTTCGAGCAACAAGCTCAGCAGCTCAATAATTTAACCCACTGCGCCACCAGGGGCTCCTATTAATATCACCTCTTTTATTTATGTTATTGTTTTATGTTTAATGATTTAGTGTTTTATCTATTTATAATTTGTTATGTTTCTGTTTTGATGTGGCATCGAATTGTGCCAAACTGAGGGGTTTGGAAATGCTAATGTAAGGAATAGGAAAATAGGCTGCACCAATAATAGATAAATATAAGAATTTAATCTATCAACACTATATAAATCAATTACGCATGTCTCTGTGATAAACAGCATAGTCAATGTGTATAATACATAAACCCACACAAGAAATATACATTAAAGAGTAGGAAGCACTATTTCCAGCAAACCTTCAAATAGTCCCAAGGAAGCAGTCCAAGTGGCAAAACCTTCATGCTGTGCACGCAAAAATATATTGCAGTCTGAGGTAGAAATAACAGATGGAAGTTCAACTAGAAGTATAGTCAATGTGATCGCATTGAGCCTCTCCCATATGGCAAGGACTGTATCCTGAGAGTGCCAAAATTCGCAAAAACACCGAAGTCGGCTGAAGAAGCTGGAAGCGGCTGATAAATAGAGGGTAATCTGAATAAGTGGACCCAGGATCATCCAATGTGGATGGACATGGTTTTCTACTGTGACGGTACAAAGTACGCGGCCAGGACCATTAATTCGGCTTTTTCATAGTGGTAAACCAATAGTGTTCTGGTATCCACAGTAAAGTGCGGTTCTATAAATACAGAATAATAGCAAAGGTATACAAACCCAAAATCCAAGTAACCAAAACAGACAATGTGTGAATAAATATACAATGACATACATACCTAATCATACAGCATCTAGTATATCGCTGGAGGGAGAAATGATGCAAAGGTAAGTCAAAGGTGCTGGGGATCGCTATTTAAAGGGATTATAGGATTAATTTAATTAGAGGATTATCCTTAATTGAAGGTAGTTACGTTAATAAAGTGTTAATCGAAAGACAATCATTAAGTCCCCTGGGGAATTCGATGGAGCACCGACTGCATGGAGCACCGTTTCCTTCCCACTGGAGCGGAATGTATTGATCTACTCACATTTGCATGTTTTCGAACTGCTAGGTCGGCAGAAGCTGGGGCTGACAGCAGAAGCTCATGCCACACCTCGGATCCAAACCTGCAATCTTTTGAGCAACAAGCTCAGCAGCTCAACAGTTTAACCCACTGCGCCACCAGGGGCTCCTATTAATATCACCTTTTTTATTTATGTTATTGTTTTATGTTTTATGTTTGATGATTTAGTGTTTTATGTATTTATAATTTGTTATGTTTATGTTTTGATGTGGCATTGAATTGCGCCAAGCCGCTCTGAGTCCCCCTTGGAGTGAGATAGGGTGAGATAAAAAAATACAGTAAAAATAAATAAATAAAAACACATTTTCCTATTTGTTACAATTGTCACCATTAATATCACCTCTTTTCCTATTTGTTACTGAAAGGTTCTTTATAATTGTTTCCAACTCCCTCCACTCCCGATTAGAAGCAGTTCCGGGGCCTCTACCTAGAACGAGAGTATGAGTTAATAACTCAAACCAACACCTGAACCACGTTGCATTCCTCTTCCACCATTTAAGGGAGGCGACATCCTGTAACTATAAAAGAAACTAATCACTGGTTAAACTGCGTATGGAGTGATATTTTCCTTTGTTATGTTACACCTGTCACCATTCTTCCTAATGGCTCAGGTAGCTACATAAACAAAACACAGTTAAAATCACGAAGTACAGATACCTAAAACTGCAGATGTCTAAACTGACAAATGAATCAGAAGTACAAACCAGTAATACAAACCAACAGCTGCCAAAAGGTAATTAAATATTTGCCTGTTCTCCCAAAGCTTGTGTAAAGAGAGATACTTTTGATTGATAGATGAAAGTACTGAGGGAGAACAGTCTCTCTGATGGAAACCAATTCAATGACCAGTGTATTGGTATGCTTTTGCTAGTGGAATAATTATTTATAACTTGTTTCTTTCAGGCCCTGAGCAGGAGCCTTGTCCTCTTTTGCATCTGACTACTTTAACAGCATGGATGATTCAATTATTTTTGTGTGGTTGTTTTTCTTTTGTGAATGGTTCAAAGTCACATACCATTTTGACTGAAATCTGCATTAGGAGGCAATACAGGCAGCAAAATCACAAAAGCCTTTGGTGCATGATTTGTCAAACTGGGGCAGAGGCATGTGTAGGTGTGTGACTTCCAAGGTTATTCTGAAAAGGAATTTGTCCTCTGCTAATTCTTGGAAATAGTGTTCAAATTTATTTTTCTTTTTGTATTTTTGACAAAAACATCGCTTTATAATTGTCATAGATCAAAGTGCTGTGAAATGGTGTAAACAGGTGGGGATCATACACGCAAATGCACACACCCTATTTTCCTCCCACTCATAAAGAGGCATTGTTAGTCAGAGCGATTGCCTTTTGCCGTTTGGATTGGTTTCAGTGAGATTGTGTCAACCTTTAATCATGAAGTAAGTCAGGTTTGGGAAAGAAAAGCCTTGAGGTGGATCACACACATGAGGCATTCCACTTAAAATATCAACACAGCTCTCAATCCATCAAACGATTCATCTTAAGCCTTGGATGTAACAGATTAAAAATGAGTTATTTGCTATTATTTCATTTTCCTAAAAACTAATTCATGTTATGATTGTATGGGGAATAATTTCACTCCTTTATAATTGTAACTTCTATTGTTACAGTCAACACTCTGTATCTATAGATTCCGTATACACGGATTCAATCATCCATGGCTTTAATTTTTTCTTAATAATCCGCAAATCTTGATTTTGCCATTTTATACAAATCATATTAATAATATAATTTTATTTATACCCCGCCCCATCTCCCAACAAGGTACTTGGAGCGGCTTCCAATCATAAAAAAAAACCATAACAGATACATAAAACATTAAAACAAACCACAATTAACACAAAACAATCGACACATATTAACCAGTATTACTTAAAACAATTTAAACATGCTTTTAAAAGTCCAAACTATTGCATTGATCAATATGAGCCATGTAGTTCATTTAGTGGTTAAGAATTCTTGAAAGATACAATTTTACTGCACAATTGCATATAATGAGAATTGAGTATCCATTGAGTCCCATTAAACCCCAGTGGATACCAAGGGCCTACCATAGTTTTAAGTACAATAAGTTCCACTGAAGTCCCAACGACTTATTCCCAGATAACAGTAAACCTTGCATATTTCTTATAATGCTAGCAGAAATAGAATATATACAATATAAGGCAAAGTTGAGTCAATTTATATTACTAGTGTGGATTTAGCACAAGTAGAAAAAGATTTTTAAACCAGGTACTGTATATTGGTATCAAATTTGAAGAAAACCAGTGTGATGTAAAGGTTTAGGTGTTGGTCTAGGAATCTGAAAATGGGGGTTTTGCATCCCTGTTCTGAAAGCTAAAATTGATAGGGTCATTCCAAAGATTTTGTTTTCCCATCTCATGTTCTTTAACTTTGAAATTGGGTTTTGATTGGACAATTGAAGGAGGCTTCTTTACAGAGGATTACCCTCTATATATAACAGAGGATGTTTTATAGAAGACTGCCCTCTATAAAGTTGAATGAACCATGCACAGTGTGTAATTGGCCACAGTGTGAGCCAATGCTGTCCTAGGTAGGCCTTTGATCTGTTTCATTGTGGGCATTCTAATGTTATTGTGAACCTAATTAGAACCCTAGAATCTATATGAGCTTCTTTTGCCCATATCATCTTGGTAGAATCTTATCTTTTTTCTATTGACTGCTGTTGTCTCCATTCTAAGTTAGCGTTCTTTTAAGGCGCTTCCAGGCAGCTCCAAAATGCGTGTTTTAAAACTGAGCCAAAAAATCCCAGAACCTGACAGAAGGTCCATACACAGACCTGTCAATCCTGGAAAATGATCCCTCACCATTCTCACAGCCTTTCTTTGTAACAGTTCAAGATGAAGGGTGGAGAATTGTAAATACTCTTACCAAAATAACAAACCCCAGGATTCTAAAGGATACTGTCATGGTATTTATAATAATTTATTATTATTTATTACATACATTTCTATCCCGCCCTTCTCCCCACAAGGGGATTCAGGGCAGCCATGCTTATACATAAGCATCCGAAGAGGCTATCCACATACACACACACACACACACACACACACACACACACACATATATATACCAATAAAATCACAATTAAAACTATAAACATCCATTTAAAAACATTACACAGATTCAACAATTCATTAACAATAAATTAACATGCCAATTCGCCAAAGCCAAGCCAGGAGAATCCAGTGCCGCAGTGTCCAAAAAAGTTTCTCTTTCATATTGCCATTCCCCTCTAGTCAAATGCCTGGTCCCAGAGCCAGGTCTTCAGTTGTCTTCTAAAGGACAGGAGGGAGGTGGGCAACCTGGTGTCCTTAGGGAGTGGGTTCCACTGCCGAAAAGGCCCAGTCTCTCATCCCCACCAACTGCGTTTACGAAGGTGGCGGGATCGAGAGCAGAGCCTCTCCTGATGATCTTAAGCTTAACAGGAGATACGTTCGGACAGGTAACCTGGGCCAGAACCGTTCAGGGCTTTAAAGGTTAAAACCAGCACTTTGAATTGTACTCGGAAGCCAATCAGCAGCCAGTGGAGCTGGTGCAATAGAGGAGTAGTATGCTCCCTGTACACCGCTCCAGTTAACAACATGGCTGCTGACCGTTGGACTAGTTGAAGCTTCCAAAAGGTTTTCAAAGACAGCCCCACATAGAGAGTGTTGAGGTAATCAATTCGGGATGTAACCAGAGTGAGGACCACTGTAGCCAGGTCGGACTTCCCAAGGAACGAACGGGCGCAGCTGGCACACAAGTTTTAAATGTGCAAAAGCTCTTCTGTCCACCACCGAGACCTGGGGTTCGAGGCTCAGAGATGAGTCCAGGATCACCTGTGAACCTGTGTCTTCAGGGGAGTGTAACCCCGTGTAACACAGGCTGTAACCCTATCCCCTGTTTGGCCTTTCAACTGACCAGGAGTACCTCTGTCTTGTCTGGATTAAGTTTCAATCTGTTTGCCCTCATCCAGGCCGACACAGCAGCCCAGCACCGGTTCAGGACCTCCACAGCCTCCTTAGTGACAAGTGGGAAGGAGTGATAGAGCTGAACTTCATCCTCGTACAGATGACACCTGACCCCAAAACTCCAGATGATCTCTCCCCTTCATGTAAATGTTAAGGCATTTGGGGTTTGATCGGACGCCTGGAGATCTCGTGTGTACCTATGTTTTAAACTGTTGTATTTTGGGTTTTTAAATGCGGTCGCCCGGAGCACCATGTTATTATTATTATTATTATTATTAAACAACATGGGGGACAGTATGGAACCCAGCGGGACACCTAGTTATATATGTGTGGTGAGAGGACAGCATGTTTCTTCTTTACCCTCAAACCTCATATTTCCTACATCAAGTAAACAAAGCTAGTTAACAAATAACTCAAACAAATAAGAGGTAAATAAGCCATAAACTCAAACATTAGATAAGAGAGAAGTCGGGAAGAAAATCTTTTCTTCACCTGCCATACACTGAAACATTTTGGAATAATGGGAATCTCTTCTCAAATACCATTCCATTAAGCAATACATTTAAAATGACCTTTACAATGCAAAGCAATACTGGGCTTTTGCGACTATTTGATCAAACAGAAGACATTTTGTCTAATTTAATACATGTTGCAGAATTTGATTACCACATAGGCACAAAGAAAAAGAATAAAATAAAATAAAATAGAGCACAATTTGTGGATCAGAAAGAATGTGAAACAAGGACTTGAGAGTAGCAGTTTCTTTTGAAGGATGTCAGGACATGCATTCTGCTGATTGAGACTTTGGGTGGTTTCAGACTATACTTAAACCAATTTTGGACGGGTTTAAATCCCCACCCCCGAAAATGGGCTTTGCTCATTGGCTGTCCCCATGCCATCCCAAAAACTTTCAAGATGGCATTGGGCCACCCAATCCCCTCCCCCTTTATAATAAAGAAAAACTTACCAGGTTGCCCTTAGGCCTCTCAGCAGGCCTCCTGGAATGTACCAATGACACACCAGAAGGTTGGAGGCCAGGAGTGGTCTCCCCTTGCCTCCTGGTGCATCATTGGTACGTTCAGGAGGCCTACAGAGAGGCTTAAAGGCAACCTGGTAAGTTGTCCTTTATTTTTAAAGGCTTGTGGGGAGGGATGCCCTCCTTGGTTCTCCGGGATTTTGGAAGCCTAAAGAACCAAGGTGGGCTGTGGGGACAGATGTCTGGGTAGTCCCAGGACTATCCGAGTGAGTCCCCACAGAGGCTGTATCTAATTTGACCCAGGCCTTTCAGAAAGGTCCAGATCTAATAGGGTATCTAAATAATTCGAGACAAAACAGGGTTTACTTGCTTTGTCTCAAATTACTTCGCTTTTACCTGAGGCATAGTTTGGATGCCTCAGGTTAAAAATCCGACAGGGCTCAGGATATGGGCCCTTTCTGGAAGGAGCCTGAGGATCTCCTCTGTCCTATATCCCAGGATATGATCTCAGATTATCTGTTTATCCCAGATTACCAGGCAGGATAGATCCATATAAACCAGTTCAAAGCAAATAATCTGGGATCAGATCCTGAGATATAGGGCAGTGTAGATTCGGCCTTACTGAGCAGATATGATATATCAAATACAGGAATCCATAATGGAGAAGTCTGCTACTTTGTGGTTAAAAATACAGACAGCGAACCGATGCATTTAACTTGGTAAGCAATAATTACACATAGCTTTCTCGTGGGGAAAACACACGAAAAGCTGTTTTTTGCATCACCAGATTCTTCTGATAATCAAATTAACTTTCACGTAACCAGAATATAAAACAACTTTCCTATTAGGATCAGGTAAGGAAAATACCACTGCAATCACTGGATTAAAATTCTATCCAGGATAATAAAAAGAAAAAGTATAATCCCACACTGGGTGCAAACAGCATACATTGAAACTAATGGGACTCAATATTAGTGGAACATCGCATAGTGTTTGTACCAATGGATTTTCTTCCAATAAGTAGAAACAGATTGGAAGAAGTGTTCTACCTGTCCTGTATTGAACGCAAGAGATTCCAAACTATTTTGAACAATGTTTCTGATTTCAGAATGAAATTATATTTGTGTTTCAGCAACACATTATTGCCATAATTTTAAATGTTAAAATTACTAATTCTGCTCATTTCAGCCTTGGCATTTTCAAATCCCTTGACAAACATTTGAGTTTGTCAAGCTCATTTCCCCTCTGATTATGAAGTTACAACACGTCGCCTATCCATATCAGAGCATTGCTATTGAATTGAAATTTTAGACTGGCCTTGTCATACTTTGGACGGGGAGGTATGGCCACAAGCACTCTGACCTCCCTCACCCCTTTCCTCCATTAAGAAAAATAACAATATTACCTGGGCTGGAAGCTTCTAAAGGCTCTGCTGCATCCTAAAATGATGCAAATAAAGTTTCAAGTGGGAATTTTTCCCTTCCTTTTCAAAAGCTATATTGTGTTATTTTCATATATTTTTACTTTATTTACTCAAATTTAATGCTCACCTTTTTTGGCTAAATTGCCTTCCCAAAATTAGTGTGCGCATTATATTAGTGTGATGTGGTAATCTTTGGCCCCTTCTGCACTGTCATAGAAAATACAGATTATCTGATTTGAACTGGATTATATTAGTCTACACTGCCATAAATTCCAGTGGAGGTGTAGGGTGTTGGGTCCGGATCTTTGCTCCTTGTTAAACTGCATTATCTTGGGGCATCATTTGGACACCTCACACTAATCCAGGGGGGGAAACCATGAACTATAGATCTTTGTAGATGGGCCCAATAAAGCCATGTTTTGCACAAGTGGCAGGAATGGTCAGTAGATGTGTACAACTCTGAATTATTTTCATTTTTAATTTTACTTGTGTTTAATATTGGTGGCCATACCTTTTTACAGAATTCGGACTATGTGCACTTTTAACTAATTGCATTTTAACTGGTTTTTAATGTTTAATGAATTATTTATGGTATAATTGTTTGTTTTATTGATTGTATATGTGGCATCGAATTGCTGCCTGTTGTTAGCTGCCCTGAGTCCCCCTTCTGGGGTAGAGAAGGGCGGGTTATAAACATTGGAAATAAATAAATAAATAAAATTACTATTAAATATAATTCCTTAAAATATATAATAAAGGGCTGATATGCTTTTATGAACATAATAGAAAAATATTGCCAAAAAGTAGGTATTTAGGTGAAAGGCTGGCATCACCAGCTGGTAATATCTGTCCTCACTTGACCCCCAATCTGGGAATTTCACCTTTGTCTGGATTTGGATGTTGCGGAGTATGGAACAATTCATTTTATTTGTCCCTGGCCTGCTTATGGAAAAGACCCAAGTTCTCCCTTGGGAATGATTACACTAAATCAGATTAGCTAATACACTATAATGGATTAGAAAAACAACTGAGGAGCTTAGAGGTACAGTGTTCCCTCACTTATTGCTGGGGTTAGGTTCCAGGACCTCCTGCAATAAGTGAAAAATAAATACTCTATTTATTTTAATATTTATACATTATTTTAGTAGTTATACACTATTTTAAGTCTTTATAAACTTAAAATAAAGTGAAAGAGAGGAAGGAAAGGTCCTTCAAGGCTGGATGGATGGAGGACTGAGGAGGGAAAGCACCTCAGAGAGTGGTGGCAGCAAAACCCCACAAAACAGTAAAAATACCATGATATATATTTTAAATTTATATTTTTTTTAATCTGCGAAACAGCGAGTCCGCAATAAGTGAACTGCGATGTAGCGAGGGAACACTGTAATGCAATTTACTTAATACCCCATTCTAATATATTTTGCAAAGCAGGTGGTAACCTTCTTTTGGATGTTTTCCTGTGTTACATATAATTACTGCCATCCACGAAACACTTGCATACCCTGTTGCTCCCAGTCTTTTCCTTGCAATTGCAAAACAAAATATTCATCACTTGTGATATTGTAAGTGTTGTTGCCTTATTTTACTCTTTTCCTTAGAGAAGCCTGGGTTGCTTCTAGTTGGACTACTACAACAGAAAGGGAAGCTGGTATTCAACCATTTCTAAAAAGCCACATGTTGCACCTATTATGAGGGGTAAATAGGCCAAGAAATGATGACAGGGCTGAGATCACCTGGTATCTTTGTCACAGAAAAGGGATTTGAACCTGGAACTACTCCATTTAATCCCAGACCTGTCCCATGCATAGTGATGATGCTAAATAAATACACGAGTCAATAAATAAATAAAGACAATGCTGATGATGGCGTTCTGTCCTGGTGAATTCAAAGCCATAGCTTTGTTCTGATCAGAGGTGCCCAGAAACTCAAATATTGTCACCCATTTTCTAATGTAGCACTATTACTTACTACTGTGCACTTATTCCAGTTTTATCTGAGCATGAGCATGGGGTTTCTATTTACATAGAGTATGTGAGCTCAGAAAAGTAATTTGAATATCAACTATCTCCCAAGTTTGACTTTCTCCTGTGTACAGTATTCTCTAACACTTGATCTGTTTCCATTGCCTTTCCAAAATGAATGATTCCCCACCTTGTGTCTTTCCTATGTTTTGGACTTCAAATCCAGTCATAACAATTCTGGATGAGGCTAATGGAAGCTGTAGTCCAATATATCTGAAAAGCATGCTTTATTGTGGAAGATTGCTTTAAACCAGTGGTTCTCATGGTGTGGGTCCCCAGGTATTTTGGCCTACCACTCCCAGAAATCCCAGCCAGTTTACCAGCTGTTTGGATTTCTGGGAGTAGAAGGGCAAAACACACACGTTGAGAACCACTACTTTAAACAGTGTGTTGATGTATACTGGAATTTGTGCCTATGTCTCCATATCACTTCCACATACAGTAGAGTCTCACTTATCCATCCTTCGCTCATCCAACATTCTGTATTATCCAACGCAGTCTGCCTCCCGCTCGGATCCACAGCTGTTTCAATACATTGCAATGTTTTGGTGCTAAATTCGTAAATACAGTAATTACTACATAATGTTGCCATATATTGAACTGATTTTAATGTCAATTTGTTGTAAAACATGATGTTTTGGTGCTTAATTTGTAAAATCATAACATAATTTGACGTTTAATAGACTTTTCCTTAATCTCCCCATATTATCCAACATTTTTGCTTATCCAACGTTCTGCTGGCCCATTTATGTTGGATAAATGAGATTCTACTTTAATAGCCTCTGCTAGGTCACCTTACATTAGAATTGATATGCAGCCCACAATAATCTAGTTTCCATCCATTCAGCTTTAGTTTCCAGTCATTCAGATACCAAGTAATTATCATTGCCAGTTACTGAGATTTCAAAACAACACTCAACACTAAAATACTGCCTCATTATTTGGGTGTTCATGCCCAGATAATTAGAACATTTCTAAAGCCTGATTATTCACTCACAACCACTGCATTGCAAAGATCAAGGCTTCTTTCTCAGGACATACTTGAGGAGTTTCTGAAACTGAATTTCTTACTGAGTTGACATATCTGCTACCATGTAAATTCCTTGCCAAACAGAAACATTGTTAGTTGTTCCATGGCATTGACCAGTTGAGAGAAATGCAAACATCAATATGTCATTGCATATTAAGGATACAAATCACCAATTCCTCTCTCCCTCTCTCTGTCTGTCTGTAAACCCAATAAAACTGAATGAGGGCTGGACAAGAGTGATTCAACACATTCACAAAGGATTATACCCACATTATACCCTTTGGTTCTGTTTTAGGTATTCAATAATTTATCTGGAATAGGAATGTAACCTTGCTTTTGTTTCATGCACACAATTTAAAAAAAATATTGTGTATAAAACTGCCTTCAAGATATGTGTATGATACATATATAAACATAAATGAAAGTCATGTTAAGACTTGGGTCCCATCTCCTAGATCTCTCCTTATATACAGTATCTATATGCAAATACAGGCGTTACAAACTCTGGAAAAAATCAAAAACTTTCTGGTCCCAAGCATTTTAGTTAAGGGCTAACCAACTTGTATTGGAATTCGAGGCAGCTTACAATTTCAATAAAGTACAATATAGTTAACATAGGAAGGTCAACATTAAATATAATCAAACTATGGTATTCACAATTCTAAACAATTTAAAACGTACATTTTAAAAGATGTTTAAAAGTTGAAAAATAATACAATTAAAGCAATACTGGCACTGAATCTGAAGGCCCAGGGATCAGCGGTGGCCAGGAGGGCATTGCACAATTAAAACTTGTGCGCCAACTGTGCCCATTCCTTGAGAAGCCAGATCAGGCCACAGTGGTACATGCCTTAGTTACAGCCCCTCTGGATTACTGTAGCAGGGTCTATGTGGGGCTGCCTCTGAAGAATGCTCGGAAACTCCAGCTGGTCCAAAGAACTGCAGCCAAGTTGCTCACTGGGGCTACCTACAGGGAGCGGACAACCCCCATGTTGCTGTAGCTCTACTGGCTGCCAGTCTGTTTATGACCTTTAAAGCCCTAGATGGTTCTGGTCCAGGCTGTTTGGCTGACCACATCCCCTTGTATGAACCTGCCCAGGCCTTGAGATCTTCAGGAGAGACCCTTCTTTCGGTCCCACCTCCATCTCAAGCATATTTGGTGGGAACGAGAGAGTGGGCCTTCTCTCTCAGTGGCTAGCACTCAACTCTGGAACTCCCTTCTTTTCTGGGAAGCCAGAATGCCCCCTCCCAGCTGTCCTTCCTGCAGCAGGCTAAAACCTTTATATCCAGGCAAGCTTTTAAAGATGAAAGTTTTAAAGAGCAAGTCAGGAGGTGCTGTGGTTTTAACTTGAATATGGATTGAATATGTTCGAATGGATTTTAAATGATAATTCTTAATATAGTTTATATTTAATTCTGTTTTAATGTTTGTATATTTGTATATTTTCAATTGTGTACTAATGTTTTTATGTTAAGCCAGCGTGAGTCCCCCTCAGCAGAGGTAAAGCAGAGTAAAATAATAATAATAATATCACCACATCCTGTTGAATGTGTTTACATTTCTAGAGGACTGTTAGCATAAAAACACTTCAATTATATAGTAAAGATAGCAAAGAAGAAGCATGTTAGTCTCCTTGGGAACGCATTTCCAGAACATCATATCTCTACCACTCTGCCTGTGAAGGTTGTGGGACTGAGATAAGGATCTCTTCCAGGAATCTCAATGGTCGCCAGGCTCATACTGGGAAATATAGTTTGTAGATAGCCCATATCTAAGCTATATAAGGATTTCCAAGTTATAACCAGCATTTTAATTGTACTTGGAAAGAAATACAATGACTGATACTGAAAATAATTATGACAGAAGCCTCAAGATGAGGCAACATCAAGGATATTCAATGCCTACTCGACTGGCCAGAAAACACCCAAGAAGTCTTGATGTAATGAAGAACAGGTCTATGTTTACCAGCATGAACAAGAAGGTGATACAATCTTCTAATAACAAAGCCTATGAAAGAACTTTTTCTGCAGCTGTTCAAGGATGTTGTGAAACTATCCAATTCAATTTTGTTCCCATGTAAGGACACTGTTGAAGACTTACATCCCAAGCAGAATGCCAGCCATGGTAGTTTCATCTTTGAAAATAGTGATATCTGTGAATATTTGTTGCTTGCGTTTCTTGCCTTTGTATTCCATTCTGTGTAACAAACAGCCTGTGGATGAATTTTCTAATACAAGTACAAGAGCTGCTGTCATGATAAAGGAGAGTTATAACTAGGGAGATGGCTACAGTCATATCACTGGCAGTGCATTTAATTTATGCCTTGCTGCATTCAAGGAGACAAATGATGAGTTAACATAAATTTATACATAGAATTGTGCTGTGAAATGTGCTTCATAAGATACCCATAGTGGGGTGATTGCCAGCATTAGTGGATGTTCCCATTCTCAGTATTATATATAACTCTGACTCCAGAGATAGTGAATTATTATATAATATATCATCCAATCATGCTCCTGCCATTACAATTTACTGATAAGGGCTATGTTTCTCTTTTGACACAAACCTACTTGACCCATTAATGTGGCTAGAAGATTTATGAGTTGCTGCAAAAGAACTAGAGTAGATCTTTAAAAAGCTACTTTTTTGGACTTCAACTTCAGAATCCCCCAGACAGCATAGTTTCTGGTCATGTTAACAGTGGGATTTGGGGACCTACAGTGTCCCCTGCTCCCCAGCCAAAAAAAAAAACGAGAGAGAGAGAGCGAGAAGAAAATTTCCCAATTTGGCACAGGAATATGTGTGGGATAGCAATATCCACACCCATACAAATAACCTAAATAGTTGATGCTTATCACATATCACCGACAGCATGGATAAGCATCAATTATTTAGGTTATTTGTATGGGTGTGGATATGTGTCATGATATAATGTTTCGACAATGAAAAGCAGGCAGTGACTGCATTCAAAGAATATAACAGGGTCTTCTCATGAAAAGAATCAGATGAGGAACTTATTTGTGCTGCACTTGGCTATGCCAAAAAAAATCGACAGTAGCCAGGATAAATGTTTGGAAAGCAAATAATGCTCAAGGGTAAAAGAAGAAAGTGTACAAGAAAGCAAACATACTTGGGAAGCAGCATTTTCAAGGGCACTGCAGACATGTAATTATAACAATGATAGACTCAAATATGTATATCCTAGTATTATGTCCTTGCAGGGTATTTGAAGTTTAGACCTAGTCAAAATCCCATGGCCCACTGTGAAAAGTCTTCCCCATTGCAAAGCCCATGTATCATAGAAGATTAACTTGAATTTGACATTTAAAATACAAAATTGCTTTAAAACATGATAGCTCCCATAGATGTTTCCGGACCTATCTTACTAGTTAGGTAAATTTAAGAATAGTAGGGAGCTGCCGAATATGAGTCATGTGATTGGTTCATCTACTCTGGTATTATTGGGACTTACTAGCTGAGGCTCTTCAGGGTTTATAGAAAGATTGACCAAAGTTGGACATTGAGCCTTCTCTGGGTCAACAGTATGCTCTTGTTGTCTATCACCTCCATGCACCCGAGTCATTGTGCCCTACACTGCCCTGTGGATTTCCATAGCCAACAGGATTTTTAACCCAGTTCTACAGTCATAATCCAACTGTCAATCCCCTTCACCATGCTGACTCTCTGTAGCTCACTTTAAAAAAAAAAAAAAAGCACAATTGAAACCCAAAACATTATTGGTAGCAGATTATAGGAGCTGTCTTCATAGATCTGTCATCAGTATATGATACTGTAAGTCATTGCCTTCTCCTGAGAAAAATTATGGCATCACAAAGGACTGCCACCTCATCTACTTCATAGGAACTCTTCTACAAAACGTCAGCTTTTTTGTTGAGTATCATGACCGGAGAAGCAGATGGCAAAAACAGAAGAATGGCCAGGCTCAGGAGAGTGTGCTTGCACCATCAATTAACATTTGCAGAAATGATCAGCCACTGCCAGAAGAAACAGAGGGTTTCATCTATGCTGACGATCGTGCCATCACTGCTCATGCAGGGAACTTTTAAATGGTTGAACAGAAGCTCTCCAAAGCTTTAGGTGCTCGTACTGCCAATCACAGGGAAAACCAGCTGATTCCTAATCCATCTAAAATGCAGACTTTCATTTTAAGAACAGACAAGCATCTCAAGCTCTGAGAATTACCTGGGAAGGAATCCAGCTGGAACATTGCTGCACACCAAAATACCTGGGAGTTACTCTGGACCGTGCTCTGACTTATAAGAAGCACTGCTTGAATATCAAGCAAAAAGTGGATACTAGAAATAATATTATACAAAAACTGACTGGCACAACCTGGGGATCACAACCAGACACAATGGAGTTATCTGCCCTTGCTCTTTGCTACTCTGCTGCTGAGTATGCATGCCCAATGTGGAATATATCTCACCACGTCAAGAGAATTGGATATGGCTCTTAATGAAACATGTTACATTATCACAAGATGTTGGAGAAATTATACTGTTAAGCCAGTATTGCACCACCCGACATCCTTCGGGAAGTAGCAGCCTGTAACGAAAGGCCCAAGGGATGGACATCTCTGGCCCATCCTCTGTTTGGGTATCAGCCAGCAAGCCAATGCCTTAAATCAAGAAACAGCTTCCTAAGATCTACAGAGATACTCACAGAAACACTCCAATAAGTGAGAATCCAAAACAGGCAGCACTCTGGCGCCATGAGATGCAGAGCTAACCTTAAGAAATGGGGCTAAAAAGTGGAGCCCAAGACATGTGAGTGTGGAGAAGAGCAAATCACAGACCACCTACTACAATGCAACCTGAGCCCCGCCACATGCACAATGGAAGACCTTCTCACAGCAACACCAGAGGCACTCCAAGCGGCAAGCTACTTGTCAAAAGATATGAGGCTTTCCAATTAAGAGCATTACTAGAAATGAGTTTAAAAACAGAAGATAAATGGATAAAAGTAGAGAACGAAATAAATGACGGATGGGGAAAATATGGTTTATACACCAGATATATTACTAAAATAAACAAAAAACTAACAGAACCAAGGAAGCTTGCATATGATTGTTGCCAAAAATGGCAAAAACTATGGGCATATAAATTATCAGGGAAGACTCCAATTAAGAGCATGGGAATACCCGAAAGGTTAGCAAATAACTTAGAAGAAAGGGGATTAAGAAGAGTAAAAGATATGTGGAAACAAGAGGGAAACATTATAAATTGGCCAGAGTTTTTGGAAAAAGGGGGGAAAGAAAATTAAGAACGATTTGGGAAAAAGTAAAAAAAAGGTGCTCTGCCCACTGAAGAACTAAAGGTAGATAAATTACTCAATGCAAGAGAAAAAACAAGCAAAGGAACAGTAGCAACAGGCATGTAGCCGGGGGGGGGGGCTAAGGGGGCTTCAGCCCCCGACATTCTCAGGGTGGTCCGCGAAAAGGCCTTACGGGTACAGTATTTAAACGGTTATGTTTATTCATATCATGATCTGATCACCATGCTCATTATATCCCACATTAATGGGGTTATTGGGATAACAATACAAAAGGTTTGCTAGGGTAGACCCTCTTCCACCCAGTCTCAGCCCCCGAACCAAACTCAGCCCCCCAACAAAATCCTGGCTACAGCCCTGAGTAGCAAAAATACACAATTTAATGGTGGAAGATAAAGAGTTCATAATTAGAGCAATATGTAACAAATGGAAGGGGGTTAAATCATTACAGACACATGAAGTAGAGGAAATAATTAGGAATATGAATAAAATAAAAATAGAAAAATATAACGAATTAGAAAAAAGATATTAAGATGGTACAGAACCCCTGAGCAACTGGCTTATATGGTAAAAGAAAGGAATTCTAAGTGTTGGCATTGTAATAAAGAAAAAGGTACTTATTCACATATGTGGTGGAAGTGTTCTGAAATAAAAAAACTTCTGGCAAATGTTACAAGGAAAATTACAAGAGATATTCCAGATAAATATTCAAATTAATAATGAATTGCTACCATGGGGAGTGTTGGATCATCCAAGTATAAAAACCAAATTTCAGGAGTTATTTAAGGTAACAATAAGAGCAGCCCATGCAGTGATTGCTAGAGGATGGAAAGACAAAACGAAATGGACATTAAGTAATTGGAATGATTATATGTATGATCAAGTGCTATTAGATATTACGGGAATTATGACTAATCAAGCAACAAGAACAGACAAACAAAAGGACATCACAGATAGATGGATGATCTGTTTCAACTGGGTGAAAAATGGAGGAGCCAACATTCACATCATACAAAAAACACAAAGACTTTACCAGTGGCTGGATCTGCAAGATTCGTAGAAATATACTGTGGTTGAGGAGGGAGGGAGAGGGAGAAAAATGTAATCTATACCAAAGTAATGTACTATAATGTTTTTATTATTTGTTGAATAAAATATTTTTTAAAAAAAACTTGTCAAAAGGTATTTAGTATGCCAAGTTTTAACTTTGTGTTTTTAAATACATTACTCTACCCTCAATGTGCTTCTGACATGATAAATAAATTGGCAATTAAAGCATGATTTAAATCAAAGTTTAAATTGCAAGTTGGAACACATCCCTGAGTGCAGTATAGCCTTCTTTATTTTTTTAATTCTGTTTCCTGCAGGTGGTATCAAGTCCCACTTCTGTCAAACGTTTATCTGATTTGTTTATTTATTTATTTACATGCCTGCAGCTGGAAGTCCAATATGGAAGAGACCAGCCTTGTTAGCAGATATGAGAGATAAAGATGTAGCTCATAAACAAAGTAATTAACCTTTGCAAGTGGAAGGTAATCAAAAACAAACAAACCACAGTCCAACACATCACCACCTGTCTTCTTACTTTTTTTTAAAGAAATTGCTAGACATTTCTAGAGCAACTCTCAGAATTGTATCACAGTTCTCAAAAGCTAAATCACATTTCACCCTTTTATGCATGCCACCAGATATGTTTCTGTTGAAAAGTTTATAAACCAGAATCCACAATAACAATATTGAGGAGAGCAATATAATGGCGTGTGATAAAATGTTTATTGGGTGTCCTTGAATGTGACTCGTATTGTTTTAATGTTTTAATATTTTACTGTTTTATTGTACGGCTGCATGGCCACCACATGCCGCCGGTTTTATATGTTGTGACCCGCCCCAAGTCTGCAGGGAGGAGAGGAATACAAAACCAAATAATAAATAAATAAAATAAATATAAATAAATGCAACAGAAGGAAAAATAATAGCAATTGCAACAAAATACTTCTAGTGTTATGCTAATTTACTACAGTTAAAGTTCCTTCCTGAGCCAATTTCCATTGGTACTGTAGATATATAATGATGCACCTTCAAAGGCTTCTTAGAGGATAGTGGATAAGAAGACATGGAGGATTTGTATTGTTGAAATTCAGTATTGAATGTAACACACAAATAATGTGCTAGACTTCTTAGTGCAAAGAATGGATATGATGTCATCACTAAATTAATTTCTCATATCTGCATCAAGGAATGAGGCGGAATGTTCTTGGGTGTAGCAATGGACACCCAAGAACTGTGTAAACTGGAGCACAACTTAATCACATCTTCCTGGTATACATAAGCATGGCATGGAGAAGATACCAACCAAAGCTATGGCTGCACATCTGCTGCCAGTTGTACACCCAGACTAACTACTAGACTACTTCTTACCATCCACTCACCCACCCCAATTTAACCATTGGAAAGTCACCTTGGAGATGGGCACAGTTCAGGTTACTAAAATGGGAATAAATGACTGGAAAAACATTAGTGCACCTTAGTCCCACTGGTCACTGTTGGTGGCACATTCAGCTCCAAATCAGATTCTAACTAATGGTGAAGAGTATATTGGATCAGAAAGCCTTCAGGAAATATACTAAAGTTATTTTTTTTAAAAAATCTATTGCAGCATCAAGGTTGATCCCAAATGTGGCCCATCAGACAGTAGCTTCTCTGAGATTATATGTGCCCAGAATTGCTTCCCCATTACTATGGACAGCACATATTGTTCTCTTACGACTCCAGTTTTGATCCCTAAAACCTCCACCTGGTCTTGTATTATGCAATATGTTAATATTCAGTAGCACAACCAAGGAATTAGTTTCTCCTCACAGGAACAAATGGATGCAAATTCATTTTATAGATGCAGCACACACAATTGAGCTTCCATCTTAGGAAGCATCAATTTTGTTCATCCTCATGGTCAGTTAATTCCCAAGTGTTCCTGACTCCATTATGAGCATGGATTACAAAAGCAGAGATACTTCCAGTAATGCTGCCAGCCCTTATAGTTAAGGGTCAGTGGGCCTTCATAAATGTTAATACAATGTTTATAGCTCAGTCTTCATTGCCACACAGGCTACAAGCTGTTTCATGCTGGCTGCAGGCTCTGTGGCGCTGCTTGAGACACTCCCTGTATATTACAGGTTTTACTGTCTGATTGCAGCACTTGCATTATATTCCCTATAAAACCCACAAACCTTATGGATGCTGTGAAATGTAATTGCCAGTAAAGACAATGGGGATTGAAATCTTGCATGGCTTTTGATGCATGATTAATTTACAATAATTTTTTATGTAGGAACAGGCCCCATTGAATTCAAAGAGTTTACTTCAACTTACCATATAAACTCATGTATAAGTCAACTTCATGTATAGAGTGGGGGCAGGATTCAAGGCCCAAGTTATGGATTTTCACATGATCTGCGGATAAATCAATGATTATTCCGCAGAGGGGAAAGCACCAATGCTGCCTCGGGGAGCCGCTGCTGTTTCTCTGCCCAGGTATTCAAAAAGGTTAGAAGCAGCGCCAAAGCACAGGTGGGTCTAAAATTTATATTAGCAAATTATCTTAAAGAGAATTTATATACAATTATTTTTAGATTTCTTTTAGTATTTGCAACCCCCAAATATCAGAAATTAGGTGTGCTGGATGAACTCAAAACAGAGTGGGGGAAGTGATATCAAGGATAGTATTTCTCATCTTCATTTTGTTAAGGCTTGCAAGTTGTTCAAATTTAAATAGTAATTGAGTTATTTTTTTCTTTACATTACTAAGAATTAACTGAGCATATTAATCTTTTCTTCTGTTAACTTTCTTACTGCTTTTCCTGCCTGCTATGCTCAGTGTTGCTGAATGCCATTTTTAAAATGGGGCCATATAAAGCTATTATGCTCCCAAACCTGCTGTATGCTTGCGAAACATGGACTGCCTACAGACGTCCCACTCAACTCCTGGAACGATTCCATCAGCATTGCCTATGAAAAATCCTGCAATTTCTTGGGAAGACAGACAGACAAATGTCAGCGTGCTGGAAGTAGCAAAGACCACCAGAATTGAAGCGATGCTGCTACGCCATCCACTCCGCTAGACTGGCTACGTTGTCAGAATGCCCGTTTCCCAAAGCAGTTACTATACTCCCAACTCAAGAACAGAAAACATAATGTTGATGGGCAGGAAAAGAGATTTAAAGAAGGGCTTAAAGCCAACCTTAAAATCTGTGGCATAGACACTGAAAACTGAGAAGCCCTGACCCCTGAGTGCTCTAATTAAAGGTCAGCTGTGACCAGCAGTGCTGCAGAATTCGAAGAGGCACAAATGGAGGGTGAAAGGGAGAAATGTGCCAAGAGGAAGGCATGTCAAACTAACTCTGACTGGGACTGCCTTTCACCTGAAAACCAATGTCCTCAATGCAGGAGAGAATGTGGATCAAGAACAGGGCTCCACAGCCACCTACGGACCCACCGCCAAGACAATACACTTGGAGGACCATTATCCTCAGGCTATGAGGGATTGCCTAAGTAAGTAAGTAAGTAAGTAAGTAAAGTATTACAAAGGCACCTTCTGAGCATGTATGATGGGATGCAGGCAGAGAATGTTCTCAACCAAGATAAAAGCAGCAAAAATTGGGGGTCACCCAATAAAAATCACAGAAGAAACTGGAGGCTTTTCTTGAGGTTGGGCCATTTTATTGGAAAGAGAATGTAACATGTTTCAACTTGTATAGACTCTCAAATGCCTTATTTAGGGAGAGTTTGAAATGGACTTCAGACGTTTCTGCAGGCAAAACTCTCATATCATTTACTGGACAGTTGGTTTGAGCAATGAAAACATCAATAAGCTGAGCACCATCAGATATTTCCCTGTTTATTCTGAATTAAGATGAGATGCTACAACTTCATCAACTGTGATGCAGTGCTTAAGCATACATTCAGCTATCCAAGAAAAGGATGGGAGAATAACTGGATTTTATTGATTCTGCCTCTAATATTCTGTAGTTGCTGTCTATCATGATTCACGTTCCTCCCTATTCAAAACTTTATCATAAGGAATATAGCAAGCCAATTAAAAATAATTGTCATAGTGAAGATGGAACAGATAGAAAAGACTTGTTTGCTGCTACTTTGAAAATTGAAACATGGAGAGATGGATTCAAGCTGCAGAAATAGATATTCCACCTAAACATTAGGACAGTGTTTCTCAACCTGGGGGTCAGGACCCCCAGGGGGGTCGCGAGAGGGTTTCAGAGGGGTCGCCAAAGACCATCAGAAAACATATATTTCTGGTGGTCTTAGGAAGCCCTTTGGCAGAGAAGATTGAAGATCTCTCCGCTTGTCCTTCTCTTTCTTTTTGGAAACAGACTGCGAATTTTCCCACCTAAAGCTCTCCTCTGCTGTGATTGGCAGGCCTCCCTGCCAAGGGTAGGGCTGTTTCTGAGACTCTAAGTGGGGAGGGGAGAGCAGGCGTGCTCGGAGCATGGCAGCATGATGCGCATGTGTGGGTGAGGGAGAGTGTGGGATGGAGGCTCATGTCAGCTAGTCCCTTCAAGGCATGAGGGTTCTGTGTAGGAAGCTTGACCCAATTCTATCATTGGTGGGGTGCAAAGGGCTCTTTGATTGTAGGTAAACTATAAATCCCAGCAACTACAGCTCCCAAATGTCAAGATCTATTTTCCCAAACTCCACCAGTGTTCACATTTGGGGATATTGAGAATTCGTGTCAAGTGTGGTCCAAATCCATCATTGTTGAGTCTATAGTGCTCTCTGGATGTAGGTGAACTACAACTCCCAAACTCAAGTTCAATGCCCACCAAAACCTTCCAGTATTTGCTGTTGGTCATGGGAGTTTTGTGTACCAAGTTTGGTTCAATTCAATGCTCTTTGATTGTGGAATTATGGGTTGCCTACCTGTAACCGTAGTTCTCTGAGTAGTCACCTGTGGATTCACACATCTGATATTTTATGCTGCCAAGCAGAACAGTTCGGAACCTTCTAGCAAGATAAAAAACACTAGCCCCACCCCTCCCCGCCCCCGAGTATATAAGCACCCAGCGGTGGGGCTAGCCTCCAATTCTCTTCCGCCGCACAAGGCAACCAGAAGGCGGGGCATGACACTCGAGGGGAAGGAAGGGTGGGGATGTGTGAATCCACAGGTGACTACTCAGAGAACTACGGTTACAGGTAGGCAACCCATAATTCTCTTTCGTAGTCACTGTGGATCTCACACATCTGATAGAATAGCGAGCTACAACTAACCGTGGAAGGTGGGCGTCATGCCAACGCCGAGAACAAGACAGCTCTCCCAAATCCAGCATCTCTCCTGGAGGTCACATCCAGCTTGTAGTGGGAAACGAAGGAGGATGGCGAGGACCAGATGGCAGCTCGACAGATCGCCTCCAGAGGTACTCCACGCAGGAAAGCGGCTGAGGTGGACACAGCCCTTGTGGAATGGGCCTTCACTTGCTGGGGCAAAGGTTGACCCTGCGCCACATATGCCAGTCGAATTGCAGCCACTATCCACGATGAGAGTCTTTGGGTTGACACTGGCATCCCTAACTCGTCCCTGCGGTACTTAACGAATAGCTTTTGAGTCTTCCTGACTGCGGCCGTCCTGTCCAGGTAAAAAGCTACTGCTCTCCTAACGTCTAGGGAATGCAAGTTGCGTTCTAAAGCTGTGGACGGGTCACGAAAGAAAGCCGGAAGCACAATCTCCTGAGACATATGGAAAGTCTTAGCTACCTTTGGGAGAAAGGCGATGTCTGTACGGAGAACCACCTTGTCCCTGTGGAACCTCACATAGGGGGGGTCCGCTCGGAGAGCTGAGAGCTCACTCGCCCGTCTAGCAGAGGTCACTGCAATGAGGAATGCTACCTTCCAAGAAAGGTGGGAGATGTGGGCAGAGGCCAGGGGTTCGAAGGGGGGCTTCATGAGCGCAGCCAACACAAGATCTAAGCTCCAGGCGGGGACTACTGGTGCGACAGCTGGCCTAAGACTATTTAATCCCCTTAAAAAGACTCGGATAACAGGATCCTCAAATAGAGAGGATATCCCCGCCTTCCTTCTGTACCACGTAAGCGCGGCGAGATAGCACTTTATCGACACTGGGGAAAGCCCTGCCTCGGATAACGAAACTAGGAAATCTAAAACAACGGGCACAGGGGCTGTGGTAGGGTCTACTCCACGAAGGGTAGCAAAATTTAGGAATCGATTCCATTTAAAAACATAAGAACGTTTAGTAGATGCCCTGTGGGCGGCCTCCAATATATCCCTAACGGGACGTGATAAATTGTCAAATTTGGTTAGCAAGGGGGGAGGATCCTCCATGCGGTAAGCTTCAGTTTGCGAACCTCTGGATAGAAGACCCTCCCCCCCTGGGAGGTGAGAAGATCTACCCTGGGGCGCAGTGGGACGAACGTCCTGTTGGACAGGAGCAGCAGGGTGGAGAACCACGCCTGGCGAGGCCACCACGGGGTGACCAATATGCAGGAGGCATTGTCCACCTGCAGCTTCGCCACCACCCTCGCGATGAGGGGGAATGGTGGAAAGGCATAAAAGGAGTGGCCTGTCCATAGGAATAGGAAGGCATCCCCCAGGGAGGTTATCGACCTGGGTTCGTATCGAGAGCAGTACATGTGGCACTTTGCATTCTGAGCAGTTGCAAATAGGTCTATCCGGGGTTGTCCCCAAGCTCGAAATAGACGCAGCACCTCGTCCAGGTGCAGTGCCCATTCGTGGTGAGACAGCGGCGTTCTGCTCAGGCAGTCCGCTAGCGTGTTTTCCTCCCCTGGAACGTGTAGGGCCCTCAGTTGCACATCTCGGGTTAAACACCAGTCCCAAATTTGCATGGTGAGGCCCAGCAGAGGCTTGGAGTGAGTTCCCCCCTGCTTGTTCAAGTAGAACATCACCGTGGTGTTGTCCGTCAGTATCAGTACTACTTGGCCTGTGACTATGCTCTCGAATGACTGCAGAGCCCTGTGTACCGCTAGTAACTCTAACACGTTTATGTGTAGTGTGGCCTCGGCGGGGGACCAGGTACCCTGTGCGGTGAGATCGCCGGAGTGAGCGCCCCACCCCCGTAGTGAGGAGTCTGTCGTGATCGTGAGAGTGGGTTCCGGTCTCCGGAACGGGAGCCCCGCACAGACCCATTCGGGGTTTGTCCAGAGTTTGAGGGACTGTGCAACCTCTTCTGGGAGGTGCAATTGGACATTGGGATTTCCTGTCAAAGGGTCGAAAACGCTCAAGAACCACGCCTGGAGGGGCTGGAGACGCAGGCGGGCATAGGGGGTCACTGAAACCGTGGACGCCATGTGGCCCAACAACACCTGGACATCCCTTGCCGAGATGGTGGCCAGATTGATCGCCATGTAAAGGAGTCCCAGCAGATTGGCGTATCGCTCCGGAGGGAGATAGGCCCTTTCGGAGTCTGAGTCCAGCAGTGCCCCAATAAAAAGAACCCTTCGGGAAGGAGAGAGGTTGGATTTCTCCGTGTTCACCAGCAGGCCGAGGGACTGCAGAAGGGACAAAACAAAAACAACATGGGAACGCAGATGGTCAGCTGACCGGGCCACGATGAGCCAATCATCGATATACGGGTAGACAGTAATGCCCTTGGTCCTAAGGAAGGCCGCAACCACGGCCATGCACTTCGTGAAGACACGAGGCGCAGTGGCCAACCCAAATGGTAGGACATTGAAACGAAACGCCGACCTCCCAACCATGAAAGAGAGGAACCTACGGTGATGGGAAGCGATAGAAATATGAAAATAGGCATCCCGCAGGTCAATGGTAACAAACCATACATCTTTATTCAGGAATGGTAGGATGGTGTCAAGGGTAACCATGCGAAAAACGCTTGGGTACAATATATTTGTTCAAATTTCTAAGATCCAGGATGGGCCTGAATCCTCCCCCACGCTTATCTACAAGAAAATACTTAGAAAAGAAACATTCATGAACCAGGGATGGGGGAACCTCAGAGATGGCGCCCTTCTGGAGCAGAGTATCTACCTCTGACTGCAAGGCAAAGCTAGCGGTGGTACGGCACACGTTACCTACCGGCGGCAGTTTATCAAACTCAATAACGTAGCCGTAATTAACTACAGAGAGGACCCATCGGTCAGATGTGATATCTCCCCATGCCCTCGCGAAAGGGCGTAGCCTATCGACAAACAGTGAGGCGGAGGACGTTGCAACGGGGGCCTGGGGGGAACTCGGGTGGAACACGGAACCGGGTAATAAGGCCATAAACGGGGCTATTGGTGATGCCGGAGCATCAAAGATGCTTCTTGGAGGCGGGCGCGTTCTTGGCTTTACTTTGATATGGCTGGAACCTGGGTTTCGAACCGAAGGAGTTGTTGAAGTTTCTTCGGTTCTGTTGGAATCGGCCCGAATTGGCATACCTGTTTCTGAAGGGGCCCCCGAGGACGCGGGGAACCTGCGGTAAAACCCCTGGCCACGGTTATGTGGTCGCTGCTGGTACGGCTGCCAGGTATATCCGTAGCCCTTAGCCGCGACCCTGACCTCCTGCTTAGATTTCAGACTAGTGTCTGTATCCGGGTTAAATAGCCCGTCTACATGAAAAGGGAGATCTTCCGCGAGGGCTTTAGCCTCGTCCTAAAGAGTAGCTGACCGGAGCCAAGCGTGTCTCCGAATGGATGTGGCCGCCCCTATGAGACCTGAGGCATCCTCCGCTAGATGGCGGGCAAACTCTTTCTGCACCTTCCCTAGGGCTGTTGCTTCTACGGCAAAGGATTTGGGAACCAACTGGTGCTCTGGGGGCAGCAAGTCAAAATAAGGAGTAACCTTGTCCCACAAGTATTTCTGATATCCCGCCATATACGTGGCATAGTGGGCCATTCTAACCAACATGCCCGCGTTAAGGTGAACTTTCTTCCCTAGGGAATCGAGTTTCTTGCCCTCCTTGTCAGCCGGCGAAGCCGCGGCGGTATTGGGGCGCCTAACCTTGGACATCTCCAACACCACCGTGTTGGCCTTAGGGGGTCTCAATACCCACTGAGCTGAGGGGAGGCTGACCCTATATAGTGACTCAAGCTTTCTTGGCACCGCAGGGACAGAGCTGGGCGCAGCGTTGGGCCCCTTGGCCAGCTTTAACATGAATGGCAACTCTGGCATGAGACATGAGGATGGGACCACTTGTTCATGGGACGCCCACATAGGGTCATCAACAGTGTCCGGTGCCTGCGGGGCTGGTAGTGAAAGGGCTGTCAGCATGCGAGTAACCAGGGCTACAAAGGCATTAATGTCCGACTGGGGGTGCAGAGTTCCATCGACAACGCCCAGTTCTTTCTCAGATTCACCCTCAGACGCAGGGTCTGACTCATTAGGCGCAGCATCTTCCAGAGGCACTTGAGCTGGCCCAACGGTCAACAGAGGCTGACCTTGTGGTGCAGGTGGAAAAACAGGTGTCGTCGTGCTCCTTGGTTGAAGCAGAGTCAGCTGACAAGGGGGGGGCAGGCAGGCAAATCGGGGCTGCCGCCGCGGGTATCGGGCCCATCCGAGCCGCAGGTGCAAGTTGAGGCTGGGTCGCCTGACAGACAAGCGCAGGCGAGGCGGCAGGTCCCCGGATCCCCGGAGCTGCCGCCGCGGGTACTGGATCTGCTGAGGGCGCAGGCATGGGCTCTGGCTGTAGAACAGACAAGCAGGCCGGAGGTGGTTGAGGAGCAGGAGCCATAGGCTCGGCTGAGACAGGCTGCTGCTGCGGCTGGATAGTGCTATTGGAAGGCTGTCCCACGTAGATCAACCTCCCATCGGGAGCGAATCGCCAGAAGCCAGGCAGGGACGCAAGTGCCTCCGAGGACCTCCTAGAAGAAGGGGATCATGGCCTCCTGGATCGCTGGCTCCTGCTCCTCCGGGACCGACGGTGTCGATCAGGCGAAGAGGATGAGGAGGAGCAGGAGGAAGAGGAGGCGGACCGACGGCGGCGGCGCCTCCGCAGGCTCCGTCTCGAGACGGAGCGCCGTCTCGATCGCTCCCGTCGGTACTGGGGTGGCGGGGAGCGATCCGGGCGGCCGGGCTGCACAGCGCTTGTCCCTCCAGTGCGCTCGATGGCCAAGGGAGCCGCTTCCATCCCCGCGCTGCTCCCGGGAGCCGGGGTAAGGCTCTCCGGCATTTGGGGAGAGGCGAGGGCGCCTTCCCCAGCTGGGATGAGTTGCGCCGCCGGGAGGGGGGGAGAAAAGACGCTCCACCAGCTGCAATTGCTGGGAGGCGGCAGGCAGGTGGCGCTGTTGCTCCACGATCAAGCCAGAAGGCTGAGAAGGAGCGGTAAGGGCTGCCTGTTGCGCAGAGGCGCGAAAACTTCCCGCCACTCCATTGCCTGGCGAGGAAGAAGACGGAGCTGCCTCCACGGAGCCATCTTTGGCAACAGGGGCCAAGGACAAGCTTCGGCCGCCATTTTGGGTAGGCGCCGAAGCAACCAAAGCCTTCCCGCCCAGTTTTTTGGGCTTCTTCTTAGCCAAACCCTTAGAGGGGGGCTTTCCAGGCTCTGCCACCGGGGGGGTGGAGGATGGTCCGGCCACCTGGTCATCAGGAGGGGACAGGGCTTTCACATAGAGAGCGACTTTAAGTCTAGCATCTCTATTTTTCTTAGTCTGTTGGGTGAAGCCCTTGCAGATGGAGCAGTTTTGGGTGCGGTGGCCCTCTCCCAAACATCCCAGGCAGAGAGAATGGCCATCAGACTCTGGGATGACATTAGGGCATTGGATGCACCTTTTAAAGGACGTAGATGCCATGGGGAAAAATCGGAGGGACGAAGAAGAGGTACCTTAGGGCAGTCCAAGTTCAGAGTACACCAGAGAGTCACGTTGGTCAAAGACAGTCCGAGTCCAGCACAGATATCAAGCAGAATCAATCAATAAGTCAATTGAAAGGGAGAAGCTCGCTGAGAGAAGGTTCTCTGACTGCTGCTAAGGCGGCGGATCAAGAGAATTGGAGGCTAGCCCCACCCTTGGGTGCTTATATACTCGGAGGCGGGGAGGGGTGGGGCTAGTGTTTTTTATCTTTGCTAGAAGGTTCCGAACTGTTCTGCTTGGCAGCAGGAATTATCAGATGTGTGAGATCCACAGTGACTACGAAAGAGAAACACTGCATTAGGAAGAGCTTCCTGATGGTAAGAACTGTTCAATAGTGGAATACGCTGCCTCAGTGTGGTAGTTTCCTTCTTTGACGGTTTTTAAACAAAGTCAGGTAGCCATCGATAGGGAGTATTAGACCGTGTATTTCTGCATGGAGGGAGGTTGGATTGAATGCCCTTGTAGTCTCTTTCAACTCTGTGATTCTGATTCTAATATACTCTACTCAGAAATCGAGATGGCTCTCTTTTTGCTACGGTTAAGATATAGTATTTATAATGTCCCACAGATAAACTGACTCAGACTAAAATCCTACACTTATACATGAGTCTATAATAGTAATCATGTAGATTGGGTACTTTTTATTTTCAGAGATATATATACATACTAATGTTTCTGGAGCATGCATAGTTTCTTCAACAACCCTCTATTCTTTCTAACTTTACCATGAAATTTGAAATAAGTGATGTAAAACCCCCAAATACATATAAGGATTTGCACAAATTAGCAATAATCCATATGCATGAGTTCAGAGTTATTCCCGAAAAATCATTTTTCAATCCCATACATTATCATTCAAATCCACCTACGAAACTCTTATTAAAAGGGATGATGGTGCCTGAAACATATAAAAATAGTTGAAACAATGCAGCTTGTTCAATTGAATCTGCTGCTGTAGAACTGCCAAGGTGGTAGGCTCTTTTTGCTCTAACTTAATTTCTCTGAATAGAAAGAAAGTCCATGGATACAGTATTTAACTACGTTTGACTTTCTTTATAGAAAGGTCTCCAGTGACCTTGATATTTTGTAACATTTATCTTTATCTATACATAGACTTTAGAGTTGTGCAAAAAAATGATAAAGCATCATAAGTTGGATCCGCTTCATATTATCTTTACTTACGATGTTATTAAAAAGTGCAGAAATCCCCCTCCCAAAACTTAAGAATTAAAACTTACCCCATACCTTTTGTTTTAGTTTTGTAAATCTCAGAAGTTTCCCAAAGTCAGTTTAATATTCAGTGTAATGAAGCAAAGTAGAGCATTTCCTCTGTAAATTAATGGCCTTTCGCCATTAGAAGAGGGAAAGGATGGAGAAAGCAGAGAACCCTGGGAAGAAGCACAAAACTCTGGAAAATGTAGTTTGGGAAAGCAAGGAGCCCTATGCCAGAGAATTCAAAAGGCCCTGCTCTAAACTACATTTCTAAGAATGTAGTGCTCAGCATCAGAAAGCCCCAATCAGGATAAGGGAGAGAGAGATTTGCCCCTCCATAGCCAGCCAGAGTTCCAGTAAATTGGTTACTGTTCTACACCAGGGGTGCCTATTAAGTCGATTGCGATCGACCAGTCGATTGCGAAGACAGAACTGGTCGATCGCAGCCAGGGTAGCCTGAAGAGGAAGGGGGGAGGAGGAGGGGGTGAGAAGCGGCAGCCAGCCAGCCGGTCGAGTTACCAAAGCGGCTGGGGCCCATTCCCGCCAGTTGCTGCTAGCTCCGCTCTCAAGCCTGGCCTGTTGCCTGAGGCGGAGCAGCCATCGAAGCCAGAGGGGGGGGAGGCGGAAGTGAAACTGGCTTTTCCGCCGCATTTGTGCAGTTGGTGCGGCGGCGGTGCGAGAGGCAGGAGACGAAGCCACGAGTGAGCTTGCACCAGGAGGCCGCCGTCCCCGCGGGCGTCCGAGTGCAGAGAGCGCGGCTGGAGCAAAGACCAGTGACCTCCCATGCTGCGTCCCTTCTACCTCCAGGGCCGAGGCCTCCTCAAGCCCCGGGAGAACGCCAGGCCCTGTGGCTGGGACTAGGACCCCCTCCCTCCCACTCACTTGTCCTTCACACATGGCAGAAAAGGGGTTGGACTGGATGGCCTTTGGGGTTCCTTCCAGCTCTATGATTCTATCATGCATCATATAATATTATATAATAATATGAGAAACATTCAATGAGATACCTTTTATGGCTTTTCTTTTTTTAAAAAAGGATTCTGTCAAAAGTTTTAACTCTTTTAGGGGTTTTTTTAAAAAAAATGTTTATAAAAAAAACTTTGAAAATTCCCCAAAAATCTGTGGATATGTGAAACATCCTGAAATTTGGTGGGCTAGTAGTAGTAAATGTGTTTTATCATTGAAGCAAATTTTCACCCCATTGCTGTAAAAACAAGGGAGAAAGAAGCCCCTGAAGTTTCCCCAATTATAGAAATTTATGCACAAACATCATTATGAAATAGTAAGAAAATGTTGTTACTCTCATTATAGTAACAAAATTTTCACTAATGATACTTTAAAAACACTTTAGAAACAGAATGCCAGTGCCCCCATTTTTTTAATGGATCACACATGCCAGACATGTGGACTTTAGAGAAGCACAGATGAAATAATCCAACAGGGCGCAAAGACTATCACATCAGATCAATGGGGAGTAAGAATCCCAACCACATCCCATAAAATTCACATTAAAATCTGAAATGGATTCAGCAGAGACACAGGATCCCCCAGCTATCATAGCTCACAGTATCCTTTTTACTTCTTCTGGCTGCCAAATAGTTAAATAGAAGCTGTACTGAGAACAGAGATATGTTGCAGTTTGGTTGAATCAACTTGTACTCTAAACTTAGATATACAGCAAGGACACAGTGCTCCTTCAGCATTATCTTCTTGCAACTGTTGGACTGGTTTCAGTCTGAGAACCTTGAACGCAGATAGGGAATGAAACAGGCTATGTGTATTTGACCTTTGCCCACCTTGGTTTTTAAAATATAGCTGATAGTACAAGCAACTATGACATAGTTACTGCTTCCTTGATAGCTGATTGTGTCCAAAGCTACCATAAAGTAGAAGCTTGAAGATTACACCAGATTTATTAACTTTTCAAATCTGTGGGTCGGTTGCAAAATGTGCATCCTATTTGTTTATACTCTTATGTAAATCCCACTGTGTTTTACCAAATTTATGATTATGTAATGATTGCATGTTTAGGTAATACACACTTCCCTAAATTATGTAGATTATTTGTAAATAATCATTTAGATTATTTCTAATGGACTTAAATTACTAAGATTTTGGATCAATTTGAAAATGGTTTGGTCATCATGTCTAAGAACCTTCTTCAAAGACAAGCATGTGATGTACTACTCTTATAATTCTTCTGTAAAATTTTGGGGGGATTTTTATTTTGTTTTGACTGCATGTTTTCATTTAAAAATATTGTGTCAATATGCCCTCTAGTCACCTGTTGACTTTCAGCAACCTTGTGATTTTCATGGGGCTTTTAGTAGGCAAAAAATACTCGGGTGGTTTTCTCAATTCCCTCCTTTGAAATATAGCCTAGAGCAGTGTTTTTCAACCTTTTTTGAGTCGCGGCACATTTTTTACATTTACAAAATCCTGGGGCACACCACCAACCAAAATGACAATCTAACACAGTAATACATATAGTTAATATGTTTTAAAATGTATTTATACACTCCGTGTGAAACCTGGACCTGTTTCGATGAACACAACATAGATATCCTGGCAGGAATGGCAGAAATACACAAACTTCCCACACAGAACTCCCATAACCAAGAGAAAATACTATAAGAGTTTGGTGGGCATTGACCTTGGGTTTTGGAGTTGTAGTTCACCTATATCCAGAGAGCACTGTGGACTGAAACAATGTTGGATCAGGACCAAACTTGGCATGAATACTCAATATGCCCAAATGTGAACACAGATGGAGTTTGGGGAAAATAGACCTTGACATTTGGGAGTTACAGTTTCTGGGATTTATAGTTAACACACAATCAAAGAGCATCCTGGACTCTTGCAACAATGGAATTGAACCAAACTTGGCATATTGAACTCTCATTACCAACAGAAAGTACTGAAAGGGTTTGCTTGGGAATTAACCTTGAGTTTGGAAGTTATAGTTCACCTACACCCAGAGAGCACTGTTATGTTATGTTGTTGTTTGTTTTCTATCCATAATCACAATGTTGGAAGGATGCTCACCACTTTAAGATCCCTAAAACAGGCATGGGAAACCTTCGGCCCTCTGGGTGCTTTGGACTTCAATTCCCACCATTCCTAATAGCCTGAGGCCCTTTCCTGCTTAAAAGGGGGGGGGAGAGCCTGAGGCTGCTAGGAATGGTGGGAGTTGGAGTCCAAAACACCTGGAAGGTCCAAGTTTGCCCATGCCAGCTTTCAACAGAGACCTCTTCCTCCCCTTTCCCTTTCACGCCCTTTCTTCCCCCTCCTGCCGAACACTTCCTTTTTCCTCTACACTGCCGCTTCTGGTGCCATTTTGATCCGAGGGGGCAGCGTGAGCATGTTCAGGAGGGGAGGGGAGAGGGAGGAAGCCATGACTCGTGCGGGCGCTACTGCGCAAACTCGCCCCAGAGCAAAGCGAGGCAAAGCAAGCAGAGCAATGCTGGGAAGAAGGGAGCCCGAGTGGAGAAGAAAAAGTGTTTGGCAGGAGGGGGAAGAAAGGGCATTGGAGGCTCCAATTTCCCACGGCACACCTGATGATCGCTCACGGCACACTAGTGTGCCATGGCACACTGGTTGGGGAACACTGGCCTAGAGCACCAGGCAGTCATTGTCGGCTATGTGATCCATAGTAGGGAAACATAAATGAACACCGTTCCTCATCCCACCAGAGTTGCCTACCACTAATACACAATACAGATTTTAAATGTTGTATCATATGTACAATCTATACATATATACAATAAGCTACACACTTTATTTGAAAATTGATGAGGAATGTCCTCCAGAAACTACTGAAAGTCACTTCCTTTGTTGCATTTTTACCCTACTATTTCCAAATGATTTTTGCCAATTTAAATGGTTTTGTAGGTGAAGAGTTAATTTTATTGCATAAGGGAGACAGACCATTTCATCACATTTACTAAATTCCACTAAGTGCTACACTGTGTTCATCGCATTAGGTTGGGTTCAAGTGTAGGATAGAGCATTCTTTGTGTATTTTAAGTGTGGGGGCAAGCATTCTTTTTAAGCGTTTCAGGAGCTGGTGAGGAAATAGATTTTTGGTAATGGTACACAGGGCGGCCCGACCTAATTTGGGGGGTACGAAGAAGAAATTTTGTCCCCCGCCGCCGCGTCACTCACCGCCGCCGCCACGCCCCCGCTGCCACGCCCACACCGCCGCCGCCGCGCCGGCGCGGCCCCATCGGCCGCGGCACACCTCCGCGGCGCACCTTTTTGCTGGCGGCGCATGCGCAGAAGCACGCGCACTCGCTCCCAAGCGCGTCTGCCGCTTTGGAGCCAGCGCGCATGCGTGCAGTGCAGGTTTTGGCGCATGCGCGCTGGCTCCAAAGCGACAGGCGCGCTTGGGAGCGAAAAGTGCGCATGCTCAAATGTTCGCGCGTGCGCAGAAGCGTCTACAGGCGCTATAGCGCCTGTAGGTGCTTCTGCGCAGGCGCGAACGGCGGCGCAGGGCAGTGTGGCGGCAGTGGGGTGCGGAGTCGGCGCGGCGGCGCCCCTCCCAGCCGGTGGTGCCCCTCCCAGGCGATAGCGCTCTACGCGGCCGCGTAGGTCGCGGAATCGCTGGGGCCGCCTCTGATGGTACAGATGTTTGGCCAATTCTGTAATGTGATGGCATTTGTTGCTCCCAGGTTTAAAATGAAACGTTTCCCCCAATTGTGAAAAGGGTAATTATGGGAGGAGCCAAATGTACCCTTGGTAGGGAAAGCATTACCTTTTGCTTCCCAAGCTTTTACTTTGCCAGAACAATTCCTTTTTTAAAAAAATAGCCTTTCCTTCCTATCATAATATGTCTGTGCCTTGTGTTGCATGGGAAAGCCGGGAGAGGATGATGATGACGATTATTATTTTTATGTCATTTCTCCATGCTGTGCAGTCCCAAGAGTTATAGTTTTCCAAGATCCACACCCTTCTTTGTGGGGAGGGAGAGAGAGAGAGCATTGTTTCTTTGCTTCCGGAATTGAAGACACATAACTGCTGACATTTCAAAGAGAAGGGTTTTCCCCCCACAGAGAACACTGGGGTGGGATGGTGGGTGATGCCTAGTGATTATAGTGTGATGGCAAATCTATTGAAAGAATCCCGAGTATAACTGAGTACCACAGATACATTTAACAGTGTGATGAAGGTAGGGAGATCATCCATTTCATTTCAAAATTGAGTCAGACTGAGCTCTACTCTTCCAAAAACTTCCCAGTTTCAATGTGATGAAGTCCAGAGTTTGGGAACATATTTTGATACTGTTCCATTATCCAGGTGGACTCAAAAAGGAGCCTAGACAGAAAAGGCTAGTCTATTTTATGGAAGGGGGGAGTTGAAGGAGGAAAACCACTTTTCCTGCTTTTGCTGGTTATATAATAAACAATGTGTGTATTGGCAATGGCAACGTAAGTGGGAAGAATAACAGGAAAACGGGGAAATTGTTTAACTCCTTCAACCCTTTTTCCCTTTGTAAAATGGACTATCATCCTCTGACTAGCACCTCCTTGTGGCTTCCACCCAGATAATGGAACAATTTTTAATTGACAAATTTATAGACAATTTAAAAGAAATGGAATCAATGGTTTGGGGATCACAGAAAAAAGGTTTAGGAATCACTATCACCCACAGACTAAACTCTGTTGCAAATGAATTAGGATGGGAATTACTCACTTTTTATAAACATCTTTTGAAAGCTAGTGAGTATAATCTTGTTCTACTTATTTCCGACTTACTTTAGTGCAAGATCACATGAAATGTGAGTACAAAGCACAAATAATCAAAATTTTCTCACTTATTTACCATCAAATTAATTTAAATAATTTATGACACCATTAAACCTTCCAGCAGTGTGCACAAGAATGAGGAAGTACTCCATCAAGGACTTGGTGTCACAAGTAGACGCTGAAGCAGCAGCTCCCCCTGTGGCCGGAATTGAGCATACCCTCATAAAGCCAGAAAGCTGGAATGTTAACTTGCCTCTGTGTCTGTCTATATACAGTATGTTGCATGTCTAATGGCATTGACTGTTTGCCATGTATATGTGCATTGTAATCCACCGTCTGTCCTCTGCGGGGTGGGAAGGGAAGAATATAAATACTGTAACTAAATAAATAAATGTAATGGTCAAAACTAATTGCAGAGATAATCTAGCTTTTAAATAGGGCGCTCTCTATTACATGAAGTATTATTACAATCCAACTATATTATTTAAACATTTTAGAAGGAAACACATTAATTTGTAATCTGCATTGCTTTGAAAAAAATTCTGGAAAATAACACAGGGCTTCAGGGGTGTGTGCAGATAAAGATCTGATCCTGGACAATCAAGGTGGAACCTTTAGAACAGTATAGTAGTTAAGCCACTTTTTCTCCCTTAAGCCTGAATAAGAACACATGGAGCAGCTTGTCAGTTGTCATTTTAAAGGAATACTGCAGAATCTTTTTATCTGCAATTTAAATTCCTCAAAAAGTATTACCATATTAAAATTGTCTGTTAAATATAGCTTATAATGAATATAGTCAGCCAAACCTTGTATTTATTCAAATTGAATGACAGTTTCTCCCCTGCCTGGAGTTTGCATGTTCCAGTTTTAGTAATGAATTTACATCCAAGGACTCTTTATTACCCATTTGTATATTGCAACAAATATCTGCACCAATCTTCAAAGCATCCACACAATGTTTCTGGGGGTTTTAATAAAAAAAATGAAGTTGTTACTAAAGAAGGGGAAAAGGCATACAGTATTTTGGAGGGGTATTATGCCTTCACAAATAGCAATTGATCTGCAGATTATTTGCTCAGTGCCATTGAATGGTGTGGAATCTGCTACAAGCTCTGGAAGTGTAAATAGCTTCTGTCAGCAAACTACTTTCAACATTTGTCTTTTCATGTATGCATGTGCTCAGCTGCCTAAGGCCAATAACCAGTCTTTGGTCCTGGATTTGTAATAACTAACAATACATAGATGTTCCTGCTCTCTTCTTTATTTCTGAAGATCCTTCGGATGTGCAACTTGTGGCTCTACATATGGTGCTGAACTGCAATACCCATAATTGTTCACCTGCATCTGTGGCTGGCATCTTCAGAGGTCTGTTGGAAACTAGGCCAGTGGAGTGAGTGAGTGAGTGAGTGTGTGTGTGTGTGTCTGTCTGTCTGAAATGTCCAGGGTGCTTTTGCTCTCTCCCACATCAAGGCTTGTTTGCCCATTTTTTTTTGAGATTTACAAAGTAGTGATTTCACTGAACTTTCATGAAACAGCTCATTCAGCAAAGATGGGAAAATAATTCTACTGGTGAACTAGAATTTGTTTTGATTATTCCCAACACACTTATATCAAGTCTGATTTCATATTTGATTATCATACTGCAGAAGAAATTTGTGAGAACAAAATAAAGTGACTCTGAGCCTACAGCGGCAACCAGGGAACAACAAATCTACTTGCTCATACAATAAAGATGGGAGAAAGCAAACTCGAGAAACGATGCTTTCATACCAGTTAGGGGAAGACAGGCGAGCACTGATGATTTAAAGGTAAAAGAAATTCTAGATGACAAGTTAATCTCTAGCTGCAGGAATTTATCGCTATATTGGGTAGGCATGTGTGGAGAATTTAGTGCAGAGAAATATGGCACCCTTACTCAAAACTTTAAGTATTAAGCACATCATTTTGCTCTCTCCTTTGTGCTGTATTTTAACCAATACGATTAACATGTTATCAGCAAGCGACTGTTTGGTTCTAGAAACGCATACTGAAAGATTCTTGTATTACATTGGAATGTGATATCCTTCAGGAATCATTATGCAACCAATGCAACTTATGGAGTAACTAGAGAACACTGGCTGGTGCTCTGCAATGTCAGGCCACCAATATGCAGACAGCATATATCTCTAATTTGTCATTTCATCAAATACCCTAAAAGTCGATGCCTTGAATTGGTACCTGGAATAGTAATGTACTGAAGATAATAAGATGAAGCTTAAACTAGGATCTCAATTAGAAAATACATTCTGGTGTATAGATTCAGTCTCTTTTAAACAGCAGTGTTCCCTTCAAAGAACTGCATATATGGCAATTCTGAATTTGAATTTAAATGTTAATGTATCAGGTTGGACATGGAGGCCCGGTGGTGCAATGGGTTAAACCCTTGTGCCAGCAGGACTGAAGACTGACAGGTCATAGGTTCAAATCTGGGGAGAGAGTGGATGAGCTCCCTCTATCAGCTCCGGCTCCCCATGCGGGGACACGAGAGAAGGCTCCTACAAGGATGGTAAAATATCAAACATCCGGGTGTCCCTTGGGCAATTTCCTTACAGACGGCCAATTCTTTCACACCAAAAGCAACTTGCAGTTTCTCAAGTTGCTCCTGACACGGAAAAAACCCCCCAGGTTGGACAGTTCATACCTTCGTTCAGCTTATACCAGAATACCAGCTGTACTTATTCCTGAAGTCAGACCTAGCCCCTTGAAAGAACGGTGCAAGTTCAGTTGGCTCTGCATGCAGCTGCGCGGGATATAGTCCCATGGACAATGATATAGTTGTCAATGGGACCATTCTGCACACATCCTGCAGCAATGGTTTCCAAATACAATTCAAATTGCTGGCAATTGCCCTTAAATTCCTAAATACTTGGCATGAGTTCATCTTACAAACCTTCTGTTTTCATAACAGCCTGAAATTTGTCTTTACGAAACTTAGAGGTTTTTACCTGCGCTTCTATTTATTTGTATATTAGTATTAATTATAGAACCACATTTTTATTGTTGCGAGCTGCTCTCAATCAAGCTAAAGCAATACATGAATAGGTTGCACACATATGAATAAATCCTGTATTAATAGTTCTGCAGCTATCATACGGAGCAGTAAAAGTGCATGTTTATGTACCTTCATGCATGTCTCCGAACAGGTTCCTCAACCCACAGGAATCACTGTTTAACTTCGAGATTATGGGGTATATGGATGTGTTTATTCAGGTAATAATGAAGTCTCTCCAAGTAAATGAAGGCAGAGGATCTCAAAGAGCAAATTGCTTTCAAATTCTTGCGATTATTTCCAGTATTGTAGGCTGAATAACAACAATTTAAGGAAATATAAAATGTACTGAAGAGTCTATTTTTAATGCAATAAGGAGGACCTTCCTGTACTCCATAGGAGGATGAGTTAGGAAGATGGGGTTTGGTAAATATTCTTACTGGAATCTCCATCCTAGCTTTATTTTGTACTACCTTGGGGACCCGGCAGTGCCCGGGTCATTTGAGAAGTGCAGCAGGATGTAGAGTGGGTTATGGGGGCTCTCTGTGCCAAGTTTGGTCTTGATCCATCATTATTGGGAGTTGCAGTGGTATCATAAAATTACTGAAGGTAGTGCAAGTCCCATCATCTCTGGTCCACCCTCCCCCAAAGTGTAGTAGGATGTAGATTGGGTCATGGGGGCTCTGTGTGCTAAGTTTGGTCTGTATTGGTGAATGGATGAGGGGTGCATTGTTTTTAGGAAGTGAGTGAAGGTACTTCAAGTCCCATCATCCGTGGTCCATCTCACACAAAACTGCACCAGGATGTAGAGTGGGTCATGAGGGCTCGGTGTGCCAGGTTTGGTGTTGATCAGTCATTGGATTAGGTTTGTAGCAGTCTTGGAAAGTGAGGGAAGGTGCTGCAAGTCCCATCATCCATGTTCTGCCCCCCTCCAAACTTCAGTAGGATGTAGAGTGGGTCACTGGGGCTCTGTGTGCCAAGTGGTGTCTTTATCGGTGTTTGTTGGGGGCCGCAGTGGTCTGTGGGAACAGAGGGGTGTGTAAGTACTACAAATCCCATCATCCATTGTCAGTCCTCCCCCAAACCTCACCAGGACGTGAAAGCAATCATGGGGGTTATGTATGCCAAGTTTGGTCTCAATCAGTGATTGGATGAGGGTTGCAGCAGACTTGGGAAGTGAGTAGAGGTACTTCAAGTCCCATCATCCATGGTCCACCCTCCTTCGATCTGCACCAGGATGTAGAGTGGGTCATGAGGGCTCTGTGTGGCAGATTTGGTGTTGATCAGTGATAGGATTAGGTTTGTAGCAGTCTTGGAAAATGAGGGAAGGTACTGCAAGACCCATCATCCATGTTCTGGCCCCCTCCAAACTTCAGTAGGATGTAGAGTGGGTCACTGGGGCTCTGTGTGCCAAGTGTGGTCTTTATCAGTGTTTGTTGGGGGCCACAGTGGTCTGTGGGAACAGAGGGGTGTGTAAGTACTACAAATCCCATCATCCATTGTCAGTCCTCCCCCAAACCTCACCAAGACGTGAAGGCAGTCATGGGGGTTATGTATGGCAAGTTTGGTCTCTATCAGTGATTAGATGAGGGTTGTAGCGGACTTGGGAAGTGAGTAGAGGTACTTCAAGTCCCATCATCCATGGTCCACCCTCCTCCGAACTGCACCAGGACATAGAGTGGGTGATGGGGGCTGTGTGTGCTAAGTGTGGTCTGTATTGGTCGTTTTTGGTTGCCTCAGTGGTCTGTGGGAACAAAAGTGTTTGAAAGTACTACAAATCCCAAAATCCGTGGGTCATGTCCCCCGAACCGCACCAGGACGTAAAGGGTGTTAGGGGGGTTATGTGTACCAAGTTTGGTGCAGGTCCATCACCTGCACTGGTCGCTGTGGCCTGTGGAAGTGCCCGCGCTGGTCGCTGTGGCCTGTGAAAATGGCTGCCACATATCCGCCCTTTCGCCCTCCGCACACATACAAACATTCCGCTTTATAAAGGTATATACAGATACAGATATCAACAGCAATGGTTTCAATGGAAGATTAAAAATTATCCCACGGATAACCTTCTATAATTGAAGTTTTGTTTTCAGAACACTGCCAATCAAAGTTAATATGAAATCTCTTCAAATATTTGATTTCTTCACAACAATAAAACTTATGATGTTCCAGAAAGGAAATACTATCTTATGTAGTATGTGTTTCCAGTTCACAGTGAGCTTGAATGCTAGGGACATATGTTACAGAAAGAGGTGTTATACGGAAAAAAGATATATTCTGTTACAAAACAAAATTCTTCAAAAAGAGAAATAAGCAAAGCACATGAAGGATTAGGCTAGAATATTTCACCCTGTGGTTGTTTTTTCTATTTTCAAACTCTCCCATCTGCAGCTCCAAGTGGCACAAATTTTACATACCACTACAAAGTTCTGTCATCTCATTCTGTAGTATATTTTTATTTACTCCAGTTATATCCCACCCTTCTCACCCCAACAGGGAGACTCAGAGCAGCCTCAAACAAAAGGAAGCCAGGGTGTTCAGTAGGCCTCTAGCACAGGACTGAGTAATAAACTGAAAATTACCTGTATTGCTTTTCTTTTCCATTTCCCTTGATAAAGGAAAATGATTGAAACTACAAATATGCAGACCCTTGCACGGACTAATGAAAACTTGAAAACTCTTTGGTTTCATTGGCTGTGAGGCCCCACACAACCTCTGAGTAATCCCCTCTCAGCTGGAAAGGCTTACTGGGAGTGTTATGTGCCCTGCTTAGCCCTCCCCAACTCTCCCAGGAACAAAGGTGCCGGTTGATACTGTCACTGCCTTTCCCTTGAGAAAAGAAAACTACATATATGCAGGTATGGAATAATAAATTAGGACATATTAGTGCCAAATCATATCTTAGAAACTAACAGTTAACTCATTCAATAACTAGGAAATAGGTGGTACAAAAAGACAACAAAAAGATCAATACCCACTTAAATGCTACCTTGTAGCAGATATAGTAATAAAACAATAACAATTGTGAATATGTTTGTTCCAGCTAAAATTTTGAAACATTTTAAACATCCAACACTTAATATTATTGATGGAGTGAACAGCAGTCTCAACAGCTGTGTGAATTCATTTTTAAAAAATCATGCAGATTAATGTAAGAACGAATTCCGCCGCCTACCAAATAAACAATATTTATGGAGTGACTTGCGAATGTATAATGCTGATATATTCAAGAATTTTGTTATTGGGGTTCCGGTCGGGCAACGACGGCGATCGGTCGGGCGCTCTGAGGGCTCCCAGAGCGCCTTCCTCTTCAGTGGCCGGAGGGCGGATCTCGCCCCCCCGCGGACACAGAGGTGTCCGGCGGGAGCGTGAGGCTGCTTGGCGGGCCCCCGCTGGCTCCAGAGGCCCCCTCCTCAAGAGAGGGAGGCGCGCGAGCCCGGAGCACTGCCGCAGCGAGGCGGGCCAAGAAGAGGGAAGCGGGCGGCGTCCCGCTGCTTACGGTCAGCCCAGCCCGCCCCCCCCTCCTTCCCCCCCTACCATTAAGCTGAGGGCAGGAGGGGAGAAGAGAGCAGAAGTCCAGCGGCGAGAGGGGAAAGAGTCAGCGGGAAGAGTCCTCATCGCGGGTGGTGCGCTCCTGCAGCCCCAGGGAGCCAGGCGGCTCGGGAGCGCCCTACTACACCCCCGCCAACGGAGACAGAGGCCCGCAACGAGAGGGCCTGATCCATGCAAGAAGAGCTGACGGGGGGGCAACAGAGGCCGGTAAGACACCCTCAACTCCCCTCAGGGGACTCAAGATGGCGCCCAGAGGCTAAAGGAGTGGAAGACAGGGGAAGAAGACAGGAGAGTTTAGGCGGGAGCGCCATTTTGAAGAGGGAAAGAGGGGGAAGAATCACAAAGAGAGGGGGAGAGAAGCAAGAACTAGAAAGTACAGAAACAGAAAGAAAAAGGCAGAAAAAGAACCAAGAGAGAGGGAACAGGGCAAAGACCAAGGCAAGGACTAGCCCGCCCCAGAGGATCACAACGTGTAAGGACTTCTACAATAAGGGGGTAAAGAGTGAATAGACAAGACATACCATAAGCCCCCTCCTCTCCTTCTCCTCCCCCTCCGCCTCGTGACGGCACAAGATCAACACCAAGAAACCCCTCTCACGCAGTCAGAGGGCGCCCCCATAAGTCACCTAGACGACTCCCCCGTTTGGACGCGCGCAGCACAAGGGATTGGATCAGGGTGGCATCACACCCCAATACAACATGCCAGCACCAAACGACCTGACCACAGAAGCCATAGAACAGGAGGGAAGGCAAGGGAGGAGAACAGAGGATAGACAAATAACTTTAAAAGAAATCCTTAAAGAGCTACGGAAGCTGGGAGAAGCACAGGACAGGTGCCTCCAGACGATTGAGTCAATGATACCCCAAAACCAAGCCAAAGCGTCGCAGGAACAGTCCCAAGAGGCAAGAATGGAACCGATCAAAGAAGAGCGTCCCATAAGGACAGAACTGGTGGCTGCATATGATGGTGGGAAGGGAGTGTTCCAGCTCAAGGGAAAACAGACAGCAATACCAGAAGGTCTGGAGAAGGAAATGGAGGAGAGCACAACCTTGCGGGAAATACCAGAAGAGAGGAATTGTGTTCTGGAATTGTGGTGGAAGCCCCACTGGAAGCTGCGAGAAGGATAATTGGGAACACTAAGATCGCTACTCTACAAATAGAAGGGAGAAAAAGGCCAGGGGGCTGCTATACCAGCTAAGGGATTAATCTGGGTGGCAGTCACGGATAAAGACAATAGGTGGAGGGCACAGCTCAACAGAAAGAGAAGACAGCTGAGAATAAGACAACAAAGGGGAAAGAAAAACTTCAAGAAAAGCTGTGCTCACCCCCCAGGGAGGATCAAAACATACAGCCCTCCAAGATGTGATGCCCCAGAGATGGATGAGGAAGATTTGACATTCCCAAAGGAGTACGGCTAGGAAAGAGGCCAAGGAAAGGGACCGAAACAGACCCAGCGACACGGACAAGGAACGGACAATGGTCATGGCCACTCTCACCGAATACATGAAGGATGTAAAAAGAGAAGAGAAGGGAAGACAACAACAGATTGTGTATCAAGAGATTTACGAAGTCTCACTGCTGACGGGGAACCAAAGGAGACGTCCAGAAACTAAGAAGTGACACTTTCAACCAATGAGAGAGACTGTACAAGACTAACAGGGAAAAACAAACAAGCAAACAAACAAACAAACAAGAAACAGGGATTGTGGAAGTTGAAAGACAACAAGTTACTCCTATAGTTATCTCTTTCCACTAATCTCACCCAGTACGTTTCTTCCCAGTCCCCGGTTCAAACCACCACCCTCATCTTTCCTGGTTGGGTCCCCCTCCTCTCCCGCCCACGGGCCCTCCCACCCACATCTCCCCCCTTTCCGCCCCGCTCCCTCTCACCCAGCCCACCCCCCCTTCCCCCTTTTGTTTCCTTTTTTCCTATACCCGATATTGTTCCACCTTATCCAATGTTTACTGTGAAACCCCAATAAACATATTTAAAAAAAAAAAAAAAGAATTTTGTTATTGCAGTTTTAAAGAAACGATTCCATTTATAATGTATTCACAGACAAATATTAAGAACTCTATTTATGTAAATGCAGGACTTTGTACATTTCTCACAGAATCAAGAATCAGTTTGCATTATATTGGTAGTTGTCAGCTGCATAGGTTGCAGCCCAGCCAATGCACTGTGTTGCACGCTGTTTACCAAATGCAGCTAGCAGAATGAAATTAGCAAGTATTGTTCTCAGACCACCTCACTACACAAAATTTGCCTAAGGAAGAAGTGCTCAATAGAGATGTTGCTAAAGTAGATCAACTTTAGCAAAAGAAAAGGGGAAATATAGGGTTTATGAGTTGAAAGTACAAGGTTATGTATGCTATATGTCAAATGACTTTTAAATAGAATGTTTCAAAATCCAGTGATTTCTCTTTTTTTCTTATGTGCCTTGATATTGTTTCTGGTTTATGGCAACCTTAAGGCAAACCCATCATGGTTTACTCAGAGAGGGTTTGCTTTTGCCTTGGCTTGCCCAAGGTCACCCAGTGAGTTTCCACAGCTGAATAAAAGTTTATGCAAGTAAAGTAAATCTTAGTAGAAATAATCAACTGAAATGTATTCTGGGTACCCATAGCTACAGAACAATGGATACCATTGTAGAAAGACAAATTAACCTTATACAGCTTTATTGTTCTTGTTATGTGCCTTCAAGATAATTCCAAATTACAGGACACTAAGAAGCCTCTTCTAAGGCAGAGAGATTCTGGGCAGATGATAGTTTCATGACTCCAATGCTATCACACAGTAGGTGATTTAATTTTAGTGGATGACCCTTCCAGGGCTTTTGATTAAAAATTGGAGGGGGCAAATAAGACATGATAATAATAATATAGAAGAGTCTCACTTATCCAACATAAATGGGCTTGCAGAACGTTGGATAAGCGAAAATGTTGGATGATAAGGAGGGATTAAGGAAAAGCCTATTAAACGTCAAATTACATTATTTTACAAATTAAGCATAAAAATATAATGTTTTACAACAAATTGACAGAAAAAGCAGTTGTAGTAATTACTGCATTTACGAATTTAGCACCAAAATATCACAATGTATTGAAAAAGCTGTGGATCCGAGTGGGGAGCAGACAGTGTTGGATAATACAAAAAGTTGGATGAGTGATGGTTGGATAAGTGAGACTCTACTGTAATAATAACTTTATTTTTGTATCCCACCATGATCCCCCCGCAAGGATTCAGGATGGCTTACATGGAGACAAACCCGATCAACATAATTTAAAATATAACACAATAAAATTCATAAAACATCACAAAATAGTATAAAACAACCATCAAACTAACAACCAATATCCTGACACAGTAGACAATTACTGAACACCAGGTGGGCTGGTGCAAATCAGTTGCAAGGACAGGGCTGATGGATAAAGTGCAAAAGCCAGTATAAGGGATAGAAAGTAGGCCTGGTTAGGTTCGTTGGAATGCTTTCAAAAATCGGAATGAATTTGGATTAAATTCACTTATTAACTGGTTTCGAACGGCTTTAAGCAACCCGGAAGTGAATTTGCAAAATCAGGCATGGGCCTCCATAGTCAGCAGTGGGTCCAACTGGACCCCCAGACTCTTTACCAAGGACGACAGGCAGAGTGCTTCGCCGTCCAGGGTAGGCAGCCGGCACCCCCCTCCCACCGGGCGGCCCAACCAAAGGATCTCCGTCTTCGATGGAGTCAACTTCAACCGGCAAGCCCGTAGCCATCCAGTCACAGCTTCCAGGCACAGATGGAAATTATCAGGTATGGAGTCCGGTCTGCCCCCATCCTCAGCACAAGCTGGGTGTCATCAGTGTGTCATCACTCCAGACCAAAGCTACGCAGCAGAGCAAAGCTACATTTAGAAGCAGATGCCTCCCCCCTCCCGCACTACCTTTACGATTCTAGCACTATGCAAATGCTGACATTTCTTGACTTATCATCTACAAATTAACTTACTTCCTTGTCGATTGAGAGGAAACTTGTTAGGAAGTGAAGATACAGCATAGTATTATTGGAGTAGGAGAAAGGAGTAACTCAAAATGGGAGAATTTTGAACCAGATGGCATGCACTGGCTGTCAACGCACAAGTCTAGAGAGTTTATCTACATGTTGACTTATATTTCAACAACTAAACAGGTATATTCTAAAATGCCAGCCAATATACATTCAATATATTCTGCAGTTTAACCATTATCAGTATACACAGAACACACTGAAAAATAAATATTTGCCATCTGAATTTTTCCATGTGTAACAGCCTCAAAAATGCCCTTTTTATGTAGAGCAAACAACATTGAATGCCAAGGCACATATTCTGAGGAACTACTTTCATTCAGCCAAATGTTTCTTATAGCCATTTGTAGGTGTGCAAAATTATTTCCTTGCTACTGATGACTCAGAAATAAAATAATAGCAGTTACAGAAGTTTTATTTGAATGAAAACAAAAAAATGCATACAGGGTGTATCACGTTGTAGTTTTGACTGAAATAAAATTCAAAATAAAGTTAGATGAGCAAAGAGCATTGACATGAAATCATGTCAGATTTCAGCTGTGATTCAAATACTTTCAAGATAAGTCCTCTATATGAGGCTCCACTCACTCTTTGGTTCATGCACAGCATACTTTGCTCTTGCTCCTTTCTGAAAGCCTCTTTGAAGTGCTGTACTGTAATGATACTGTTTGTTCCTTTGTTTTCCTCGTAATTTGGAGACATGTGGTTTCCAGTGAACTCCGGAGTTGAAGGGAAAGGATGTTGGAGAGTGACCACTTCTTTTACTAAAGTTAAGGCAAGCTGTTCAGCAAGTCCCTTCTTGCTGCCTGGCCTTAGGTGCTTTATCTTGCAAGTTGATGGCAAAAATTCAATAAAATTATGAAGACAATGGAACAGGACAGCTGGATGCCTATATAGTAGATTTAGAATAAAGTCAGTTATAACTGCATGGTAACATTTACTAATAGAAAATTTAACTGTAAAACATTTGTGAATGACAAATCTGGAAAAAAGGCACTTCTCTTTGGAAAAAGGATGAAAAACAGTAAAATGACAGCAATGCTAAAAAGATCTAAGCAGCTGAATTACATAAGCGTTGCATTTGAATAGCAAGGAATTATTAAGGGGCAGTTACAGTTTGGTAATATCATAAAGAAAATCCAAGTTCCAACATTACATTTGAAATCAAAGAAAATTTGTATTATATGACAGTTAGAAAAGGAAGATGAATTTAGATGAACAAGTATGTTTCATGAGATGACATTTTCCTGCTTCTGAAAGATGTGACTAAGGAGGAATGCATGAACAGTAGAGGTGTGCAATTTGGCAAAAGGCATGCCATTTGGGGGGTCCAATTTCCACTGACCCCTCATTCTGTTTACCGGGAAGTTCCTCAAATGGGGAGGGGTTTGTTGTTTTCATCTGGCAAAGATTCAGCCCATTGACTACAATGGGAAACTTTAAAGGCTCAATCCTTAGTCATTTTAAGGCCTATCTGCATGAAATCTACCTCCATTTTAGACCTAATTTACAACTGCAGGTTGCCAAGTTATAAAACAATTCACCAATCTATTAATTTTTAAGAATTATTTTAAGTTTTAACCATAACATTTTTTAAAATAAGACAAATTGCAAGAGAGAGTCCTGGGAATTGTAGTCGCTGGTTGTGTCCATTCTTGGCCAATCAGAGCATGGACATAACCAGGCTTTTTACTGACTGAGAAACAGAGAGGAAAAACTTCGACTCCAATCATGCTTCGAGAGGAACTTTTCAATGCCAGCCCTACGCAAGTGCTGCTGGGAAAGCGAGTTCCCAAGGCCCTATCTGGAGGAGGGAACTTTCCAAGAAAAAATGGACGGAGGCTGTTTCTGCCAGGGAGAAAAGACTTGGCAGATCCTTGCCTTAGGTATATTACAGAGTTAACTCTCTCAAGAACCAATAATATCTGACTCCTTTAATCCATTTCATTGGACTTTTTGTCTCCCTCTTCCCATTTTTGTTTTCTGATTACATAAAACAGCCCACTGAAAACTACAAAACATTTTAGTTCAAATTGATTTGGGCCCGAGCCTAATGAACAGTCAGAATCGTGTTCACATTAAACAATTGTCCTGTTAAAGATGCTTAATCTAGACTTCTGCAAAATGCCCTCTAAGAAAATTGGGCATATTGAAAAAAGCTAGGTATAGTATGACCCTGTGATTTCCTTTGGTTATGCCTGCTTGTTTCCTTCTGCTTTTTATTAATGTTTGTAAGCAGTAATATCTTCTGGCTTTTTTTAGCACTAAGGGGATATAGAAGAAAAAATTGACCAATTCAAATCAGAATCGTTTGTTTTAAGCAGCACATGACATCATCAGTTCTGAAAAGGCCTTTGTATTAAATGCATTTCTAGGAGCTGCATTAAGTGTCAGTCTTTTGTTTACTCACCTAGGTAGATAATTTAAATACAAGAAGGAAATCAATCATCTCTTTGTTTCATTGTGTGCTAACAAGGTATCCCAGTGCCACACAGACAAGGTGATACTCATACCATTTTATGTAAAATCAGTAAGAAGTGAATGAGACTTTCCTATTACCTGCAAAATACTGTTAAAATCCCATCAAATGGTGTTCTTTGATTCCACCTGAAGAGCGTGCCATTCAGATTTCCAAACTTACAACAGGTCACATATTCAGGAAACTCCTTGACTGGTGTACACTCCATTTGTTCCTGTAGCCATGTATTTATGGGATTCAATGTACAGTCTGTAGAAGTTATTTGAAATGACCATTTCTGTGATACTGCACAAAGTGCAACAAGATCTTGCATGGAGCCTATAGAGAGAGAAAACCATTCCTGAGTCTAGAAAACAGAAAAAGAATTTTAAGCATTCATATACTGCAATTAAACTTTGCCTCCTGATGGAAAAGCACTGGAAATTATTTTTGCAACTATCTTCTAAATTACTGTGGCTGCTATAGGGAAAAAAACCTCCCAATTTATATACATTATGCTCTTTTGTAGTACTTATATTATAGGAAGACATATTCAGAGGAAACAACCATATCCACACCCGATATATCAACCCTAATATTGGTGAAGAAAAGGACTTGGTGCCCATAGAACTGGTTTAGAATTATAACATTATCTTCCATTACAGCAAAACTGCCAATCAGCCATCCTTTCAAATGTTGCTGGACAGCAAGTCCCAGAAGTTCTGATCATCATAGTCAATGGTAGGGAATGCTGGGGAATCCAGTTCTATAATATCTCTTTGTTTCATTCCCTGACATGTCTCATAGCATAATGTATGTTAAAACATTATTCAGTAAATTACACAAAAACTGCCTCTAATGAGGGGATAAATTGTTTAAAACAATGAAAGGGAGAAACTGTAGTGTTTCATATCTTTAGTAGGTGTGTTCTACTGTTAACAAGTCATGAAACAGGATAAACATTGTCAGGCAAACAGGAATTAAAATAGGTTGCTGTGAGTTTTCTGTGCGATCTGTTGGAAACTAGGCAAGTGGCATTTATATATCTATGGAATAAACACTTGCCTCAGACAAGAGTTCTTTCTCCCACCCTGGACATTCCACAGATATATAAACCCCACTTATAAAGCCTAGTTTCCAACAGACCTCACAACTTCTGAGGGTGCCTGCCATAGATGTAGGCAAAACCTCACAAGAGAATGCTTCTGGAACATGGCCATACAGCCATGAAAACTCACAGCAACCCAGTGATTCCGGCCATGAAAGCCTTCAACAACACAAGAACTGCAATATTTTTCTGTGCCTGGCCAGGACTGCAAACTACAATCAATAAACTGAGATTTTTTTTCTTATAAAATAATATTTTAGAAAACAAAACCGGCGCAATCGAAATATTAAACTATTTATTTAAAAATATAAAAAATAATGAATGCATCATTTTTGTACATTTCAACTTACCTGTCTCTTTCAGATTTATCGAATATTTTCCAGAAGAAATCTCGATCAGATTTAATAAGATATTGCCACATATTAAACTCAGTCTTTGGTTTTCCTGTGGATTTCCATCTTTGTAATTGTTCTTCTTTGCACGCAGCAGCACCATACAATGTACTTGATGCCATGCCAAGAAAGGAGAGAGCTGGGTAACTGCAGTAAAGACTTTTGTCCTATCTGCCTTCGCTTGAAAAGGTCCTCCATTGTATTCATTTCCATTATGGCAATCTAACTTGACCCTTTTAGGACACGGCTCTAGTTGCCAACATGATGCATGTTCTGCCAGCATAGCTTTCTTCAGTATAACAACATTAGACTGACACCTCACTGGAGAAACTGAAGGACATTTCTGATGCATTATCAAAGACAAGCTGACATCACCGAGCTGCCTGGTTTTTTTAAATAAAAAATAATAAAATAACATAAAAGCATAATGAATAGAGAGAAATAAACATTTTTGAAAATCTAGGATTGATATTCTATAGTGATCTCACTGTTTAATGAACTTGTAACTTACAATTTTTTCACAGTGACCTTGATATTATATTACATTTTTATTTTAAAACAAATTCATTTTAATATGTATAGTATATATATTTTTGAGAAATTTTCAACTTCTAAATTTCATGATTTTTAACACTGCAATTTTTGGGATGAACCCTTATTCTGTTTTAATGTTTAGCTGTGAAAACGTAACTTGTTCTGTCACTGTTTAATGTTTGGTGATGTCTTTATTATTTTGATGTGGGTGCTCGTAGGTATGTCCTTTTGGATTCTGGGTGGTTTTGATTAGCCCGTTCTTTTAGTACTGTATGGCATTGAATGTTTGCAATTGCTTGTTGTAAACCGTTCTGAGTCTCCACGGGGAGATAGGGCGGGATATAAATAAAGTGGTTATTATTATTCTATATAAAGCGTAATGTTTAATACTATATGGGAATTAGGCCACTTACAAGTCAAATGCTTCCATTAGTTTTACTGCAACTACTAGATTGTCCTCTGCTACACGGAACCAAACCTTCTCCACAAATTGTTCTTGGGCCACAGATGGAATTGGTGTGTCATTTTCAAGCGTTTTCTCAGTTTCATCCCAAAGAGATACAAGACCTTCCTTACATAAAAGATACATATTAAAAAATAACAACATATACATATTAAGGATAACAACACATCGTTGCAAATTGAGAATTCCAGAATTGGGAAACCTTGTCTATGTAGTTTCGTTAAAGCTCTATGGTGGACTATAGTAACATTTACAACAAAACTATGTGGAAAAGTTTACACAGATGCTCTATGTACACTTTTAACAGAACATTGGAGAAAAGTACTCTTATTTACAGAATTTATGTTTTCCCTTTCTGCTAAAAATAGACACAGGCAGCAAATAACAGAATTGGTTATGAATATTATGAAATTATACACTTAAAAACAAAACATTTAAAACACATTAAAATTAAACAGTATCACCCTCCAGATGTTGCCATATTGGTATCCCCATCCAAGCCAGAAGAGAACAGTGAAGAAAGCTGGGAACTGCTGTCTAAAATCAGTAGGTGTACCACATTATTCTCATCCTTGCTCTAAGGATACCAAGTCCAAAGCAATGGATTAAAATGAAAAGACCTGGTTCTAAAACATGGTCTTTCACAGACAGACACACATAAAACTGTTAATGCAGTCTGAACACAATCGTAAAATTTGGAAGAGACCACAAGGGCCATCAAGTTCAACACCCTTCCATGCAGGAAAAAGAAAAAAGATGTGTTGTCATGTATACAGCTGCCAACTCCATAAATGGATGCTGCTGCCACTTTAGCCATGGTTATTAATATGCACTCTGCTGCCACTGCTATAACCCAGCTATCAAGACCAAACTGAGCCTTCAAGAGGCGTGCAATTTCATCAGTGTTCCTTGAATGTCTAGAAATAACTGTTCATTTGATTAAGTTCTTGTTTATTCGTTCTCATCCAGACAACCACGGAGTCCAGATACTGATTTAAATGGAAACCAAGTTGGCTTTATCATCAGACTGGTGGCACTGAATCTCTGGAATAATCTCTCCCACCAAGATCACATGCTATGTTAAATAGCATGGCACATAAGATGAAATGTTATGGGTCTGCACAGGCCAATGGCCACATCACTACACTGGAATCTATCAGTTTTGCCTTCTTTAGTCATTCTCCTAGGAAGGAATGTAAGATAGTGCCTCCAACTTTGATCTCAAGCGATTAACACAGAATACTAGGAACCGGCAGAGGCACATTCCATCACAATCAACCCTGAAACCAGCCTGAAATATCTCTTTCAGAAATACCTTGAGCTGAGATAGTCTAAAACAAAACTGTGCCAAAACTGTGCACTTTTAGAAACTGGGATGGAAAAGAGTCAAGCACAGAGGCATAAGGTCTCAATTTTACAGCATTATAATTCTACAAGCAGACACCACAGATATACTTAATGGACTTATGTTTCAGTATGAGAGAACTGTATTGAACTGATGAGTTCTTACTAATTCATCTATATAGTGACATCACTTGGTGATTATTGATGTAGATCAGCCCTCACAGGAAGATGGTTTAATTGATGATTTAGAGGATTGTGAGTTTTCCTGTGGCACAAAGTGATGGGCTCTCAAGTCTGGGAAATTCAAGATGGTTCTCTCTGTGAGAAAACTATCTCGAAAAGTGCAGGGCCTCAAGGATATTCAGGAGAGTCAGAAGTAGCAACATCAGATAAGAATCAAGTGAAGAGCTAAGTGATAAGGAGGATTTCCATGGGAACCCACCTGTAGCTACAAAGATAAACAAAGGCCTTTGTTTACGAATCAAAACTGAAAATAGATTATGTCATTCAGAGATTACAAGGGAAACAGAATGATTTCATGGGTGTCTATTAACAACAAGTTGTTTACCTTAAGGTCAGTTCAGGTAACATTGCGTTACAGTGAGAAGCTAAGCCTGAGTTCTCTTGTTCCTGGTTCAAGTCAAGCTTTGATGTTGGATTTTATAGATATCCTGGAAGTTTTCTATGTTCCTATTCATGTACTCTGGTTTAAGTTTTATTAGTTATGCTTTCTTGATTGTGGACATATGCTGTATCTGTGATTTCTGGCTGTTCCTGGACTTTGTCACCTCTGGAACTTGAGACATTTGGATTATTGTTTATTACCTGTTGCTAAACCTTTTTGGATTATATATCTTCTTTTCTTATTCCTGATTTTTATATGGTTTTTACAATAAAATGTTTGCTTATATTCCTACTCTTGTGTGGTGCGGTGGTCCTAGGTGTTTCCAGGCCTGAAGTGCAACAGTTATTAGTCTTTGTGACAAGAATACAACATTGAATTTGAAGAGTTAGAACAGATTACAAGAGCCATATAGTCCAAACTCTTTACATACAGAAATACACAATTAAACACTCCCAACCAACCTCTGTTTAGTTATTAAAACAAACAAAACCAAAATATCAAAACTGAGCCAAATACAAGGAAATTACTTTCTTATAAGGTCACACAGCTTGAAGGGGCCATATATACCAAGTATCAACAGATTATAGATATATCTAATACTAGCTGTACCTGCCATGAGTTGCTGTGGCCAACTTTCCCTCCCTCTTTCTCTCCTTTCTTTCTCTTCTTCCTTCCTTTTTTTCTTTCCTTCTCTCCTTCCTTCCTTCTCTTCCTCTTCCCCTCCTTCCTCCCCCCTTTCTTTCCCTTTCTCTTTCTCCCCTTTCTTCCTTCTCTACCTATTCTTGGACTGCAACTCCGAGCAGTCCTCCTGATCAATTGATCTACCTACCTACCTACCTCTTATCTAATCTATCTATCTGGAGGATTGCTGGAAGTTGCAGCCCAGGAATAGGAAATTGGAAATATGCAGGGATTGGGAAGCTTTCAAAGAGATCCAAGGAGAAGAAAGCTTGCAGCTTGGAAGCAGTGCATTTGGATCATCCTTCTCTCCTAAAGAGCCTGGTCTAGGGGATGCTGGGAGCTGTAGTCCAAAAGAGAGTATGGATATGCTATTGTGTTTATTTGCTGGGGGAGTCGTTTTTGCACATGTGCTGTAGCGTCTTTTTGCGTTTTTGGCTATTTAAGTCTCTTCTGCTATATTTTTCAGTGTTTTTATGACTGGTGGTCACTCGTTGACCTGATAGGTGTATTGTGTCCAAATTTGGTGTCAATTCGTCCAGTGGTTTTTGAATTATGTTAATCCCACAAACGAACATTACATTTTTATTAATATAGATAAGGTATAAACAAACCCACATGTCTCTTACAATAACTCTTTCCCCAAAGTTATCTTCATGAATTTTACCTTGACTGTACTTGGAATAATATGTTTTCGATCTTCAATCATGTCTATTAATGCATTACAGCTTTCTATCAGAACCTTTCCTTTGAGACGTAAATGCCGCTGTAACTCTTGAACTGAAGCAAAGCCAGCCTATACAATATAAAAGAGAACAAAGTATTCATGACGACAGAAAGGCAAGGCAGATATTCTATGACAGATTCTAACACAATAAAATTATAAATAAAAAGAACAACTTTCCAAACCCTGTGCTATATTAGGAAAATGTATTTCAGGGTCAGTTAGAATTACCTGTTACAGCAGTACGGAGAGCCTTTTTTTTTGGTCAACAAGATACATACAGTAAAGACAATTTTATCAGGTCAAAGGGTTCCTTTACCAAATAATTCCATATTTAGTAATGGTCATCAATTGTCACAAGATCCTAAAAGAGTAAGGCAGTAATCCTGTACACCAGCCCAAAAGTTGATCAAAGGCCTTTGAGATGCTATGAAGTCCACTTAATCAGTGTTGAAGACAGGCTGCTGCATGATGTTCACCCTGGACAATCTCAGATTGCCTTATTAGCAGATGTCTGAAGGGAGTATAGGATGCCCAGGTATCCTTTTTACCCTAAAGCAATCCCCTCCACAAAAAACCAAACAAAGCCCTACCAGAAACTGCCAGGTCAAGAGTTAACGTAGTTAACTTTCTCCTTTTGTGGGAATCACCATCCTCACCACTGACTGTGACTGACTTCAGCTGTCAGGGCAAAGAAATGGCAGTGCTGTTGCTATGGACCTTCTTGCCCTCTCTATATTTTGCTTTGTAAGGTAAACATGAGGAGTGTTATTTCTAAGATGATATTGCCTAAGGTTTGGGCACACTAATTCCTCAAACCACAAATCTAACAAAAATATGCATCGAAATATTTTCCGTTTTCTTCTCTGTGCTTAGCAGTAACACCTCTTTCCAAAAACTGGTATCAAATGTTGTAAGAACAATTCAATTCCCTTAATCTTAACTGTATTTGTTTACACTCGGCCACAATTATAAGAGTGAATAATCAATTCTAACACCTTGCTCTACGTTGACAAATGTCTAACTAAAAAGATCAAAAACAAGAGTTTAAAACCATGAAAATTCATGAAATACAGAACAATTTGTGTTACATATGAAGAGGTGGTTGCTGAATACAAACCTGTAATCTTGTTTCAAGTGCCTTGATAGTAAGAAAGCAATTCTGTTGAAGGTATTTTACAGAAGATGAATCTTCTTTAGCACTTATTTTACTCTAAAGAAAGAAAACACACATTAAATCTGTCTGAAAGCTAGCAATGCACAAATATGTCAAAAACCTCTAAAAGGCCTAATCACACAATTGAGAATATTGTTGAGAGTATTTTGAAAAACAGCAAAGAAGCACGCTCATAAGAGGTTAGCAGGGAAATAAAGTGTTTCAGTATATAATTACCTCAAATATTTATTTATTTAAATACATTCATTTTCAGTTGAACAAATACACACTTAAAGTGAACAGCATGAAACAGCAACATAGGTCTGCAGAGTCAGAAAAATCGATCTGTATACTGGAGATCATACTTGGATGCACAAATACTTTACATATCAACATGAATTTACAGGGATCTAGTATCTGCTTCATTTCTGATAATCTGTGTGTGTGTTTTTTTAGTCATGATAACCCATTGTCAGGGGCTACAGTCTCAAGGCATATGATGCAACAACCTACTGAAGTTCTGGATCTGACCAGTGCCAAAATCACAGATCACCAGGGATTCGATGTGCATCTCCTTGTATTTCAGGAAAAAAAGAACACAGAAAGTATGCAAATCCAGCACACATTTACATAAAAACAGATTTTGTATATAATTATAATTTTAGGAGACTTTTATGAGAAAGCATTCTATTTGGTTATATTGCAACCTGTTCCTACCAGACTCCAATTCAGAAACAAAACCTGTGAAATATGATGGGTTTATTTTGGCACTATATATGAGAATACGCTGCAGTAAGCCCAAGCCTCACAAATTCTCCTCCAGCACGTCTGTGAGAAAATAAGACATTTCTGCTTCCATTTTAGATCAACTGTAATATATAATGTGTTCCGAACCATAAATTCCAATTCATTGTACTATTGTTAGTTGACTCAAGCTAACTTTATAAAAGACCACTTGAAATTGGGTTGCTTCATTAAATTCACAGCTTGTTTTGCTGGCTGACCCAATGTACTATTAAATTAAAATAGAAGCTAAAATAGGAAGAGGCATATGCTTGGTGTGGTTTATTTTCATAATGCTAAATTAGGGATGGGAAATGTGTGACTCACAATTACACACACACATCCTAGTAGTAGTACATCATTGCTCTCTGAATGGTAATTTCCCTTCTAAATCTCTACCTTAAAACTTCACCGGAAACATGCAAATAAAAAATCCAGTAGATTATGGGCAGCAGCATGGTGCAGTGGCTTGCGCACTGGACTACCAGCATTGGAATCTCTATTAAGTCATACAACAGCCTTAAGCAAATCACATTCTTTCAGTCTCAGAGGGTGTCAAGCCCTCTTTGAAGAAATCTTACCAAGAAAACTTAGTGATATTGGAAAAGATTTGAAAACTTGTGGCAACAACAAGACTGTCATTTCCAGGTGGCATCTGCAGATGAAACTGTTATGTTGCAGCCTGCTCCCAGTGGCACCGGTCCACTTTTTGCATTGTATCCCCCATCAGCAAACATTGCCAATGGTGAGGGATTTCAGTGCCATGATAGCTGAAGTTCAAAACATGGAGAGGACTGGCTTCAGGAAGGCAGACATCTAGCTGAACAAGCCCGCTGCTGGCCTACTGTAGTTAAGTAGGCACAGCAGGATCTAGCTAACAGACTAGGAATAAAAATAACTATTAAAAATTAAATACTTTCCCACTGTGTTTCGTTTTTTTCATAATATTTTCCTCAACCATCTCCCAACTCAGTAAACAAATCTTACCATGTAATTAACCTTTCCAAAATCTGTTATTTGGAATGTATTTAGACTTTCTGAAACGGAACCACTCTTTAGAAGAACAAGGATCTGTTCTGTTCCAATGCCAGCAAAATCATCTACCAATACTGATGCCACATCTTTCCAGCAGGAAGCAACCTGCAAATGAATATTAAGCATCAGGAGTGTTTTCAGATGGAACTGATGAAAGCTTCACATTTGGAGATTCAAGAACTAATGGCCATGGTTTATATTTAATGAAAAGAATTTATCTGCAGATGTTATGAGACAACATAAATACCATATTATGGTAACACTGGAGTACTTTTATTTAATCAAGAATGCTTTTTAACCACAGATAATACCTCTCTGGGAGTCTCTAGGTCTTCTAGCACAACCTTATGGTCAACACTTATGGTTAAAGTTGACCATATAGTTATGCTGGAGAATCTAAAAATTACTAGAGGAAACATACTAATCAAAGCCATGAATAATCAAATATGCAAAACTTAAACCCACAAATGTGGATAAATATGCACAGGCTTCTTTAGGCATGTGTTCTAAAAATAATTTTCTCTCAGATGTAGTCATTTTTGTCAAAGATAATGGAAGTGTATTCCATTCTATTTACAGGATTGCAAATACTCCAGTTACTGTAAATAATTTATATATATACTGTTTTGAATGTGCTTGAATATAGCATTTAAACCAAAAATATTATATCAAATAACATTTGAACACTGGAATATTTATAGAAATGTTTTCAGTTCTATTTTTTCTAGCAAGCCAACACACTGCATGTGCATGACGATTCTTAAAGCATGGACTGGGCTGATATACCAGATGAGAAGACAGAACTTTTACAAAAGATGAGAAGCACTTTTACAATTCTAAAAACAAAAATAGTAGAATGTCAATACCTGAAAATTATGTTTCCACACAGCACATACGTCTCCTGAAGCAAATGTCACAACAACCAACTGGCTGTCTCCGTCCACCTCAGCCATTTGTATGGAACAAGGCTTCTCAAACGGAAGTTGCTGAACATCTTTAGGCAGACCATCTTGGAAGAAGATCAATTGGCTTTTGCATGTGACTGCAACAATCAGCGTCCTGAACTTGCTCTTTAACGTCTCAGCTTTGCAAATGTGCAAGCAGGATACGATGCTACCATATGCATGAGGTAGAAAAGCAGCACCTGCCAGTACTTGCTCTTTTTCTAATACATAGGCAAAACATTCAGTTCCCCAGATGAGTGAATCTGATTTGGCAATACTTTGACTTCCTCCTGGCAAATAGGAAGATCTGGTTCCTAGAACAACAGTACCCTCACCCTTTATCTTCCCCACCCATTTGATGGAAGAAAACTGAACAGGGGCACATAAAACAGTGCCAGTTTGTGGAGAAATATAAAACAGTTGTTTTGAATAGCTCCATAGAACTGTTGGGCCATCAAGCACTTTTACAGATTCTTCGAGTTCATGGTCCAATTTAAAATGTAAGACCACCTTAAATCTATTAAAGTTATAAAGGAAGAGTAAAATATATTTAATGCCCCCTTTCTTTTTCTTTTTCAGCAGAATATAAGGATGAAGAATTCCTGTCTTGAAGCAAGATGCACAGCAAGCTTTAATTATTTCAACACTGTCCCCACTCATGCTGAAAGACCCAGTGGATGTTTCAACAAATAACTTTGTACTAGTGTCAAAAGTCATTTGTCTTACATGTAATGTGTTTATTTTGCTACTGCCGGCCTGTGAAGATTTTTCTTTTAACAGCTGAAAAATAAGGACTCCTCCATTATAGGACAATAACTGCTCTTGTCGATCTGTTATCATTGTTTTTTCTTTTAAAAATTCACAATCTGAAGACTGGCCACTCCCTCGGTATCAATAATAATGATTCCTCTGTTAGTTTTGAAACAGCATTTTCGCAATCTGGGGAGGAAATGTTAATTCTGATCATTTAAACATGAATAAATGAGTCCAGATAATTCAGTACAACAAGTGCACTATAAATTATTTAATCTTCTACACTCCAATCCAACCATGCTAAATATAAAAAATAAATACCGTACGTCACTTGCAGTCATACAGCTCATGCACCCAAACACAAATTGCAGTTCAGCCCACCAGAAGCTCTGAGTTTCTTCAAAACTTTTCAGAAATAGGATAATTAGTTGCTATGTCTAATCATAGGTAGATACCAATCCCAAGGGATGTCTGCAGGGGCCAGCTTGGCCTGTCAAGTTCTAGCGAGATTCTGGAGGTAGCAGTAGAATGCTTACCCATCTCCTTTCTTGTTCGGAGACATAGGGGCGGATAAGCTGTCTCAACTGACCCCTCAAATGTCAAAAAGCATTGGTTGAGGTGGCTGAATGATACAGGACATCTTGGAACCATGTCTTAATATTTTCTAAGCCACTGGGGTCTTAGGACAGAGGAATCCAGATCCAACCCATTTCAATTCTTCACCCCTACTTTTACCTAGTTTTTCCAGTAGGCGTGGAGTTGAAGCAAAATGTATTACCATGGTATATACATTCCATGCAATCCTAATAAAGTCATAGAAACATATCCTGAAGTATGAACACATTGGAAGGCCATTGAAAGCTACTATGAACTAAAATTAAAAAATCAGGTTGAAGGTATCTTGGCAGAAGGACTACTGACTATCAGAAAGCATTTCACATGAGCTTACGTACAGCATTACATTATGTTCTTCAGTATCAGTTATGCAGAAACATTCAGTACAGTGAGAAATCCAACTGATATAGTGTCTCAATCCAAGTGACAGAATTCCTCTTAAAGAAAGTAAAACATATAAATGAATTAGCTGTCTGTGAATGTTCTGGTACAAGGCAAGGAGGGAAGAGCCTAGTTTTGCATTTTATAAACTAACAACTTGGTTTTGTCATGTAAACAAAAATACTAAGCAATAATTCCTCTAATATCTGAATAAAATAGGTTTTTAAAGGTTTTTTATATTCTGGGATCATAATTGAGGTTCAGCCTGCACACTAAACTCAACAATCTGGAAAAAATGGATATTTCCTTGCCAAGGCTACAAATGGCTCCAATCATTTGTATCCAATGTTACGAATCTGGCTGCCACCTTTTCAAGTACAACTCTGGCCCTTACAAACTACTAGGCATGGTTTAGAACCCAAAAATAGGGAGTCAAAAATCTAAATTGGGGGGGGGGGGGTTGATTAGTAATAGAAAGACTTACAAAAAAATTTCCAAAATTTTCTAAAATGTAACGTAATTACTAACGAAATTCGTTAGTAGTTCGTATGCCAGCGCATGCGCATTCCAGATGGTTTTGGCCTACAACTCCCAGAAATCCTAACAGCTGGTAAATTGGCTGGGATTTCTGGGAGTTGTAGGCCAAAACTTGAATAAATCACACTGAATTCTAGATGGGACTCTCCAAATAGGAAGGAGGGAGGGAAGGAGGGAGGGGGTATTCTATTCTTGGAAGCAGCAAAAAAGGAGGAGCCCCCGCTCCTCTCTCTCACCCCGATCCTGAGGAGCGAGGGCCCAAGTTTGCCCAGGCTGAGAGGAAAAGGAAGAGGCCTGAGGCTGTGAGGAATGGTGGGAGTTGAAGTCCAAAACACCTGGAGGGCTAAAGTTGGCCCGTCATGAAGCCTCTTCAAAGCTTTAGATCCTGGCAGGCAGAAGGGGCAGGGAGGGCCCGTCCACTCCTCCTGCCCTGCCAGGATCTAAAGCGCATCAAGGCTTGGCACGCTTTAGATCCTGTGAAAACCAACCTAATGTATAATAGAATGAATGCTAACTTATAGAGTAAGTGCCTAAATATTATAAGTAATCCAACTGGTCATATACCTACATTCCATGCACATGCAATAATACAGCACAGCAGTAATAACAATGGGTATAATAAGAAGAGGTAAAATTCAAACCGAAGTATTCTGACTGGTCCCTCCTCAAGCGGTGCAAACGGGCTCTTCTCTATGAGCCCGGGATTCTGCAGCAAGCAAACGCTGTGCCCGGGCTTTTGGCTTTTCCTGGAAAGGCTGCCTCCTGTTTGCAGTTTGCACCGCTTGAGGAGGGACCACAGTCAGAATACTTCGGTTTGAATTTTACCTCTTCTTATACCCATTGTTATTACTGCTGTGCTGTATTATTGCATGTGCATGGAATGTAGGTATATGACCAGTTGGATTACTTATACATGTTGTGTGCAACTACCCCAATACTCTTTGATGCTTTAGATCCTGGCAGGCAGGAGGGGCAGGGAAGCCTGGAAAAATGTAAACAGAGAGGTTTACTCAGAAGTAAATCCACAAAGAGGGCACTTCAGCCAAAGTGCCCTCCTTTGCGGATTTACTCATGAGTAAAACCTCTGTTTACTTCCTTTGCAGATTTACTTCTGAGTAAACCTCTCTGTTTACATTTTTCCAGGCTTCCAGCCGAAAGAAGGAGCGAGTTTAGGGCTTGGCTTGCCATAATACTTATTGCGGGAGGGTGGTGAGAGAGAAGGAGGGTGCCCCCTTACGACCTAACAACAATACTTAAGAAAATCCTGGGAGTTCTATAAAGAAAGTCCACTTCCTGGTTGGCGTTCCAGATGCGGAAATACTCAAAAGTAGCATTTCTTACGAATTTCTTCTGAATCATTTAATTTTCATAACTTTTTTCTCATGCCTACAAACTACTGTGAATAATGGGAATCGCCTATATGACCACGTAGCAGAATTGGAGATGTAAAATAAAGAAAAACATTTTTTCTCAGAAAAAAGGTTCTAGAAAAAAGGTTCTTTTTTCCAGAAAGAAAAACACACAAAATAACATATTTTCCACCATATAAGACTGGGTGTATAAGACAACCCCCAACTTTTCCAGTTAAAATACAGTTTGAGATATATTTGTCGTACAAAACTACCCCTCTTCCAACGCACACCAAATAAAAATTTAAAAACCATCCAATTTGATTTCAATATGGCAATTTTCCTATTACGGTGCCTCCTTCTCTGCCTCTCAAATCTCCCACATGCATGCCTGCGCCACTTCACTTCAGTCCTCAGGAGTAAGAGCTGAAAGGGGGGGGGGGGGAACAAGGGCAGGCCAGACAAGTAGAAGAGGCGTTTTTCCTCCCCCCCAGGCGTCCCGGACACCTGCAGCTTGCTCTGCCCTTCACTTACACTTTCTCGGTGAGGCATCCCCCTCACCTCATCAGCGGGACCACGTTAAGTCACTTATTTCCACGACTGCTGGTAACTGGATTTTCTTCTATCGCACTTGTACAGTGCCACCCTTGCTGCTTTCATACTGTCGCAGCATACGGCAGGGATGTGGCCGCAGCTGTTTTTGAGCTCCCCCATCATATGTGGCGACCGCAAATTCTCTAGTCCAGCTCAGGAAGTTTCAGCACCTGCCCTAGAAAATGACACCTGGTGTATAAAACGACCCCCAACTTTTGAGATGATGTTCCTGGGTAAAAAGGAGTTTTACACGCCAGCAAGTACAGTATTTACAGTAGAGGTAGAAGATTGCATGGAAATGGGATATTTTACCACCTTTCTGCCCAGTAAGCCACATCAGTGCACTTCAGTATGGCCAAACAAATGTGATATGATGTGTCTTCCTGCCATTTTGGTTGACTTGCAGGACATTTTAAAACGTCTTTTGTATCTTGGGGAGATTTGGTGATATGAAGCACTTTTAGTCCATGAATACAATACAATTGAGCTGAAGGACAGTAGAAAATGCCTAGGGGGCCTGGACATGGTGACCATGGCCACGGTGGTCCACGCTCTGGTTACATCCCGTATAGATTACTGCAATGCTCTCACGGGGTTGCCTTTGAAGACTGTTCGGAAGCTGCAACTAGTCCAACGGACAGCAGCCAGGTTGATAACAGGAGCGGCATTCAGAGAGCGCACAACTCCTCTGTTGTGCCAGCTCCACTGGCTGCCAGTTTGCTACCGGGCACAATTCAAAGTGCTGGCTTTAGCCTTTAAAGTCCTAAACGGTCCGGGTCCTACTTACCTGTCCGAATGCATCTCTCCCTATGAACCATCGAGATGTTTAAGATTATCTGGAGAGGCCCTGCTCTCGGTCCCGCCTTCTTCGCAGGCGCGACTGGCGGGGACAAGAGACAGGGCCTTTTCAGTGGTGGCTCCTCGGCTTTGGAACGCCCTCCCTAAAGACATCAGATTGGCCCCCTCCCTCCTGACGTTTCGCAAGAAAGTCAAGACCTGGCTATTTGAGCAGGCATTTGTTGATGAAATATAAGGCTTAATTTGGATATATGGAATGACGACGATGCGATGGAAACTGATTTCAACATGACGCTGAGGCTGCAATTGTATGTTTTTAATTGTTAAATTGTTATTATATGTGTTATGTTTTTTGGGGGAAGGGTTTGTCTTGTTGCTGTGTTATATTGAGGGCAGAGACTGCCTGTGTAAACCGTCCCGAGTCGCCTTTGGGCTGAGAGGGGCGGTATAGAAACGTGACTAATTAATTAATTAATTAAACCAGTGATTTTCAACCTTTTTTGAGCTGCGGCACATTTTTTACATTTACAAAATCCTGGGGCACAACAACAACCAAAATGACACAAAATGACACTCTAACTAACTTTATTTCTTATGAGTCGCCCTCCACGAAAGGTGCTCTGGGCAACTTACACAATTAAAATAAACAGGTTACATAGTCACTGATTGTTACTCAATCATAGGCTCTTCTAAAGAGCCATGTCTTAAGTGCCCCTAAAAATGTATGTAGATCAGGAGTGGCTCTTTGGTCTGGCGGTAGGGAGTTCCACAAGATTGGGGCTACAATGGAGATGGATCTCTGTCTTGTGGACTCCAAATGAACCTCTCTAGGGCCAGGGACATAGAGAAGATTCTCATGAGCTGACCGTGGCAGTCTCTGGTGGTGGAGTGGCGTTAAACGGTCTCTTAGACATGGAGGACCCTGACCTCGGAGGGCCTTGAATGCCAGGACCAGGATCTTGTAGAGCAGTGTTTCCCAACCAGTGTGCCATGGCACACTAGTGTGCCGTGAGCGATCATCAGGTGTGCCGTGGGAAATTGGAACCTCCAATACCCTTTCTTCCCCCTCCTGCCGAACACTTTTTTTTCTCCACTCACGCTCCCTTCTCCCCAGCCTCGCTCTGCGCGCTTTGCCTCCGTTTGCTTTGGGGCGACTCTGCGCAGTAGCGCCCACACGGGTCACGTCTTCCTCCCTCCCCCTCCCCTCCTGAACACTCTCATGCTGCCCCCTCGGATCAAAATGGCGGCAGAAGCGGCAGTGTAGAAGAAAAAGTAAGTGTTCGGCGGGGGAAGGGCGCAAAGGGGAAGGGGGAGGAAGAGGTCTCTGTCGAAAGCTGGCATGGGCAAATTTGGACCTTCCAGGTGTTTTGGACTCCAATTCCCACCATTCCTAGCAGCCTCAGGCCCTTTTCCTTTCCCCCCTCAGCCACTTAAGCAGGAAAGGGCCTCAGGCTGTTAGGGATGGTGGGAGTTGAAGTCCAAAGCACCCAGAGGGCCGAAGTTTTCCCATGCCTGTTTTAGGGACCTTAAAGTGGTGAGCCTCCTTCCAACATTGTGATTCTGGATAGAAAACAAACAACATAACAGTGCTCTCTGGGTGTAGATGAACTACAACTTCCAAACTCAAGGTCAATTCCCAAGCAAACCCTTTCAGTACTTTCTGTTGGTAATGAGAGTTCAATATGCCAAGTTTGGTTCAATTCCATTGTTGCAAGAGTTCAGGATGCTCTTTGATTGTGTGTTAACTATAAATCCCAGAAACTGTAACTCCCAAATGTCAAGGTCTGTTTTCCTCAAACTCCATCTGTGTTCACATTTGGGCATATTGAGTATTCATGCCAAGTTCGGTCCTGATCCAACATTGTTTCAGTCCACAGTGCTCTCTGGATATAGGTGAACTACAACTCCAAAACCCAAGCTCAATGCCCACCAAACTCTTATAGTATTTTCTCTTGGTTATGGGAGTTCTGTGTGGGAAGTTTGTGTCTTTCTGCCATTCCTGCCAGGATATCTATGTTATGTTCATCGAAACAGGTCCAGGTTTCTCACTGAGTGTATAAATACATTTAAAAACATATTAACTGTATGTATTACTGTGTTAGAGTGTCATTTTGTGTCATTTTGGTTGGTGGTGTGCCCTATGATTTTGTAAATGTAAAAAATGTGCCATGGCTCAAGAAAAGTTGAAAAACACTGTTGTAGAGGACTCTTGTGTTCAACCGGCAGCCAATGTAAGCGCTGCAGAAACGGCGTTATATGGCCCCTCATTGATGTTTTTGTGAGGAGTCTAGCAGCTGCATTTTATTTATTATTTATTTATTATTTCAATTTTATATTCCGCTCCTTCCTGCAGGCTCGGGGCGGATGACAATAAAATAGATGGGCGGCATGTCACAGACAAGTAGACATGTGGCCCTACAATAAAAACATAAAACATATTAAAAACACATTACGTCATATCACAGGTGTCGGATGACATACAGGCACGTTTCATAAACCGATATGCCTAATTAAAGGCTAGTTCAAAGAGGGTGGTCTTGCAAGCCCTTCGGAAGGGGGCCAGCTCCGGAATGGCCCGGGTACTGTTCGGGAGGGAGTTCCATAGCACCAGAGCTGCCACAGAAAAAGCTCTTTGTCTGGCTGTAGACAGATGGCAGGAGCGGATTGATGGTACCAATAGCAGATTCTGTTCATCTGAACGCAGTGATCTCGGGGGAGAATACGGGGTAAGGCGGTCCCTCAGGTACGCAGGCCCTAGGCCGTGTAAGGCCTTAAAGGTCAGTACCAACACCTTGAAGGCAAATTTTGCACAATTTGGATCTTGCAAATTGCTGCTCAAGGTAAGCCCACATGTAAATCATTGCAGTAATCCAGCCTCGACGTAACCGTGGCATGGATTACCGTAACCAGCGCCTCTGTTGGTAAATAAGGCGCCAACTGCCTCGCTTGGCGTAGATGAAAGAAGGCTCTTTTACTAGTGGAGGCAATCTGGGCTTCCATCGTCATTTTGGAATCCAGGATAACACCGAGATTCTTCACAGTGGGGGATGGAACTAACGGTTCCCCTTCAAAAGATGGTAATAGACCGACCAATTCTGATGGGCGGCCAGGCCACAAGATTTCAGTTTTTGCTGGATTTACTTTCAATTTATGGGCACGTAGCCATCTTGTCACTGCTCCAAGACACTGGGTGAAGTTATCTGGTACTGAAGTTGTTCCAGGTTCTAGTTTTAGGAGAAGTTGGGTGTCATCAGCATATTGTATTACTCTAACACATAATATATGTATTACTCTAACGCAGTAATACATATAGTTAATATGTTTTTAAATGTATTTATACACTCAGTGTGAAACCTGGGCCTGTTTCGATGAACACAAAATAGATATCCTGACAGGAATGGTAGAAACACACACACAAAGCTCTTGCTCAACAGCTGTCAGTCTCTCTCTGTTTTTAGTTTTTATCACAGTCAAGCTTGAGAAGCTCATCTCACAGAGATATGTGGTTGAAAACGGGAGCAATGTCAAAATAGCTTTTTTGGCTAGAATGGGGAACTCCCTGGTAACAGAGAACCAAAAGCTGTCCAAAGGAAGATCAGCAAATTTTAGCTTTAAACTACTATCTTGTTTCAGTTCAATGAGTTCCTATCTAAAGTCCTTTAAACCACTCATATTAGGGCCTTCATCTGTGTCATAATTTTGCCCAGGGCCGTTTGGCATTTGCATTTTCTCTTCTCAAAAACTTCTCCATCACTCACTTGTCTTGCTGTGATCCCAAATTGCCACGGTCGCTTGACGCGCAGCTGCAGCACTAACTCTAACTTACTGTTAGCCGCCCCGAGCCCTCGGGGAAGGGCGGCAGATAAGTATGAATAAATAAATAAATAAATAACTTTGTTTACTTAGCCGCGTCTGAGCAAATCCAAGATGATGGGGGACCCTCACGACCATAGCACTCAGCCCTCGTCACTTCTTAGGTGACGCGAGAGTGCTATGGTTCCATTTCTAAAGGGACAGATGCGCCTTATAGTTTATATATGAATGAAATTCGAAAATAATTTCCAACGTCACACCTGAAGCTCTCTCACGGCACACTGGTTGAAAATCACTGAATTAAACCACAGAAACTTGGGTCACCACATTTTGGGGTTGCAATTCCAGAAAATCTGTGCTTTGGTACAGACATTTACTCCTCACTATAACTACAACGTTTCCCCCAAAGGAAGTTCCTCTGATTTTAGTGGAACTTATTCTTATGCCCGCTGGAAGAACCACGAAATATAAATTAAATGCAAACACTCCTTGGAAAGTGGTCAACACTCTCTCAACTTATTGTGTCGCATGTTTACATGCTACTTCCCACTTTGATTTAGGAAAGAATATATTATTATAATCATAATATTATACAATCATAATATTATACAACGCACTCTACGTGGGGTGCCTTTGAAGACAGTTCGGAAATTGCAATTAGTCCAGCGGGCGGCAGCCAGATTACTAACGGGAGCGACATACAGGGAGCATACCACCCCCCTGTTGTGTCAGCTCCACTGGCTGCCTGTCCAATTCCGAGCTCAATTCAAAGTGCTGGTTTTGACCTTTAAAGCTCTATACCAGGGGTGCTCAGAACGGTGATCGCGATCACCAGGGTGATCTTCGGGCCTCATCCTGGTGATCTTCAGGCCCCTGACCAGGTTTTTTGCTGTTGGTCTTCTTCACGCGCCCCTGCACGCTGCAAAGAAGTCCTCCGTTGCTCCTCCCCGCTCCCTGCTCGCGTGCCGCCTCCAAAAGCTCCGTCCAGAGTCCAAGAGGCTTTTGGATTCCTCCTCCTCCCTCCGTCCTTCTCCAGCCACTCAGAGTCGTAGGAGACCAAAGGGGGCGGGCCTGGATGACGCGATGCATGGCTGGCCCCGCGCACATGCGCAGAAGCACCCATTCTGCCTCTCGGACTTCTCGTGAGCTCTTGGAGGCGGCACGCATGCTGGCGGCGTGGAAATAGGAGCAACGACTGAGGAGGAGAAGGACGCTTTGGGGTCATTTCCTTACCGCATCTCAAAGGTCGGTCTTTTTACTTTGGGGTGGGTGCTTGATTGTTCTGTGGCATGTCTCTTTGTTAAATGGCCTTTTAGGTCCAAAGCCTCTCTGCTTGTTTTGTCCCTTGAGAAATTTATGTTGGGGAATATGGAAATGTGGGCGAAATGGGGTGGTTGGATGTATTTTTGCATGCCCCTTTGTTTACCTTGCTGAGTATTAAATGGCCTTGCAGTTCAAAAGCCTCTCTTCTTACTTTCTGGCTTTTGAACTGGGCATCGAATTGTGCCTTACTGTAAGCCGCTCTTGCCATTGCAAGAGAAACGGCAATCCCCCATTTTAAAAGACTCAGAGAGCAACGTAGAAGGGAACTCACTGTGTTTGTATGTTTAAAACATTCCCATGCCACTCTGAGCCTAATATTGATTAACACAATTAGATTAGAACGCCACTATCTCATTACACTAACTGAACCTATATCTGGAGCTTCAATTCAAAACCAACAGACTGAGTTGTAATTCAATAATATTAACACTATACTAGGTCTCCTTAGAAAGGGAAACATTACAGGAATGCTATAGATTATGATTTCTCAACCAAATGATGGTCAAAATGCCATGTTATGATTTGTACTGTGGGCTCTCTGTATTATAATTGAAGATTAAAATACATGAATTGATCCAAATGATTTATCTGTACATGAAATGCCAATAATTATTATATAATTGGTCTTGAAATTAGTAGACTCAAGTGCATGAATTGCTTTATATGATTTGTTTGTACATGCAATGGCATCAATCATTATATAATTTGTCTTGAAACCAAATCAATATGAATTTATGATATGAAACAGAAAGGAAGAAATGAATACATACAAAAATACTAAGAATGCTTTATGTTGGAAATGTTCCCAAGAACGAGGCACCTTTTTCCATCAATGGTGGACATGTAAAATTGTAAAAAAAATTCTGGAACTCAGTAAATAAGGTATTACAAGAAATGTTAAATATGAGTATCCCAAAAAAACCAGAACTCTATCTATTGAATATTTCAGGGCTACAACTAAACAAGGAACTAGAAAAACTACTTACTTACCTCACCGCGTCTGCAAGAATCGTGGTAGCCAGATATTGGAAGTCTACAGAAATGCCGGATATAGAAGAATGGCTAACCAAATCCCTAGAAATCGCGGAGCTTGATAAACTCACACTTATGTTTAGAGACAACTCTTCCAAACAATTTAATTTAACCTGGGCTCCCCTTGTCAATTATATGAGAGAGAAAAAAATGATTAATCTCAAAGGACTATATATTTAGTAGCCCATCTCTCCCCAGCTTCTGTTCAAATATGTTCTTATAACCGAGATGTGAAGTCAACATCTCCTTTTAATTGTAGTGTGCTTGTGTAGATTGTGCTCTGTGTGATTGATGTATGTACTTTTTATTGTTTGTCTCTTTTTTCCACAATAAAGATTAAATTTTTTTAAAAGAAATACTAAGAAAGCTGTGTGGAGAGTTGATTTGAGCCAGCTTTATAGTCAACTAGCTGTACCCGGCACGCGTTGCTGTGCCCTTTTTAGGAGATGGGAGAAAGTCCAATCATGCACGGTGTGCCCTCCTCTAAACTGTAGTTGGATGGAGTGTGGGTCAAGTTGGGTCTTTATTGGTCTTGGTTCTGGGCCACAGTGGTCTGTGGGGAATGATGGGTTTAGAAGTACTACAAATCCCATTTTCCATGGTGGTACTTCAAGTCCCATCATGCATGGTTGGGGCTCTGTGTGCCAAGGTAGGTTACTGTAAATTCAGGCCATACACAATGTCCCATGAGCTGAGGCCTAGTTAGGGACAGCAAGTTAATGAAGCCTTACTGTCAATTCAGGCCATACACAATGTGCAATGAGCTGAGGCCTAGTCGGGAGAATCAAGTTAATGAAGTCTTACTGTCAATTCAGAGCGTAAACAGCTTCCCAGTAAGTGAGGGCTAGTTAGGAAATCAAGTTAATGAAGCCTTACTGTCAATTTAGAGCGTAAGCAGCTTCCCAGTAAGTCAGGGTTAGATAGGGAAATCCAGTTCATGAAGCCTGACTGTCAATTGTGGGCGTGGTCTGTGATTTTTTTGGGGTGTAAATTTTCGGTTGCAAGTGATTTTGGTGTTTGTGTTGGGGATTGGCTCAGGCCTTTTCCTTATTCTGTTTTGGCAGTTTTTTATGGTTCTGAATTTTCATGTTGGCTGGCCAGTGCAGCAGTTATGCAAATCCGCCCTTATTGGCAGCCAATCATGTTGTTCAGAATGTAGAGGCTGGGTGAGTCTTTGGCTGCCCCGGAGGATGCTGGTAAATGTAGTTTTATTTTTACTCGTTGTTTTGGGGGCCTTTTAGTTTTTTGGGGGGGAAGTTTCTTTGCTACAAACGTACCTTGCTTGAGGCCTATTTCTGTTGGCAAGTATTGTGTTTCTGCGTTGTAAGGTTTCTTTGTTTGAGGTATACATCACATGACGTGAACCCATTTATATAATAGATCTGCATTTTGAATGTGTTATATATCCATAGTGTTCCGTCCTCCAGACGTTTCATATGCATAGCCCCATAGTTTTGTTTTAAAAGGCAGCATTTTTTCCTTTTGCATTTTTTACTGGGACTGTTCCAGACACACTGGCACCTTGCCTGTTATTAGCAAGGTTGCAGCCTGGTGCAGAATTTGCCACCTAAAGCTCTGCAAATGTATCTTTTTAGTTGGTGTCCGCCCCTTTTTCTTCCTGGGGATTGGCCTCCATTTTAGAAAGTGTTTTAGTTCCTTTCAGAGAGGGAAGGAAGCCAGATGTGTGTTTGGCCAGCCAGGATTGGCTCCGAAAGGGTCACCGTAAGTACTGGGTGCTGACCTGGGTGCTGACCTGCGTGCTGACCTGCTGATTGCTATTTGCTTGACCATTAGCTGGGGGACTGCTGGAACCAGATGAGTTTATGGTACCTTGCAGAGACTGGCTTTGCATGCTGTATAGGATAGACATCTGGTTACCAGCCCAGCTTTAGGTCACCTTTGGACTGAGCTTAGGTTTAGAGGGGGGAAGGAGTGGTTCCTTCAACCAAACACCTAGGACCAGGGTGGAAATATCTGGTTTCCTGCCATCCAAAAAAGAAGCAGTGGGAATCTATTGAGCAACAACCCAAGGCATTTCCAGTCTGTTTTTTTTTTTTTGCAACCATTAAGAAGCTGTGCCAAGTCCTGCAAAGACTTTGTTATTGAATAAACTGTTTGATTTTCAACTTTATTTTGGAGTGTTTTTTGGGTTGCCAGACCACCTAGCCTTTTCAGCAAGCGCTCTGCAGTCCACCAGATATAAAGGACAACACATCTGCCAGTTTTAATTTTAAACAGACCTGGTGTGACGGCATACATAGGATTTCTATATATCAGTGATAATAGAGGGTTGCATATTATTTCACATTAATAGGTTTGCACTGTAAGCCACATTATTATTATTTGTGGAGAGGGGGCTGGTCAATGTTTTTTGTGACCATGAGGTGGACTCATACAGAAGGTGCTCTGAAATTGTAAAAAGAAAGCAGGGAGATCCTTTCCCACTTTGAGTAGCAGCTGGAGAATTATCTGATGAGGAACAAACACCTTAAATTAGAGAAGAGCGGGGTGAAATCCTGAAATAAATAAACAACCATTACCTTGATGTGGTTATGAATGACTGGAGCTGGCTTTCAGCAAGCCACTGAAGCAACTTCAAGGGGGGGGGGGGGATAAGACGAAATGAGGCCTTCTGCCCCTTCCCCAAACAGGGCCCGACTCAATCTTTTCCTGCCATTTCAAGCACACTGGCTTGAAAGTGTCTCTCATTGGAGTCAACAGCATTCACTTCAGAGGTATTGGCGGGGGGAAGGGCCCAGGCACGAACACCCAAGGAGGCACGAAGTTTGAGGCCTTGACGCTGACAGGAAAGGACTCAAGGACTCAAGGGAAGCTATTCCCGCTTCCAAATGCCGCGCGCCCGTCGAGCATTGTGGGAGTGAGGGGGCGGGAAGAGGCGGGGGAAGCTGACGTCGCGTACTGTCATTGGCCCTTGGAAACAAGTGGGCGGGGCCACAAGCAAAGGAGGAGGAAGCCATCGGGATTGGATGTGGCTGTCGTGCTGAAGAACGCGCATGACGCAGGGAAAGTAGTGGAGCGAGGGAGTGGAAGGTGGGGAGTTTTGACGTGCCTGCGCGAGGGCTTCGCGCATGCGCGTGAGTGTTAAAAAAAACCACTCGCGGCTTCTGAAAAGAAGGGAGCGGATTGGTTAGGGAGGAGGGATTGTCATCGAAGGTGAGGCGCGCGCCCACTCGGCGAGGCCGGGTATTGCCTGGGCGGTGCGTCACGCGCTCGGCGCCTCGCTCGCGCGCTCTCCTTTTTTTCCCCCCTCTCCCTTTCCTGCCTCACTTATCTTTTTCGCTGAAGGCGCTTCTGTCGAGCGGCCGGCAGGACGATGGCGGAGGTGAGTGGCTTGGGTGGGAGGATGGAGGGGAGGAGAGGAGAGGAGAGGGATGGAGGAGGCCACAGGCCCGCTCCAGGAGCCCCGCCGGGAAGAGAGGGGAGTTGGCATCAAGGGCCAATTCGGGAAGAAGGGGGGGGAGGTGGTTTGAGGGCCTGTGAAGAGAGTTTCTCGGCACCCCCCCCCCCCCAAAAGTATATTTATTTCTTCATATGTTTGTCGCCTTTCCCCAGAAGTGGGACCCAGGGCAGCCCACAGGTAAATGTATCTAAAACACTTCTCTCTCTCTCTCTCTCTCTCTCTCTATATATATATATATATATCTTTAAAAACAGTATTAAAGTTGCTTTAATTCTATGTAAAGGTGTATATGTAATACACAGACACACATATATATATTATCTATACCCCTTTTTAAAAAAACAAAGTAGTTGTTTAAATAAGAAAATAAACACACACACACATATATACAGTAGATAGATAGATAGATAGATAGATAGATATACACACACAGACACACAACTACACACACTTGTGTGTGAGTGATATGCAGTCCCCAGGTTAGACAGACAGACAGACAAGACTTTTTACGGTCAATGACCAGCATAAAAAATGTACAAACATCAGGGTACACATACATATTTATTTATTAATTTGTTTATTATTGAGGCTTCTATGCCGCCGACTCCTGGGGGCTCGTGGCGGCTCACAAGAGCCAGGGGCATAAAAACAAAGATTAAAAACATAAAACAATTGAACAATTAGAGCAATAGCAGAACAGGCAATAAAACAAATGGAGCAGCAACAGGAGCCACAACACATGTGCAAACACATGTACACAAATGTACAAACGTCAGGGTACACATACATGTACACAAGTGTCAGGGTACACATGCATGTACAAACACATGTACACAAATGTACAAACGTCAGGGTACACATACATGTACACAAATGTCAGGGTACACATGCATGTACAAACACATGTACGCAAATGTACAAACGTCAGGGTACACATACATGTACAAACAGGGTACACAAATGTACAAATGTCAGGGTAAACATACATGTACAAACACATATACACAAATGTACAAACATCAGGGTACACATGCATGTACAAACACATGTACGCAAATGTACAAACGTCAGGGTACACATACATGTACACAAATGTCAGGGTACACATGCATGTACAAACACATGTACACAAATGTACAAACGTCAGGGTACACATACATGTACACAAATGTCAGGGTACACATGCATGTACAAACACATGTACACAAATGTACAAATATCAGGGTACACATACTGTACATGTACAAACACATGTACACAAATGTACAAACGTCAGGGTACACATACATGTACACAAATGTCAGGGTACACATGCATGTACAAACACATGTACACAAATGTACAAACGTCAGGGTACACATACATGTACAAACACATGTACACAAATGTACAAATGTCAGGGTAAACATACATGTACAAACACATATACACAAATGTACAAACATCAGGGTACACATGCATGTACAAACACATGTACGCAAATGTACAAACGTCAGGGTACACATACATGTACAAACACATGTATGCAAATGTACAAACGTCTGGGTAAACATACATGTACAAACACATATACTCAAATGTACAAACATCAGGGTACACATGCATGTACAAACACATGTACACAAATGTACAAACGTCAGGGTACACATACATGTACAAACACATGTACGCAAATGTACAAACGTCAGGATACACATACATGTACAAACACATGTACGCAAATGTACAAACGTCAGGGTACACACACATGTAAAAACACATGTACGCAAATGTACAAACGTCAGGGTACACACACATGTAAAAACACATGTACAGAAATGTACAAACGTCAGGGTACACACACATGTAAAAACACATGTACGCAAATGTACAAACGTCAGGGTACACACACATGTAAAAACACATGTACGCAAATGTACAAACGTCAGGGTACACACACATGGACACAAATGTACAAACATCAGGGTACACACACATGTAAAAACACATGTACGCAAATGTACAAACGTCAGGGTACACACAGGCAAAGTTTAAAACCCAATAGTTAAAATGGTATTAAACATTTAAATGCTAAAATGTCAATGGTAAAACAGAAATAAATATTAAAACTTTCTAAGACCCCAAGTTATGAACGAGATAGATTCTGTAGTTCTTAAGTTAAATTTGCTTGTAAGTCAGGACAGGTACATTTTTAGGTGTAACGCCATAGAATTGGGAAAGGTGAACACCCCTGCGGTGTTTGTTTTGCTGTCAGTGTCCCTGTTCAGAAGATTCCACATTTGTCTTGTTGTGAAAACAAGGATTGGGCATAAAGCTGCATTGGAGACACCTTTCCCCCAAGATCATTCTTTCAGGAGTGAATTACACTTCCTAGAGGTAGATTTCCTCCTGTTGTTCTTCAACCCCAATCTTAACTGTGAGTCGTTTGTAAGTTGGATGTTTGTAACTCAGGGATTGCCTATGTGTGTATTATGCATAATATTATACATACACACACACACACCCATAATAATTTATTTACTGTATTTATATACCACTTTTCTCACCTCAGGGGGGACTCAAAGTGGATTACAACAAATAATGGCAAAATTCAATCTCTCACATACATATAAAACAAAATCATAAATCTAAACAAAAAATATAATTATGCATTAAAATTAAGAGGGCAATTTAACATAAGGTAAAACATTTAGACATGAGGACATAAAATTAAAACCACTTAATATAAACATTAAAATCACATGATCCAAACTCATAGACTGGGGCCATTCCAAATATCGACTGCACATATTCCACTTTTATTTCTTGTACTGTGTTACTTTCCTAATCAAAAGCTTGGTCCCACAACCACACCTTTGTTTTCTTTCTAAAGGCCTGGAGGGAGGGTGCTGATGTAATCTCACTGGGGAGAGAGTTCCAAAGCCAAGGAGCCTCCACTGAGAAGGCCCTGTTGCTCATCACCACCAAATGCACTTGCGAAGCAGGTGGGACTGAGAGCAGGACCACCTCAGAAGATCTTAACCTCTGTGATAATAATAATAAACTTTATTTGTATCTCGCCCCATCTCCCCATTGGGGGCTCAAAAGTGGCTAACATTATAAAAGACAAGTATTCAATGCCAACATGCATACATAACTTAATAAACCATGAAAAAAACACAAATGATGTTAAAAGGCATATTCCTTTTCTGTTCCACATTTCTTAATCCTTTAATCCTCTGCTTGGGTGTACAGAAACATTTTTTAATTGCCCAAAATTCTGAAATATTCCAAAATTGCCCACTTGCATAGCTAAAACAGTGACATCTTTGCCTTCTGATGGCTCACTGTACCCAAATTGTGTTTCAAACATGAAATAATCAAATATTTTGTATTAAATTACCCTCACGCGATGCATAAGAAACATAAATGAATGTCATGTTTAGAGTTGAGTCCCGTCACTGGGATCTCTCATTATTCCAAACTCCATAATACGGAACACTTCTGGTTCCAAGCATTTTGGATGAGATGCTTAGCCTGAATGTGTGTGTGTACCTATACGCACACACATGTATACACACTTTAATAACTTGTAGTATCTATGGTGATTATGTGAAGGCTAAGATTTTGAAGAATCAACATTGATTTCGAAGAATCAATATTATCATGAGGATTTAATCTTGAGTTACAAATTTCATCTTGAATTGCAATTGTATGTAATGTGTTCAAATTGTCACCTCTGCACTGTTGGCCTTGTCAGAAACTCGCATAAAGTTTATCTTGTAATTTAGCAACACTTCTCTACTGTTGGAATTTCCAGTCCTGTTAAAGCAGTATATATTTTTTTAATGGCAAGAAAATTGTTCAGTATTATTAGCTGTTAAAAATGCATGTTTTTTGGAACATCTTTCATTCACTTTGGTCTAGCAGTCCTGAATTGCCGCAGAATTTATTTCCCCACTTTTGGTGGTGTTGAAGAGGTTAAAACTCTTTTATGATTTTGTGGGTGGTGTCCCTACTAGAGGCCCCTGGTTTTAAGCCGTTCTTTCTATAGGGGGGAAAGCACTAATATTTTTTTACATTTTGGGCCTTTTATTACGGTAACTTCCCACCATATCCAAAATTTGGTAGTATCAGTCCACTTCACAGGTGTAGTTTGATGCACTGACCTTCATTAAATGTTCTAGCTTTTTTCAAAGATCAGATGGATGAGAACACTGCTTTCGTAATAACTCTGTAAGATTTCCTATCATTATTCTTTTTATCTTTGATCTTCATTTTTGTTTCAACATCAGTTACTATCCTTTTGACAAAATTGGTGATTTGGTGATTATAGCCTTTCTATTTGAAAGTAGGAAAATGAGCTGAATGTAGTTCTGTCGAGTTAACTTTGAGCAATTTCCAAGAGTTTCTGGATTTCAGTTTTAACAAGTCAAATAACAAAATCATTTTGTCACCATGAATGAATTTCTATGAAACCTAGAAATTCACATCAGTTTTAGTATGAAAAGAAACATGTTAGGCACACAATATGCCCAGAGACATGGTGCATGTTCTTGTACATATTTGTCTTTTGTTCACATCTCTGAAATTTATTTTAAAATCAGTTAATTAGTTGGTAATTAAAAATTAAGTAGATTGGATAAATCTGAACACAAGGTCTGTCTACCCTTGTGTTAAGAGGTGTTTGAAAACATCTTTCCTTCTAATTCAGCAGGACAAGACTCCATTAATACATGAAACCAGACAACGTTTTGAAGCAGAATATCTTCCAGGTTGGTTCTTCCTTGTATTCATAAATATTTCTTTACTTTATGTTATGCTTTCCTGCAGCAGCGTTTGTGACGGTATGTCTGGAGTACAAAGGAGGTTCTGTGGTGCCACTGAGAGCTACCATGATTTATTTGTTTTTGGGGGGGGGGTTCAAACTTTGCTCCGAGGGGTTGGCCTTAGCTTATTTATGAGACTGAGGCCCCTTCCACACTGTCCCTATGTCCCAGGATCTGTTCCCAGGTTATCTGCTTTGGACTGGATTATAGGAGTCTCCACTGCCATATAATGTGGGATAAGCAAGTAATCTGGAATCAGATCTTGGGATATAAGGACAATGTAGAGGGGGGTATGATTTGCCCAAATTGATTTATATGGCTGAGGAAGAATTCAAAGCCTAGCTCCAGTTTTGTAGTCCCAACACTCAGCCCACAGCACCATGCAGGCTCTGAAAGTGTAAGCATTTAAAATTGTGGATGTACTTGCTCAGATTTGTACCCCCTAAAAATGTCCTGTGCAATGATTTTGATACGATTTTGATTGTTTCAGCATTTATGAGTAAAGGAAACATGTTACAATAAGGAAATGTTGTGTCCTTTTATTTAAATATTTAAAATAGATGTCTTCATTTATTGACAGCGGCACTCATCTGCTCCCACGGATTTAATTGTTATCAAGGTAATCAATTAATTGTTGGCTACTGATAACAGGTCTTGAGGTGTAGCTCTTTTCACACACCCAGATCCATCACTCAGTGGCTCACACATTCTCAGATTAGTCACATGTGGCCTAAATCAAAAGCTATTTTGAAAGTAAACAACTATAGTGTTAGATTGTTAAAAATAGGCCTCAACTCTGGCCATATGATTAAAACCAAGAGACACTTTTTGTGGTGGCCTGAAAATGAATCTTAGTGCAGGTGCTGATATGGGTGCTTATTTAAAGGTTGTATGAACATACTGTACATTGAAAATCATGAAACAAGAAGATTTAATGCAGTCAGCGACATAATATATCTTATTCACTTCCGTCAGTTTCCCCCCTTTCTTAACTTTTCTGATTATGAGCCAGTGATTTGAAAAACTACAAGAACGGCGGGCACATTTTTCTTAAACCTACAATCCTACAAGACAAAAACCTCCAAAATGAAAGCATTTTTGCTGGTCCAACTGTAACTTTGGATATCATTGTTTTCTTTTTGCTTATATTGGTTGGATCATCTACCAGGATAACATGATGCAGTTCTCCTGTCTCAGTATCCTCTGCTTTTATCTGACAGGCCTGCTCATCTATAAGACAGATGTGCATGTAATTTATTTTATCGCAAGTAAGCTGGGGTGGGAAACCAGCCAAAATTTTTACAGGTGAAATTGTTGAAAAGATACATTATTGTGAAAGTCTGGATTTTATTACTTTGTTTAACTATACGTTTTCAATAAGATCTAGCAACTTCTGTAATGCCTTCAGTTGTGTAAATGATTACAAAAGATATTCAGGCTTTACCAAATATATGAATACTGCAAATATTAAATTCACAGTAACAAAATGTTTATCACTTTTAACTGTTGCTGCCCTCAATTAATGTTTATTTTTAGTGTTCTTCAGAATAATTTAACAATGAACTATCTTAATAACTTTTCATAATCAGCTTTTGAGCTTCTTACTAAGATATGCAATCTTGTATCAATTGTTATGATTATTTAGTCTGATTAATCCATTTGGGAAATGTCAGTGCAATAATCCTGTTTTTATACAGCTTTGTGTTTATTTAAAATTAAGTCCCTTTAGTACAATCTTTAGTACTCTTTAGTATAATTCAGTGTGTACAGAATTATAGCCCTAATGAACTACTTGATCACCAAAATTGGTTCATTTTAATCAGAAATCGCAATCTAGAATTGGATTGCTATGTTTGGGATTTGATCTTATTTTTCAATCATGCATTAGAATGGAATTTTTTTTACTGAATACAAGTTATAAAACACTTGTTGCTTCTTTAGTAACATTCAGAAATATAGCTGAATAAATACAGCTTATTGTAATGAAAAGAATAATGTATAATGCCGGTCTGAGTCCCTCGGTAGAGGTGAGAAGGTCGGAGTACAAAAGTTTTAAATAAATAATGTATTATAGTAACAAGTGTATTCCAAGGTACATTCTTGCAAGTGTGCTTAGAATATGAATTTTTAGTACAGTACCTGAGATGCAGCAGGATTGTTTAATCAAAAGCACATTCAGATGTATGTGAACCACCTTTTAGTATTCCCTAAAAAAGCCCTAAGAAATTCATTTAGTTGCCATAGGTCAACAGGTACTGAATAACATTTCAAGCAGGTTTGCAATGTTAGGACTTTTTCTCATACACAATATTTTAAAATACAAAATGATCTTGTCCCAGATATTAGCATAATTAGATGTTGTGAAACTACTGAATAATATACATAGATGGAATATAGATTAGCTTGACATTGCTTTAACTGCTGTTAAAGGCAAATATCCTTGTTTCCTATTTATATCACATTCAGTTGTGAAAACACATTTTCCGAGAATAGAGAAAAGGTGTCTCAAGTTGTGATGTAGTTGATACTATTGAAATAATAGAAGAGTTATTTAGGAGTGTTAATGGGTTTGGTAAAAGATGACTAAAGAATTTTTGGTAAGCAATCTGAAGAATGATATGATTAGGCAAAACAGGAATTTCTGTCTATATATGTAAGTGTGCGTATAGACAGACAAGATCTTCTAGTTCATCTGTTGACATTTGTTAGTGAAAGCTTAATGCAGGAATCCAAAAACACATGATCCCCCCAGCCCAGATGTAGTTTTGAAAATGTGAATGAAGTATTTTGTGGAAATAATTACAATTTTAGATAACTGCGGTCCAGAATACTTTTGGAACTTTTTAATTTATTCCTCTTGTATTAAATAAAGAAAAATTTAGCTGGTTTCATAAATTAATGTGTTTATTTTTTTAAAAAAAATCATTGTTTGGTTTGATATTTTAAAGTTAAATATTTGCTTATTACGTTGTATTGTGTTATACTATTTATTTGATGTAGACCCGCCCTCTGGAGTTTCTATAGCAGTCTTTTTTATTATATGCAGTATGAGGCATATCACTTTTCTTGGTATCCAAGTTCCTTATTTTTGTGGGATATAAATTAAAAACTGTTTCCTAATAGCCATCATATTTTACAAATATGTTTTCCTAATTTTGACTGTAAGACTTGTACGTTAAATTGTATAAGCCGTATTTCACAAACTCTGCTTCTCCAGATATTTGGACTTGAGCTCCCACAGTTCCTAACAGCTGGTAAGCTGGCTGGGATTTCTGGGACTTGAAGTCCAAAACACCTGGAGGAGCAGAGTTTGAAAAAGACTGGACAAGCAGTTAGGTTCTGATTAATCGGATAAGAATATAAGAGAATTGCCATGCAGAATCATACCAAAGAAGAGACATCTGGCATTAAACTTGTGTACTCCAGCATTTTGTTCAACAGCATAATTCTGGGGTTTTCCAGCAGCTGATACACAGAGGTGTAATGCCTCATATCCAGTATTATATTATTGGATATCCATAATACCAATACTACCAATATTAATATTCACCAATGGCCTTGTCTTCCATGAATTTATCTAATACTGTCTTAAAGATGTTGACTATTTTGTGACAGTTCCGCAGTTTCCTGTGGGAGACCTTGTGATCCCTGCTGAAAGAGAGACCCTGAAGTCAGACCATTTGCCACCTAGCTCTGCTGTCTTGCTGTCGGTTTTTGGTCCTTACCAGCAGAAAAGCATATAAATGTCTTTATTTTAGTTATGGTGTGTGTGAAGTAGGGAGCTGAATCACATTGAATGTGTGTACCTGAGTCTGAAAACCAGGGATAGACTAGGGATTCTGTTAGTGTACTGTGCACCCCACTGTCTAACAGACTCCCTGGCCAAGCTCACGGAACTGGTCTTGGAAATGTTGGAGTTGCCCAGACTTTTGCTTCTGAGTAACTTCAACATACCACTGGAGGCCAGTTTGTTGATGCAGCTCTGGTGTTTATGATATCCATGACAAACATGGGTTTATCCCAATTGGTTTCAAGACCTACACATGGTGTTTTCAGCTCAGAACTTACAGATCTGTGGGTGGAGGTGATTTATACCTCTGAGTTCACTTTCTAGTCAGGGCTAGTATTACAGCTACAACCTACTCTTGCAGGGGTGGAAGACCTATTAAAATGGTCTGTCCTCAAAAAATAGATCCTTTGAGATTCCAGGAGGCCTGACAGAACCTAACTGGCAACCGTTATCCAGATGACCTTTTCATCAGCTGCCCCAAGACAGTGACATTACCTGTTGGAATTGCTCAGTTGGATTAGCTGTTGGAATTTAAGACACAGTTGAAGACTAAGCTCTTCCAGCAGGCCTACGCAATCAATTTGAAGTTGTGAATTTTAATCTCCACTTTATCAGTGGATATTAACTTGTATTTTAACTGTGTATTTTGTTGTATGTCTTAATAGTGCTTTATCTCTTGTTTTAATGATGTTGTATCCTGTCTCGAGACTCATAGATAGGTTGGAAATAAGATAATAATAATTATTATTAATTCTATGGTAAGCAGTTGTTTCTTGTTGCTTTACTGTTGAAATGAGATGGGTCTAACTAGAGGTATTATGTGTGTTGTAATCCTTATCTTCCAATGCGCTGTCAGCTATTCCCAGTATGATCTTACCACACAGTAATATTTTTGTTCAGAGTATTAGAAGACTTGCCTTACATACCGAACTTTTAAGTATTTTTATCATTTTTATTTCATGGATCAGCAAAAACTGATAAATATGATTCCAGAGATTTGGAGAGACTACAGCAAGATGATACCTGGGTTGAAAATTTCCTACTATGGAGGCACGATATTGTGGATGATACACTAAAGATGATAGATGAAAGTTTTCAGTGGAGGAAAGAATATGCAGTTCATGGTAAGATTTATAACTAAGATAAAAATGTATACTTTTTTCAGATGAATTGCACTATACCACTATATATATTCCTGGATTAAGTTACCACAACATTGGAAATGACCCCAACAAAGTACCTGTTATCAAAAAATTGAACTAAAAATGCAGCAACCTCATGGCATCAAGAAAGGACTGAAAATGGCTAATAAGTACACATACATATGTGAATACAAATCCAGCTATCTGAAAATGTTAATACTTGGGCTGTTCCCAAAAAATGAATACTAGGACTCATCTACAAATTTTCTACCTAATTTGTGCTATTTATTTTTTTAACGGTCAGGTTGTTTCTTATATTTCCAATATGATGGCTTACATAAGCTCAGGGGCACTCTTCCTAATATGCAAGATGACTGACAAATTCTTAGTCCTACATATCTTCTTTTTATCATCAGAGTGAGAAGTATGGACACCCTAACTCTTAAAATTGTAAAACTATTTTAGAGTCCATATTCATATATTTTTTAATGTGAACATAGTTGTGTATCTAAATTCAGGTGGCAAATATAAATGATGTCTTTCTATGTTTGAAGGACTTTGGAGTTTTGTGATATCATAATATATGCTTTTCTAACTACTTTTTTCTACAGACTTGACTGAATCTTCACTTCCAAAGTGGTTATTTGATAGTGGTTCCCTTTATCTGCATGGTTATGACAAGGAAGGCCATAAAATATGTAAGTCATATCTCTTATTATATGTATTGATACATCAAAAGAAACCTTATGCTGTTATAGCATTGGATTCCACTGGTCTAAAATCTTGTTGATTTCAGTGGCATTAAGTATGGTTTATTATCAATTCAAGTTTTTGATATCTGTATCTGTGAGAAGCAAGACTGTTAGAAAAATGTTCTGGTTTTTTTTTTAAGGATTCAGTAATACATATAAAAGCCTCTGTTTGAGTTTATTGTCACTTCCTGGTTATCTAGTGGTTTTTTCCACCCTTTGCGTGGCAACTTTGATTTGCCTGTATCTGTGCATTGTGATCCGCCCTGAGTCCCCTGCGGGGTGAGAAGGGTGGAATATAAATGATGTAAATAAATAAACAAACTTGTATTTGTACTCCAGGCTTACAACTTCTCCTAATTGTCTGGAGTACAATTAGGTTTAAGTTTTCCTTTCTCAGCCTCAAATGTCTTTCATTTGTCATTGTTTACTATTTTAGAGAACAACTATAACAACAAATAATCATAATTGTCATGCTGTGATATAAAAGAAAATGTATAGTGATACCTTTATTTAAGAATTTAATTTGTTCCCTGACCGTGTTCTTGAGTCAAAATATTCTTATCTCAAAGCGAATTTTCCCAATGAAATGTTAACAATCATTTCCGACCCCCTGAAAACTACAACAGTTTTTTGTTATGTGTTTTGTACTTTATAAATAACAAATGTTTAGAGATAGTGTTCGGTTCCATCCAGCCACTGTGGCAAGGAAGCACATTTGAGTCAACAAAATATGTGATTGCCAATGTAACAGCAAGGCAAAACATATTATGTCCATTGTCCTCTGTGAAGAGCTTGGGAGTACTGTTGGACCCTCGGCTATCAATGGTGGCTCAGATTTCCAATGCCAGAAGAGTGGCTTTTTTCTATCTCCGGCAGGCTAGGCAACTGGCTCCCTATCTGACCAGGGAGGATCTGGCCACGGTGATCCAGGCCATGGTCACCTTGAGAATAGACTACTGCAATGCACTCTACATAGGCCTACCTATGTTGGCGATCTGGAGGCTCAAGCTGGTGCAAAATGCAGCTGCTAGGCTTCTCACTGGTATGCCGGTGAGAGCTCACATAACATCAATATTGCAGCAGCTGCATTGGCTACCAGTGGAGAACCGGGTCTCCTTCAAAGTGTTAGTTATCACCTTCAAGGCCTTATATTATTTATTTATTATTTTGCATTTGTCTGTTCCGTCCCCCAACGGCTCGGGGCGACTTACAACAGTTCGTAAAATACAATTGTCAGATAACTTATAAACCACAGTAATACCATTAAGATGGAATTACAATTAGAACAGTTGAAACAACAAATGGAGTCGCGGTGGGCTGACAGCTAGGCGGTGCGAACTACAGTTTAGCTAACTCCGAAGGCTTGTTGGAACAGCAATGTTTTAACTGCTCTCCTGAACGGGAGGAGGCTCTGGGTGGCACTGATGCTGGCGGGCAGTGCGTTCCACATGGTAGGGGCTGCAACAGAGAAAGCCCGGCGGCGGGTTGCGGACAGATGGTAGGTCCTCACATTATATGGTCAGGGGCCGTCATACTTGAGGGACCATCTCACCCCTTATCAGCTCCAGAAGTCACTGCGCTCCACTGATCAAATTCTTTTGATGATTCCTTCTGCCGCTTGACATTGACAAGACGCCGAACCTTTATGATCATAGCTCCAACTCTTTGGAACGCTCTGCCAGAAGATCTAACAAAGTGCAAGACGTTTTTATTCCAGCAGGCTTTCAGGATCTGATCTGGTTAATCAGCTGTAAATCATTTTTAGTTAAGAGTTTAATTCTTTCGGTTGTTTTACAGTGTGTTTTTTTATATTTTCTGTAAGCCGTCCTGAGCCCTTGGGGAAGGATGGCATACAAAACCGAAAAAATAAGTAATTTTTCACTTAGGAACTAGTCTAAGTTATTCTTTACCTTTCTGACACATATGTATATTTGTTTGTTTTCCCATTAGTTTGGTTCAGGGTGAAACATCATACAAAAGATCCTAAAACTCAATTTGAGAAAAAGAAACTAGTTGCCTTTTGGTTAGAGCGCTATGCAAAAAGGGAAAATGGCAAGCCTTTGACAGTGGTGTTTGACATGGCTGAAACTGGACTGAGTAACATAGTAAGCATGCTTTATGTTTTTCATCTTGGTGCTATATCTTGAATATTGCTTTTTGCTGGAAACATGAATAACATTATATATGCATACTTAAGATTAACTTTCTTAGATTTAAATTAGTTCTTTGCCCTGTAGCATAAATCTAAATGTTCTGGATTGACAGGTTCATGAATTCAGCTGAAACTTGCTGCTTAATGACATAGGTGTGCTACTTGCATAATTGCAGAAAGTGGTACAGTCATGTTTTGCAAACTTCTAGTGAAATTGACAGGATTGATACCTTTTCACAACTATTTAAGTAGTATTGCCACTTAAAATAGTAACTTTTGATAATGTCTGTCTGTGCCAAGACAGCCAAGTTCCTTCTTCCTGCACATCTAGCCCATATTATCTTTTAATATCCCACAAGAAATTATATGTATCCAATATGTCACTGTCAGATTTGCAAGTATAATGTGACCATATATAACTTTTACATGTTGCTTAATTCTAGCATGCAACTACTTCATAGGAATGGTTAAGAATCACCTTTGAATTTCTAAGTTTTCAAGTAAGAAAATGTTTTTAAAATAATTTTACTGCCCTCGATGCAGACATGAAGACACTCAAGCATTTCTCATTTTCCTGTTCAGCAGTTCCTTTATCCAGAGATGATGCTGACCTACTTCTTAAACTCCTTATGACTTTGGAAACAATTAGAGGAAATCAGTAGTGAATGTGCTAAATTAAACTTTCTTTGAAGTTTTGAAAAAATTATTGAGAGAGGGTTTGACATTTTTGTTAATTGATAATATTCTTTGTTTTAGGACTTGGATTTTGTGCGATACATTATTGGTTGTTTTAAGGTCTATTATCCTAATTACCTCAGTAAGTATGATAGCTTTGTATTATATTCTAAATTTAGAAAATATAAATTATTGAGTGATGAAAAGGGTTTTTTTAGATTTGAGGTATAAAGTGGCTGATTCTGACAGTTCTTGAAAAACTATCAGATATCAACATAACAGCAGTGTGAAGGACTGATACTAGTTCTAGATATTTTGTGAACATCACCTTTTTATTACAGGGATTCCTTGTGATGTTCAAATACTTTGCCTGTGACCTAGGTGCTAAGCTACTATAGCAGGGATGAAATGGCTCTAAATGCTGAATGGCACATCTTTTCAATTTTGCAACCTCATGACCTCATAAATAATTGTTCACAGCTGCCATATTTAAAGATTATCCCACAGTCGGGAAGTTTCACCACCCATAATTTAATCACCTCTGAGTTACCTCATAAGCCGTAGCAGTGGTGAAGTAGTAGAAAGATGACACAGAATTAGTACCAGTAGTCAAGCTGATACTAATAAAGTTGTTCACAGAACAGCTAGTGGAGTCATATTTCTTTTCATGGTTCTGGAGCTCATCTGGTTCCACTACTTTCTTATGTTCCATTTCATAACAATTCTAAAAATATTCCAAAGTTAAGTTCTGTCAAATTATTACATTCCAAATGACAATACACTTCTGAGACTCCCTGCCCTGCAACTTTAGAACACCTTGAAAAACTATTCTCATGGTTGCAATGGCTCATAGGGAAATCCAGAGTTCAGGAGACATTCGTGGAAGGGCACTCTGCTTCGTACAAAACCTTTGGGATACTTGCCAATTATTCATATTTCTTAAAGTCGTTAATTGTTGTTTTTTTACTTTACTGCTCCATTTATTTGAAATATTTTGACTAATCTTTGTGGGGTTCTGTCTCACAAATTGCTAATCAGTTAGCAATTACATTTTTTATTATTTTGCATTTAAGATAATTACCACATAAAAAAGAGATTTGTACTATGATGTCAGAAAATAAATATTTCCTGATTTCGTCCTTGAATTTTTATTTAAATGTATTTATCACAATTGCTAAAATGCACAAGAAATAAAATTTACATTTTTACTCAGCTTTAAAAAAGTCACCTAAGTTTTTAAAAAGTTATTTTATCCCAGGAGAGTTTACAGTCTACATTTCTACACAATGGCAAATAGGCAGAAGTAGGGGGAACTGGACAAATATCAGCAAATAGGATATTTAAGTCAGTGTTAAAAGGATGTATTAACAAATAGTAAATCTACTTAATGCAAAGATTTATTGGTATATTCAGCACACTGGATTGTGTGTACAGCTAATGAGCATGTAACTGACAGACTTTGAATGGTCTGATCTAGGCTTAGGATGAGTGTGTTCTCAGAGTGAATCTAGTCAAGTCACCTGAGTATAATCAGTACTGAGCTTAAAAGTCAGTTCAGGTCTCGGGTTTGCAGTTTTCTGAGTACTCTTTGTCTAAGTATCCTCCCTCGCTCCCTCAGAAATTTATGGTACTCCTGTAAGTGAACAGGCAACTTGAAGGTAGATAGGTAGACAGACAGACAGACACACAAACACAAAGAATGTGTACCACTTTTGTTATTGCATTTTGGTTTATCAGTCTGCTTTCTCTATCATTAAATGTTAAGAGTGTGCTACATTAACACACAAACATTGGGAAAGTATGCTTTTTCTTTAAGACACACTTGTCTCACAGAGTCATTGAAGACTAATTACTCTTGAGGGTCAGCATATTACATCCTTAATGGGAACACATCCTCTTTGTGTTTTTGCAGCTAAAATTGTGATCTTTGAATTGCCTTGGATAATGAATGGTAAGTTACAATTTTAAAGTTTCTTCAAAAGTAATGTGCAATGAATGTTACTATAATTTCTTCACTAGAACATTCCTTCTTTATTGTTAGCAGGAATGTTCTAATATCCCTACAGTATTTATATGTTGCCCTTTTCAGTTTTGTCCTCTCCTCCCCCTATATATATATATATATATATATATATATATATATATATATACACACACATACATACATACATACATACATACATACATATATAGGGGAGGGCAACCGCAGTAAAGTATCCTGTACCTGCTTTTTCTAAAACCTCAAATGTCAGTTGTGATTCTTAAGACAACGGTGGGTCCTTGGCATCCTCTGGTGTTTGGTTCCAGGACCCCCATGGATACCAATATCCATGGATGCTCAAGTTCCATTATATATGTAGTAAACAGGGTCCCTTATATAAAATGGCAAAATCAGGGTTTGTTTCGACTATTTATTTGTGGATACTGGAATGTATCGATGCAGAATTCATATGTATGGCGGGCCTGACTGTATTTACACCTCATTCAGTCCATTCTAAACATAGAATACATTCATCCCACTATTTGATGGTTTTGTAAATGCTGTCAACCAAGATTTTCTAAAAGAAGCCCTACTGTAAGTGATTTGCCTAATCTGGTGCAAACTGTGCATGGTTTTCTTTGTGCAGATTTTTCTCCAACTTGTCAATTATACCTATCTTTTTTCTAGCTGCTTTTAAACTTGTTAAAAGTTGGCTGGGCCCAGAAGCAGTGAATTTGTTGAAGGTGACTAATAAAAATGATGTCCAGGAGTATATCAGTGCTGAATACCTACCACCCCATATGGGTGGAACAGTAAGTATATTTGTATGCTTTCAATGCTAGTGCAATTTACAGTAGTGTCCTTTTATGCAGAATGTGAGAAAAGGAACAGTATTTAATCCTAAATCTGAACAATATGTAAATTTATAGCATGTATGTTATTAAATAGTGGATATATTAATAGTTTAATAGTTCATTTATGATATACTTGTTTGATTTAGTTTTGTTATTAATTTCCTATATACTCGAATATAAGCTGACCTGAATATAAGCCAAGACACCTAATTTTACCACAAATAACTGGGAAAACCTATTGACTTGAGTATGAGCCAAGGGTGAAAAATGCAGCAGCTACTTGTAAATTTCAAAATAAAAATAGATACCAATAAGATTACATTAATTGAGGTTAATTTTTTAAAAATATTTACATAAAACTGTAATTTAAGGTAAGACTGTCCAACTCTGATTAAACCATTATTCTAAACTTCAATATAAATATCCTTCCAATAATAATAGAGAAAAATAATGAATGTAATAATAAAGTAAAATAAATATAATGATAGCTATAATATAGAGTAAAATCATAAATGTAATAATAATAGATGTAATAACAGTAAAATAGTAAATAACATTGGCTCGAGGATAAGCCAAGGGGGGCTTTATCTGCTTTATCTGCCCCTTCAAAAAAGAGCTGAAAAATGTGGTTTATACGTGCGTATATACAGTACATATATACTGGAAGTTACTCTATATAGCCACAGGTATGCTTTTGTGGTTTTCCGTTCCAGCTTATTTCTAAGCAATCTCATCCCATGTTCCTTTTTTGTATTTCAGTTTGAATGTTAAATTCATTTTAGACCTGCTACAAAGTAACTGATATTTGATAGAAGGCATATTGTCTTGAATGTGCTGAAAAGCTAGTCTAAAAAGAATTTCCATTTATTATTCTACAATTGTGTGATAATAGAAAACAGATATATCAATATGTACATCAAACGTATATTCTAAATCAGACTGTTTAGCCAGTAATAAGTCTATAACGTGAATTATTGATAGTTGTCTGTATTTACACTTTGCTTTTCCCCAGAACTGGGATTCAGATTCAATATAGAAAGAGATAATACATATAAACATACAAATGTGTTCGGTTTTGATTTAAAAGCTATCAAAAATAGAAATAGTGTAGAAGCACTGCCCAGGCTAGGCAATATATTTTGCTTTACAGCTATCCCTCCACATTAGCTAGGATAAGGGACACAGGATCCCCATGAAGGTAAAGAACACTAAATAAAGAAATTGCTGTTGATTTAACTCTCTAGGAATGTCTGGTCTTCCAGCATGGTTAACTTTTGTTGGAAGCTGACTATAGAATCACATTGAAAAACTTAGGTATTCCTAAAGAGGCCTTCCAACATAACTAAGGGAGGCTGATTATATGAGTCCCACTTGAGGACATAGAAATTCCTAGAGAGAAGATTTAAATCAAATTCATGAAAATAATGTTACAAAAGTCAAAACCACAAATATGGGTGTATTTTAAATTGAATTAATTTTCGTCCTTATCTTTTCATACTTCATTTTTTGTTTCCTCGCTCAGTAAATGTCCTATGTCCACTTCTTTTGCTTTCTCTGGTTTTACTTCTTCAATTTAATTATCCTTTCTTCTTTTTTCTCCTCTATACTAAAAAATAGCTTTTAACCTTTTATTCCATGTCTTGTCTTTCTCCCTTGCTATTTCCCACTTCTTTTCTCTCTTCCCTTCATGTCTCATTCACAAACACATCCTCAAGATGCGGGACGGTTAAAACCCAATCAACCAAACCAGGATCCATTTCTAGGAAATTCTTCACCAAAACACACCCATTGTGTGTGCTCATACCTGCCTCCTTTGAACTGAATAACACCCTACTCATAATAAAATAATACGTGCTGTCCTTTTTTATTTCATTACTATATGGATCTTAGGGAAAATAACATATCTTTCTACTTAAAAGTACAAAGTTGGGGCCAAAGGGTGGGGAAAGGATGAATTTTGGAGTGTTCACTATTAGAGATTTGGTGATTCTGTATTGCTCTTCCTTGTACCCAGCAATAATACACTAACTTCCTTATGTCCTAGGATACCTTCAAGTACAGTTACCCTCCACTGGTTGATGATGATTTTCAAACACCCCTCTGTGAAAATGGACCCCTTACTAATGAAGATGAAACTGAAAGTAAAGAAGAAATAGATATAGATAACAAGGAAGGTCTAGATACTAATGAAGAGCAAGTACCCAATTCAAAAAAGGTATCCATGGACTGAATTGTACATAGAAAAGAAGTAAGCAATCATTTCATGGCAGTTGTCCAAGCATTTATGTTAATCAAGAAGACTGAATAAAGCCTGAAGGGTAAATGTGGTCGTCATGTCCTCCTGTTGATGCATAGAGATGAAATCTTTGGTTCTGTAGCTATGAAACTGTTGCTTAGCTACTGGCAATTGACCACATTTTGTTTGGGTAAATGAGTTCATAATTCTGTCTAAGCAGCTATCCAGTTGTGACGCCAAGAGAAAACCTGCTTAGATGTAGCATTTCTTTCTGTCTCTGTTTTTTGTTGTGTTTTTGGTGTTGTTTGCCTCTTTTATCAACTTGAGTGTTGCTGGTATGATTTTTTAAAGAATCATTGTACTCCTTATTCTTGGGCAGGCTGAAGAAGCAATCCAGCATATAAGCTCTTCCATCATTTGCTCACTGGTAAGCCTGAACAAAGAACATCTCAGCTGTAGTTTTTCTAACATAGTTACTTCTAGCCCTAATCCAGTAATGGGTGAAATGTAGCTCCAGACTCTCTCCCCTGATCAAAAAAAGTGGCAACAGTGTGAATTGCCTCTTCTGAAAGTCTTTGGGAATTGTTAATCAGTGTTTAAAAAGGTCCCAGGACCCACACTGGTGGAACATCAAAAAATGGTTTCACAACCAAAAATGTTTATCTACCTCCAGGCTTGTTGTTCATTTATAGGAAGCCTGCAAAGTATTTTTGGAGAAGACAATTGTTTTCCATATCCATTCAAGTTGGTTGACCCTGTTCTATTTATCCAGCACCTCAGGTGTGAGCTGGTCACATCTAATTCTTGATTATAGTGCCCAAAGTAGTTTCTATATAACAGGCATGGGCAAACTTTGGACCTCCACTCCCAGAAATCCCAGCCAATTTATCAGCTGTTAGGAATTGTGAGAGTTGAAGGTCAGAGTTTGCCCATGCATGATACACACCTTCACACCTTTATCTGAATGACCTGGCAGTCTTACTCACATGAGACTACATATATAAGGAGCTTTTTATGCATTTGTAAGATGCAATTAGTCATGGCATTTCGTTTTCGTACAATGCTCACATGTTACCATGGAGAGCTAAATATACCTATTTCAGGGTTCTCTTTATAGCAGATGTTCCTTCCCACTCAACATATTTATATTTAATATGCTATAGTTTTCTCCATGGTGATGTTGCTCTTTAGTAGCATGATACTCCATCACACTTTCATATGAGTAGGGTAGGCATATGTGCAAAGTGCCTGTCTCAGTTCTTCATGGCTCCAATAGAGAAAAATGGCTATAATCTGGACATTAAAGTCCTGACCCTTTGGCCACACTACATTATTTAGTGGGTTTTAAAATATTAATGCTGTTTATTTAAATTAATGTAAACTTAAATATTGAAGGAAAACACTGTATTGAAGAACAACATTGTGTATGGTAGCAAACTACCTTCCATTTTTATCCTGGGTGACACAGCTTCTTCTGTAAAGACCCAACAGAAAATGGGAAACAGTGACATTTACACATATCGGTTTTTGTAGAATTCTTTAATGTTATTAAAAGGCAAGCTTGTGACTGGGATAAGTGGAAGGAATATTTTTCTGAAGTCTTCTTTAGTATCATTTTGTTAGTCTTCCTTCTGCTAGTGATATGAGGCAAGGATTGGAAGATAACCATAAAAATGTCAGCCCAGGAGTTGCAATGTTAGATGAAAGTAGTGAAACAGTAACAGCAGTTGTGTTATAAAACCTAACAACAATGTATGCCATTCTGCAACCAAAAACATTCAGGATGGGGTTACACGGGAAAAGGTTTACAGAAGTAACATGATAAAAGACCTTTGAATATCTTGAAACATGACCATGTAACAATCATGGTAGTAAATAAAGTTTCCCCAGAATTGAAAAGCTGTAAAATGAGTACCAGACGAATATCCTTGCAGAGGGCATTCAGAAATGCCTTCCCCTAAATGGCAAACTGACTTATTCTATTTGGTGAGACCTTCCAGCAGAGAGCCCTTAAAATTACTTAAAGAATAACAAGATGTTTTATGGTACTTCCGATTCCCCAATTAATTTAGGACTATAAATGCGAACACTGATGTTTGAATAGAGCCTTGAAGTGAAACTGCAACCAGTGCATCTGTTAAATAAGATTATATTAGTCCTGTGTTAGAACTTGCCCAGCCCTACTTTTGACTACTATATAGGCCCTTCTACGCTGTCCTATATCACAGGATCTCATCCCGGATTATCTGCTTTAAACTGGATTATATGAGTCTCCACCACTAGATAATCTGAAATAAAAAATAATCTGGGATCAGGTCCTGGGATATAGGAGCAGTGTGTAAGGGGTCATAGAGTCATGTATAAATTGACCTCATGTATAAATTGAGATGAGGTTTTGGGGCCAAAATTATGGATTTATGGGTTTATTTGCAGAGATGGAAAAGCAGAATTGCTTCCTCAGGCCAGCTGCAGTATTCTCACCCAGGTATTCAAAAAGGTCTGAAGTGATGCTTTTTCAAAGAGAGAAGGCTGCTGGTGTCTCTTTTAGGTTCTCACAGGACGACTAATCCCTTGCATTTTGCCATTTTACTCTGAAAAGGAGTGGGTTCCTTTCTGATATTAGTTTAGGTACAGTACTTACACTGACCCATGGATAAGTCGACCCAGGGATTGACTTTCTGGCTAAAATTTCAAGACTTATAGAGTAAATTAGAGTGGCATATGTAACACATTTCAGTAAAAGAGGGCAGGGCTAACCTTGTCCATATAAGGTTGTAGTTAGCAAATGGGCTTAAGTTATGTCTGTCATAAAAAGTATCCTGGATCACACCAAACATCAGTTTAGTCCAGGGATGGGCATTTGGTGGCCCGGGGGCCGGATGCGGCCCCTTGGAGGCTCCCATCCGGCCCGAGGGGCCTTGGGCAGCGCTGCTTACCAGGGGAGAGAGGGAGCCGGTTGCAGCGCTGCTTACCGGGCGAAAAAGGGAGGCTCGGGCAGGTAGAAAGCCATGCATGGCTTTGTTTACGGCAAAAGCAAGCAAGGAAGGCAAACGCGGGATCCCCTACCTCTCATGCACGCTTGAAAACAAACTCCGGAGGACGCCCGCCCCTGAGCGTCTTCCGCGATGACGTCCAGCCGGCATCGCCGAACACGCTCAGGGAGCGGCGCTTCCTCTGCAGTTTGTTTGGCAGCGTGAACGAGAGGAAGGGGACCTCGTGTTCACCTCCTATGCTTGCTTTTTGCTTTGTATCTGGCTTGAAAACAAACTCCGGAGGATGCCCCGCCCTGAGAGTCTCCCGCGATGACGTCGCAGCCATCATCGCCAAACACGCTCAGGGGCGGCGCTTCTCCGCAGTTTGTTTGGCAACGTGAACGAGATGAAGGGGACCCCGCATTCGCCTCCTATGCTTGTTTTTGCCAGATACAAACAAAAGGATGCCTCGCCCCTGAAGCGATGACGGAGGCATCGCCAAACACGCGAGGGGCGGGCCCGCAGTTTGTTTGGCAACGTCGTTCATGTTGCCAAACAAAGGGCCCCTTCCTCTCATTCACGCGCCAAACAAACGCTGCTGCCCCTGAGCGTGTTCGCCGATGCCGGCTGCGACATCATCGCGAGAGATGCTCAGGGGGCGGGGCGTCCTTCAGAGTTTGTTTTCAAGCGTGCGTGAGAGGAAGGGGACCCCGCGTTCGCCTCCCTTGCTTGCTTTTGCCGTAAACAAAGCCACGCATGGCTTTCTACCTGCCCGGGCCTCCTTTTCGCCCCAGTAAGCAGCGCTGCCATCGGCTACCTGGCTTCGCCAGGGAAGGCGTGCTGCCCGGACCTCCTCTTCCAAAGGAGGAAAGAAGAGGTATGTTATTGTGTTCTGGGAGATATAATATTAAATTGATTGCTTCATTGATGTAATTTTGTTGTGGGAGACATAATATTAAATTGATTGCTTCATTAATATAATTGTGTTCTGGGAGATATAATATTAAATTGATTGCTTCATGGATATTATTGCCCACCCCTGTACTATAATATAATAATTATGATAATAATACTAATAATATATGAATATTTCTTGATATATTAATATGTTAATATTAATGATGTGTAATATATGGTAAATATAGTAAGTGAAATAAATAAATTATGTAGATTAGCATGTAGTTCCGCCTTTAGGTGCGGCCCTGCATAATATTTTTTTGCTCTCATGTGGCCCCTTGGAAAAAATAGTTGCCCACCCCTGGTTTAGTCAGTTACTTGGTACCCTCTTCATTCAACTACATGCCTATTGGGATCTGAAAAGTAGTACACATGGCAACAGTTCTGTACCGTTTTGCAGTGACTGATTTCAAATGCTTCTGATATTGGCGGATAACACTATGAAACATGATTTTGGGGGGTCCTGGTAGCACATTGGGTTAAACTGCTGAGATGCTGAACAAAAGGTTGGCAGTTTGAATCTGAGGAGCTAGGTGAGCTCCCATTGTTATCCCCAGCTTCTGCCAACCTAGCAGTTCGAAAACATACAAATGTTAGTAGGTCAGTAGGTACCACTTCTGCAGGAAGGTAATGGTGCTCCATGCAGTCACGCTGGCCACATGACCTAGGAGGTGTCTACGGACAATGCCGGCTTTTTCTGCTTAGAAATTGAGATGAGCACCACCACCCAGTCGGACACGACTAGACTTAATGTCAGGGGAAACTTTTACCTTTACCTGAACATGATTTTTGTTCCTGGGTTATAAATGTTATTTCCTAATTGATTCTATCATAAAAACATCGAAATTTTTATTAAACTGCAAAATCTTTGGTTTTGTGGGACATCCTTTAGCACATTTTGCTATAGTTTTTCAATGAATATCTCATAGAATTTCAGCTAATTCAATATAATTTGTGGCAGCCACAAAAATGAAATTTCTGGGGTATAATAACTACTTTCAAAGTAAATGTTGCACAATAAAACGGGAAATAACACTTTCAAACCAGAAACATATTTTTTCAATTTTTTATAATAGTGTAATCTACAGAAATTATTAAAAGGCACTGAGAGCTCTATTCTTCATGAATGAGCTGCTTTTTAAAGTTAATGAAGTTTGTGACCATTGCAACAGCTGTGATAGATTCCATAATAGTGTGCTATGTGAAGAAATACTACTTTTTATTTATTTAGACTCCCCTGCCCTCCAGGTTTTGTTTACTGGGCCAAAACTTTTTTTCACCTGCCTTTTCATATTAAAAACTGTATGTCAGTTGTGCCCCTTTCCCATTTTCATGTTTTGTAAACAAAAGCTTCTGACAAAGAAGGTCAGTTGTTCTGAAGTTTCCTTGTTGGAGAAACAAATTGATGTCAGACTTATAGCACATCAATGAAAGAGAACAAATCTTTAAATACAGATAGCTTGAAGGTTATTCTTTTTCTTTTTGTTGTTCTGCTGTACTGAAAATATTCCAACTTATACTTAAATCTAAGTATTCCCATCATATAGACAGTAGTATAGATATACGTATAAATCAAATGTTATTGTGCACTCTATTTCAAATTTGAAATGTATTATTGGGATTTACTTGCTATAGAATATCCCCCCACCTCAATGTCTGATTCATAGCTGTCTGTTGCTATTCTAGATTCCTTGTAATCAGGCCAGAATTAGGGAACAGAAAATAAAACCAGCATCTTAATATTTTAATATAAATTAGTCATGATCACATTTTTCAAAAACTTGTGCAGTTCTTGTTGCTGCAGCTGAAGAAGTATATTATGGAACTGGAGAAATACTGGGAAAGGAAAACCAAAATGATTAGGATATTTATTGGCATAATTTTTTTTATTGTGAACATTCAGTGACTGACGAAAAGTCCATAACATGTAATTGAACCATTCTACTTCATAATGAAATACATTTCTGAATGTGCATACTGCAGTTGTTACTTCTTGTTTCTGTTTGCCTAGGCAAACCATGCAGAACAAACTCCAAAATCAGAAGACTGTGACAAACTAGATTTGAAAACAAAAAATGCAAAGAAAGCACTTACCACATTTAAAGGACCTTTATTGCATATAAGGTAACATAACAAAAACAATTTCACTCACATTATAGATCATTCCATATTTTAATAGTACTGCTACATCATTTGAACATTTCTACAACTTAACGGACAACATCTTAAGAATAGTTTGAAAGCATCTCATTCTGAGGTCTTTGGGCAATTCTGATGTTGCTCTGCCAAGATTATGTTGCTGTTGACACAGTTAACATCATTGGGAAATTGAGGAGGGGGAAGTATTTCTGAGGTATATAAAAAACTAGTTTTAATTGCTGAGAATTGTTTTCCCATTGCAAAGTTTGACTCGCCCTACTTCACATGTGTGCCTGCCCAGTGGGATTTAAATATGTTGCATAACTTTCAGTCTTTAAGTAACTAAACAGGATTATATCCAGAGAAATCAAGCATTGGTAAAAGACTGGATTCAGCAACTTGCTTTCCCATCACTTGATCACCTCCACCATTTGTCTTGTGTGATAAAGCTTATTCCTTCTTATCTGGCCATTTGAGGCAGATTTACATGTTGATATCTAGCTGCCTCCAAAGCTAATGTGTAGTAATTTTTTAAAAAAACATTTAGTTCAGGAAGTCCCTTTTTTAAAATGTACACAAGTTACTATTTTACTCCATCTATAATATGAGGATAATAATAGCTTGCATTACATATTTCTAAAAAAATTCTGAGAAAGCACTCAACTCTTAATAAGGACTGACTGCTTATCTTTGCTGCATGGAAGCAAAAATTAAACTACACTACATCTCTTTGAGATGCTAGAAGAATCTCATTATTGGAAGTATATCAAACAGAAGAGAGGAGGAGCCCATTTTTGTTGGAAGGAATGGGGAGAAAAAAGAAATGTGGTGACATCTTTAAGACTAACTGGTTTTTATTTTAGCATGGGTTTATTGTGAATAGAAACTCACTTCTTCAGATGCAATACCAGTATTAAGGCCACAGGTATAAAACCTATTTGTGCAGTTGTGGAAGTGGGATAGAGTGTAATTGAATAGTAGTTGAAATAGACTGCAAGGGCCATCCATTCCCACTCTTCACCCCCTGCCTTATTGAAATGCATAAAGCCCCCCAACAAAATTGTTCAGCTTATATTTAAAAACCTCCAAAGAAGAAAACTTCACCATACTCCAAGGCAGCATATTCTTCTCTTGAACAGCTCTGACAGGAAGTTCTTGTACATTGAATATATTGCTCTGTGATCTAGTACCTGTAACAGCGGAAGACAAGCTTTTCCCAATAAGACACCCTTTCAAATATTAAAAATGGCTGTCGATTCCCCTCTTGGCTAAAAATACCCAGCTCCCAGAGCCATTTGTCATAGGATTTGGCTTCCAGACTTTACCAGTTGTTGTTGCTCTTCTCTGAACAATTTTTAGCTTGTCAGTATCCTTGAATCTTTGTGTCCAGAACTGGACACGGTATTCCAGTGATGTATAAATAAAGCAGAAAATTACCCAACATTTTGAAAGGGCTGGGTGAGGTTTTACAGGTCTTTCAAATCTTTACAGTGGTTAGTTAGTTTTGATGTGTGAAAGCAATAAATTAGTCTTAAGTTAGTATCCGTAGGGTCAAAACTCTGAGAAAATTCCTTTTGAGATAGAAGCATTAGTGAATAGTGTGCAATACCACTCAGTACTGATCTGAAGAAGTTGATTTATATCCATGAAAGCTAATGTGAAAATAAAAACCAATTACTCTTAAGGATGCTTTAACATTTCATTTTTTTTCTCCCTCCCTCTTTTTTATAAGAGACCGACATAGCTACTTCTTTGAAAATTGTTGAAAGTTGATCTCCACCTCTATTTCATATTGTTGTGATTAAAATAGGATCCATTTTAATAGGTTTTTATGAATGTGGCTGAAGAGTTTATTTCTCGCCATCCAAGTCTTGTATATCACAAGGACATATTTATCGCCATTATTTCAAGGATACTTTAGAATTTTGGACAATAGAAAAAAATGCTCATTACATTGAAAGTAGTTTATTTGAACTCATTTCTTGCTCCTAATGAGTATATCAGTTAATTCTGGACTCTATTCTATATGCAGTGGTGCATAATCCATGTTTGCAATACTGTTCATCTGACTCTAAAATCTTGTGATGAGCTATGTGCATCCATTGTCGGGGTTGTGTTTCTTGAACAGCAGTTGTAGAACAAAATATCTGGAGATCATCTGATTGGCACTCATGATTGGCACACATACTTTCTACTTACCCAAAATATTACATGTAAACTCTTGGTTTGTTCATGTGTACTTGGTGGCCCATTATATTTTGTCTTTTTGGAGGTCTGATGTTTTGTTCAACCATGTTGCATTGTTTTAAATATGTCTGAAATCCTGGAACATGGGTGAAATGAGTATAAAGTGAAAATTTCCCAGACCTCTTAAAACCCTTCAGCTAAAATAACACCAGTGCCACCTTTATGCTTGGTTAGGACTGGAATATGGCCTCAATACTATTAGGTGATTGTTTCAATATGTATAGCCTATATTTTAAGAACATACTATATGTACTATAAGGTTGAGATAAAAATACTTACTGTGAAATTCTTGCTATTTTTATTAGCCCTGCAGAAGAACTGCACTTTGGTTCTAAAGAAACTGGAGAGAAGAAATGTTTAATAGTTCTAACAAATGTGACTAAAAATACAGTGGCATTTAAGGTAATAATATTTAATTTATGTAGTCACTATCCTGGCTGAATACTCCGTTCTTTTTCATAAAAATGTAAACTTTTTTCATGACAGCTTGCACAATCCCTAATTTTGAAAACTGTCTTCAAGATGGAGTTTCTAACTGTTTATATGTACATACAAATAATTTGAATGCATTTCATGATTTGATGTTTTAGTAATAGCACTAAAATGTCAGTGCAAATTATACCTGAGTAGGAACATGGTAAGATAATTATAAAATTATTTTATTTTATGGAAAGAGTGGGTGGGGAAAATAAATGAAGTTAATTCCACTGTTATCTTTCCACTTGCAAGCAAAGGTGTTTTTATCCCGACTAGCACTTAAGCTGCATTGCTGTTTGGAGCGGTTTTAACTGGGCTTTTGTTGTTGTGTTTACTTACTATTCAATTGCAATTCTATTTCTATTATAATTAATCATCTTGGGTGTCATTTTTGGCAGAGAGATGGAATAAATATTTAATTTATAAATTAATAGTCTTAGAGTATGTTCAGGTGGCAGCTTATAAAAACAACAATACAAAAGATCTGGCAAACCCAAAGTCTGCCGATGTCTGATGTATATCTGATACATCTAAATCAAATTATGTCCATTTATAATACATTATTCATTATATTAACATTTATTGTACAGCAGCGTATGTATTTATATTTAAAAGAAGGATTTTCCAGGTCCTTTATTTTAGAATGTGTGAGCTAGTTCATAAATTGCAAATATGAGGAAATAGGAAGCACAACTGCATTGTACTGCTGTCTCTTTATAACTGTCAAAATGAGACTGTTAAGTAGTAAAGGATAAATGGGAGAACTGATGTATTTATATAACCACAATCTAGGTGAGAACAACTGCTCCTGACAAATACAGAGTAAAGCCAAGTAACAGCAGCTGTGAACCAGGCACATCACTAGATATAATAGTATCTCTTCATGGTGGTAAGTAAAGCATTGTTCAGCTATTTATTGATGAAATAAATAGACATTGTTTTGCACATTTCCTTCCGTAAAGTCTGAATTCCAGGAATATGTACTGGAAAGTCAAGACTCTTGAAATGGCATTGCTGTTCAGTCTGTGTATACTGAGCTGTATCTGACCAGAACATCATAATTAAATCTTCTGCTTTCATTTAAATAGCATGTTTAGCCTTAAGGACAATTATTTTGAATTATATTCTTGACTTGAGTATGAACCTTTAAAAATTGTAGCATGCTAGTTTTTAGCCTTCAAAAATGGAAATAGGACTGAGCTGTAGAAAACTGAATGATTAATGGCCGTGGCGATACCAACATGTACTAAAAAGAACATCAAACAATACAATAAATACTATGTAATGTGATACTACTGCACAGATCATTGATTTTTTACTTCTTGCTAATTTTAATTTATTCTTAAATTTGTTTACATATTTCACATTGGCTGGATAAGGAAAAGGTATTGTAAAATTACTTTGCACCTATCAAAATAGGTGGAAATCTGTTGTACTTGTGGCAGAATCAAGAAATTTGGCCTTATGTTGTTAGAATGGCAGAATCCAGTAGAACAGAGACCTCCCCACTATGACCCCTGCTCTTCAAATGGCCCTGAAGAGCTGGCACAGAGGCCTGAAAATGGAGGAAAGAAAAAGACGTTTTGGCCAAGGGAACTTGGTCAAAATAGCTCTCCTGTAGTTAAACATTATTTAATGTTCTTTAAGAATTTAGATGTGGTGTGTATTGTTTGCTGGTTAAATGTTAAGGCAACTATATTTTTAGAGGACAATAGTATAGGACATTTCTGTCATCTAAAAATACCACTCCAAGCTTTGGATGTTACCCAGTGAGTGAATCCATGGTGGTTTGTCATACTACTTGAGATTTGTTAAATTGCCATATACAAAATCAAATATAGGATATAGTCTATTTCTACATGTTACTTCTCACAGCCTTCTTTTGCTGTGCTGGTTAATTTACAAGCCTTGCTTAGTGCTTCTAGTTATGGTGTATCTGCTAAGGCAAGTAGCTCTCCATATTATATATAATGTGAGGTGGGGTGGGGTTTTTTTTTTGGCATTTTTTACATGGTGCATTAATTTTAAATATTGCTTGAAGCTAGAAAAACCAAAAGTATTACAGCTACCTTCTGTTGGTTGAGCAGGTTGTGCAGTTTCCCTGCAAGACCGTTTTCTGATTATGGCAGCAGAAATGGAGCAGTCATCTGTAGTGGGAACACAAGAATTGGCTCAGTTTTGGAAGGAAATCCCCAGAAACAAAGTGATGGAGCACAGGTAAACATTTTGTAGGGTTTTTTTAAAGGTTGCTAGAGTACAGTCTAAAATAAATACAAATTGCTATGTGTCACCATCTTTCATATCATTCATTTCTTAGCAGAAGTTGGTGAAATCTGAAACGGATGCACTTTTTAAGCATTCTAATTAATGTTGCTATATGGCAGGTTTGGGCAAACTTCGGCCCTCCAGGTGTTTTGTACTTCCACAATTCCTAACAGCCTCAGGACCCTTTCTTTTCCCTCTCAACTGCTTTTATGTTTTATCGAACATAAAAGAGAAATCTGAATGGCACTAGTTTCTCCCTCTCTCTCTTTCTCTCTCACTCTATATATGTACACATATACACACACTTATCCCAAATTCTGAATCTTCTTTCAAGTCGTTTTCTTTATGTTCCTTGTTTTTGATGTGTGTGTGTTTGCTTGCAATAATTTTTATTGAAAATTTTCTGGGGTAAACATTAAAAGAATAAAGACCAAAAAGGGAGTGTGGATAGGGTTAGGATCGGGGTTGGGGTTTGGATATTGGCTTGGGTTAGTATTGGGGTTTGGGTTGGGGATGAGGGAAAAACCAGGAGTTTTTTATGTTCCTAGTTTTGAGCGAGGTAACAGACGAATGAGTTGTTATTTGTGGTGAGCATGCCATAGTTGGGTGCAGAAGCAGAAATGCATATTGCATTTTTGAACATTTGAAACAGATGTCAGCAAACAACTGAAATTACTACTCAGGAGGAAGAATATGACTATAGTGATACATAATTCTACCAGTTATAATCATTGTTAAAATATCAGAGGTTTTATTTTCAGATTAAGATGTCACGTTACTGAAAGCTGCAAACCTTCTACTTTAACATTAAATGAAAATACCTTTAATATTCCTGCAAAAAGTAATGAAGATCTACACTTACAGGTAACAATTGTACTCCTACTTACAGATTCCTCCTGAATCTAATGGATAGTGTAGTGCACTGTGGCTTTTCAACATTTCCCATCTTGTAAGTTTTTATGGTTCTAAAAGCCAGACCTGAAGGTTGATAACCCTCCCAGAGTATGTTGTGCAACTGTAAGAAAAAGAGTGGCAGACTGGGAAGCAGCTGACTTTCCATGTGTCCACAGAAACACTTTGCTTGTGTTTGTGGACATCTTTGGATCTTGATTTTTCCCCTTTGGCTTGGTGTCAGACTTTAATATGTGCTAGAAATGAATCTGGGGGTTCTTTTGCTTGTCTCTCCTTTTAAACAAGCCTATCCAAACGCCAAAGCAGCTTTCCATTATATTTTGCCAGGCCTCTTGTCTTCTTCTTAGACAAAAAGGAATAGGCTGTTAACATAAGACTTAAAAGTGCAGCTTCTGTAGTATATCACAGCAAAATTGTTATTGGTCTTGTGTGCCTTCCAAGTAATTTCTGACTTACGGTCACTCTAAGGGGGTTTTCAGGGCAGAATTCATTCAAAGTGGGGTTGCTTTTGCCTTCCTCTGAGGCTGTGAGTCTGCGACTTGCCCTGGGTCCCCCAGTGGGTTTCCATGACTGAGCAAGAATTTGAACCCTGGTCTCCTAGTATCCTGGTCCAACACTCAAACCACTACATCATGCTGTCTCCCACAGAAAAATCAATGGTGTGTTAATTATTGCTTTTTTCGGATTTATTTTAAGGTGCCTGATATATTGACAAATCCACTTCGGACAAATTCTGCCCTCTGTTTCAAAAAGAATTTATGTAATGTGAGAAAAGATATAATTGCTAGCTTTTCATACTGGGTGTATGTGAGGGATGGGATGCTGGCTAACATAAGTTTTCTATACAATGAAAACATAGTCAAGGATTATACAACCATGATGTTTATAGTAAAACATCAGGTGATCACTGAGTGCAGAAAAAATAGATGTAAGGAAAATATAAGGTCATTTTACCATCCAAACTTTTTTTCTCCTTTTCCCCAGCTAACACAGTTATTACAAGCCAACACAAGACTTCGAGAACAGATTGATCGCTGTGTCTGGTTCCAGCAGCTGACTCTTCTGTTGGTCTTTCTACTAGTTGCCAGTACTACATTTTGTTTCTATCTTTTGTATCCTCCAAGCAGCTAAAGAGCAGTGCCCTATAAAACATGCTCTGTTGCTGTTAGTCAGTTGGGGGAAACAGCCAGTCCTATACTTTGGAGCTATAGAACTGCCAAAACAAGATCTGTGGAGCTTCCCAAAAACTAAAAGTCACAGGGCTGAGATGTATGCCTTGAATCAGCATGTGGAGTGACATGATTAATATTCCAGGAGAAGAAGAGCAGAATGTCAAAGAAGTCATTTTCACTGGACAGTGTAATAACTACTCATAACAAGAGGGCCATCAGTGCTTATAATTTAATATTTTCTTTTTTTCTGTCATGCAGAGATGTATAAGATGTATGAAACTAAAAAAATTGTAAAGAAAATGCAGCATTTCCTTTGAAATGTAACTGCAAAATGATGTAATAGACTTTCTTGTGTTGGTTGTACATAATGTATGTGTGTACATAATAGATAATGGTAGACATAATTGTGCATCTGGTATTTGAAGACCTGCATCCTAATGTTAGTTTTCTCTTTTTCCTATTTTCCAGAATTACTACAGCTGTTTTACACCAAACTATTTTATCCAATATGTATCTTGTAGCAATACTTTCCAGAATTTTCTGCTGTAGTTCCAAAGATTTAGGACTTTCTTGTTACAGATTGTCATAGCTACCTGTAAAAAGTACCGCTCACCATGATCTTTTTTTTTAATTAAAAAAAACCAAACTAGCTGTGTGGGAAACAGATCCCCATTCCCTAATATTGACTGAGTTTCCAGAACTAAAATAGCTAACATAGGATTGCAACTGCTTTGCCCCATTAAGTTTTGATGCTGACATCTTGCTCACGTGTTATAGAAGACGGGTTCATATAACTGTGGGGCAGTAAGCACTGTACCACAACCTTTGTGATTATATTTCAAAAAATTGCTGTAAGCAATTTCTTCCTGAACTACATTCAGTAAATCATGTGTAATATTGATGACTAGAAAGACACAAATAATTGTCACGAAAATTGTTATTATTACTACTTGAAAAGTATCTTAGCAACGGTTTAGAAAAAGTAGTAGCATTAAAAGCATAACTAAAAACTATCTGTTATGTACACATATTGTGGTTATACTCCAGCATAGCCTTTCCAGGAACTTCTTATTTGCTTCTTTGTATGAGAGAGGGGGTGGTCTGTGTACACGCAAGCATTTTTTGCTGCAGTTTTCTTGTGCAGATCAGAAAGTCTCTGAATACACAAACTTCAGTAAATATAATCTTTTCTTTTTCGTCTCCACTTTCACTTCAGTGGGACTAAACACTCATCACTGAGCATAGCATTTGCATTCCAAATGACTACCACAGACCATCTCAACTTGGTAATACTGTGAACTGTCCTACTGTTGGTTTTTTTAAAAAGAGTAATAATGGTTGTACACCACATTCCCCATAAAGTCTTGTAAGCTTGAAACTTTCCATTTAGTAGCCTTAACTGGGTTAAGCTTTTTTGAATGGTTGACATGCTGAATTTTGCTTTGCTCTTTTTTGCTTATGCTCGGGCATGATGGTAGAAGACAATTTGGGAAGACATAGTTTGCTGCCATATTATCTAGTTCCACATTTTTACTAGTTCCAAATCTTCAGATTGAGAAGAAGGTACAATGGCATACAGAAGTATTTCAACCTTCCTTCTTTCAATAAATATGTTTTCTGCATTTAGAAACAGATACAGATTTTTGATCATTGTGGGTAGACTCTATAAAGAGGAACATAGACCTCTATAAATAATAATGCAGGGCAGTTTTGGTCCAAAACAATTATATTTGATATGAGAGTTCAAGTATCTTTATAGGATTACCTTTCTAGCTCGTGGAGCTATCGTAAGTTGCCTTATAATATGTTATAGTTAGTTATAGGTTTCTCAGTTGTTCTGAGATTCATCTCTGTGTTGCTAAAGAAATTAGCTATTTCAATTTCATAAACAAGCCAAAACAGTTTTGAATGATTTGTTCTTTTATAACAGATTTAACAAGCCTGGCTTTCAATAAGCTTAGAACTAAAAGTGTTCAAACTTCTTAGGACATCCTAAGATCTGTAATACAAAATAATACAATTCTTCTCTCAAAAGTTTATCACTAAATTGGACAGAATTTAATTGCACTTTATTGAACATGTTTGAATATTGATAAAACCTATGCCAATAAATATTCTTAATATCTGGTGCTTAAATATTTTCAGTATTTTATTACTATATTCATATTTTCTATGTAAAATTGATTGGATAATGTTTTCTATTTTAATATGTTATAGACAAAGAACTTCATTTGTGAAATAAATAAAACTAAGACCACAGTGTTCATTGCCGTTCTTTGGAAACATTCACACTCTTGTATAGGTGTTTTTAAAGGCAAATATTTTTCATCTTGGTCTTCATTAGTATAGCTTTTATTTACAATTAAATTTCCTTTCTACTTAAAAACAGATGTTTGAAGAATGGGATTTGAAAGCTTCATGTGTTCAGCAAGACTTCCCAATCTATTTTAGAAAACATTTTCATTTGTGATGTCTATGAGTCTTCTAGGTCCTAGGAAACTAATTCAGATGTTACAAATGTGATGCTACTGTTTTGGCATTCTGTCTATATCTTACCCAAGAGAACTGTGCCAATATCTGGGGGAAATGAAGAAAGCATCCAAATATGCTGTGAAGAGCTGCTTTTATTTTTATTACATTTCCCATAATATTTTGAGGTTTTTTTAAAGAGTATTTTCTTTAATGGCATTTATTGCATCGCCCATCTCTCTAGTAATCTGAGGACATTTTCTAAAACCTAATTCTCTCTAATACCTTTTAGGAGCTTTCCTACTTCTCCATATGTCTTTACCCATGACTGAAGCTCCTCCAATTCTACCATTTCCACTCCCAGATTTGTTTTTCTCTTGCTACCTTTATATTTGGAACTCTTATAATACACCTACCATTTAATTGCCTTCCTTCAAATTGCCTCATTCAAAATTATCTACCACAGATGCTCTTATTTAATCTTGAAATCATCCCTATCAATTGGGAAATTCACATGCGTGTAACTACTCACATTCTAACCACATTAATTTTGCACGCGCACACACACACATATATACACACAGACGCACACTAGCTTGGGGACCTGGTGGTGCCCGGGGTATTTGAGAAAGGCATTGTGGGCCAAAGTTGGCCTTTATCAGTTATTTATGTGGCTCGCAGCGGTCTCAGGAAGTTAGTGAAGGTACTGCGAGTCCCATCATCCACAGTCCATCCTCCAAACAGCACCAGGATGTAGAGTGGGACATGGGGGCTCTGTGTATCAAGTTTGGTCTTGATCAGTCATTGGATGACGGTTGCAGTGATCTCAGAAAATAAGGTTATTGAAGGTACTGCAAGTCCCATCATCTTTGGTCCATGCTCCAAACTGCACCAGGATGTAGAGCGAGTCATGGGCTCTGTGGCAAGTTTGATCTTTATTGGTCTGTGTTGGCCACCGGTCTGTGGGAACCAAAGGGTTGGAAAGTACTACAAATCCCCATCCATTATCCATCCTCTCCCAAACCTCACCAGGACGTAAAGGGGGTCATGGGGGTTATGTGCGCCAAATTTGGTCCAGATCCGTCACCCGTGCTGGTCACAGTGGTCTATGAAAGTGGGAGCCAATCAGAAAGCTGCCACATATCCACACCTCTGCAAAACATGCATACATACATACACTGACATATATATATAATATGTCAGGAGCGACTTCAGAAACTGCAAGTGGTGTAAGAAAATTTGGCATCTGCAAGGGATGCCAGGATGTTTTACCATCCTGTGGGAGGCTTCTGTCATGTCCCCACATGGGAAGCTGGAGCTGACAGACGGGAGCTCATCCCACTCCCCGATTCAAACCACTGACCTTTTGGTCCACAGCCTTGCCATCACAAGGGTTTAACCTATTACATCACTGGGGGTTCAAGCTTATACATAAATCATAACTAACCAGGCCAATCTTCTGTATAAAAGAATAAAGCATATATGATATGCCTTCTATATATAGGCTTATTAGGTAACAAGTGAATCACTGCATGTGCTGGCTTTTCAATGAGGAGAAGCAATTCACTCCTAGGATATTGGGCAATATTATTTACTCAATGTGCTTTAGAAAGAGCAATCAAGGACCTTGCCTATATGTACCATTGGCTCTAATGAAAGCTGTGTGTATTCTATGATCACAGAAGACAGAGTGGCAACTGAAAATGAGTTCTGAATTGACCATTCCAAAATTCTTTGGATGCTAAAGAGGATATTTCTTTAGATGTTCTGTTTAAAAATCCTATGGGTAATCAAGGTTACAGAAGCCAAATGGACCAGGGCTTTAATTGAGGCTTTGGGGGGCTTCTGGGGTCACACTTAGGGTTACATGAAACCCATAGGTTTCACAAGTGCAAAGTGTGACCCCAGAAGCCTCCCAAAATCTGTGAACTTTATTTTTTTTAAAAAAGTTTAGAATTAATTTGGTTATGAGTTTCTTTGCCTTCTGGTTGCCCAGTATGTGCCCAAATCACAACTTGCCTCCTCTACTCTTCCAAAGCCACCCAAATATCCCAAAAACATGAAAGAAATTTTATAAATCAATTCCCCAAGTTGACAAAAATGGTTGTTAAAGAGTGTTGAAAAGCTCAGAAGAGGATCAGAATAGAAAAATACACCACCACCACCTGGATATAACTGGCCACCTGGATGTTAGTGTTAGACTGGGACTGGGGAGTCATAAATTTAAATCCTCTCTAATGCCTGGAGTCCTATGGCATGACAGTCACCATCTCTCAGCATAACTTGGCACACAGTGGTTGTGAGGCCAAAAATAAGGTTTTGTTTTTTAAAAAAAATGCATCTTGTCTTGAGCTCCTTAGGGAAAAGGGAATATATAAATGAAACATGTAAAATAAGTAGAATTCCTAATCTTACTTAAATGTTGTTTTTGCCAAGTCAACACTAGTAATGTGTTGGAGTATGAAGGATGAATATCCAGACTGGAAAAGGTAGGACTTGCCAGTAATAATTTGGAGGTGGAGAGATCTATTCAGGAGAGGATTAAGACTATTATTATGAGGAATGCTGATAAAAAAGGTAATATCAAAATAGTTTGTAGTTCCATAACATCAATGCCCTACTTTTTAAGCAAATGACCCCAATGCTAACAGCTTGAAGCAAATTGAACACCTGCTCTACAAACCAGAGGGAAGAGATCAGGGAACAGAGAGTATCATTTCAAGAAATACAAATGGCTAGAGAGTGAGTACAAACAGAATGCCAAGATTTTTCATTCATCTTGATAGCCTGGCACAATTGACAAATTACTAAAGCAGAAGTCTATCCACCCCAAATGGCATCAAATTTGTCACACTTACCGGAGAGCACAGAACCTGCGAATCATGAAGAAAAGTGAGGAAAGTAGGAGAATCTTCCTTTTTTCTGAGCAATAGAAATAAGCGTAACCTAACACTTAGACATCTAATGTAGATAAAGACAGTGTCTTTTTGCTGTTGAAGTACCAGTACCTTGAACAATTGCCACCTCCCTAGCTTGTATTGCTTCCCATGGAACAAATTATGTGACTAAGACTTCCGCAAACTCATGTTGTGACCAAAACTTTGGTCAGAGATGAAAAACTGGATATGCAACCTACTTATTAGGCAATCTTTCCATTTAACAACCCACTATTCTATCAGGTATTATTAAGTACTCCAAAGGTTAGTCCTTTATGGTGTAGCTTTACTTAAGAAAAGTCAGGATTGATACTCCAGTCAAGCCTGTTATCAAAGGCATGAATGAGGTATGGCTGACTTTCCTGATCTTGATCAACTCCAGCATGACGAATGTGTGTTGATGGGTATTGTAGTCAGACATCTTTTGGGACACATATTCTCCCCTCTCAAACATATTTCAGGATTTGTTTAGACACTCAATTTTGGGCAACTATAATAAAAAGCATAAGCCAAGCTATGTATGACCAACAAATGAGGACAGTAGTACCAGATGTCTCCAAAGCTCCTAAAGGTCAGAAAAATATATTTTCAGTTCTGTTTCATTTCTTTGTTTACCAAGTATGGTATCTACATTTATTATATTTTATTTCATTTATATCCTTTCAATATGAGAGTCCATTTGGAGGGAAAATGTACTAAATATAACAGGACTACAGTTCTTCTCAGCCAACCATTCATGATACTTGAGATGGAGTCAACCCCTGGGAGATCACACTTTCCCCACTGCTGTCTTTGAGTATTTGCAGGTTTCAAATTCTTATTCTATGTTTTTTAAGCTTTGTTACTTGCTAAGCTAATACTTAAGATCACTGGGGAAACTTTTATAAATGGAAAAATTGGCCTTGTAACTTTCTGCATTTTTATTAATTGCGTGTCTGAATGTAGTGACCTTGATTAATATATACCCATATATAACTCTAGAATTTTTGCTCAAAAAAAATCAGCCCCCAAAACATGAATCAACTTATCTATAGATCTCTGTAACATTTATGAAACTATCACAGGGCTTCCTGATAACATTTGTTTCCCTTTACCATTCTCTAAGTCTGAAAGAATGTGACCTATTCAATATTACTCCATGGTTTCTATAGCCAAGAGGAGATTTAAGCCTTGATTTCTAGGATCATAGTCCAAAGTTCAAAGCACTACCCAATGCCTGGCTCATATAATCAGTACTCATTCGTGTATTGGTTGTAGAATTAGCACTGATGTAAAACATGTCCACGAAGAAGGAAAAATATGGTGCATTCTGAGAGTGACGCAGCTGAATCAAACAAGCACTAAGACTCGGGGTATGTTAAAAGGGATGCACACATTTGATGATATGGCTACTTCTATCCTCAGTCCAGATATTATGCATTTTCCCAGACATGTTTGGATTTTGACAAGTCAGGGCATGCTATAATAAGTGGCTGTCATGCAAAATATACATCCACCCAGTAGTAACTGTGCCCATCATATTCTTACACTTCTGAATCTGCCTATTTCGGTTCTCTCAAATGGATGCTCAGCACTCATTGCTTACAACAATAGATGGCAACTTGTGCATCTTCTGATATTGTGGATTAGAAGCCCAAACATAATTCACCACTGGTTATTGCTCAGTAGTGCTAATGGAAGTTGTCAAAGATCTGAAGATTATATTGTGATCACTTGTACTCCTTTCACATCTCCTTTAAGTTGAGTTCAACATAATTTCCAGTGCAGGCGTCCATCTCAATGCTGCTCCATTCTATAGTCCAAAAAGTAACTTAGATGAACAACTATTCAGTCTAAGTTCTCTAATGAACAAGGTATTCTTCCTACACAACACCTGTTTCAAAAGAAACTGTTCCAAAATAGTTTGTGTCACAAATGTTTTATAATAGTAGCCAAGCATTTAAAAAAGCAACTTGCTAAATCTTCATGTGTAAAAGCCTTGTGTTAGAAAATAGATCAAGTTTCCTACAAGTAAGTAGGTAAAATTACTTTGTTCTCTATCATACAGAAATTGGTTACTATCTGATTTCGTGTTTCTCTGGCTTTCCACACCCAGTAGCCAATCCCATGTTTTCTGGTTTAAGTCAATCCACATAGTTTTCTTTTATCAAGCAGAATTGCGTTTTCAAGTACTTCTGATTTTGCTAGAGATTAAGCAAAGCCCTTTGACACAGATTGTCTGATAGATCACACACCTTGGCTGATTTAGGAAGAGAAGGGAAGGGAAGGGAAGGGAGGGTACTGTCTCAGAAATGTCCTGAGGTCTTTCCCATCATTTTCATTTGACAAAAAGGTACCAGCAGTACATCATATGTACTGCTTTTATTCACAGAATTGGGGACAGTGGGGCAGGTTGATGCCTTAGCCTTACGTATGGATTTTGTACTTGGCTGCAAGAAAGAATGAAGGATAATCTTTAGAGACTTTTGTGCAAAGTAGTAAATTGCCTTTAGTGGCTTTAAATGAAATGCAGAAGCTCTACATCTCTGATACTCTGCTTGCTGTGACACTTGCATTTGCTATCTTTAGGTATTCAGGGGAAGGTAGTTTTTACAATGTGACCTTCTGCAGCGCCATCGCTAACTCTTTAGCAATTTTCCGAGCTCATTTTCTCAGCAGGGGAAGAGAGCAGTCTAACACTTTTGAAAACAAGAGACAGAAACTGGGGCAAGGCTCTGAATTAGCTTCTTAAGCTCTCACAATCAGCTCATGCTCATCCAATGCAAAGATTGGAGAAATTATGTTTTGTAATACAACTCCCAGAATCCTTATGTTCTTGGAGTGGACTGGAGTATTTTTTCTAAACTCTTGTCTATTGAAAACATTTAATTTTTTCCCTTTCCTTGGACAATATGAAAAGCAATCCTAAAAGAGTTTGTCAATTCCTGTTTTCTTGTTATTATTTTAATATTTTAATTTGATAACTTGTAGCTGTATATCATCTTTCTCCTCAGTGGGACTCAAAAGAAGCTTACAGTACAAATGGAAAGACAACAGCTGAAACATTACGGGGTACAAAAGTTTTAAAATTCGAAAAGACTGCATTTTACAGCAATAACGTAAAATATAATTAAAACAAAATACATAAATAATTTTTATTCTATTTTTAATAGTTTTTATTACATTTCCATTCATTTTGTTACAAAAACCCCTCTACAATTCATATAATTATTTCTTCTCCTTTCCCCCATTGTGTTCCCATATATAAATAAATAATTTTAGAAAACACTCACACCTAACAGTAAAAAGGTAAATGTTTCCCCTTGAAATTAAATCTAGTTGAGTCTGGCCCTTGTGGTGGTGCTCATCTCCATTTCGAAACCAAAGAGCCAGCATTGTCCATAGACGCCTCCTAGCTCATGTGGCCACATGACTTCATGGAGCACTGTTACCTTCCTGCCAGAGCGGTACATATTGATCTACTCACATTTGCATGTCTTCGAACTGCTAGGTTGGCAGGAGATGAGCTTATGGCGGGAGCTCACCCTGCTCCCTGGATTTGAACCACCAACCTTTTGGTCAACAAGTTCAGCAGCTCAGCGGTTTAACCCGCTGCACTATCAGTGGGAATGTTGTTTTAATAGTAAAAACAACAAAGGAAACTTATATCAGGAGTGAATTCCATAGTTCTGGGGCAAAAGACGTTCTCCTTGTCCTCGCCAGACCTGAAGGGTTGATGGTTACAGAGAGAAAACATGGCTCTGAATATTGTAATATTCAGTCTGAATGATATGGGGAGATTGTGCCTTAGTGTCTCTCAGTAGTCAACCAAATACTTTAAAAAGTGACAAATGGGGCATGAATCCATCCTCTTTCCCTATTCTTTATCCCTAGTGATGGTATACAACTATTCAACATTGGGATTCATTTCGCAATAATAGCTTACATAGCACTTTTGTGTAGATAAAACTGCCACTGAGAGAAATTTGAATCATAAAGTTTTAAGTGTCCACAAAAACCATTTACAGCCTAAACCTGATCTTGAATCATGCTCTACAACATGTTCCCTGCCGTGTGTATTTGAGAGTGCAATCTAATTTCAATCCCAACTAGAATAGTGTACCATTTAAATGAACCAACATAAGAACATAAGAACATAAGAAGAGCCATGCTGAATCGGACCTCAGCCCATCTAGTCCAGCATTCTGTATCACACAGTGGCCCACCAGTTGTACGCGGGGATCTCGAGCAGAAGGGAGGGCAAAACCCTGACCTGCTCCCGACCCCCCACAACCAGTACCCAGGGAAATCCTGCCTACCTCAACCAACTCCGAGGTGGCACTTGAATGTCCTTTTCAGTAACTACCGATACAATTGGTATCCATGAATCTGTCTAATCCTGCCTTGAAGTTGTTCAGGCTGACAGCTGTCACAACCTCCTCTGGAAGTGAGTTCCATAACCCAATGACCCTCTGGGTGAAGAAATATTTCCCTTTATTAGTCCTAATTTTCCTACCTTGGAGCTTCAGGGAGTGCCCTCTAGTCCTAGTGTTTTGTGACAAAGAAAATAGTTTTTCTTTATTCACCTTTTCTATCCCATGCATGATTTTATACACTTCGATCAAGTCACCTCTTAAACGCCGTCTTTCAAGGCTGAAAAGACCAAGGCGTTGCAACCTGGTTTCACAAGGGAGCCGCTCCATCCCTTGGATAATTCTTGTTGCCCTTTTCTGTACCTTTTCCAGTTCCGTTATATCCTTCTTAAGGTGCGGAGACCAGAATTGTACACAGTACTCCAAATGTGGCCTTACCATCGATTTGTAGAGAGGTAATACAACATTTGCTGACCTATTTTCGATTCCCTTCCTGATCATGCCAAGCATAGAATTTGCTTTTTTCACTGCTGCAGCGCACTGGGTTGACATCTTCATTGAGCTGTCCAGCAAAACCCCAAGATCCCTTTCCTGGTTTGTCTCGGAAAGCTTTGACCCCATCAATTGGTAGGTGTATTTGGGGTTCTTTGCCCCGATGTGCATGACTTTACACTTGTTTAGGTTGAAATGCATTTGCCACTTTGTTGCCCATTCACTCAATTTCAAGAGATCTTTCTGGAGCTCTTTACAATCAGTTTCATTTTTAACTACCCTGAACAATTTAGTGTTGTCTGCAAACTTTGCTACCTCAGAATTCACTCCTACATCCAGTTCATTAATGAATAAATTAAAAAGTAACGGCCCCAAAACTGAACCTTGGGGTACGCCACTTCTCACCTCTTTCCACCCAGAGAAATGTCCGTTTATTACCACCCTTTGTTTCCTACAGTTTAGCCAGTTTCCAATCCAGGACAAGACCTGTCCTCTGATTCCAAGAGCTTATTTAGGAGCCTTTGGTGAGGGTCTTTGTCAAAAGCCTTTTGAAAGTCAAGGTAAACAATATCAATTGGGTCCCCTTTATCTATGTGTTTATTTACACCCTCAAAGAATTCTAACAATTTAGTAAGACATGATTTGCCTTTGCAGAAACCATGTTGATTTTCTTTCAGCAATGCCTGTTCTTCTATGTGCCTAGTAATTTTTTCTTTAATAATGGTTTCCATCACTTTGCCTGGAACTGAGGTTAAACTGACTGGTCTATAATTTCCTGGATCACCTCTGGATCCTTTCTTGAAGATCGGTGTTACATTTGCCTCCCTCCAGTCCTCGGGTACAGTGCCTGATCTTAGAGAAAGGTTATATATCTTAGCTAGAAGTTCAGCAATTTCACACTTGAGTTCCTTAAGAACTCTGGGGTGGATGCCGTCTGGACCTGGTGATTTGTTGACATTTAGTTTAGTAAGGCATATGAGAACATCCTCCTTGTTTATCTCTATCTGTTTTAATTCTTTTAATTCCCTCCCTGAAAAAACTGACTCAGCTGCAGGCATATGTTGTCTGTCCTCCTGTGTGAAAACGGAGGCAAAGAAGTTATTTAGCCGCTCAGCAATCTCCTTGTCTTCACTGATTTTCCCTTTCTTACCATTTTCGTCAAGTGGCCCAACTGCTTTTCTAGTTGGGTTCCTGCTTCTGATGTACTTAAAGAAGTTTTTGTTGTTTTTTAAATATCCTTTGCTATGTGTGCCTCAAAATCTCTCTTGGCTTTCCTGACTGTTGCTTTGCATTTAGTTTGCCAGAGCTTGTGTTCCTTTCTGTTCTCCTCAGTAGGAAGAGCCTTCCATTTCTTAAATGAGTTTTTCTTCTTTCCAATCACATCTTTTACTTCATTTGTAAGCCATACTGGTGTCCTTTTGGACTTTCCATGCCTCTTTCTTTTTATTGGAATGCATTTTAGTTCGGCCTATTTTAAGGTATTTTTAAACAGTTTCCAAGCATTTTGGAGGGATTTGATTTTTTTTACTGCTCTTTTTAGTTTGTTCTTTACAATTTTTCTCATTTTGGTGAAATTCCCTTTGTGAAAGTTTAATGTCTCCATGTTAGTTTTCACTGCTTGTGAAAGCTTGTTAGTCAATACTATTATAAGGCTTGCTGGTTTTACAGGGTTTGTTTTTGCTGGGAACTTGTGTTCCCTCCAAGAATTTATTCCAAGGCTGGGTATCCAAAAAAGCTCATGCTATAATAAATCTGTTAGTCTTACTTAGCTACAACACCTTTCCCCTTTAGAAGCTGATAGACTCGTGCCTACAGGAAACTACTAAACATATCTAAACGCTATCTAAGCATGTGTCCATCACCACATTGCATATGTCTAGTAAATGCTATATGAAGAATTGATCATTCTTTTATCTGTCTGGAACCTACACCAATCTATTTTACCGCATTACTCACCATTTTCATATTATGGAAGAGAGGGGGGAAATTCATGTTTTTTGTGCACTCAAGTGTATCTTCAGAAAACAGTGGCAAGTTCCCCACCATAGATTTTTTAAAATTTAAGCCCCCCAAAAAGTCAAACTTTCCTCACTCTAGTCCTTTAGACATTTGGATTCCCTCACCCCACCATCTGTTTCACTTGTATGACATAGTGGAAAGGTTGTGCTGGTGTTCAACAAATACATGCCTTTTGGCTCAAAGTCAATGAATGTTCTTTCACTGACAGCTTTGGCAAGAAGTTTCGAAGCATGGGATGGACTGCGTTCTCTTACAAAGAATAATGCAAACTGCAATCACCAGAGACTTCATTAAGCAGTGAATAAAAAAGTTGAAAATTATTTTAAATTGACAGTTAACATAGGAATTTTGAAGTGTTGAGGTCCTGATTCAGATCTAGCCATCTTCTGAAGTGACATTGACCGGTAATGAATATGTAACCCAGAATTATGCATTCATAAATGCTTTGCATGCATGCCCCCGGTGGCGCAGTGGGTTAAAGCACTGAGCTGCTGAACTTGTTGACCGAAAGGTCACAGGTTCAAATCCAGGGAGCGGCATGAGTTCCCGATATCAGCCCCAGCTTCTGCCAACCTAGCAGTTTGAAGACATGTAAATATGAGTTGGCCAATAGGTACCGCTTCTGCGGTAAGGTAATGGCGCTCCATGGAGTCATGCTGGCCACATGACCTTGGAAGTGCCTATGCACAACACCGGCTTTTCGGCTTAGAAATTGAGATGAGCACCACACCCGAGTCAGACACGACTGGATTTAATGTCAAGGGAAAACCTTTACCTATGCATGCCCCCTACACATTCACAGTTTAGGGAATGCATAGGCCCCATCTACACTGCCATATAAAATCCAGATTATCTGCTTTGAATTGGATTATATGGCAGTATAGACTCATATAATCCAGTTCAAAGCAGATAATATGGATTTTATCTAGCAGTGTAGAAGGGGCCTCAGGCCTCTTCTACACTGCCATATAAATCCCAGATTATCCACTCTGAAGTGGAACATATGGCAGTGTAGACTCATATAATCCAATTCAAGCAGATTATGTGGATTATCTGCTTTGATAATCTGGATTTTATTGCAGTGTAGAAGGGGACTTAGTCTGCTGCTTCCTGAAAACCTGCAGAGCTACACCATTCTCACCCTTTCCATGATCTTTACAGCAGTATGTATATTATTGTTATTCTCATCATAGGATTCTAAGAGTATTCTAAGAATGAACTCCTTCTTGAAGACTAAGGATCACAATTTAACAGCTAAAAATGTTCATTTTAATCATCAAAACGTTTAAACTTTTAAAAGGAGCTCCATGAGTTATTCCCTCAAACAACCTTGTCTACTTCAATCTGCTAATGCTTTCCTGATGGCTTTGAAAGTGATAGAATTCTGTGCTTTTCTTTGGTTGAAACTAGGTAGAATAGGGAAATGTAAATGTGGCTCCCTTTAGCCAAGGGAATTGCCTTTTTTATTTGGAGCAGGAAAGCATCCCTGTGGTACTAAACCGCTAACACTCCCAAGTTACCATAAAAACTTATTTGAGGGATGAGGACTCTTTACATCCCATTCCCATTTGATTCCATGGGTTTAATCTACTCTGAATTCACTCCATCTGAATTTTGGAGTAAGCAACTGGTGTCTTCCAGATTGTTTTATCTTGCATCTCCCATCATCCCTTGGTATTGATTATGCTTGTGCAATTTTGTAGCAACTCTAGTCTACAACATCTGGAAGATACCTGATTACCAATGTCTGAATGATATCTATCATTGCATCTCAAATTTTCTAGTGCAATATTTTTCTAATGCATGTGTGCAGCAGATAAGATTGCTTTTTTATGCTTAATAAATACACAAATATACATCATTAATATAGAAGAGAATGGAGAGGCAAGTTAACGGAAAGGACTGAGAGCGGCACCAAACTCTAGCGACATCATTTTCTGCAGAAAATCTGGAAAAGCACAATGCCAAGAAAGTACCATGAAAGATTCATTATGCTTTTTTAGAATTCAAGACAGTTGTCTGAAGCTTCTCTTGTATGTGTATGGAAAAAAATGTCCTGTCCTCTTCAGAAGCTAAATACATTTGTAATACTTAAGAATCTAAAAGACAGCACAATCTTATACATCCTACTGAGAAGTAACTCTTACTGAATTCTGTGTGGTTTAATCCCTGTTAAGTGGGTGCAGGGTAGCTGCTTAAATGTCCTTGGACCAAATTCAGGGATGAAAATAGACCTCTATTTGTCAACACAAGCAGTACTGTATGGAGTAAACAGTATCAATAGGAAAAAAGAACTGGTTGAGGCACTGGCCAATTCTTTCTCACTTCTTTTTGTAAGTAGGTTTGTCAGGTCATGGGGCTTGATTTTAAACCAGTGCCCCCTAACCCAGTGTTTCTCAACCAGTGTGCTGTGGCACACTAGTGTGCCGTGAGCGATCATCAGGTGTGCCGCGAGAAAAGCTCTCTGCCCCCTTCCTTCCTTCCTGCCTGACTGACTGACTGCTTTGGGAGAAGAGGCCTCCACGTTAGTGCTCCGGGCGACTCACACACAACAAATTCCACAATTAAAATAGAGTATTTAAAACTAGATTAAAATATTCAGTGGTTATTTCCCTCCTCCTGCCAAACTCCTGCTGCTTGGGAGAAGAGGAGGAAGAGATGGGCGGCCGCAAAGAAAAAGAAGAAGGGACCCGGCACCGCTCATCCTCCTCCTCTGTGAGAGAGCCTCCAAGCCATGACTCCCGCCATGCTCTCAGCCTTGCTTGTTGAAGTGCCAAGGAGGAGTGGCAGAGCCAGCACAATGCCTGGCTACCACTCATCCTCCTGCTCTGTGAGAGAGCTGAAGCGGGGGGGGGGGCATGGTGTGGCCTGGCTCCGCCCCCTCTCCCCCAGCTTCAGCACTCCCACAGCTTCGCCAGCCTTGAGGGACAGTCCCAAGCCAGCGGTGGCAGTGCCAGCACAATTCTGGCGTGGCACTGCCCCCTCAAGGCTGGCGAAGCTGTGGGAGAACTGAAGCCAGGGAAGGGGGCGGGGCATGGTGTGGCCTGGCTCCTCCCTTGGCTTCGGCACTCCCAGCAGCTGCTCCCAACAGCTCACCATCCCCCAGGCGTTCTTTACTGTGTTAGAGTGTCATTTTGTGTCATTTTGGTTGGTGGTGTGCCCCCGGATTTTTTAAATGTTAAAAGTGTGCCGTGGCTCAAAAAAGGTTGGGAAACACTGCCCTAACCTATCTGCCGCCAGTTACTTTTTCACCAGTTATTAAAACCAGATTTGTGCCCATGACATACAATTGTTTCTTTCTTTCTTGGAAAGTCATCAAACACTGGCAATGGTTTATACAATGGAAATGGCCTTTCAACTACCATTTTGAGTAGCGTGGATTTTAAGCTTCAAGGATTTTAGTTTATTTTCTGGATGACAGAAATGTGGCAGGAATGCTTCCCATCTCTCTTCCTCTTTGTCGCCGTGTCTGAAACTCTGTACAGCTGCTCCTCGAGTGGGCTGTTCAGTTAAATGGACCTATGATCTACTTCAGTATATTAGCGTCATATACTTACACAGTTATGTCTCTGGCTGGTTGAGGAATTCCATTTCCAGATTTGTACCCTATTCTAATATTAAAGTACACAAAACAAGACTTATGCCATCCTGGACTCACACACCTGATCCCAATCTAATATGTTTTCAAAGATTATGGCAGCTACTTGGTGCTTCTTTTCCACTCAAAACATACATTCTTAGCATATGTGGAAATAGGTCTCATTTGGGAAATGACAGTGCTGACAATGACAACCCAGAATTTTCACAATACCCTAAACTTACAAGTGAACTGTTGATCACAAAGTTAAAAAAAATAATGCATGTCATTCTATGCACTATTCTGGGAACTAGTGGAAGGTGTACTCCTCAAAACTGCCACACAGGCTCCTTTGTTATTTTTTGAAATGTACTAATCACTGTTGGGTAAATATGTTTTAGTACTAAAGCTTGTATAACTGTGGTACATGATTCGGTGAGGAAAAAATAAAACATATGGTAAAATATTTTTTATTGAAATCTATATGTTTTGTTTAGTATTATTTGCCAAAACAAGTGAAAGTAGCCAGTTTAGGAATATTCCTCCCAAGCTACAAGCCTTACTTTATTTCCCTTCCTCAAAAATCTGTTCATGTGGGTTGAGGGACTTACCAAAATAGAATAGGACATAGTGCAGAGGACAACATGAGGGGTGTGTGTGAAATTCGGTGTTAACTCAAGCCTCTGTATCTATATTTTCCACTAAAGCACTGCAGTTAACAACAAATTTAGAACTGATTAATGTAGTCTGGATCAAAAAGTCTTCTTGGAGGTCTATTATATATCCCATGTGCCTTTGCTCAGAAATGGGTCAAAATGAAAGACAACAAACAGAAGCAGTTATTGGGATGGGTGTTGCTTTAATTTGCCTAATGCAGCAGTATTTGTCACTTGCCTGCAGTCTCCATCAGTGTGAATCATTTTCAGGATGCCAAAAATACTCTGGAATGTGGTGTGACAGGGTTCAATTCTCCAAAGATGTTTGAGTGCCTTGGTGCCAGTTGGAAGGTTTTTATTCTTGATGGAAAGGGGCAGTCACTTCAGAAACAGAAGCCTTCCAAGTGTCCATGGAGAGAAAGGGAGAGACATTTGCTGTTTATAATGCCTAAAGGGTCGAATATGGAAGGAATGACACACAATTAAACAAACTCTGTTTAAATGTTTCATGAAATATTTTACTTATGAATGAACCTGGCAAAACTTTTTAACTTGAGTTACATTTTAAATTCTCAAGCAATGCAAGAGACACCAACCATCCCTTTTGCACGAGCAACTTCTGCAGAAAATCTCAAATGAGGCAGGAAAGACCATTTATACTCCAATTATGAGAAGACGGGGAAACTCAGCCTCTTTTACTTTTTCTCCTGTCTTAGGTGGCAGTCTCCCATGTATTTTCCCAAACAGGGGAAACGTGGGGGTTGATGCCTGTGGATTTCATTAGGGCACCTTTCATTAGGGCACCCCTCAATTCCAACCCCATGGAACAGGGAAATAATTCGTTCCTTGCAAACAGGTTTGTAATGTAGAATTCTGTGCCCAAATCACAAGGGCACTTTTTCTCCATGGTTAAGCAGCACTGATTTGCCTCATGAAGTACAAGCAGGAGGCCACCGAGCTTCACGCCTTAAAACAACCCATGACATATAATTAAACGGCACCAGTTTGCAACCAGTCATTTTGTGAAAGCTTTAAAGTTTAACAAGTCAGCTGATGTGGCTGCTTGATCAGCATCTCAGCTCATGTACATCACTGGCTGAATTGGCACAAAAACACACCCTACCTTCCTAAGCTTGGAGAGATGATGGAAATAGTTTCGTAAGAACCTAACATTCCCAAAGGATTTGATGGAGACAAACCTTTATGGCTTGTTTTCAGCATTTCAAACAGTAAGTGGAGAGAAATTATCCTGCTTTTAATGATATAAATCAGTGAAGGGCTTACTGTTGGGAGCATTTTTTATAAACAGAAATGGAAAACATTGTTAGTTTTACCCCCACTTTCTGAAAAAGCATTAGCTTTCTCACAGCTTTCAGAGAAGTGTTTCAAGTATACCTTGCAACTGCAATAAATATGGAAGTATGTTTAAATAGTCTTGCGACCCTTTTGGCTGTGTCGTTGCACCTGCAATCGCCAGTGAAAGGGAAGATGCATGAGGCAGCTCATGGCTTTGTCACCCTTTCCCTCCCCTCATCAGATGGCAGAAAGGGTAGCAATGCATGTTGCTCTGCTGTCCTTTCTGCCATCAGATGGGGAAATTGATGGGAAAGTGCAGGTAGCTTTGTCGGAGCTACCCAAACTACACTTTCCTCCCTTTTTGGCACTTCTCCCCTTTGGAAGGAATGTGGGTGGGGCCTGCCATGCGTCATGTGATGGTGCATCGCAGGCTCCATCCTTGCCACACATAAAAGTGGCAAAACAGGGCAAAATGCCCCATGTGAAGAGGTTCTAAATATAGAATATGGATAAAGTGGAGAGTTGGATTAGGAATACACAGAGAAGCAGGGATATGAGGCGAAACGTACTAGTAGGATCATGCCCAACACTTCATCAGAAATTTGTTTTTGCCTTTCTTTCATTGTTCTTAGCCATTGAGAGGAACCACAAGGGATTTAGAGTAACATGTCCTTACATAAAAAAATAGTATGTCAGACGATCTCAGAAACTCAGCATCAGATTGGATCCCTTTTAACATGATACCATATGGTACTTCTGTGCACACCTATGAAATCCTCAACTGACATGGTAATAAGGCAATAGCCACAGCGGATAGATAATTCTCTAGCCCTTTATACCTTGACCTAAATCCAGTCCTTTGTTTAGAGTAGTTCCATTGGATCAATGGAAGCCTGGGGCCAATTCATCCTATACAGTTATAGCACCATTGTTCCATTTTAGCTGCCATGGTTCCATCTTATGGAATCCTATCATTTGTCATTTGGTGGCACTTGAGTGATTTGGATCAGAAATCAAAATAGCAAATCCCAGGACTCCATAGGATGCAATCATGGCAGCTCAGTTCGTACTATAACTACAATGTGTAAATCTGTTCTTGTGCAATTTCCACTGAATGAATGAGTCTTTTCTACTTGAAAGAAATCATTGGATTAGTCTTCAATATACACTTTCATGGATGCATTTACAGGGACCCACATTTAAATGAATTCTTCTCAAATGAGGCATGGGTTTTGGTGTTTTTTTTAAAGGGCATTTAAGCAATACCTTTTTCCCACTACCTTCATTTAAATCCAGGATGCCCAAAGATGTTTTGGATTTTTCAAATTTTGGAATACCTGTATTTACATATATGCACATAACCTTGGAGATGGAATCAAAGTCTAAACACAAAATTCATATATCCTTCATATATACTTTATATACATCATCTGAAAGTAATTTTATACAATGTTTTTAATTAGTTTGTTCATGAAAGAAAGTTTGTGTTAACTGAAACATCAGAAAGCAATGATGTCACTATCTCAACAACCCATGTGGAACATTTTGGATTTAGGAGTATTCTGGATTTCAGAATTCTTGACAAAAGATGCTCAGCATTAAAGTATTTGGTGTGAAATAATGAAAAATGTAAAGACAACCGAACACAATACAATACAATTCTGTGTTTATAGTGATAAAGAAGCTTTACAAGTTTGCATAAAATCTTCTGTGCTGACTCTTGAACAGTATGCAAACTATTGTCGAAGGCTTTCATGGTTGGAATCAATGGGCTGTTGTAGGTTTTTCGGGCTGTATGGCCATGTTCCAGAAGCATTCTGTCCTGACATTTTGCCTGCATCTATGGCAGGCATCCTCAGCCCAAAAAACCCCCCACGTATAATCTTGGGTGCAAACTGCTCCCAAGATTCTGTACACTAACTTGAATGAAGGGAATCCTACCACAGTGACAATAAAGTTTCAGTGTTCACATTTGTACACATACTGCATTCAAATACAAGTATTTAACTCTTCAGGATTATTTGAAAAATAATTATTAAGCAAAAGGCACAATTTCATTACCAGCAAACAAATGTAAGGCACGACTTTTGAAACAGTCATTTCCCCTTGCTGTTGCAAGAAACACTATGTGTAGAACAAGTGCATTATTCTTGTGATGGATGAATTCCTGTTTCATCAGTCTTGAGAGCTTGAATGATTTGACCCAATCGTTCAGCAAATGGCAAGCATGAAAATGGCAGTCTCCACTATAATGCTCACCTTTTCCTGTTATCAAAATATCAGAAGCAAGTTATTAAAGTCACATTTCAGAAAGAATTAAAGGGCTCCTACCTGCTTATTAAACTGAACTCCTCAATCACCCCTCAGTCACTGAACATTCAATCCTAATTTATTCTCCCTTTGAAAATAAATACAATATGCAATACTGTGGAGTGAAAAAGGGTAATCTCCCTTGCTGAATTTTCGAATGAGCAGCTTTCTCAGGTGGGATCATGCTGGTACAGACCTAATACCTCCTCTGCCACTGACTGCTTAGCTTCAGAAATTCTATTCATGGGCTTATTTCAATCAAATAGCCTCCCCTGAGCCTTAGCCTTCATACAGATGTAGGGAATATTGAAAAAGACAACTCACTGTTCCACCAGGGGTTTTCAATGTATATGTGTGCGTGTTTGTGTAGATATATTTGTATTTAGCACAATCAACATTGTATAGTATCAGAACAAGCATCTTTTGGGTCCTTTTTAAAACACCATGTAGATTAAACATTGAAGGCAAAAATAAAAGATTGACAAAAATGTAGCAGTTTCACTAAAAGGGACCTGGCCACTGCAAATCATAAGACAAGTGCATGTGGTTATTGATATTTGATTGTTTTAATCTGTTTTGTAGTATTTTATGATGTGTTGTTGTTCTGTCTCCTGTGTATGCGGCATCAAATTGATGCCTTTTTGTCAGCTGCCCCAAGTCCACCTTCGGGGGTAGAGAAGGGCAGGTTAGAAATAAATGAAATAAATAAATAAATAATAAAGTGCAGCCAGGTTACTCACGGGAGTGGGGTACAGGGAGCGCACAACTCCTCTGTTGCACGAGCTCCACTGGGTGCCAATTAGCTTCTGAGAACAATTCAAAGTGCTGGTTTTAACCTACAAAACCCTATACGGTTCCAGCCCAGTTTACCTGTCTGAACATATTCTCCCCTTTGAACCATCAAGGGCATTAAGATCTACTGGAGAGGCCCTGCTCTCGGTCCAGCCACTTTCACATTCGTGTCTGGTGGAGACGAGAGATAGGGCTTTTTCTGTGGTGGCCCACCGGCTATGGAACTCTCTCACAAATGAAATTAGATCTCCCCCCTCCCTCCTGACCTTTAGGAAGTTAGTGAAATCCTGGCTGTGGAACGAGGCATTTGCAGAGTGATGGCTGAGTCTGGTAATTGACCAAAGTTATTGACCACAATGTACGGACTGAGTTGGACATGTTTTAATCCTGGTGAATGGTTTACATGCATTTTATAGTATATGTATTTTTAATTTATTGTTTATGTATGATGTTTTAAAAGGTTTTTATTGTTAGCATTGAATTCTTGCTGTTAGCCGGTCTGAGTCCCTCTACAGAGGTAGAGAAGATCGGGATATAAAAGTTTTAAATAAATAAATAAATGGATGCCTGTGAAAGAAAATGTCATCCCTGCATGTGTTTTGAAAGAAGACTTCAATGATTACTAGAACTCTAAATATTTTGGTTTAGTTATGCAAGTCTTGGATCTGGAGCTGCTTGGGGCCAGATTTCCATTGGAGAGACTCCCCAAGAAGAGAAGCACTCCTATTGTCTTTGATGTCCATCGAGCTACTATTTCCCAGCCTGGATACCTGGAATTCTGGAGCAGGAGCAGAGAGGAACTTGGACCTTCTACGGGGAGGGTTCAAAATATTTTGCTTAATCCACCCATTACTATTCTGGCTTTACTCTAAGCTGTCTTTTATTTCAACAGACAGAAGTGCCTGCTTCAGCATCCAGATCTCCTTCCTTGGATCAGGTTGACAGAATCTCATTGTATCACATTTATTTTAAAAACAGGCCAACACATTACAGTGCTGCTATATTAATACAATTTTGTTTCTAGTTATTTATTATTCATTATCATTTGCAGGCTACTTGAATACAGGAAGTATATCTGCACAGAGAATTTTGCATTGAAAAAATTATTTCCAAGAGAGCTGTTGCAATAGTGGGTCAAATTCCTTGCTACCTAAACTTGTGTGGCTTAGATCAAGTATATTAACAATAAGCCCTGATTAGGTTGCCCCTAATCTTCTTATATTCAGAGGAGATTTATCTGAAACACTGCATGACTGTATTTAGCATCTAAGGTGAGAACACAAACATGTAATTATGCTGTGATCTTTCTAATCTAAGGCTAGCTTGCCTGATCAAAAGAGGAATTCATTACAAGTACCATTTTTTGAAATAGATAATGAGGAACAAAAGTTGGTTAACATTTTAGGGTATGCTTTTTCATATTTTCTTGTTTTTCATATTTTTCAGAACATATTACATATTATGGTATAGTTTATATCTTATCTGAGATTTGTCTTTGATGATGTGACTGTTACCATAGTAGTATAGACTGTGTACAATGAAGGAGAACAAATATATAGTAATGGGAATTTGAAGCTCACCATTTTGTTAATTATGGGTGAAGAAGCACAACTAGCACGGAGCATTAGAATATCTGCTGCTGACCCATGAAAATCCAGTCTACAATCTACTTGGTGGAAGAAACCTGGCATGGCAGGAGTGGGATTCCAAATGAAAGCAGTTGGGGAGATGAATAATTCAAGCTGATTGTGCTGCTAGATGTTTCTAGGGTTCTTTAAAGGGGACTCTAAAACTGAGGGTGATGGACATATTCAGTCCCCATTGTAAGCCACCCAATGCCAAAGCCATCCTAGCTTTGATGGAAGTCCCACCTGGGAATCTACAAAGTCTATATGAACTACTGAGGGTGCTTCCAGACTTGACAGAAATGCACATCAAAGTGGGTTTTTAAAACCTGCTTTGGCACACATTTCTGTCTCCATGCTCTTCAGAGAAAACCAGGCTTTCACAGTGATGTGTTTAGATGTACATTTTCATATATTTTCCCCTGAGTCTTCATATTTCTATTTCTACTCCCTTACTACATGACTATACTCCCAAAACATTTTTTCCTTTTAAGACTTGGCAACCCTGAAGTGCCAACTGGATACACCTTATGAGTTCCAAGCTTTGGAATCCTAGATACAGATCCAAAAAGTTACTTTTAAAGACTACAGCTACCTGCTTCCCTTGGGCAGCATGGTCTCAGTAACATTTTGAAGATTTTCACCTGCTGACTTAACATAATCATGACATCCCATGTAGGTAACCACCGTGGTATTTTATTAAAGAACTATTGTAACAATGTGCTATTGCCAAGTAGTGTTTGTTAAGTGTGAACATGAACACATCTGTATGACACCTATTGAACTTCTAATTTATGGGGGGGAACCATTTTGTGTCATGTAGTTCTGTTTAGGAAAGTCATGATGAATAGTTGCTGAGAGAAATCACAAATCCAAAACAATTTTAAAATGCAACAGAACAATTCAACCTGAAGTACATTTGGAAAATCCCAGCTTCTGGCCCTGAACAAGATGCAGTTAATGTCTAATATAGAAATGCCTCCATTAATTATTTTTCTTGTTATTTTAGCACATGGATTTAGAACCTCATCACATTGAGGTAGAGAAGCGTCTTCTCACCGTCTCTCTGTGTTGCCAGCATACTGTCAGAACCCTGGAACCCATCATATGTGTGCTGACAGTGTGCTGGCAGCACAGAGAAGCAGAGCCCAGAGGAGTCAGGTGTACACCAGGCATGTAGCCAGGGGGGGGGGGCTAAGGAGGCTTCAGCCCCCCCCCAAATTCTCAGGGTGGTCCGCGAAAAGGCCTTACTGGTACATTATTTAAACTGTTATGTTTATTCATATCATGATCTGATCACCATGCTCATTATATCTCACATTAATGGGGTCATTGGGATAACAATACAAAAGGTTTGCTAGGGTAGACCCGCTTCCAACCAGTCTCAGCCCCCCGAACCAAACTCAGCCCCCCGAAACAAAATCCTGGCTACGGCCCTGGTGTACACCCAATGCCTCATATAAACAAAACTGGAGGAGGCAATGGTTCCCTTCCCGACAACCCCTAATGGTAGAGTGTGATGCTGCCCCATGATTTTCCCCACTCCCCCTGCTTTGTAAGGGCCATCTGATGAGGTGCTAAGATCCCCATTGCATTCTCAAAGGATAAATCTGTCTTCATAAGAAAGAAATTCCAGTATTTTCTAAACACACTGTTGATCTGTTGTATTCTCTGCCGTATCTCAGCTCCGTTTCACATTTTTCCGTTTTTTCCTTCTCATTCCTACAAATTTTCAAGATTCAATTTATTATTAACAGAGATGAACAGTGATAGTGATATTTACTCGTCATCATATAAAATGTTTGCAAACTAATATTGTTCAGGATATGGAAGTGATATGCCATACTTTACAGAAAGGGGAGGTAGAGAAAATGAGCACACAGAAGAAAGCAACAACTTCTAAACCAGAAGGGGAAATCATTAAAAGGAAGCTTAAACTGAGTGTACAAATTAACATATCAGTCATGAGTTTCTTGATCCTGGATTAAACATAATAAAAGGGCTTTCCTTATTCTAGTCAGCACCAGCTCCACAGGGCCGGATTAAGACGTGTTGATGTTCTAAACTAATTTAGTTTAACAAGCTCCATTATACTCAAAAAAGAGAAAAGTATTATTCCAGCCTGTGTCTGAGATACTGGATTGAGTCACTTTTAATGAGTGGAATTCCATGATGGCTGTTCTAGTTAGGCTTAGGACTCTGTCCCTTGCAGTCTTCTCTGTTTCTCTGTACTGCTGAAACAGAGTCCCATGGAGGCCATCTCATGACACAAGGCCACTTATGGTGGTTGCCCATGGGACTCTGTTGCAGCAGCATAGGGAAACAGGGAGAAGACTGCATTTCCAGGAATCAGGTACTACCAGACTCCCAACAACAGAAGATGGAGAGAAGGTGGATAAAAATGGGGAAAGGTGAGGAAAATATATGAGATGGCTGCCATCCCTGAAGACGGAAAGGCAGAGGACTTTGACAGAAGGGAATGAAAGAAGATGGTTGCCTCTGCTTTTCTCGTTTTCATGTAGGCTGTGTCCATGCAACAGAATTATAGCAGTCTGACACCACTTTAACTGCCACAAATCAATGTTATTTAATTATGAAATTTGTAGTTTTGCCTATTATATCCCTTCCCTCTGGTGCTACATAAACAACAAATCCCAGAATACCGAAGAATAGAGCCATGACAGTATAAGTGGAATCAAACTGCTATAATTCTGTTGTGTGCTAGACTTCTGATATTAGTGGATTCCTGGGTGAGAATGTTCTGCTTTCAGTCTGACAGGGTTCCCTTCTTCTTCATCCTCTTCCTCCTCTTCCCCCTCCCCACTCTCTTCAATTGCATTCCCTCAAAACAAAGGCTTTTCCAGTAAAGCTCTCAACCTTTTCTCAGAAGTGGAAGGTCTAAGGATTTCAAAGACTTTAATTAGGCTTGTTGCAGAGTTTACACACTTCAGGAGATTAGTTTGAAATGGCTAAACCTCTCATACTCCACTTACTAAATACCTTTGGGTTAATCTTCCACCCAAAGTGCTCATTGTTTGCCTGAAATTCCAAAAGCTTTATGAGAAGTATTGCAGGACTTTCAAATGAAACCCATTCATTGATGATTTTCTGGGGAAAGTGGCCTCTCTTTCTTTCCTGCAAATATTATCACTGAGACTCTCATTGCTTTTTCATTTGTATGTTTGACCTGTGGGCTGAAGCTATGTGTGTTTATTGCAGGGGAGGTCATCCAAGTATCTTTGGGGGGTTTTCTATATTGTTAAATGCTCTTTAAATGCAATTGCATTATTTTGAAAGCTGAGGGTCATTTTTTCTATTCCTTTTTTGCAGTACCATCTCATACAGCGGGTTGAAACAGCTTCACTGACTTTCTGGGAACAGAGAAAGATCTAATACCCTCCTAATGAGGCATTCAGAATCTCTTCCCCCTATCCACATGTACAAATCCATTGTTTTAAAAAATCAAAAGCATCTCAAACACTTTACTGACTTTGCAGGAGGCATTTATAGTATAACCTTGCCTCAAGAGATATGCATTTGTTTGTGCTGTATGCTTTTCCTTTGGTTAGTGTTTACTTTATATGCCCTTAGGAATGAAGCTTCATTGTCACTTCAAGATTTTAAAACATGCTTATATAACCATCATGCTTCTTATTAACTGTTTAAATATCTCAATGGGTGATACAGCAGCATAAACAGAGAATGGTAAAAAAGGCCTTTGTCATCTACAAATTCCACACTCCTATCATGGACCATTCAAGCCATTGATTCTAGTTTGGGGAAGGGTGCCATCTACAAATGCGATATGCTTCTTCTACTCGTACTGCTGCCTGTCTAACAATAATTTTCTACATTGTTTTGGACAAGATGCTGTTAACAAAAAAACATAATGTCAAGTTCTTCTGAGCAACATCTTCTGTCCAACCCAACCCAAGACTCATCACCCGAAATGTCCATGTAGTGGCCAAGAGAGGACAGGAGATGGCCAAGGGCCATCCTGCCGTTTCTTATAGCAGCATGACAACTGGATGAGGGCTAGCAAATTGAAACTTAATCCAGACAAAACAGAGGTCCTCCTGGTCAGTCGAAAGGCCGAACAGGGCATAGGGTTACAGCCTGTGTTGGACGGGGTTACACTCCCCCTTAAGACGCAGGTTCGCAGCTTGGGAGTGATCCAGGATTCATCGCTGAGCCTGGAGCCCCAGGTCTCAGCGGTGGCCGGGAGAGCTTTTGCACAGTTAAGACTCGTGCGCCAGTTGGGAAGTCTGATCTGGCTACGGTCGTCCACGCTCTGGTCACATCCCGAATAGATTACTGCAGCGCGCTCTACAAGGGGCTGCCTTTGAAGACAGTTCGGAAATTACAACTAGTCCAACGGGCAGCAGCCAGACTACTAACTGGAGCTACATACAGGAGCATACCACCCCTGTTGTGTCAGCTCCACTGGCTGCCTGTCCAATTCCGGGCTCAATTCAAAGTGCTGGTGTTGACCTTTAAAGCTCTATACGGTTCTGGCCCAGCTTACTTGTCCGAACGCATCTGCCGCTACGTCCCACCTCGTACTCTAAGATCATCCGGGAGGCCCTGCTCTCGCTCCCGTCGGCTTCCCAGGGGCGGCTGGTGGGGCCACGGGAGAGGGCCTTCTCGGTGGTGGCTCCCCGTCTGTGGAATGCGCTCCCTAGCGACATACGATCAATTCCATCCCTCCTGACATTTAGGAAAAAAGTGAAAGCCTGGCTATGGGACCAGGCGTTCGCATAGTAGCACAGGACAGCACTTTAGTAGTTTTAATGGAAAGTTGGTGAATAGGGCTCAATGCTTTTATGGATGGAACACTGTTTTTAACATAGGTGAATGCATAGGATGTGTGAATATAATTGTATTTTAATGTATTTTAGTGTCGAATGCTGGAGGGTTTTATATTGTGTTTTATACTGCAAGTGTGATGTAGGCATCAAATTATGCCTTTTGGAAGCCGCTCTGAGTCCCCCCTCGGGGGTTGAGAAGAGCGGGGTAAAATGCCATAAATAAATAAATAAATAAATAAATAAATAAATGTCATCCTTAAAGTAACCCAGAGGATCCAGATGGAACAGGATTTGGACCCAGGGTCTGAACTTCCCATACCTGTTTCAGTTGCATATCGCACTGCAATATTATAGCTGTATATTCCATGGCAAACTCTTATGAAATCCTGGAATTTGTAGTTTAGAGAAGCAATTACGAGAATGATCACGCAGAATGCTCAGGCAGATAACACTTGAACACCATTAAACTACAAATGCCAGGTACTTACACTTTCCTTCCCACAGCGAAAAGGAATGATGAAAGAATGCAATGTAGTTAAGTGCTTCCTATTGAAAGTTAAACAAACCAACATTTCAAAAAAGAATAACATTACATGCCCCAAATCTTGGTTTCCATCTACTCCACTTCCACCTATTTGCTACCAGACTGTCACTCAATGTTGTCAAGAAAAGTTTTTGGCACTTCTCCAAGCCAAATTTCACAACAGTCTATATTCAAGATGACTTGACCTCAGCATTAGTGATAGCTGTCCTGTGCTATCAGCTAGTATTCAAGTGCAAGTTTCTACCTCACTTGTTTCTAACAGGGACCCTCTTTCCTCCCTTCATAACTGTGAGTGTCTGACAGTCATTTTTGACATTGTCAGATCAATTTATCTTAAGTGGACAGAGAACTATTCTTTGCCTGTTCCCTGTGGGGTATCTCAATGTGTTCTATTACAACTTTCAGCATTCCTTTTAGACTTACTTTTTAAACTGGACTGCAACAGGACCAGTTATTGAAAACCTTTGCTGGTATTTGAAATGCATCTTTCTATTATTGATGTCTTGGCTATGTCTTACTTTAATTACATTAAAAATATGGTTAGACAAATGCCAAATTCTAATTCTAGAGTATTTGGAAAGCTTTCCCAGAGAGAAGCAGAGACAGCTGAATGGCACTATACAACCACAATGTACATTCCTCTAATGTTTATGGAGCTATTCTAGAAGCTGTGTCCAACTATCAGAGTCAATTAGCTGCTAAGGAGTAAAACCATAGAAACGTAGCAGCTGTACAAGTGACTCGAAGGTCTAGTCTTTATGTGTTGCAGAAACACTCTTCCTGCTGTACTAAAATAAAGCAGCCAGTGGCTAGAAAATACTAAATTGCTGTCCTTAATTTCATGCACCTTGCTTTTCTCTAATGTTATGCAGTTCCCCCGGCATGTTTGGTCTGGTTGCCTGGACTAGGGAATCCAATAAATGGGACCATGTACATCCCCGTATGTTCAGGGACTATTGTTGAATAAGCTTCCATAAATAGCTGTTACATTATCCCAGCTCAGACATCCAGACCAAAGACGCAAAGGTGAAGGAGGCAGGGATAACCCATAGACTTCATCTCCATGTGTCCATTCCATACTGAGTTTGAGCCCAGATTTAAAAGGAGCTGTCCATGGTGCTAAATTCTATGTCCCAAACAGTTGCAATACTTCTGATAGCTTCTAGAAACATAGAATAAAAAATGAAATGTATCTATCACACCACTGATATGGATTCCTACCACTGATATGTTTCTGGAGGTAGAAGCTGTATGATGATGGGGCTATTCGATTATTCCATTAAATAATTATGTGATTGGGACAAGGAGTATGATCTTACAGCCCTTTCCATGTCAGAACCATAGGAGAAAGGATGAATAATCCTAGTTTGAATGATCAGAGGAGAGATGTCACTGTAGATTCTAAGGACTATCAGATACAGTAAAAGTCATGTAATTGCTGACTCTATATCCATCATTTCGCTGGGGGAGGGTTCCACCCGAAATGTGTTAGGTCCTTCAGGTAAATATATGTTATGTCTCCCCAGAAGTTATGGTGGTTATGTTGGAGGACCTAGCACTTTCCTAGAGAGAATACCTCTTTAGGAATCTCTTTAGGTCATAACTATAGTTTTAAGTAACTTAGGTCCAGTGGATACAGTAGTATTACTATATTTCACATTACGCTTAATTTGATTGGTCCTCACTTTCAATTTTATATTGAAATACTGAACTGGAAATACATCTGTCAGACACATCTCCCATTTTTTACTGTCTTTCATACTGATAGCCTTGTATTCACACATTATTATCTTGAAGAAGATCTCGAAGAAAAAGATGGCATATATGTACGCTATTGTACTGATGGTAGCTTGTTCAACTTAAGCCGTCTGAGGGCTCGCACTAAGACTCTAAATTATCTAGTCCGTGAGCTGCTTTTTGCTGACAATACTGCCCTTATCACCCATACAGAAGCAGCTTTGCAACAGCTGCAGAGCTGTTTGGGCTGGAAGTCAGCTTGAAGAAAATGGAAGTTCTCTACCAGCCCACACCACAGGAAGAACACCATCATCCCCATGTCAGCATAGGCAAATCTGTGCTTAAGTCTGTTCAGCAGTTCACCTACCTGGGAAGCATCATCTCTTCAGATGCCAAGATTGATAAAGAGATAGATCACAGATTAGCAAAGTGCATTTGGAAGGCTTCACAAAAGAGTCTGGAGCAACAAGCACCTGAGGCAAAGCACCAAATCAGTGTGTACAGAGCTATTGTACTGTCTATTCTCCTGTATGGGTCTGAAACATGGGTCACCTATCGCCAACACCTATGACTCCTTGAATGCTTTCATTAGCGCTGTCTTTGCACAATCCTAAATATACACTGGATGGACTATGTGACGAATGTCACTGTCCTTGAGCAAGCAGGGATCACCAGCATCGAGGCCATGCTATTGAGAACACAGCTGCGCTGGGCAGGGCACGTCTCTAGGATGGAGGACTACCGCCTCCCAAAGATACTACTCTATGGTGAACTTGCCACGGGTCAGCGCAAGAGAGGTGCCCCAAAAAGGAGATATAAGGACTCCCTGAAACAACATCTCAGGCTCGGCCAGATTGATCACCAACAATGGTCCACCCTGGCCTCACATCGGGAGGCATGGAGATGCACTATCCACAATGCTGTGGCCTCTTTTGAGAAGACATGCTGAATGAGTCTCGAAGAGAAACGACAATGCAGAAAGAACCACAACTTGGAAACAACATCACCCAAGGAGGCTTTCTGCTGTGCTTTCTGCAACCGTACTTGCCTATCTCATATTGGCCTTTTCAGTCATCAACGTGCTTGTAGAAAGTGTGGGATGAATCCTTCCTGAATCTTCATTCGTGAAGAAAAGCCAGAGAGAGGATTATTATTATTATTACTATTATTATATTTATTTGCACTCTGCTTTATCTCCCTAAAGGGGACTTTAAGTATATTAGCCTTGTACTGAAGGAATGCCATAGGAAGAGATAACTAAGTACTTTGTAGATAACTTTAGCTTTAATCATCAATTCCAGACAGCAACAACACAAGTATTGGGTATATGCTGTGTTTCTCAACCGCACTACTAAAATTAAAAATGGCACATGTGACATAATGTAAATGCTATGTAACAGATTGGGAAACAAATCCTAGATTCATCTAGTCACATATTTTGACAATAGCTTTATTCAGGCACATGGAACTTACTATTGCTCTACGCCCACCATCTCCATGTCGAATTGGACGGTCTGTCTTTGATGCAGTCAGGAACCTTGGTTGCACAGCTTGTGTGGAAAACATTTATGGGAGAGATTATAATTCTAGGTTATCATTGCCCTCTCTAGCTTTTCTGTTTTCTATATTGTCATTTATTTTCCATTAATGCAAACTTCATTTTCTGCTTCAACAAAGCACTTTTAGTATTTTTAAATTCTGAAAATGTACTTTTTCAAATGTGGCAAGTCAAGCTGAATTTAGATGAAATTAGAACTAAGAAAATACTTTTTCCACTGAATGTAACAATTTTTCCATCCATAGCATACAAATCTCCTCCCATCTTCCTCAGTATCACCACAGTAGAAGACAGCACTGGCATCATGCAATACTTCTATTTCAACACTTAATAGGATCACACCCTATAATAAAGGTAGCTTTTACAATTGCAATTATGCCACAAAGGGGATGAAGGTATTCCTTGTTAAGCTATACCTTGATTATTGCGGAATGTAACTAATTGTTATGTTACTGTTTATTTGCTCCTAGCAACACACTGTGGTGAATAACAACAGGGACTTTAGTGTTGAAACAACAGAAAGCCAATTGTTCTGTTCTGGACATATTAGTCATCATACAAAAGCAGGTGATTTTAAATAAAGGTTCGCCATTTTTCATACACACACACACACACACATACACCCTGGATTTGCTATATAAGTGGCACAATTTACTACACCATTCTATATGTGGGGACTTGAGCATTTATACATGCTGGTATCCATTGAATTAGGTGGGTGGTCCTGTAACCAGTGGATACCAAAGGCCCATTGTCCAACCTAAGAAGGAAAGGTTGAATATCCGTCTTTGTAGTAAGTTAGATGAGCACATATATATTTGCCTAAAATCATATATTCTGCGATATTATCTTCTTATAAAGGACATGTTTTTGACAGTTCCCAGACTCTGCCCTAGGTTAACCAATAAACAGTTGTGGTTCCATCAAATTTCCCAATTCATATCACACATATTAAACATACTAGTAGGTATCAGCCTACTAATTCTATACAATGCTGTTTGTCTCATCAGTGTTCTTTCCACCACTCCTAATAGTTTATAATAAAATTTATTAGAAAGGAAATATCTTAGATGTCTTGAAAGCCTCTGGGGGCCCTTCTATACTGCCATATAATCCAGATGATTAAAGCAAATAATCCATGTTATCTGCTTTGAACTGGATTATATGAGTCTACACTGCCATACAATCCAGTTCAAAGCAGATAATCTGGATTTTATATGGTAGTGTAACAGGGGCCTAAATGAGAACAGAGTTGCAACATTTGTGGCTGCGATGCCAGATAATCAATTGCAATAAAAGCCTTTGTAGTAGGAATCCAACTTGTGACCTCCTCCTTGCACATCTGCCCGGGCCTTTGAAGGAACTCCTAAGTCGTTTGGAGTGCCAGTGAGACTTGCCCCTATAATACAATGTTTTGATCCTGCATTAGAACATGTATGAGTATCAGTGGTAAATCTTGCAATGCTAGCTTTCCAAGTAACACCTTGTAAACATGTTGTCAGAAATTAGAGGAATCAACAGGGACAAATCTAATTTACACCATCACAGTTCCCCAATATGCCAGCCAATAGATATAAATCTGAGAAAGCCCCACTGCAGATCTTAAAATGTATTTGAATGAGACAGTCTAGATGTGGGCTGATGCCAACCAATTTCCACTATTACTTTCCCAGCTACAGATTAGTGGTGCTACTCAAGAGAATTGCATAGGGACCTTTTTGCTCAGCTTCTCATGGTGATCTTTTTGCTCAAGAAATGCAAAGTGCAGACACAAATTTTCTCCTGTTGTTTGCAATCTGTGATTTGTCACCAGGTCATTTACATCACACAATTCCATACAGTCTTTTTCAGTCCTCAGACTTCTGCTATGCTTATTCTTGCAGATCTCCTCTTATACAGGCAACCTGGTGCTGTAGGAAAGGGGCCTTATGATACAAGTCTTTGAATTGGGCCAGCTGTTGTCTAAGGCCCTCTACATGCAGTGACAGTTGTATTATTCGGTTTTGCTTCCCTCACACAAGATAGTCTTGGCAGAATGATGTGCCTCAGGTGTGCGGTTGAGATGAACCTTGATTAGGAGGAAGAGAGAAAAAGATTTATATATCCAATATAATGCAACCTGTATGACCCTGTATAACTTGTTTGTTGCTAATCATTCTCCAACTGTGCTTTGGCACGGACTGCCAAGCCCGCTGAAGCCCAATGTGCAGTACTGTGTATTTCTCTAGTAATTAACCTTGACAACTTGAAGTGCTTAGTTTTAGTCTGGGTATTATGCTCATTCCTACCCTCTCTTGCTAAAATAAAATTATATCTTTGCTCATCCATTTATTTTACTTGTAGAAAGACTGGTGCCCTATTTCTGGCACAGCAGATGCCATAATTAACCTCTGACAACTTGATAGTACCAATTGAGGGGAAGAACTGTTTTACCAGCTTCTGACACATTGGGGTTATCTTTGTTGAATTACAGGTTTCCTTGATGCACTTTGCTCATCCATTCTTAGAAAGACAGAGGCTGGCAAAAGATGCTTGAAATGCTGGAGGGGAAGAACAGGAATGTTGGCAGATGGGGCTGAATTACAGGTTTCCTTGAGCACTCTTCCATTCTTCAGGCTGGGCAAAAGATGCTTGAAATGCTCAGGGAATTGGCAGATGCTGAATTGTGTAGAAGCAAGCACCACCAAACAAAATAGAACAAAACCACAGTGGAAAGATGAGAAATTGTAGGCGCCACAACGTTGGACGTTCCATATTCTTTCATGGACTTGTCATACCACTGAATTCAAAATGTTTTCAAAATATGCAATATCACTCTCTTCATCCCTCATTAGTCTTTCAACTAGCAAAACAGCTTTCTTTACAATGGGCAGGAATGTGGTGATATTTATTGCACCAATCCATGGTCCTCACAGACTGGGTCATTGCTTTGTTCTACAGCTTTATCACTTAGGGCAGAAGAAGCGTCCTAGGATGCTTCTGCCCCAGTTTACCCATAGAGCCCTACGCTGCCCATTTTACGATGTAGGACAACTTCTGGTGAGACTCCATTGACAAATTGGGGTGGCAGCATGGTAGATGCTGCAGCCACCAACACAGAAGCTGGCCCCCATTCCATTGCAAACAATGGGGCTCCGACAGAGTGGCAACGCTTTCCCACATGGGATGGGAAAGCATCTGCTGGCAACTGGGGCACAAAGATGTCCCCTACTGCCACCACAATGCCTCCCAGATTCACCACGGAGGCTGGCCAATCACAATGCTGGACCTAATTAATGTATTGAGATCCTTATTTCATCTGAAAAGGAAATCTGGATTTAGTGTAGGATTGTGGGAGGGGAAATTTAACTCTTTTCCTGCACTTTTATGCCAATTTGGATCTGGTTTCCAGTGCTTCTGCCCACAGTGGGAGACAAGCCAATTGTTCACATTTGGAGGCAAGTAATCGTAATATTCCTACCTAATGCACATAGTAGATGCCAGGAGGATGAAATGTAGGAGTATATCAGGATTCTGGTAGTGACAAAGGGTTAAAATACATATTTTATAGTCCAAGTAAATATTGCAGACCAGCTTCCTGGCCCAGGGGCAAAAAATCACTAATTCTGATGATACAGGATTTGTTTTCTGGAAGCTGTTCTCCACCTCCGGTTTCACAGACAGGGAACAGAGTTCTTTCTTTTCTGCTTCATATGTACTTATTGTTTCTGGAATAATTTTGTCAGTTAACACACTAGGTATCGCTGCCCTTCATTTTGCAAAATCTGGTTGACAAAAATGTGGGCATATATTTTGGGTGTGTGCAGTTCAACTTCTTGTGTTACAACCACAGTTCATTCTAAGCAGTCCTATTTTTTTAAAAATAAGCCATACTATCCTCACAAACAAGTTTTCAATACATCACTACAACAACACTGATGCCTTTATTCCTCTTTATGCACTGCATTGGTCATCGGCCAATATGCCAATTAAGCCAGAGCAAGTTTATTTTTAAGAAAAGCCCCACTACACATACCTATATCCCAGGAACTTTCCCCAGAATACCTGATTTAAACTGGATTATATGAGTCTCCAATGCCAGATAATCTGGGATAAGCAGATAATGTGAAATAAGATCCTGGGATACAGAGGCAATGTGGAAGGGACTTTATTAAAAGTGAACTTGCTCTGTCTTATTATGAATGTTGACTGATGACCAATGCAGTATATAAAGAAGAGGAATAAAGGCTACAGTGTCATTGGAGTGATGTATTGAAAGCTTATTTGAGAGGAAAGTATGGCTTGTGAGGAAGGGGCCAAAGTCTCACTTAATTTTAATCTCATTACTTTTTTTTCTTAGTGGAGGAAGAAGAAATGTTAAAGGAAATACCATCTTCTCAAATAACCTGTCATGTTTCAATCCTGTATTATCATTTTATTAGCAAAAACAATGGAGCACCTGGTGGCACAATGGGTTAAACCCTTGTGCCAGCAGGACTGCTGACTTACAGGTCAGCAGTTTGAATCAAGAGATAGCAGGGAGAGCTCCCTCTGTCAGCTCCAGCTCCCCATCTGGGGACATGAGCGAAGCCTCCCACAAGGATGATAAAACATCAAATATCGGGGCGTCCCTTGGGCAACGTCCTTGCAGATGGCCAATTCTCTCACACCAGTGACTTGCAGTTTCTCAAGTCACTCCTGCCAGGAAAAAAAAGCAAAAACAATGACTGAAAAATCTCTAATGACTTTTAACATAAAATATTGCCCCATATTCTATGTCACCTGCTAATTTATACATGCATAAAGTCATGTTTCCTCTAGGTTACACATTTGTAACTGCAGTACTGAATGCTAGCCATTATCTTTCATATTAATCTGGTGTTAACAGATTGGCATTATGATTGGTGCTGTCTAAATATTATTTATTTAATTCCTATCCTTTCTCCCAAGATAGTTCACAAAGAATAATACCAATATTTAAAAATATAAACAATTGTATCTAAAATATTAATTTAAAAAACTGTTTAATATAACAGGATAATAAAAGTACCGTACAATACATCCCAATTAAAACAACTTAGGCAATATTTGCACATTTTAACTGTTCATGAGATCAAACAGCATATCTCACTGGATTATTGTTTGGAAGTTAACGGGATCCCATGATTCAAGAAACACATATATCCATTATCTCCTTCATGTCTAACTTGGCCTAGACACTGCTTTAAGGTTACATAAACAAAACTGCATTGGATTGTTTCTGTTGTACATAGCCTACAATTAGACCTCAACTTTAGCAACTAGAATGACATATGCCATTGGATATTAATCTATGATTCCAGGCTATAGGCAAAGTTTGGTTGTTTGGTTGTTTTCTCTTGGCATGATGGGGTTTTTTTCTCGTAGAAATCAAGGAAGTAGCTAAAAGGAGCATAAGGTTAAGTTTGCAGCTAAGGACAACAATGTCACAAAAATCAGCAATTATGCAAGATTTTTTTGTCATTCTGTCATTGCGTCTCACAGATATAGAAAAGTAAATGTAAAAAGAATTCATTCAAATTCAAATTTACCCAACAGGTGTCAGAAAGGTTTGTGAAACCTTCCATCAAAACTAGACTATCCATTGCGGAATGTTGTTTTTAAAATCATGAGGGAAAGGAGGTATAATTTCTTATATGTTTAGGCTTATAGACGACTGAACCTATGGACATCTTTTCATTAATAAAGCACAGAAAGGATTCTGTTTGTTCCTTGGATCTCTTGACTGATTTCTACCAAAATATTTGACTGCATATACTTTATGTAACCTAAACGTTAAATTTGTAACTATTAGTGCATTCTCCAAAAATTAAGTGAAACAACATTGTCTTCATTTGCACAACCAAAATCAATACATGCAGCTATAAAGACCTCAAGAGAACCATGCTGAGTTTTCTTATATGTTTGAAGGAATTTCCATATTTCCATCTCTCCCTAGTAAGAGGTAATGTTCAAGAAAAAGGTAAATACATTGCACAGAAACAAAATGCTGAAAAGCAAGGGCATCAACCAAATTAGCAACTTGATTAAAGTTTGCTGGAAATAGCAATGCAATACAACTCCTGGAATATATACTTCATAAGCCATCGCTTCATGAAATGCAAATAGCAAACCACAGTTGGGGCATTATTTACATTACAGTGTTCCCTCGCTACTTCGCAGTTCACTTATTGAATACTTGCTGTTTCACGGATTTCAAATATGTATCATGGTATTTTCGCTGTTTTGTGGGGTTTTGCCGCCGCCGTTCTCCGGGGCACTTTCCCTCCTCAGTCCTCCCTCCAGCCTTGAAGGGCCTTTCCGTCCTTTCCTTCACTTTATTTTACGTGTATAAAGACTTAAAATAGTGTATAACTACTAAAATAATGTATAAATATTAAAATATATAGAGTATCCATACATTGCGGTTTTTCATTTATTGCGGGAGGTCCTGGAACCTAACCCCAGCAATAAGTTAGGGAACACTGTATATAGCAAGTCAAAAATAGGGAAAAACTAGATATGCACTTCTTCATAATATAAAATAACATATTTTCAGTTTCCTCCACATCAATGGTATTTCACAGTTCCCACTAAATAAATTAGTTCCCCAAAACAATTGTGTTCTCCTACAGTCAACTGATAGAGCAATTCATCTCAAAATGTATCACGCAGATAAATTCCTTAAGATCATATAAATAACTCCTATTTATTTGTTGGAGAACAAATATCTTTGGAAATTATGTGTTTGTAAAAACAACTGGGTAAAAGACTTAAAGAAAACAAAATAAAAAGTAGTTAGTTCTAATTTTAATTTAATTTAATTGGATTTTGGAAATCTTGAAAAAAAAAGAATCTGAAAATATACATTCAGTTTGGCCCAGTTATTTCTTAAATGCAAGCATTCATCTTCAGATAATCCCACAGGATGCCTGGAGTTGAGTATCAGACACATAATGAGATGGCATACTTTTCACATGCAAATCAGTCTTAGGTTTTACTTGGGGAGACATTCATTAGAAAACAGGTCTGTGTGAAAGTCTTTCGTGTTATAATGAATTTTGTATACTGTGTCGTTTTCATAGAGGAACATTTTTACATTAATGAATCTTTAGTACCTTAAGGACCGAAGGTTTCAGTGATGTGGGTAATACCAGCTCCACGGATGCAAATTGCAGCTATCTTATTTGGTGTGATTGTAATCTAAATCGTCCCATGAAGTCTCCATAAAGGATGTACCTAGAATTCCTCCATTTTTGTTCTTTTTACAATCCATGGAGACATAGTTCACTGCTTGAAAGGGCCACAGTAGCTCAGCGGGTTAAACCACTGCAGAAAAACTTGCTGACCAGAAGGTCGGCAGTTGGAAGCCATGAGTTGGGGTGAGCTTCCATTGTCAGCCCTAGCTTCTGCCTACGTAGCACTTTGAAAACATGTAATGTGAGTAGATCAATAGGTACTGCATCGGTGGAAAGGTAAAAGGCGTCCTGCAGCAATGCCGGGAAAACATGACCAGGAGGATCTAGGACAACAGGCTCTTCAGCATGGAAAATGGAACAAAAGCACCTCCTCATGGCCAGAGTTGAGCATTGCCTCCAGATGCCAGAGATGGAAACGAAAACATTTGCCTTTGTTTGTGTATTGTATGTCATTGTCCACTGTATAAAAGGCATTGAATGTTTGCATATATACAGTATGTATATACTGTAATCTGCTCTGAGTCCCCTTGGGAAGATAGAGCAGAATATAAATAAAGTGTATTATTATTGCTCCCCATTCTGTTTATGCGACCAACTGGTTCAGGTTGTGCTAATATGGTTGCCACCTTTGAAGCCTGGAAATATAGCTAATAGATTGTTATGCATATGTAGAGTCTTACATATAATACATAAACTTGTGTATTAGAGAACTAGGGAATGGTGCTGTAACTCCAGCCAAAATGTGCCTAGAAGGCTCTGTTTAGTGTTTCTAGTGCCCAGCAAGCAAAATTTGTCTAAGGAAAGGTTTCCTTCTGTGCATATCGATGTTGCAACCTAGACCTGGAGGATCCCTCAGTAAACCACCACAAAGCAGTCGTGATTAAATGCTTTATTTAGAATAGATAATAAAAGGAAAAGAGGATAAAAGATAGTCCACTGATGCTCCTAGCATCCAAGTATTGCAAGGCAATAGTCTTTATAGAGTCCAAAGATCCAATAAATGAAGAAATAGTCTTGAAACCCCAATGGGCTAAAATCCGGGATAAGTCCTTGGCAAACTATGGCTTGGCTTGGTACTTGAGTACGGTGACGTGGAGGCTCTGTGGCCTAAACCTGAACTTGAGTTCCGTGGAGCTTGACAATGAAAGCTGAACGTTGGCACGAGATGCCGAGCACCAACGGGAACCAACTTAAATAGGCCCACCAATGTTTTGATCTCGGAGGCGCTGACTTCGGCGTAGTACTTTCTCAGATACAGTTTGTGGGCCTGACTTTCCCAGGGCTCTCTCAGCAGGCAAGAATGTCAGCTCATTACCGGCTGCACCTGGAGGAATGGGGAATAACGAGGATTTGCTTTCCCAGCACTTCTTATCAGGTTGGGAAGAAAGAAGGCTGTGCTTGGCCTTAACCGCCGGTTGACGCAGAGGCCTCTGCAAAGGTTCCCTCTCTGGCCTGGCTGGTAACTTGGACTTAACATGGCTTCTGTCTGGCTTGGCTATAGAGCCAGGCTGGGGCATGACAATCGATAACCATTTTCTGTTTCCCACTACAACTCATGTGAGAGATCAGGGCTGGATCTTTAGAAACACTTAACCTTTAAACAACACATTTTTTATTTTTTGAAATGAAACAAACCCTACAGTAACATGGAAAATAGTATTTTGTATACTTCTACTTTATTTATATTTATATTTTGTTTGTTTGAAATCTTTTCTCCTATTTTTTCTAACTAAAAGGTCTTTTACTGCTGTATTTGTGGCACCTAGTTCTACTGCATCATTTACAGTTTTGCGCCATATGGTCCACAGTAAATCTGGCTATGGAAAATTTCTGATGTTCTAAACACATGCTTATTTAGCTTAATGGTTAATCCAGCCCTGTGAGAGATACCGACAAGAATGAAAATCAGGGGTATGCGAGGAGGACCTTTGGAAGAGGTAATATGGTGACAGCAAGTCCTGAAATATAACAAGCAAAATAAGGATGATGAGAGGTGAGTGTTCACAGTTGCCCAACAGTATTAAATTTAAATGGAGTGTAAATACACTTAAACTCAAAGGATTTTTTTTAAAAAAAGGTAAAGCACTGTCACATAAATGTTAGTGGTAACTAGAAACGTTCAAGCAAAATTAGGCTCCAAAACCATCCCAGCATATTAAGAAGCAAAAGAAAACCTGCATGTGTGGCATGCTTTTTTAAAATTCTTATCAGGCCTTCTACATCAATTCATTCCTTGCTCAGTGAAGCATTCTTGGCTTCTGTGATGAATACTGGCTAGGAAGATCTTTCAGCTTGCTTGTAAGGCTAACTGCCCGCATATCTATCAAGATTGTGCCTAACACGACTACAACCATTTTGCTACATTCTGCCCCCCCCCTTTTGTGGCCTGCCTGCCTGCCTGCCTGCCTGCCTGCCTGCCTGCCTGCCTGCCTGCCTGCCTGCCTGCCTGCCTGCTTTCTTTCTTTCTTTCTTTCTTTCTTTCTTTCGTCCATGCCTTCTCCTCTACACCACTCAACAGTTTCATTACCACTGGACAGCAAAACCCAAGCAGCCCTTTTGGCATGCTACACCCACCAGTTTTGCTGCAACTAGCTAGAATTGGCACCTATTCAACACTGTCACTGGCAAACTCTTACATAATTCAGCACTGTTGTTGCTACTGCAATAACTGTTCAGCTAACAGCATTTCAAACCTCTTATGGCACATTAAAGCTACATAGATATGCATGATTACTCAGGAGAACTCCGGAAATGAACTCACTGAAATGTGCTTCTGAATAAGTATGCACATGATCACAGTATAACTTATTTCTAATTTGCCCTCTTTATTTCATGTTCCTTTTTTGTTTACGGTCATGTATCATGAATCATAGAAATTGAAAGGGTCACCAGGGCCATCACGTTCATCCCCCTGCCATGCAGGAACACACCACTAAAGCATTCCCCAAAATTGCCCTTCCAAGAAAAGACCCCTCAAAGAAAAAAAAAGTTCACAATCCTCCAAGGCAATCCCTTCCAATAGCAAACAGTTCTTACAGTAAAAGAAAAGGCTGTTCCTGATGTTTTGATAAAAATCTCTTGTCTTTTAGTTTGAATCCACTAAAGTATTTTCCCCTCTACTTCATGGAGGTCTTGGGATTTTGGAGGGCCTTTTATGAATATTACATTTGGATTGGTGCACCTGAGTGAACACTTCTTTAGCAATCTCTAGGTCCTTCAGTACAATTGTATGGTCAACATCTGCTGGAAGTTGACCACAGAATCTCACTAGAGGACCTACAAATGCCTAGAAGAATGTTCTCCATAGGACCTGGCAGAAGTTGGCTATAAAGTCACACTGGAGATAACATATGAACCAAATCTGTTTGTTAAATAATTTTGTAGCATTCTTAAATGAGGCAAATTATTAAACATGTTTGCCCCCCTCCTCATATTACACTACACACGTAAACTACATATTTTCTCTGTATAGAGGCAGTCCTGTATATTTCTGGGTTTACCTTTTGTGGATTTGATTATTCACAGATTTGGTTCATATGTTATCTCCAGTGTGACTTTATAGCCAACTTCTGCCAGGTCCTATGGAGAACATTCTTCTAGGCATTTGTAGGTCCTCTAGTGAGATTCTGTGGTCAACTTCCAGCAGATGTTGACCATACAATTGTACTGAAGGACCTAGAGATTGCTAAAGAAGTGTTCACTCAGGTAAAAAAAGAAAGTCTTTTAAACAATCATGAAAGTGGAGGGGCTACTGTACTTTCTTTGGTAGTTCTCTTTGCATTTGACTTTCTTTTTCCTTGTTAAAATGTTGCTAATTTTTGTGACAAAGTAGAGTAGAATTAATAATTCTTGTGTTACTTTATTTTACAAGTTTAGGAATTCAGGTGTGTGTATTCCAATTTTTTCCCCATTTTCTTGCATACATCAAAGACATCTGTTTCCATTTCTATATGTTGTTGTTTCATTAAAACTATGACTGTGGCTAGTTTTGGCTACAATCTATACCAATAAGCCAGGATCAGGAAGCAATTCCTAACATGTTATCGAAGGGATCTCATGGCCAGAATCACTGGATTGCTGTGAGTTTTCCGGGCTATATGGAAATTTGAACATGTTCTGAAACCCATTCTACTCAGTCACAACCTTGGGAATTTGACTACACTACATTATTTTAAAAGGCTATTTCCTTCTTCATGTGCAATGCTACTAACCTATTGTATTCTTTGGAGATTTTGTGTAGTTATGTTAAATGATCTGCCTTCTGGGCGTTGGGCATGGAAACTTGAAGCATCTCCTTTATTTCTGATATCCCTTGCTTAGAAGAGTTACTTTTTTAATCAAAGTTTTCAGGACCCAAAGCCCTCAGCTAACATTACCACTACCCGTGCTACCTAGAAAATTCTGAAAGTTGTAGTCACACAGCAACTTATCCTAGTTAGTAGTTATGTTTTATGCTAGGACTGTTTTATGGAGAACAGGACAAATCCCAGCAGGAGGAGAGCAAATGTGGTCCCTATCTTCAAGAAGGGAAAAAAGGATGACTCAAACAATTACTGTCCGGTCAGCCTCATATCGATACCAGGCAAGATTCTGGAAAAGAGTTACAAGCTGGGTAGATGCAAAGAACACCATGGATGTAGCACAGTGGTTCTCAATCTGTGGGTCCCCAGATGTTTTGACCTTCAACTTGCAGAAATCCTAACAGCTGGTAAACTGGCTGGGATTTCTGGGAGTTGTAGGCCAAAACATCTGGGGACCCACAGGCTGAGAACCACTGATGTAGTGTATCCAAATTTTAGTAAGATCTTTGACAAAGTCCCCCATGACCTTCTGGCAAACAAACTAATTAAATGTGGGCTAGGCAAAACTACGGTTAGGTGGACGAACCCAGAGGGTGCTCACCAATGCTTCCTCTTCATCCTGGAAAGAAGTGGCGAGCGGAGTGCCTCAGGGTTCCATCCTGGGCCCAATCCTGTTCAACATCTTTACTAATGACTTAAATGAAGGGTTAGAAGGCATGATCATCAAGTTTGCAGATGACACCAAATTGGAAGGGATAACCAAGACCCCAGAAGACATTACCAAAATTCAAAATGATCTTACCAAATCGTACCAAATCCTACTTCTTGGAAGAGAACTGCATGTATAGATCTCTTTGCTCTCCACTACTTCAGATTTCAGATTCTCCACAATTTAGATAAATCAGAGCTCCATTACAAAGTCTGAGTGTTCAAGATTGTATGCATAAGATTTATTTGATGGGCAGAATAATTATGGGAACATATTTTGAAAATAGGTTTTTACAGTAAATGTTTTAAAATGGTTTTGTGAAACAAGAATTCTTGAAGTGTTTGAGGGTTTTTTTGGTTCTGAAATATTTTAGGATCTTAACAGTTTGCAGTGCTTTCAATATTTTAGTGATATTTGTTCTCACTAACATTTTGGTTCTCTTCCAGATATGTTCTTGAACCAATAAGCCATGAAAAATCAGAGAGGATCACACACGTTCAACAAACAAAACAAACTGAGTGGGCACAATTCAACCGATGCCAAGCATTATAACATCCCATTAATATCCCCTGAAGAGATAAGAATGTACTTACATCTCCTCTATTGAAATCCAACATGCTTAAATTTTGCTGGATTATACCCAAATAGATTCAGTTTATTTTTCTTCAAGGAAATTAGAAACTGTTAAGTTTAATTATGTTAACTAATCTGATTAGCATTAAATATATGTAACGGCTTTAGAATTTGATAAAGCAGGGCTGCTCATTCTCATTATAAACACTTTCACATTCAACACTCATTGCATTTACAAAATAATTCCACGAAGCCAAAAGTTTCTTAGAATCCTTTTTTTATCACACAGCCTAAAAATTCCTAACTAGTGAATTAAGAGTTTAGCTATTGGCTGATAGTTAGGAACCTATATATAACAGCCAGGGACTAGTGGTTGTGTTGCTGTATTCTCCAGGACCCCGTGGTCCAAGAAGGAGGAGCACCTGATTACACCACCTCAGGATGTGTGCCCATCCCAGCTCTTAGACCATAGTCTCTCAGACAATGTATTTAGCCTAAATTAGATCTGAAGAACATATGGGTTACATACATGTTCTGGTTACATCTCGAATAGACTACTGCAACGCTCTCTACGTGGGGTTGCCTCTGAAGACTGTTCAGAAACTGCAATTAGTCCAATGCTCGGCAGCAAGGTTACTAACAGGAGTGGGGTACAGGGAGCTCCACTGGCTGCCAATTAGTTTCTGAGCACAATTCAAAGTGCTGGTTTTAACCTACAAAACCCTATATGGTTCCGGCCCAGTTTACTTGTCCAAATGAATTCTCCCCTATGAACCATCAAGGACATTAAGATCCTCCGGAGAGGCCCTGCTTTCGATCCCGCCATCTTCGCAAGCACGTCTGGTGGGGACGGGAGACAGGGCCGTCTCTGTTGTGGCCCCTCGGCTGTGGAACTCCCTCTCAAGCGATGTTAGATCTGCCCCCTCCCTGTTGTCCTTCAGGAGGTGGGTGAAGACTTGGATGTGGAACGAGGCCTTCCCAGAATAAGCTGAGATTGATTTCAATTGGAAATGGGTGACCACTTTTATAGATCGAGTTGAATGTGGTTTTAATGGCAATGTGGTTTTTATGTATCTTGGTTTTTATGTATTTTAATATGCTGCTTTAAGATGTTTTAAATTTGTATGGCATTGAATTTTGCTGTAAGCCAATCTGAGTCCCTCCATGGAGGTGAGAAGGTCGGGGTACAAAAAATTTAAATAAATAAATAATAAATACAATTTTGTTGGTCTGTAATGCACATCAGCAAAAATTTTATGGTAAGCAATGCTGAGTTTTGTAGACCCTATAGGAATAATTGCAGAATAGGTAAATAGATCTATCAAGAACAAGTGGCAAATCTGGACATTTGGCATTCCACCTGTCCCACCAGAGTCATCATAATGCAAGAAGCATTCAGGAGTATGTGGAAGGACAAAGCTATTTCAAATTTAGGTGGACCCTGGCAGAAGAAAGGCTGCAGCCTTACAAATTTGTTTCTCTTACCAACACGCATACGCACACACAAACACACTTTTCCTGTCTGTGAAACAGGCAGGCTGGCTCCAAGGCAGAGACCACCACTAAATAGAATGAGGCGAGTGTGTCAAGTGGCAAATACTAGGAGAAGCCAACTTTTCTGTTGGGACTTTGTTTGAACAAATTCTTTGTTTGCAAATACAAATTGTTCTAAATTTGGGGAGTTTGTCCCAGAATTCACAGTCAACCAATAGTGCTGAATGGTGAAGGATTCAGACCACAGCACACAGATTAGACTATGGATTTTACAACTACAGGATATAATGATGGATTTATATAACACCAACCTCTTATCAAGATGATAAGAAATCATTGTGAAGACTGAGAAATAAATGTATTTAATTGTTCAGTGAGTACCAATACTAAGTAAACACAAACACAACTACAACAGCCTGATAGGTACAATTCTTATTTAAACCACAACAAAATACAAATACAGGGCTGTGTTAATGACAGACTGAAGTTTTGGGACTCTCTAGTTTAATCTCATTTCCTCTTCACTACTTTGCTTCTTGCCCTTATCTACCCTCATGATGGGTCTACATTACTTCCTTCTGCCGTCTTGTCAGCTACTATTCCCACCATGGATTTATCCATTCCTCTTCCTCTCACCCACTCAAGTTTAGAACTATTTATTTTAAAATAAAACCCTCACATCCCAGTGTCCTTTCTTATTCTGAATCCTTTTCACATCACATTCCAAAGACTTGAGAGTAACTTCGACATACTTATCTGGAAAGTTTTCAGACAACTAGACAAGTCCATGGTAAAAGCCAGCCATGAATATGGGTCAGAGAGACTTTAGTACAATGTTCATGGTCTTCCGGGTGTTTCGGACTTCAGCTCTGAAGCCAAGACTGAGGAAATCAAACTCATGTAAAGAACTAGAATTTTGAAATCATGGTTTTGTCATCAGCGGCAGAATAGCTCTCAACATAATAGGCTAGTAAGCAAAAGCAGGGGGGATATTAATTTCACTCATGCCTTTCTACAAAGATCAGGTTGGTCACATATAGTCAGATGTGCATACCCTTCCTTGCAACACTCTATCCAGCACCATGTATTGAGATGTCGCATGAACTGACCAATTAAGACAACATTATAGCATCTCAGCCTCAATGGAGATGCTACCAATGGGTGAATATCACATTGTTAGTCAACATACTGTACATATAAAAGGTGTTTGGAGCAATGTTTTGAAAGGGACAAAGCTGTAGACTACAGAACAGATTGAGAGATGTGCATCATATGAATCTGTTTATAATAGAGTATGCCCCCCCCCCCTTTATCCACAGATTTGATATCCATGGTTTCATTTACCCATGCTCCATTTTCCACAATCTATTCTGTTTGTACTTCAATGGTGGAAGTACAAACTTGCAAAAAATCATGTAAATGCCTCTGTTGAACTTATTGAACAATATAATCAGTAAAAATAGTGGTTGCTGCCATTGTTGGACATGCAGAGGAATGTGTGGGGTTAATAATAAGAAATATGATAGCCAGTGGAACAGGTGATCAAAGATAACCGTGAGGTTTAAATACAATGGGGGAATGCAAATGAGGAGAACAAGAGCCTTGTTATTAGAGGTATACCTTGGCGAACAACAAAAAAAGGATATGAGGTCATACTTTATTGATCAAATACAGGATATTTGATCTGTACCTAAATGGCTAGTACATTTCAGGAAATGGGAAAATGCAGAAGAGCTGAATAATCAATGTTAGTGAAATTGACAAGCAGCAGGGCTCTGTAATTTGTGCAACCCTCAAGAGGAAAATGTGTGTATAAGTTTCCTGAATTTCATTATAATTTATGTATTTTCAGGATATAAAAACTGATGAAATACATTTATTTAAATCCCCAGGAAGGAATAATGGGTAATATTGAAAATGAATTCCAACAGGCAAATTTACCCCCAGGGGATAATAAAATGATTGAAGTTCAGCCCATCTGAAACACCATTCTCATGGAGTGCTTCCTTGCTGGAGTTTTTTGCCTGATTTCAGCAGGGTACATGTATATTTCTATCATTTTGTAGACAAACAGCAACAAATGACACACAAAAAGGCCAAACCAAATGACTTTACATTAAAAATGTACACCACATTAATATGCAGTATGCACTCTCCGATTTGAACACTAGAGGTATTAGAGCTCTGATCATGGAAGTTAAGCAGGATCAGCACTCATTGGTTAGTACTTGTGTGGAGGACTGCCAAGGAATACCAGGTACTATTGGCTATATATCAGAAGAAGGATCTGACAAAACCAGCTCTAGAGAGAATTCCTTCTCTATGAATCTCATGGTCTTCTCATAAGTTAACAGGCAACTTGAAGGCACGTACACAATGTATGTATGTATGGCACCATGTTTCTATACAGAAGGCAACTATCATTACTCCTCCCCATTTCGTGGAGTCGTACCATGAAATCCAACCTATGTTTACTATTGTTTATATTGTCGATCTTTATACATATGTGGCTTTTATGAGTGTAGCTGCAGAAGGGATCAAAATGAAGGTATTGCCGCTCCACAAAAGAATTCTGCTTCCTACCTCCAGTGAAATTTTGCACCCCTTTGGTAATCTTGGCTGCCACTTTTACTTTACACAACTAAACTCTATTTCTAAACTGCTGAGCTGTTGAACTTGCTGACCGGAAGGTTGGTGGTTCGAATCCATGGGACAGGGTGAGCTCCCACTGTCGACCCCAGCTCTTGCCAACTGAGCACTTCGAAAACATGCAAATGTGAGTAGATCAATAGGTACCATCTCAATGGAAAGATAAACGGTGCTCCATGCATTCATGCCAGTCACATGACCTTGGAAGTGTCTATAGACAACACAGGTTGTACGGCTTAGAAATGGAGATGCGCACCACCCCTCAGAGTCAGAGGAGGAAACCTTTATCTTTATCTATGTATCTGTGTTTCCTTGTTTCTAGGCATTGAATGTTTGCCTTTGTGTCTGTATACCCTGGAATCCGCCTTGAGTCTCCTTGGGGAGATTTATTATTATTATTATTATTATTATTATTATTATCATTTGAGGGCAATGTCCTTATTTTTACTCTCCTCCTGCCCCAAGAACATCCCTACTTATAAATACATAAGTGACTATGGCTGATTTACTTCAGAGTTTAGGGTAGCACAACGTTATTATAACCATCAAGAAAATAAGGATACTAGCAGCTGTCATAAATGATTCCACCTGAGGTTTCATGAACTGTGAATGCATGCATATGTACCACCCACCTAAGAGTGCCAAAGAAATGGCTTCTTAAGCATCTGGCCAGTCACACAATGCATGGTTAGTAGGATACATCTAGCCTCATAGTAGACCTATGGGAACATCATGAATTTTATATGGTTTTATTAGGCAAGGAGCACACATAGGAAGTTTTACCAGTGCCTTCCCTTGAAATATAGCCTTCCATCAAACTAGGGCTGACTCTTCTTGGCCTCCAAGATTAGAAGAAACCTTGTAATGTTAGGATCTTTAGGTGCTTCAATAGGCATGGCTGGTAACATCTGCATCAACAGTAGAAATATCTTCCAATTTTAACTCAATGCTGGTTCTATCCTTGTAGCCCTAGTATTGGAGAACAGTGACAAGGTGACTTCAGCATGTTCCCATTTGTTTTTTAAAGAAAAGCTGCTTCATTTTTCCTTATTCTTGTTAGAGGACACACTTTCCCACCCATTTTGCCCTTTGAGTCTTGGATTCATTACAGCTTTCCATCCCAAATGAAATTCAGAAAGGTTAAAGGGATTGATTAAAGAGATGATTATGCATTTAAGATGGGGGGAGGGAATCAGCCTGCGCAATCCTGAGGGTACATTAACCTTTGAGGTCTTCAAACTATTGTATGGTTGGCAATACAGAATCCTCTCATGAAAATGTCAGCAAAACACATGGCCTCGCTTGCCTGTTCATTTGCTTGATAGAAATGTGGTAATGAACAAAAGCTGGCCATAAAAGAGAAAGAGCCTGAAATCAATCTCTCTCAGTTTAGATTAAGGTCCTGTCAGCAAATCCTCCCATGCAAGCAGATGGCCAAAAGGCACACTTGGCTGAAAAATGAAAGGAGACATGGATTAACCCTGAGCTATCTGAATGCCAAACATTAAGTCAATTAATACAAAGAAAGCTGGATTGGTGTATGAATGCCGAACAGGGTCATAGGCCATGTGGGCGAAGGAAAGAAAAGCATCAAGGGCTAAATGAGCAACCAAGTAGAGGTGTTCCCAAGTTCTCTGCGTATTCATCTCCATCTCTCTGAATTCCATTGACAGCATCTCCAATTTACACCTTAACATCAGACTAGACAAATTTTATGATCCCATAAAATTTATTTTAAAAGGAGTCTATGTATATTTCATTGTGTTCTTGTTCCGTGTTTTCAAGTTGTTTCGGAATAATAGAGATCCCAAAGGGAGCTTACCACCGATTTTTCCTTCCACTGCCATTCACTGAGACTGCGAGTGTATGATTTGGCCAAGGTCACCTGGGAGTGATCTCGGATGGCCTCACTTTCTGTCCCCAGAGGGTGATTTCAATGGTAGACATTCAGATCGAAGACCAACACTCAAACCACAGCACTATGCTGGCTCTGGCCTTATCATAGGGCATGCTAACTTATATTTTGTTCGATTTCTATTTTATTTTACCTCTAAGATGTCCAATACGGAAAGGATTCCAGAGAGATGGACAGAAATAGGAATAAAATCAGGATTTGGAAGACAATGTCTGAACCTCCTGGAAGAGTGAAGGAAACAGAACAGTATAAAAATAACCACTTTGTCTGGAAACATCCTCAGCTTTGAATCAGGAATCAGGTCCAAGTCCAATCATGAAATAATTTGGTGGCTTCTGCCAATTTAGCAGTTTGAAAACATGCAAATGTGAGTAGATCATCAATAGGTACTGCTCCGGCAGGAAGATAACGGGGCACCATGCAGTCATGCCAGCCACATGACCTTGGAGGAGTCTATGGAGATGAGCACCAACCTGTTCCGCCAGGCGTTTAATCTCTAAGGTTGTGCTTTCCATTCTGGTCCTAATCTATTTTTATTCTGTTTTTAATTATGTTATGTTGTGTATTCATTGTTGTGAACCACATTAAGCCTTTTTGGGGAGGGTGGTATATAAATCGAAATAATAAATAATAAATAAAATAAATAAAATAAAACCCCAGAGTCAGATACGACTGGACTTAAGGTCAGGGGAAAACCTTTACCTTTTACCTTTGGGCAAGTGTCTTCTCTCAACTTTAGACTCTTTCATACTACTTTGATACAGTTTTAACTGATGTAGCTGCATCCTACGAAATCCTTTTATGAGGAATGTAATATATAAGTCAGAAAGCTCTAGTGCAGGGGTTCTAAAACTTTTTTAACAGAGGGCCAGTTCACAATCCCTCAGACATTTGAAGGGGCAGGACTATTGTTTGGAAAAAAACATGAACTCGCAACCTCTTCACATGCCCTCCCCCAGTATTTTTTTTGTTGGGAATCACCAGCGAAATGGCAGGCACATGGGGCGTCTTGCAGCGCTCTGTGTGCCCTCCCTCCTTCCCCCATCAGACAGGGACAACAGGACAGATGGGAGAAAGGGTGGCAACACACGTTGTCTCATTGCCCTTTCCCCCATCGCATGGGGGAAAGGAATAAAAATGCGAGTAGCTCCCTCCTTCCCCCATCAGCTAGAGACAATGGGACAGATGGGGGGAAAGGTGGAAATACACATTGCTATGTTGCCCTTTCCCTCATCACATGTGGGAAAGGGCCCAAAAATGTGAGTAGCTCCCTCCCTCTCCCATTAGGCAATGACAACAGGGCAAATGGGGGAAAGTGTGTCAATGCACATTGCCACATTTCCCTTTCCCCCCATCACATGCGGGAAAGAGCCCAAAAATGTGGGTAGCTCCATTGGAGCTACCTCAAAAACACTTAGCTCCCTGTAGTGGCCAATAAAGCATCTTGCGACACTTCCTTGGCACATGGAGGGTTAATGGGGTGGGGCCTGCCGATCATCATGTGATGGTGCTCCACAGGCCCTATCCCCAAAATGTTACAAAGGGGCAATTTGCCCCAGTGTGATGAAGTGGTAATTCTGATGCACACTGTACATATCTAATTTGCTGTGCAAAAACCCCATAAAAGAACGATACAATATTTTAAATGAAGAACAATTTTAACTAACACAAATGTACCAGTATTTCAGTGGTGAAGTTAATTAGGATTGTTGTTGTGTGCCTTCAAGTCATTTCACACTTGAAGCGACCCTAAGTCTAAAGATTAGGGCAGCAACCAGGTAAATGACATTGGAGGGCTGCATCCAGCCTGCAGGCCTTAGTTTGGGGACCCCTGCTCTAGTGCCTCACCAAATTACATCTTTCAGGATGCTAGAGGAATATCAATGTGCTATCATTATATAGTGTTGAAGATTTCTTCACACACGCACACACTACACCCACTGCAATTATACATTATGGTAATGCAGATTTTTCTTTTTCATTGTTGTCTGATTTATAACCAAATAATGCATATGAAGTACTTTCAGCCTTTAAATGTTCTGTATAAGTATTTCTACAATACAAGCATTCCCCAAGTTACAAACAAGATAAGTTCTGTAGTTTTGTTCTCAAGTTGAATTTGTATTTAAGTCAGAACAGGGTTTTTTAAGTGTAACTCCAGCCAAAAATATATTGTTTAGCTTTGGATAGCATAGGCAAGAGTTAACATCCATGTGGTGTTTGGTTTGCTGTCTGTGCCCCTGTTTAGAATATTTCACCTCACATTCTAGCCCTGTAATAATTAGATTTTGAAAAAAAATGGCTTATTGTGGAAACAAGGATTGGTGATACAGCTTCAGTGGAGAAACCTTTTCCCCCATGATAACTCTTTCAGGAGTGAAGTTCCCTTCCTAGGGATAGATTTCTCTCACTTCCTGCTGTCTCACCCCTTTTTTTTTTAACAATGAGTTGTTTCTAAGTTGGAAGTTTGTAACTTGGGGACTGCCTGTAGATAGATGTTTGAATTACCTTTCCAAGCTAGGAAATTACGTAGCTGCTGTGACAAGACATATTTTTGATCAACCTTGGATGTTATATGAACTGCGGCCCTTCCTAGGGAATCAGGCTTAGACATTGTGATAAATTATTTAATTATATCTTGGTTAGACTACTGCAATGGGCACAACTTGGGGCTGCTATTGAAGAGTTTCTGGAAGCCTCCTGTTAGTACATAATATAATCTGAAGACCACAAGTCACCGTTCTTGTACCAATTTTATAGGGTCCCAATTTGTTTTCAAGCTTAGTTCAAGGTGCTGGCTCTGTTCTACAAAGCCCTACATGTCTTTGGGTTTTAAACAGATAAATTTAGATAGGTATGTCTATTTAGTCAATAATCTTGGCTGAACTTATGAGATATTTGGAATGATTTTCAGGCTTCATGAGTTTAGAATGAGATAAACAACTACATCCTTCAAAGGAAGCCCATCATGTACTAAAACATGAAATATGGAAAGTGAAAACATGCAAATCCTGCAATTTCCCCTTGGCTACATTTCTTCTCAAGACTTCACTTTTCTCAGTGATGCAAAGGTCTGCTAATCAGTCAAACAATTCCTTTGTCTTGACAACTTTTTCTTGATGCCTGAGCTCAAGCATTGTCTGCAAAGGATTGTGTATATTTTGGAAACTAGAGGTGGTGTGTATGAAACAATTCAGTGCCAGAACTGAAAACTCAAGCTGTGTAGACTAGGCCAATGTCTACACCAAGCATCAGACTTCGCTCTTTGTGTTGTCAATGACAATTTGGCATTTGAGTCATAGCACATTTCATGTTTCTGGGCCTTTATTTATTGTTTTGTGTATGGAATAAATACTGTTCTTTTTCCTTCATAAAAGAGTAAATGAAAGCACCTTACAAAACATGAGAGACATAAAAGTATTAATCAATAAAACACCACCTAAAAGAAATGAAAAAGATAAAAACACAAAAGAAGCAAAAACAGCAGTCGGAAAATTAACAGCAACAAAAGCAAATTATTGTTAAAAGGAAAGTATTCAGTTGCCTGTGGAGCAGAAACAAGGGGGGGGGGGGGGGGAGAGTGGGATCAGTATATTCTAGCCTTCGAGCTTCCTTTCAAATAAAGTTTGACTACAGGAGAAACTTCAGCAAAAATGCATATTTTTTCTAGTTGCACAAATATGCTGCTAGAAATAATTGCTTATGCTTTGTACTAAAATTTCAGATAGGAAAATAAAACTTCTTAACTGCCTTCTCCTTTTCCTCCTTTTTATTATTTATATCCCATCCTTTCCTCAATAAAATAACTCAAGGTTGCTAACAATATATTTAAAAACAACACAATTTAAAACTTATACAAAACTTCAATAAAACTATAAATATAAAAGTTATTTTAAAAAAGAATTGTCTTATAAAATTAAATTTTGGAATATTAAAATTTATGAAAAGACTATTGTTGTTTTCCCGTAAATAAAAGAAGATGGGTTTATTGCAGGGAAGTGACAGATCAGCAACAGGTTGTCATGCCATCATGAAATAAGAACTATCACCACAAGTGATAGTCCTACTCCAATGCCAGTTTGCCACCTTAATGTGATAGATTATGCTTATATTAATACCTTCTCCTGAAGTCTTATTGATATAATTCAGATCATATACCGGGCCCTGTTGGTTCTAATGGGTTATGGGCCCTGCACGCCATTTGGTATGATCCAGGAGGCCTGATGACAACCCAGTATGTTTTCCTTTATTTTGAAGGGTTTATTTGGGGGGTGGGGGTGGCCCAATGCCATCTTGAAAGTTTTCAGGATGGCATGGAGACAGCCAACGTGCAAGGCCAGTTTTTTTGCAGGGGGGGGGCATTTAAACCCGCCCCAAAGCAGGATTAAGTGTAGTCTGGAAGTGCCCTCAGAAAAATTGTGCATTATATCTCTTAACTGCTCTTCCTACATCCCCCTCACAACTACTGTCACACAATTTTTTCTTAGGTTTTTTTTCCTGAGTAGAACATTGTGTAATTATCTGACTCAAAATGCCCCACCCCTATCCACTTTAGCTTGCTCACCTCAAGTATCTCAATATTTATATGTCCCATTTCTTTTTTATACTATGTTTAGCTCTCTCTGATTCATGGTTCTCACACTTCATGTTCCTATAACATGTGTTCTGCAGCTTTGAAATTTTCTTTCACCCCTAAGTTTGTCAACAGGTCAATGTCCTTTTGGCTTGAGCCCAGATACATCGTTAGACACAGAACTACTTGTAGTTGTCCTTGTTCTTTCCACTAGCTTGTTTTGTGCTCCCTGAACTATGAATGTCATTTTCTGGTGTGTTTATTTTTTTCATTTTGAATTGTCATCATTGAGATTTCATTCAAATACGATTTACAATGTATCATTCTGTCTAGCACTACCAAGTGTTACCAATGGTGCTACTGTTATTGATTCTGAGACATCTTTTACCAAAGTCACTCACCCTCTCTCTCTCTCTCTCTCTCTCTCTCTCACACACACACACACACACACACACACACACACACACACACACACACCCATAGACACATTGCTGCTGCTTCTACTGGATAGATAGCTATTTAACACATTTAGCCAGGTTCCTCAGCAAAAGCCTGTCTGACATTAGGGGACCCTACGAGCAGCACTATTGCCATCAGCATAGCCTCTTACATCACAGGAGTAAATAACTCCACCACTACAAAAAGGTACTGTCAATGGCAGGACTATACAAGTGATAAAGGAAAGTAAGAAGGGAGGGTGGATGTTCCAAAGATTGGGAGCAATCACTGGGAGAGCCCATTCCCTTGTTGCCATGAAATGGATCTGTGGTACCTTCCACACAGCTGTATAAAATCCACATAGGACTGGATTATATGGCAGCCTGGGCTCGGATAATCCAGTTCAAAGCAGATATTGTGGAGTATCTTCCTTGATATTCTTGATTATATGGCTGTGTAGAAGGGCCCTGAGAAGGTGGTGGAACAGAAACAGCCTCTCTACAGAAGATCTCAGAGCTCTAGTGTGCTCATAAATGTTTGTTGTTTACTTTTGTTGTGTTTGTGCACATAAGTTTGTGTGTTTTGTTTTTTCCTTGGAAATATTTTTATACATCTAGGTTATAACCACACGGACAGACTAAACCCTAGAGATGTTAACCTCTTGTAGATATTTGTATTGAAATGGACAGCTATCTATCTATCCATTTTACTCCTACTTTTGTGGTTTAGTTCCTTGCTCTTGGCTGTGCTAAATTATTTTTACTTCTGTCCTCTAGAGTAGTGTCAGTTGACTGGATGACACTGAGTCTAAATGAGGGCACAGTCAACTAGCAAACTCAGCTGCTGGAGGGGAAGGTTAAATTACTGTGCCCAGCTGCTGGATGCTTCAGGAAAATATGTCAACATAAGGTTTTGGTTTTAAGTAAGGATGCACCTTATGGAATACATTTCCTGTTAGTAACTCCAACTAGAATGATTTTCCATTTAACAAATGAATAGTCACCAGTAACAAAATTCAGATGTTATAACTGGGCTGGAATAAATTAAAATACTATAATACATCTTGTGACACTTGCATCCTTGGCATTTTCCTCAGCTGAGTTGATGCACCTAGACTTTGGGACTTTATGACAAAAGCTGAAGGTATTTCTCATCAGTTTTTAATTGAGCGGGACAGCTGCAAACCTTTGTTTTTAACAACTGGCTAAAATGGTAACTTTATTCATTCTATACACAAAATTATGACAGATTGGCTGGCTGTCTCCACCAGAGTGGCCCCTCAGGTGGGAAGCCACCAGCTGGGCGAAGGCGCGAAGCCACCTGCTCAGACTGCGGGGCCCATGGCATGAGGGCGGCAAAGGCGGCTCCTCGCTCCTAGTCATAATAATGCGAGTCGTGGACCCGAGAGGCCCCGAGTCGCTGCTGCTGCCACTGCCGCCACCTCCGCCATGTCCCCACAGCCTCGGCGGCCACCCTAGCCAACAGCACCAGCGAGAGAGGCAGCAGCACCTCGGTGCCTTAGGAGGAGGAGGCGGCGAAGGGCGCATGGGAGGTGAGGCCAGGTGGGGCTTGTCTCCCTTCCCTTCCCTTGGCTTGCTTTCTTTCCCTTCCTTGGCTCCCTCCAGGACCCCCTTCTCTCTTGGAAGAGCAGCAGCAAAGGGATGGATGGATAGGGCGGGAGGGCCTTTCTCCCCTTCTCGAGACTCAGGGGTCCCAGGGAGTTTGTTCTCTCCCCCCCCCCCCAAATAAGGTCCTTAGGCTATGGCAGGTACCTCTCCAAACTACAACTCCCAGGACCCCGTGGCAGTTAAGCAAGGCCAGGCTGCATTCATTCATTCAGCAGTGTAGGCGTGCCGATTGCAATATTCACACTTGCCTCAAGCAGACAAGGGTTCTTTCTCTCTCCCCCCCCCCCCCCCAACCTTGGCTGCTAATCTGGTTTGTGAAGAAGCCCTCAATGAGGAGGGCGCCAAAATAATGTGTTTTTTGGGGGGGGGGATAATGTTCGCTTACCATTTAAAATTACCTTAGACCGCCCCTGGCAACAGGATTATGCTTTGAAATTAATGGCAGCCAAAAAACTTGGCGATGTTGTCCTCCAACACTTTGACCACTGCTCTCTGAAACACAGCATCTATTCCCATCCTCCCCTAACTGCTTTCTACCCTTCTGGACAATCTATAATTAAACCCAGAGTCAGCATGGCTATAAAAAACTAGTTTACTAAAACTTAGTAGGCATTTGTTGCTGGTGTAATTGTAATTGATGGATCTCTCTCTCTCATTTGCAGGATCATTCTTGCTGTTGAAAGATTTGCCCTCATCTTCACAGCACACACACTAATGTAGAAAGCGGGGAGTTTAGATGTGAGTTCATAGCTATATATGGGACACCACATGTTGTGAGTCTAGGAAGAATCAGGAGCAGCTGAACATGTCAGGACGCATCGCCCCCTCTCTTTCCACCTTGTAATTAACAACAGGAGAGAGAGGGAGAGAGTCAGGCAAGCTTGGAGCTGGAGGAAGGAAAGAACAGGAGATGAGATAGGATACACAATCATATATGTAAACAGAGATAGTTACCATCTTCCAGCACAATACAATTGTGCAGAAACTAAGTGCATTTGTTTCCATCCTAAACTCTGTATGGCATTTCTATAAGAGATGTTATTGAAAACAGCATCTAAATATCAACTTTAGTCTTTCCTTCCAGTAATATTTACAGGGTGTCACTATGTAGCTCAGCTGTATCACAGCGGATCACCGATGACAAGTTGGAGAAGGGAGATAATATAATATCAATCTTTAATTAATGACTGGACACAATTCCAAATTAGGAATAGCTGGTTAATCTTTGATTATGGGTTCTTCTCTTTGTTCCATTTTGAACATTTGTTTCTGAAAGCTGTCTAAAAGTAATTTTAGAGGGAAATCATGGTTAAGATAATTCCCAAAAGCTTTCTTGAGTGGTTCCAAGTGTTCAAAATGTCTGTGTGCCTTGTTGAGACAACATACGTGGACACAAAAGTTACATATGTCCTTTTTTTCTAAGTAGATATGGAAAGACTGAGAGCACAGGTGTTGTGCGTGTTATCATGAATTTCTCAAAAAGTTGCCATTCATATTTTTATAAATATTTGAATTAATGGTCTCTTTACTTTTAAAGAAATCTAGTCCTCAATTCATTGGCAACACTTTGTTAGTCAACGAATTACATCTCTAATGTGCATTTTATAGCTGAACTACTGGATACACTGCAATCATTAATCTAACTAGTACTGAATAACTTGCAACTTTAAAACCGTGTTTGCGAATAATTACTACAGTGTGTAGAATGAAATTTCTTCATGGGACAAAATCCGCTGGGCAATATTAAAAACTAATGCGGTGTTTTATAACTTGTTTGGGGCCTTTAGAAACCTTATATAGTAAATGCCATAAAGTATAGATATGAGAATGAAATTATTTTCCCAAATAAATTACATTTGTTTACACACCATTTCAACAGGTTCCGTCCAATAATTACTGGTTCAGTTTTAAATAATATGGAAAAAATCTGACAAAATATTTATTTATTTACGACATTTATATGCCATCCTTCGAAGGGGACTCAGAGCGGCTTACATGTCATATCTACATAAAATATACTATATTATTAGCATAATATTAATACTTCACTCATAATATTAGTATTATATAATAATATATTGTTGCTGGGAGAGGAGCTCTGACGTTGCAAGAGACAAGATGGAAATTTCTTCTCTGCGCCCTTCTTTACTCTGGCCCAAAATACACCCCAAGTCCCAAAACTGATGTAATAATAAAATTAATAAAGAAAATATTATGTGCCATTAAAGGCCCACACTATCAGAAAGAAAATATAGTCCTGGCTGAGAATTATAATGGAGTAATTCAAGTTTATGCCATCGCAATTCACTTTTTTGGTCATTGAAAAAGTCAGAATTTTGTTCTGAATGAACAATGACCAAATTCCCCACAAATCCACCCTGTGAGCAGCACCACCCTCAATATGACCTTTTCCATGCGACTGGAGAGTAAACGGGCTCAATGGTATCACATCCAGACATTTTCTTCTAGCTGGACCTCCTTCAGAGAACTCATCTTCAGCTGGGTGAACTGCTGGTGCCTATTGCAGTTCACCCAGCTACAGGAATGTAACTGGATATTTCTGCACTGGTCCATCAGTTCTCCAGCAACATGGGAAAAGCTGTGTTGGGTGGTTTACATTCAAGATGGGTTTGGAGTAGCATTGGAAAACTTAGTTATGGAGACCTCTATGTACTGCTTCAAGATCTCAGCTATTTCCCCCCGATAGCCTTCAAAGGTGTTGCCCCTTTAAATTAATCAGTAAATACCAGCATTTGCTGACATTTCTTAATAGATTCAGAAATTAGTTTTTTAAAATGTTTTTTCACATTGCTGACATTCCAAGTCAATCAAGTTAATCAGAGATTGCGATACATAGTCAAATGCAGCCTATTGCCCACCAATGACCCTTTTCTTCTTTTTTTTAGAACCACCCTACTTTTGCTAGCTATTCAAGGATGGAAAACAGAAAGACTGATGTCAAATATCTGACTTTATTTAATAGGTTGCAAGGCCTGGAAAGGTTGGTTTTTCCTTCTCCTTCGTCCATCTATATATACTCAAACATACATTTGATCATGTACCATTTTCACAATTTCATATATATATATATATATATATATATATATATATATATATATATATATATATATGCATCATGACATCAGGCCCAAGAAACATCTGATGTATTTCATGGGATAAAAATGTCCTGTTTTGACAGGACTGTTTGTGGATATAGAATGGAGTGAAGACCCAGAGCCAGAAAGCATGTTTGAGTGTGATTGAACATTTGTTCAGAGCAGCTGGAAGATCTTTTTTTCTGAAAATAAACAGATAAATATGGAACCAACACACTTTTGGCAAAAAAGTTGAAGCGATTTTTGTTCCTAAAATACTATCCAACTGAGAGGGGAGGGGTAACTGTTTTGAGTCTCCCTCACCACCCTCAACGGGAAATGAGCATAGTTATGGGGAACACAGCCATTTTAACTGAATCTCTGAAAGCCCTTATTTATTTATTTATTATTTCGGATATTTGTACCCTGCCCTTCTCAACTCGCTGGAGTGGATTCAGGGCAGCTTGAAGCCGGCAACAATTCGATGCCTTCATGTACATATAATATAATAATATCAGAACCAATAATTATATATAGTGAATACATTATGTTAATACAGTTAAAATCTACTAAAGTATACCAGTCTGATGCCCATTATCTAGCTTAATTCTGTAGTTAGAGACATGGACTGATTTTCTACCTCATCACAATAATCTGAGAAAAATATCCTCCAATGATAAATCATTACTTTACTCTTGAGACAGAATACATTACGTAAATGCTGCATTGAGCCCTGCAACAGAATTTCCCTCGTAGCCAAAGGCTAAAGAGGGAGATGATTTTGCCCCCTCCCACGGAGAAAGAGGAGGTTCTTAGAACCTCTGGGAGGCAGGGGGCGTGGCCTCCCTTTAGGAAGGCCAGCCTCCTGAGAGCTCAGTTGGAGCTCTGCAATCGGAGGAGACGGTCGCAGTCTCCTCCCTCAGGTGAGCTCCGTGGGGGGAGTGGGGCCTTGTCCCTCCCCCCCCGGTTTGTCGGGCTTGCCCTTCGGCTGGGCCCCGGTCCCCGCTTTTGCGAGGACTGGGCTCGGTGCCGCGGAGCCTGGGCTCGGAGTGGTGGGAGGGCGCGGGGGCCAGTCCCGGGCCCGCCTGCCTCCCGCTGCGCCGGACTCTTGCCTCCCTGCGTGGCCTCGTCGGCGGGGAGGGCAGCTTTTTGGGCCGGGGTGGCTGGGCCTCGACCTCTTCCCGCTCACCATTGATGCGGGTGGCGGGAGGCCCAGCGCGGCGGCGCATTGTGCCGGTGGCCCGGGAGAGACCGCGGCTGGGCTACTCTGGCCTCGCCGCGAGTCCTGGGCAGGGGATGGGGTTTCGGAGCTTGTCGCCCCTGTCGGGAGGCGAGGCTGCGCGGCCGGGGTTGGTCCCCTTCCCGCTCCTCGCCATCCGGGGCTGCCGCTCGCGGGTGGGGCAAGCTGCGCTGTGCCCAGGCAGGACGCGGACGCTGCTTCCCCACAGGGCAGCCGTCGCCCTGCCTGGGGCCTGTTGGCCGGATGCTGGCTGGGCAGCTCCTGGGCCCGGCCCCTCCCCCTCTTAATTATCTACTTTGCAGAGTGGCACCAGCTTGGGGAGGCGCCATGTTGGCCGCTGCTCTCCCCCCCTCCTTCGTTTACAGTCTTGCAGGGGGCATTTCATCGAAGACCCAACAGGTCTCAGGTTTGAATCTGGGGAGGGTGCTGATGAGCTCCCTCTGTCAGCTCCAGCTCCTCATGCAGGGACATGGGAGAAGCCTCCCACAAGGATGGTAATGCATCAAAAACATCCGGGTGTCCCCTGGCAATGTCCTTGCAGATGGCCAATTCTCTCACACCAGAAGCAACTTTACATAAGGTTATGAGTTCGAAGCCAGTCCAAGTACCAGTGGGGTAGCCGAGCGGCCTGCGCAGTTGTTAGCAACCCGTAATTGAGCCTGCCATCGGCCTTCCTATGTCCCACAAATTAAAATTAATTATAACTAAATATAAGAAAAGAACCTTGTAATTTTCACCCAAGGTTAGGCACGGCCTGGCAATTTTATTCGTTTGGCTTGGCCTGTAAATAATAATAATAATAATAAAAATAAGAATGAGAATTTAAAATAAATTATATAGCTGACTTATGACTGACAGCATTAGCAATTTAGTTATTAATTTTAAGCAATGCATTTATCAGTTTACCCGGTTCCTTTTAATTTTCATCTTGATTGAGCTCCCGACCCTGGTATAGCTTACAGTTGGCCTATGAATGGCAACATTAGCAATCGAGTGACTGGCTTCAAGCAATGCATTTGTCATTTCACCTGGGTCATTTTAATTTTAAATTGAAGAATGAGCTTCCGATCCTTGGTATGGCCTACTGTGACCCATGGCCGACAACATTAGCAATTAGCAATTAAGTTGCTAATTTCAACCAGTGTAGTTATTATTTCCCGCCCTGGTATAGCTTACAGTTGGCCTATGGGTTATTTGCAATTTTAAACGTGAGTAAGCCCCAACCCTTGGTATGGCTTACTGTTGTATGGCTTACTGTTGACCTATTTTTGTCAACATTAAAAATTGAGTATAATTTTAAGCAATGTAGTTATTCTTTTATCGGGTCTTTTATAAAAAATAAAATAAAAATAAGAATAAATAAATAATAATAATAATAAATAAATTTTTAATTTGAGTGAGATCCCGACCCTTGGTATAGCTTTGTTGACCTATGCCCGTCAACATTAGCAATCGTGTTGCTTTTCACCTGGGTCATTTTAAATTTCAATTTGAGGAGTGACCTCCCGACCCTTGGCATGGCTTACCGTTGACCTATTTGGTCAACAGTAGCAATTGAGTTAGAATTGCAGTTAATGTATTTATTCTTTCACCGGGTCACGTTTAAACTTCAACTTGAGTAAGATCCTGACCCTTGGTATAGCTTTGTTGACCTATGCTTGTCAACATTAGTAATTGAGTTCTTAATTTTTCACCTGGGTCATTTTAAATTCCAACTTGGACGAGTGAGTTCCCGACCCTTGGTATGGCTTACAGTTGACTTATATTTGTCAACATTGGCAATTGAGTTACAATTTCAAGTAATGTATTTAATTTTCTCTGGGTTAATTTTAAATTTCAACTTGAGTGAGCTCCCGACCCTTGGCATAGCCTACTGTTGACCTATGTCAGTTGACACTAGTATTTGAGTTACTGTCTCAACTGGGGTATTTTAAATTTCAAACTTGAGGAGCGAGCTCCTGACCATTGGTACGGCTCACTATCTACACGTTAGTTAACGTTAGCAATAGAGTTACTGATTTTAAGCCATGCAATTGTTCCTTTACCATTTAACTTAAGTGAGCCCCTGACCATTGGCGTAGATGACCATTGAACTGCACTGGTCTGTTAGCATGGGTAATTGGGTTATTGATTTTAAGCAATATATTTCTCCTTTTACCTGGGTCATTTTGAAGTGTAACTGGAATTTTGAATTTCAACTTCAGGTGCGAGCTCTTGACCCTTGGTATGGCTTACTGTTGACCTATGTTGTCAACTTTACCAGGGAGTTAACAATTTTAAGCAAGGTATTTGTCATTTTAACTGGGTCATTTTTCAATTTGACATAAAAAGAGAGCTCCTGATCTTTGGTATAGCTTACTGCTGACCTAGGCTTGGCAGCATTGGCTATTGTGTTTTTAGTTTCAAGCAACGTATTTCTTAATTTACCGGAGTTGAAAATACAGTTGTCTCCAAAGGAGACATGCTCTCTCAGCCCTTATTCATGGCTGAGAGTTAAACGCTTAACCTTTTCTTAAAAGACCGTACCGTCAGGCCTATGTGGGCACACTCTCTCAGCCTTATAAACGGCGGGAAGACATGAAAAGCGTGTTTCCTTTTATGCAAAAGAGGACCAGTTATTGAAGTCACACCCTCTCAGCCTTATGAATGGCTGCCGGGTTCGAAAGCTCCTTTTCTTTAAACCAAAAATATTGGTTATGAAAGTTACACCTGGTCAGCACTATAAGTGGCTAGAGAGTTTCAAGGCACATTTCCTTTAAATTTAAAAGAATAATAGTGATTGAGTCACACCCTTTCAGCCTTAAAAACAGTTGGAGGTTATGAAAGGGGCGTTTTCTTCAAAATGCAGGATGATTGGTCGTTTCAGTTACACCCTCTCGGCCTTATTAAAGGCGGGGGAGTTTTATGAAGCGCATTTTCATTGAGACATATTAAGATTGGTTGTTGAGTTCACCCTATCAGTGTTGTAAAGGTTTTGGTTTTTGAAAGGCGCTTTTTCTTTAAAACAGAAGAAGGTTAGTTGTTTGAATCACACCCTTTCGCCATTGTAAAGGGCTGGGGAACGTGAAAGCGTTTCTGTTAAAGCTTAGAAGATTAGCTGTTTGAGGTACACCCTCTCAGCCTCATAAAGGGCTTGGGAGTTGGAGAAACGCGTTTTCTTAAAATTATAAGATGATTAGCTGTTGATTTACACCCTCTCAGCCTGATAAAGGGCTTGGGATTTTGAAAGGCGTGTTTGCTTTAAAGCATAAGACGATTAGTCATTGGTGTTATGCCCCCTCAGCCTTATGAAGGGCTGGGGAGGTCAAAAGCGCTTTATTAAAATGCAAGAGTAGTTGTTTTAGGCACACCCTCCTAGCCTTATAAAAGGCTCAGGAGTTGAAAAGCGCGTTTTCTTTGAAGCATACAGAAGATTAGTTGTTAGGTCCCACCATCTCAGCCTTATAAAGGGCTGGAGAGTTTGAAAAGGGGTTTTCTTAAATTATAAGATTAGTTATTTGAGGCTCACTTTCTTAGCCTTATAGCAGCTAGGGAATTTGTAAAGCGTGTTTCTTTAAAGTATAAGACGATGGCTTATTTGAGTTATACCCTCTCAGCCTTAAAACGGCTGCAGAGTTGGAAAAGTGCGTTTTCCCCCTTAAAACATAAAAGATTAATCGTTAGAGTTACACCCCCTCAGCCTTAAGAAACGGCTGGGGAGTTTAAATAAATAAATAAATAAATAAATAAATAAAAAGGGGGGGTTTCTTAAAGACAAAAGATGGCTAGTCATTTGAGTTACACCTCTCTGCCTTATAACCGGCGGGAGAATTTGAAAAGCGCGTTTCCTTTAAAACACGAGATTACTCGTTTGAGTCATAACATCTCAGCCTTAGCATGGCTGGAGAGTTTGTAAGTGTGTTTCTCTTTAAAACAAAAGAAGCTTAGTCCACCCGGCTAGAGATTTCGAAGGGCGCGTTTTCCTTAAAACAGTGAAGGTTGGCTGTTGTGTTGCATCCTCTCAGCCTTATAAACGGCCGGAGAGTTGAATGCACCTTTCATTACATTATAAGATTAGTCAGTGAGTTACACCCTCTCAGCCTTAGGAACGGCGGGAGAGTTGGAAAAGCGTGTTTTCTTTACAACATAAAAAGATTAGTTTTTAAAGTGACACCCTCTCAGCCTTATATAAGGCTGGGGAGTTTGAAAAACCGTGTTTCCCTTAAGCAGAGGAAGTTAATCATTTGAGTTAACCCTCTCAGCCTTACTGGGCTGGAGAGTTTGAAAAGCGTGTTTTTTCTAGCAAAAGGTTAGTCGTTAGAGTTACACCCTCTCAGCCTTAGAAATGGCTGTGGAGTTTGAAAGTGAGTTTTCTTTAAAATATAAGTGGAATAGTATTTTGAACACACCATTTCAGCCTTATAATAGGCTGGAAAGTTGGATAAATTTATTTCAGCCGTTGGCAGATGCGTACAATACATACAATGGATGCTCATATAGTTAGTTACTAGCTATTGGGGGGTCAGTCCCATGTGGCTGACACTCAGGTAACCACCTTCGCTGTTTTACAGTAATGGCCACTTAGCAGAGATGGAAGCTCGAGGGAGTCCCGATTGCCAGTGCTGACTCTGGCCCCTATGGGGGCTACCCAGTTTTAGAAATTGGCAGGCAGTGCCCGAGGTCACAATCCGTGAGTCGGCCATCGACCCACAGCCCAGTCGAAGGGAAAGTGTGAGGATGGCTTAAAAAAGGCCATGTGGGTGAATCGGGCCTGTCTGATGGTAGTGACCAGCCGTCGAGGGGTCCTACATTTCATTTTGGCCAACATTTGGGCCTGGACTCCATTGCCTTTTGGAATGGAGTGGTAGACGTGGTCTGCAGCAAACTTGCATTCACGGTCCTTACCCCCTGTTGGTTTGAGGCTCTAAGCTGATACTGGCGGAGTTGTATCCACATCTAGGGGGAACGGCTTTGGCTTGCGGACGGGCAAAGCGTCTTACAGGCCCGAGCAAAATTTTGTACTGTTTGGCTGGCATGGCCCCACATACACATCGTCCGGTCCGCCAATATGCCATCTTGTTGGTGGTATGGCATGTGGAGATGTGAGAGTCCTCCTAAAGTGGGGAGCAAGGACGGGGCCATGTGCTCAACAGTACGGGGGGTAGCACGCTACCTCCTTTATCCAGGGCTCGCGACAATGTTTTGTTGCTGAGCGGTTGGATCGTAATATCGGAATTGGGCAACGTTCCGTTCATCTAACATAGGATAGGGGGTGTTAGGAGTCTTGGTGGGCGATGGGGACTAGGTGGACACCTGTCCCCAATCTGTGGCGGAAAATAGCTAGGGAAAGCCCATAGTCGGTGTGCACCTAAGGCACCTCCTTCAGGGGTGAGGGCCATTAAGTTAACATTCACCTCAAAGTTCAAGTTGAGGGGTTAACAAAGTGTAATGGCCCTGGAATGAAAGAGGCTGATCTCAAGATCTCGAGTACAGACCTCTCATTCATTTCCCTAAAAGGGGTTGCCCTGGTTGGATAATCAGGGAATCCAGGTGTTTCGCCCGAAATTGATATCATTAGCCGAGGGGGCATGATACCCCGGCTAGAATACACCTTGATTCCTGACACCTTCTGAGTTAGATTCAAGGAAATTTAAATAGATAACTTTAAATAAAAGTTGCTCAATTTGAACCCAATACTTTGTGTGTCGTCTCTTTTGTTCAGGGGGTTGGAGGGCAAACAGATTTCCCACATGCCACATGCTGTCTCCTAATTTTCCTATCCATGTACCACTTTCAGAGTAGGGTGGATATATAACTTACTTGTCAAGTGGTGCCAACATATTTATTTGTTTCATAGCAAATCTTCTGCCAGTAAAAACCAAAATAAAAAAATAAAAGTCTCCCACCACATTCCACTAAATATGGTTTGCTTGGTATATTCAGCCAAAAGGAACATTAACCTCTAAATTCAACCAGCTATTTATCAGTGACTACATACATCCTTTGCGTGTATCATATTCAAAATTGCTGTACAAACACAGTTCACATATCCTGAAAAGCAAATAGTTTATTATTCATGGTATATATTACTCTCCTTTCCTTGCTGCTGAATGCCATGTATCTTGTAGGATGCCCCAAATCTCTTCAGATGTGGCACCAAGATATCACTGCTCCAAAGTGGCAGTACCCTGAGACTGGATACCATATTTCATATAATGCTTCACGGTGTCAGTGATTCTATAATCAATCTATTTCACTTAGTTCATTCTCACATGCAGCAACCTAGCTTTTGCTCAAAAATTCCATAAATGCAAACAAAAATATAGAAGTTAATCAAGGGCAAAAAAAGTGACTATTCTTTACATCCCTATCTGTTCTGGCACAGCAGTGCCAATAGGGCTCTGTTTTCCCTTTGTTGCACTACAAGTTTGCAGGAGCTCATTCCCTTGCATTTTATTTTGTAGGTGACTTTCTTGGTTTGCATTTACGGGCCCAGAGGGCTGCCAATCAATCAAAAGTTGAAGACCCACCCCTATCCCCAGGATTTGGGAGGGAAAGGAGATGTTTTTCCTCTCAGTCTTAACAGCTATTCTATTGGAGAGGATGTGATTTAAGGTAGCCTATTCCTTCCTACTTGGAAAAGGGTATTAAATCTTACAGCTTTGCTGAGGTAACAGACCAGCTTTGCTGGGGTAACAGACCAGCTTTTGCTGGAGAAATACAGAACAGTTTCACAGTCTTTTGTGAAGGGATCATCTACAGTTCCAACAGCCTGGCTAATCGACAGGAACCTTGCCTGGTACAGGACATCTGGCTATCCATAACGCAGCTTGGAGTCAGAAGAAGGGGCCTCACACCAGCAAGGTAAAGAAAGATTGCCCAGGGAAGGGTCATAGGATTTTCCCCAAAAGGAGAAGAACAGTATTACCCAGTTCGCCAGCCCTGTTACTGCAGACTGAGAAAGTCACCTGTTTGAAGCCTTCCAGTTTGTTAAGTTTTAAGACCAAATAAAGAACTTTGTTAAACTTATCTTAAGCCTCGAAGGACTTTATCATTGGGAAAACCAAGGGGCCCTTCCAGCTGAGGCACCCTGGCGTCCCATGGGGCAAACAGAAGTCACGTCCTAGAAACAACCGTTCTACGGGCCCAGCGTGTGACAGCACACTATCCATGATACCACCTCAAGTGCATTCATACTCTTGTGATTATGATATAGTCAGTTGTTTGTGTCATTCTACTTAAAAACTGCTTTATTATTCTTAGAATGGTAACAATGGGAATGCACTCTTTCTGTGTTTGCTATTCAATTGCATTAGTTCCCATTTTTGCTTCATTGTACTTGAAATACAACAGTGTCATGTATACTCTGTTTGCTCTGCCTCCTGCTCTATAACCCATAATTATGCAACAATGCAATTACACACATGCGCAATTGCATAATGGTGTCATTATGATTCCCAAAACCAACATTTGCCTGGTTCTGCTTTAGCATATTATTCTTTAAATCTTTGTGTACTTTCTTATTACACGGTCGCTGAATCCCATGGTTTCTCTCAGCATTTATCCCTATTACAATGAAACTGAAATTGTCCTATTTCACTTTTCCCCTTATTTTTAAAGTAATTTTTAAAGGCATCCCATGGAATGGAGGACAAGCATAAACTCTTGGGAACTCTTGAGAATCTTAATGTTTCTCCTACCCCAACCACAAAAAGCACTCTGGGATTTCCCTGATGGAAAACTGCAGGGAATCCTCCAGGAAGGCACAATGAAACCACACCCATGGTGCAGCTTTTGTTGCAATCTTGCAACAAAGCAAACCAACTCCTTCACACCCAAAGTGGTTATGAAAGGATAGCTGGATAAGAGGTCATAACAGGTTATGTCAAGTGGGAAAAGAATAAATGTCAAGATAATCCGGAAGCAGTAACACATAATACAGCACCAGGAGAGCCAAAACATTATGCAATATGCCCCAAAAGAAAAGAAATCTATTGCATAGCAATTACAGCACAACAAATATATTGGACCTATCCAGACAGGCCGTTATCCCAGGAGCATCCACATTTCAAAAAACACAGATATTCTTGGGGGCCCATCTACTCTCACCACTTTCTGAGAAACTTAACCCCCTCCCCAGAACCTCCCCCCACCCACCCCTAAACACAGTAAAAAAGAGGAAAAGAACTCACCCGGCCTCCATGTCAGCCATCCCATGGAGGCTGGGTGAGTTATTTTCCTTTTTAAAAACTTTGTTTAGGGGGGCTTCTGGGAAGAGAGTTGGTATTCCCACAGTTTTCTGGGTTAAATTAGCCTGGACTGCAGAATACTGTGGGAATACTGTTTGGACTGCAGTCCAGACACTGGAAGTAGTGGGTTTATCCCACGCCTTCCAAGTAGGCGCAGAATAAATCCACTATCGAATTAATTCACCACAAACCAGGATTTTCCTAGCTTGTGGCAAATTAATTCCAGGTTTCCCAGAACGTTGTCTGGACAGCCCCCTTTTTATTGTGTTAGTTTACTCAATAAAGGGGCTGTCTAGAGCCACCCTAGGTTTAACATTGCTGCAAAGCTAATGATATCAAATGCCTAGTTTTTAAGTCTAGTTTCTATGAGAATTCTACAACAAACTATGATCCTGGGGTAGTGAAATGACTTGTTAGTTAGAATAAGGGTTAGAAATATTTTATACTTATTGGTGCAACAATCTCATCATCCATTTCATTTAAACCTGTATTTCCCATTCCCATTCCAGATTACATAAATGTAAGCCTCACCCACTGGCTAATGAAAATATTAGGTTTAATTCTCACATACAGCTGTGAAAAAAATAGAAGACAAGAGGACTTCCATTTTGAGTCCCCAGATGCTTTGGCCTTCAACTCCCATAAATCCTAACAGATGGTTAAAGAAAAACTGGCTGGGATTTCTGGGTGTTGTAAGCCAAAACACCCGGGGACCCACAAGTTGAGAACCACTGCCTTAAAGAATCCCTCGGCAGCAGTGAGAGAACTCACATCTTTCCAATTTGCAATTCAGAGATTTAATGACAATTCCTGCCCTTTAATTTAAAAATGGCTCCTACATATATTGCAGCAATGCTTAGTGTAAAGCATTTTAGCATTTCAAACATAATTTCATGTTGCCATTTTCCAGAGTCATGAGAGGCACTGATGTTAGCAATGCACTTCAGCTAAAAGGAAATGTTAATATTCTGCTTCAAATCTTTTTTATACTGAATGTCCAATATTTCTGTCTACAAACTCACCCTTATTAGAATGAAAATCCTTCATTTTTTCCTTGATTCTTCCAAAGGCCGGTAAATCTACTTTGCAGTAATAGGGAAATAACAAAGTGTTTTCAGTGAAGAATGGAGATATTTTAAATAAAAAATTTCAGAGACTTGTCATTTACAGTGGGAGAATGATGCCACAGATGACATGTCTTTTGACGTCAATGTGACTTCCATATCTAATTTTCCTCATGAAATAGTTTGGTAGGGTAGAGCTGAAAATAGGAAGCTGTCAGAAGGGGTATATGTTATTGTTCCTCTGCGAACACCGAAAAAGGTGGGCAGAATAAATTTAATCATCAATGCTATTTCTCTGATTAAATATAGATTTTGGAAGCAAGGAAAGGAATGAAGACTATATCCCACCTCATCTTTTATATTTTAGGCTAGAATGTGTACTATGTCTTCTTGCAAAAAATATGTCTCTGTTGTTTATCCTATAATGGTGTCACATTGTTCTGTAGCAAATTCTGTTGAATTTTTATTTAGTTTTCTTTGATCAAGTGAATGAACACTAGCCATTATGACCAACTCACCCTTGCCACTCAAACATTACCTTTCCTCATTGTTCGCAGCAAGCCTATGAGTGTAAAACCAAGTGGAATTTATGATGCAATGTATAATTCAGTCACACATGCAGATCTCAAAAAACAAAGAATTAGGCTACATAAGAAATGCAGGACATGGGAAGAGTGCAGGAAAGGATCTTGGGCAATCACTTTCATTTAAACTTCATCCTGGAGATTTAAAACTTGTATCTGGTGATCTCTGGGTTATTTTTGATGCTTTGAAATTACCAGTGCCTTGAGAGTTGGTTAGATTCATACAAGGGTCAATTCTGTACATCTTGTATTTGCTGAACCCACTGAGAATGAACCAATTGAAACATTCACACCTAGCTCCAACAGATGAGTTCTTTCTCCCACTCTGGATATTCCACAGATATATAGTATAAACTCCATTTTCTTAGTTTCCAACAGACCTCACAACCTCTGAGGATGCCTGCCATAGATACCGGCAAAACATCAGGAGAGAATGCTACTGGAACATGGCCAGACAGCCTGGAAAACTCACAGCAACCCAATTACTTTACACGTCTTGATTTAAAAGCACACTACAAAAATATAACCCCACCCTCCTCTATATATGAGCTTCTTTTAAAAAAAATCCAGGTGACTAAGCAACTTACAACATTATGTTAAATCTACATGAATAAATTGGGAAGTCTAACTTGGCCACGGTGGTCCACGCTCTGGATACATCCTGTTCAGACTACTGCAACACTCTCTACGTGGGGCTGCCTTTGAAAACATCTCGGAAGCTTCAATTAGTCCAATAGTCAGCAACCACTCCTCTGTTACGTCAGCTTCACTGGTTACTGATCAGTTTCTGGGCACAATTCAAAGTGCTGGTGTTAACCTTTAATGCCCTAAACAACTCTGGCCCAGATTACCTGTCCGAATGCATCTTCTGCTATGAACCATCACGCAACTTAAGGTCTTCAGGAGAGGCCCTGCTCTCAATCCCAGCACTCTCACAAATGCGGTTGGTGGGAATGAGAGACAGAGCCTTCTCAGCAGTGGCCCCACTGAGCCTTCTCAGCAGTGTCCATAAGGACATCAGGTTAGCCACCTCCCTCCTGTCCTTTAGGTGGCCTCCTTTCTCCAGGATCGGGGACAACGTGTGGAGAGGGGGGGGGGAGGTCTCCGGGAGGCTCCCATTAAGTTGTGGAGTCCCCCAGGGGGCCATCCTCTCACCCTTATTATTCAACATATATATGCGCCCCCTTGCCCAGCTGGTTCGTGACTTTGGTCTGGAGTGTTATCAGTACGCTGACGACACCCAGCTTCTGCTGAGAATGGATGGCAGGCCGGAGACCGTACCCGATTGTTTCCATCTATGCCTTGAAGCCGTGACTGGTTGGCTGCATGCCAGCCGGCTGAAGGTGAATCAATCGAAGACGGAGATCTTGTGGCCCGGTCGCCCTGGGCTGGATGAGTGCCGGTTGCCTACCCTGGATGGCGAGCAACTCAGCCCGTCATCCTTTGTTAAGAGCTTAGGTGTCCATTTGGACCCCTTGCTATCCATGGAGACTCAGGTCTCCATGGTTAGCAAAATGTCATTTTTCCACCTACGACAGGCTAGACGACTGGCACCCTGCCTGTCCAGGGACGACCTGGCCACAGTGATCCAAGCGACGGTCATCTCGAGGCTGGACTACTGTAACGCCCTCTACGTCGGCCTTCCCTTGTCGACAATTCGGAAACTCAAGCTGGTGCAGAATGCCGCGGCTCACTTGCTGGTGGGAGCACCAGTGAGGGAGCATATCACTCCCATCCTCTGGCAACTGCACTGGCTTCCTATTGAGTACCGAATTACCTTCAAGGTATTGGCTTTAACCTTTAAGGCCATTCACGGTCTAGGGCCTGTGTACCTAAGGGACCGCCTTACCCCGTATGTTCCCCTGAGATTACTACGTTCTGAAGAGCAGAACCTGTTGGTAATTCCACCGATCTGCGCCTGCCATTTGTCCTCCACGAGACAGCGAGCCTTCTCTGTTGTGGCTCCTGTGCTCTGGAATTCGCTCCCCGACTATTCTCGGGCAATTTCTGAGCTCGCCCCCTTTCGAAGGGCGTGCAAGACTACCCTCTTCAGGTTGGCGTTTAGCCAAGTCTGAATGTAAAGGGTATGCTTACATTGGATTTAACAACGTAATCTTCGTTACTCACTACTGTACTGTACTGATTTTTATGGAGGTTTTAGTGTATGCTTTTATTGTATGTTTTTACTGTATGCTGTAATCCGCCCCGAGCCTGCAGGGAGGAGCGGAATATAAAATTGAATAATAAATAAATAAATAAATAAAAACCTGGCTGTGGGCCCAGGCGTTTGACTAAGGTACTGAGCATTATAATGGCAACTGGACTTGAATTTTGTTGATATGACGATACTGGAATTATTGGCTGAACTCTGGTTTTAACGGCATGTTAATGCAATAATTAATGTTTTTATTGATGTTTTTATAATATTTTGTACTAATTGTTTTTATTGATTGTATTTGTATAGCATCTCTGATGCATTGTGAAGCCGTCCTGAGTCCCCCTGTGGGAGAAGGGCAGGGTAGAAATAAAGTACACAAATAAATAAATAAATGATCCGTGCTTCATTTATTAGTCATATGTGTAATCCCACATTGATGTTATGGTACCACAGCTTCAAATACAGAGATGTTGTTTGTTGACTGACGGAATCTGTCACACCTTAATTTTAATCTCCAAGTTTAACGATGATTCATTCCTGAAACCAAGATGAACTTGCAAAACCCACATTCCTGCTCACAATTATGAAGTTTGTGGAAGTACCACAGAGAACTGTAGTCATGCATTCCTTGGCAGATATACCAAGATGTTGTGAGTGGCACAGAGGTTCTCCCCAGGTCAAATGGAAGGATATGCACTGCCCCCTGCTGTCACTTCCATGCTCCCCACCACTTTCATTGTTTCTCTTTCCCCCTGTTCTGCCTGCATTTCCCTCAACCTGCTCAATTCACTCAAACTTTCTTGCTTTGTGGAGGAAGGAGCTCCTACCTCATGCCAAAGCAGTGTGAGCAGAAAGGCTTTAAAGACTTCTGAATTTCACAATTTTGGTGATCTTCATAGCCATCCTTAATACAATCAACATACGATTATATATAACACATGTCTTCTTTTGGAGCTGCAGCTCACCCTTTAATCATGTGAAGACCAAGCCTATCTATAGAACTGGACCACTTATTATGCAAGTTTGTTGATCTTAATTTTAGTTATACGTGAAGAGCTCTAAATACCATAGTCTAGAAAACTCCTCTCTTTAGGTCTCCAGTGCAACTGTATGATCAACCGGAAGTTCCAGCAGAACTAGGCATTACTAGGGGTACTTCCAGACAGCCCTTTCTCCCAGGAGCATCTGCGTTTAAAATCACAGGTGTTCCTGGGCCTCTATCCATACCTACCCCAGAAAGTTCATGCTTTCTGGGGTTGGTGTCCAGATGTTCTTTCAGGACTGACCCGAGAGAACGTTTTCAGATGCTACCCCCTACCCCAAACCCCCTTTAAAAGTAAGGAAAACTTACCTAGCCTAAATTACAGTGTTGCTGGAGCTCTCCCAGAGAATTGAAATGACACACCAGGAGAGTGGGTTTTGGGGGGGGGGAGTTTTCCTTACTTTTTAAAGGGTTTGGGGGCTGGGGAGGGGTGGGATTCCTGCAGTTTTTGGACTAATTTAGTACGGAAAACTGTGGGAATGGTGTCTGGACCACAGTCCATAAACCGGAAGTAGTGGATTTATCCCGTGCCTTCCAAAAAGACGCGGAATAAATTCACTATGTAATTAATTCACCACAAACGAGGGTTTTTGTGGTTTGTGGTGAATTAATTGCGGATTGGCCAGAACGTCATCTGGACAGTCCCCTTTTTATTGCAGAATAAAGGGGCTGTCTAGATCCGCCCTCAGCCTTCCAAAATGGTTCTATAGTATGCATCAGCCAGAATCTCAATACATAGTTCATTCCAAGTTTTTTAATATAAAAAAATAGAGCTCCAGATAATGCAACAATTGCATTACATGGAGCAACAAACTTATTACATGTCTTGTGTAATTACTTAAGTCTGTTGTACTTGGTTTCTTAGGGCCCTTCCGCACAGCCAGATAATGCAGAATATCAAGGCATATAATCCACAATATATGCTTTGAACTGGATTATCTGAGTCCATTCTGTCATTTAATCCAGTTCAATGCGGATTTTATACTGTTGTGTGGAAGGGGCGTTAAAGGAAGGCCTTGCTGTGTTCAGTGGTACTTACTCTAGCAGGTGTAAGCAGCATTACAAAATAGAATTATTTACATAAATCTTTCATTATTTACTAGGGGCCCTTCCACACAGCTTTATATCCCAGAATATTAAGGCAGAAAATCCCACATTATCCATATGTTGGCTCAAATATGGATAATATTACGCACTGTGCTTTTGCTTCTTTGTAAACCGCTCTGAGTTCCGGAGTGAGCGGTATACTAAATCGAAGTTAATAAATAAATAATAAATAAATAAAATAACCCACCTCAAAGTAGATATCGTGGGATTTTCTATCTTGATATTCTGTGATATAGGGCTGTGTGGAAGGGCCCTAGGTTTCATTTTCAAAAGATCTGTACTATAAGGATTTAGTACTATCAGTGCTCAATGATTAGGTACATTTCATAGAATCATAAGCATTGGAAGAGACCTCGTGGGCCATCCAGTCCAACCCCCTGCCAAGAAGCAGGACAATCACGTTCAAAGCACCCCCAATAGATGGCCATCCAACCTCTGATTAAAAGCCTCCAAAGAAGGAGCCTCCATCACACTCGGGGCAGAAGTTCCACTGTTGAACTGCTCTCACAGTCAGGAAGTTCTCCCTAATGTTCAGCTGGAATCTCCTTTCCTGGAGTTTGAAGCCATTGCTCCACGTCCTAGTCTCCAGGGCAGCAGAAAACAAGCTTTCTCCCTCCTCCCTATGACTTTAGCTATGGAACTAAACCAAAACATGCCTGGAGAGCCATCTTCTCATTCTCTCCCATAGACCAGCAGAGCTGGGTCTCTATAAGAAAGAAAATGATGAAAAGGCTCAAAGAAAACAACTTGATTTTACTAAGATACAATTTTGTTTCTTCAAATTAACCATAATGAAAGAGTGAACTCAAATTAAGGTAAAATAACACAGGGAAGCATCTTTCAGTAGCTGTCTGTTATTTCTATATCTTTTAATTCTTTAATTCACTTCCCTGTTGTTTCATTCCCTACTAGGCGAACCCCAGAGGTTTTATTGATACAATTCTTAGTTTTAGGAATAACAAGAATCCAGATCAAATCCAAACACAGCGTGTATCGGTCTTATTCTGTCTGGAAAAGTGATCAAAATCAGCTTGTTTGCTAGTTCCTGAAGTTTAATAGAAATTAAAGTGTGCCTTCTTACCTCTCACTGAGGAAGAGTAACTCAAAACAGAGAGTGAAGAATGCCTTAAAGCTCATGCTGTCTGCTGAAGCTGTGCATAGGAGACCTCTCATTTGTGCTCTGTTTTTATTTTAAGACTCTGGAACATAATGGAGCAGAGTTTCTTTAATTAACTATACATTCTTAGGGCCTGAGGTGCCTGTAGAAGATTCACAGAATCTTTGTGCCAATATTAAGTACAGATCAGCTTAGGAAAAGTAGATGAAGCTGATGTGTTTTTTTCTCCCCCGACCTATCTCAAAGGCTTGCAACAAACAAAGGAAAGGAGTTTCTCCAAGGCCATCATTTCAAGATGCTGTGAAACCTATCTGTAGTGTCAGTTTTGTTCATATTCACACACACAGCCTTTCAGCTGGTAAAATTGTGGTCTCATTACTTCCTGAGGCCCAAGAACTGCCAGAAATGTGTTGACCTTCCAAGATATGTATTAATGCAACTTAACACAAGCTGTCCTGCTCTTCAGGATGGCCATTTGCCAAAAGGAAATTGTCAAGAGTGAGCAAAAAAAAAAAGTGCCTTCTAGAGCCCCACACAGTAATGAAACAAACAATTTGGCTCTGTTTCCATGGTGCTGCCTCCTGGTTGTCTGCTTTGTTCACAATACAATTAGGTCTTGTCTTATGTGTAATATTATTTACACAGAACTAAAGGAACTTTGCATTTGACAGCTGCCTTTAATAGATTATTTGAAAATGCAGTCCTTGTTAGATCTACTCAGATATAAGCCTCGAGACAGGTGAGGATATTTGCAGTTAGAGTTACACAAATGAAACCTGGAGATGACTCCTATACCCAACATGATTATGTAGAAGAGGGTTTTTCTTTCTTCTCCATAAT